>OY728159.1:83500562-84712084 GCA_963277665.1 Viscum album
AATATTATTTCATTATAGCCTTCCACTACTTAAGTTATAATTGACAGCATGGTTCAAAGTTCTTGAACAACCCAAGTTGGGGTGCTTTTGATTATCCTAGAAATTTTGCCCTGATGCTTTTTGTTGACTTATCATAGTTTACATCAAGGTTTGAATAACCAAGTAGGACTTAGTGTAACCAATAAAAAAATATTGATGAAATATTAAATTGGGATTTCAGGATTAGGGAGTCCATTTAACGGATCAAGAAACTGTGAGTTAATGTTGTCGGAAATTTACCCCTACGTAAAACCTTTCAAATAACTTTCTAGGCCCAAGTATGGGTTATAATAAATGAAATATAGATACTTTCCACTAGAATATATATGTGATAATTTATTCTAATATTTATGGTGAGGTTTATTAGGTTTAAAAAATAGTTGGATATTAATAAAATTTCAATTAATATTAAATTTATTAGTATTATTTTTGTAATAAAAACTTGTACTGATTATCTTCTCTTAATTTGTAGAAATGGAAAATCAAACAACTTCCAAAAATATCATTATGATCCGTACTAGAGAAGTATAAACTTATCACTGGATGGGAATTTTTAGGAATGTTATAAGCACTTGGGATTTATACTAATCCACGAATAGAAATTATACATGCATGAAACACAACTTCCTAAGTTCATTTCCAAAGAGGCTAATAAGGAAGAAGTATCTCTATATTTAAAGCATGTGTAAAATGCTATGTAATTAAAATGTTTCATGTAATCCTCAATTTAAAATGATATTCTAAGTAAATATTGGATATTTATGCACATATAATCATTTATCACCTTAAGTATCTCTATCAGGATAACGCGAGATCAGAGAGATATGAGATCTCTAATGAACTATTCATATGCAAGCTTGGAGAGTTTGTGAAAGTTAAAGCACATATAGTCAAGATGATTAGATACATTGAGTGTCTAGATATATTAGTTTTAAAATCCCTGATAAGATATAGACATATCTTATTCTTTCCTCACTACATAATAATATCTCTAGTTTTATTGTGAATTATAATATGATAAATAGTGATAAGACACTTTTAGAACTTCTTAAACTTATTCTCCAAGTTTATAAACACACGGGGAATGAATAATCGTTTATCCTTATCATGAATAAGAAGAGTAAGAGCAATGAAAAGTATCTAAAGACTCATTCATGGTCTAAGGATCTAGAGTATCATCTTTATAAGAAGAAGATGATCTAAATTCAAGGAAACAAATAGGATGAGGTATGTTTTTCATGTGGAAAGTAGGGCCATTAGAAGAGAAATTACATCCATCCAAAGAATTAATAGAAAGCTTTAGGTGCATCCATTATTGAGAGTAATATTTCTATATTTTTCTAATTTGGGTATTATATATTACCACTAGTGCTCACATTAGTATCCAAATACCTGAACCAAGTATATTTCAAAAGATCACCAAAGATGGGGTGGATCTATGGGCTATCAATGAGGTGAGGATTTTTTTCTCTATCCATTGGAGACTACCATATCATATTACTGACATGATTGATTTTGGTATTAAAGAATTATTATTATGTTCCTAGTGTTACAAAGAACATTATTTCCTCTTCTTAATTAGATTTGGATGTATGTTTTTCAAATTTGGAAATAAGGGTTTCTACTTTTATATAGATAGAATATGTTATAGCATGGAACAACTGAATAAAAATATTCATGTATTGAATTATGAGAAACAAATATTTTTAATTGATAATGAAACAAATGCACACAACTCATATAATACCCAGTTATGAAATCACCATATTGTTCATTTAAATGAGATGTGTTTGAAAAATATCTATTAATATGGTTACTTAAAATCTTTTGATCTTAATATACTTGACAAAAATCATGCTCATTTACATGGTAGTGTGACCAAACCACCATTCATTGGTTAAGGAAAAAAGGACCAAAAATCTTTTGGATTCAGTACACACTGATATGTGTGGACCTTTTCAAGTAGAGGCTATGTGGATACTCATACTCTATTACTTTTACTAATGACTTGAGTAGGTATGGTTGTATCTTATTAATGAGTTAAAAGTTTGAATCCTTTGATAAATTCAAAGATTTCAAGAATTATGTTGATAATCATATTCATAAAAAGATAAATAAATTTCAATTGGATCAAGGTGGTGAATATATTAACCAATACTTTATCAACATTCTACGATAGTATGTGATTTTATCTCAACTCAGTCCACCTTATACACCATAGTGGAATGGTGTTAATGAATGGAGGAACCATACATTACTGGACATGGTATGGTTGATGATGAGTAATACAAGCCATCCATTATCTTTTTGGGTATATGCATTACAAACAACATTATACTTACTAAATTGAATACAAACTAAAGTGGAAAATAATATTTACTTTGAGTTATAAAGTGGAAATAAACCCATTTTATCAAATGTTCATACATAGGTATGTAAGGTATTTATAAAATCTAGATCATTCAACAAACAAGAATCCTTAGTAATGGAGTTTATCTTTATAGGATATCCCAATGAAATAGGGTTATATTATCTATACAACCCTTCAAACAAGAAAGTATCTATCTCAAGACCAACCTTCTTTATTGAGAGGTATAACATTCTCAAGGAATATAGTGGGAGTAAGATTGGATTTGATAAATTTTATTCTCAATATATAAAAGAGTTGGTATAGGAAACAATTACATAGGTCCTCATGAAAGATGTTGTTCTTAAAACACATGTACTATGTACGAGTGCAAGATAGGTAAGAGAACTAGAGAGATATGGTTTTCTAGTCATTGATTATAGTGACCCATTATTGGTAGAAATGATGATAATATCTCCTAAAATGAGGTTTTAGAGATCTTAAAAGATGTAATATGGAAATAAGCTATGAATTTTGAGATGTATTCCCTGTATCAAAACTAACATCTTGTTTTGATTGATCTGTCAGTTGATGTAAAACTTGTTTAGTGTAAATGGGTATTCAAGAGAAATTTGGGCATGTAAGATAAATTAAATACCTATAAATAAAATATAATGGCCAAAGTTTTAATATAATATTAAGTAATTGACTATGAATAAACCTTCTCTTTGGATTCCATGTTTAAATCTATAAGATTCCTTCCATACATATCATATTACCATGACCATGAGATTTGGAAAATGGATGTAAAAACTATTTTCTATAATGGTAAACCTCAATAGGATGGGTATATGTCATCTACAGAAGATCTTGCGACTCTAAAAATTCCAAAAGGTTAAGAAAGTTGTAAAGATCCATTTATTCATTAAATAAAGCATCCAGATCAAGGAAAATTTGATTCAAGGAAGCCCCAAAACAATATGGTTTCATGAAGAATTAATGTGAGCAATGTGTTTAAAAATGGTTTATTGTGAGCAAAACTATTTTCATAGTAGTATATGATGATGAAATATTGCAAATTTGAAATGATATACCCACCTTAAAATAGGTTAAGTAATAGTGAAGCAAGTGCTTCTATATGAAGGACTTAGGTGAAGGAGCCTATATTATAGGGATCAAGATCATGCGTGATAGATCTAAGAGGCTTCATCGAATCAGTTAAGGTATATATAGGGACTAGATATTGAAGAGGTTTAGTATAGAACAATACAAGAGGGTTTTTATTCCAGTTTCACATGGTATACATCTCTCCAAAAAAATGTGACCTCATACACAAAATGGAATAGAGAGAATAAGTAATATATCATTAACTTTTGTGATGGTATCTATCATGTATTCCATGTTCTATAAGAGGATTTATGTTACCTATTCTTTGATCATGGTAGGAAGATATCAAGAATATATAGTTGAATAGAATTGGGATGATTTTAAAACTATTCTTAAGTATCAGAGGTAGATTAAGGATATGTTCCTAGTGTATGGAGGTGTTAAATATCTAGTAATAAGGGGTTATATATATCATAGATTTAAGATAGATTAGGATGATTTTAATTCATATTCTAGATATACATTTTATATCAATGAAGGAGAAAAGAGTTGTAGAGTTAAAAGTTTCTAGTTGTCACCAATTCTATATTAAAGTCTGAGTATATTGCGTCTTATGATGCATTCAAAGAATTCATACATATTTTCAACTTTATTTATGATCTTGATGTGGTACCTAAGTAAATATCCTAACATAGTTTAATTTAATAACATTTTAGTGGTGGATCTCTCCAAATATTCAAGGTTACACCAAAGGGAAAATCACATAATTTGAAATTTTCATCCCTTGATAGTTTTTACCCTATGAGGTTAGGTTTAATTGAGAAAAATTTTCACAAAGGAAAACATGGAGGCTCTTATTTCCAAGCCTTTATTTTAGAAAAGGAATGATTATGATTTGAGATCTAGTGAACTGAAATTTGATGTTAGTTCACTCAAGTGCAAGTGAGATCCTATTTGACTTCTTTCACTAAAAAAACTTGTTTAGTACTTGATTACATGTTTTAATTATTAATAGTTTTTTATTATTGTTTCTCTAAATGAATTTTTTATGTGATAATTTCCTAAGAATATATGTCACATTGAAAGGTCAAAGAAGTTCTCCACTATAATGAGAACCTAAAGGTTCCATGATATCATTATTGAATATATGTTATATAGTAAGATGATATTTTTTTGAAAAGACACCAACAATATAGGACATTAGGGTTAGAAGTCTCATATGAAATTAGGACACCTTTTAATGGTGTTCACCCTTCATAATATCCAAATACGTGGTTATGAAAATAGACCCATTAATAGAAAATTCACATTTCCATGTGTCATTTGATGTTACTATATGTGGATGTGTGTATTGATCCTTAGACATTAAGATTATCATTAATTGATGTCATCACTAATTTACATTGACATATTTCTAAATATCATGATAAAATATTCTCATGGTGAAGTAGGATGTGTTGGGTGTATCACAAGTGATACTGAATTAATATATAATGTAAGAAAGAATTTATCCCTTTTATCTCTAGATAGAAGTTAATATCTAAATCCCTTTAATGGGAATGAAACTGCATGAATAAATCCATGGAAAAGGTTTTTTATGGGTTAGTTCATTTCAAGAAAGTATGAGAAAGAGACATCAAGCATATAGGTTGATGTAACTGGCATGAAACCTACTTGATTTGATATATTATGATAAAATAATTATATTACATGGTAAACATTCGTAAGAGGTTGAACACCATTATAACATTAACTTATTTCTCTATAAAATAAATTGTATCAACCCCGACCCTAATATCCTAAATCTAGTGCCTTATTTATTATATTGGCATAAGATACAAGGAAACACGTCCAAAAGGACCGAATATTTTAACAGTCTTGGTAAAGAATATAAATACATGAGTCTTTATTATATTTGAAAAAAAATCATTTTTTTTAGAATAATGTTGTTCCCTACAACATTTCCCCAAATATAAATCATAAAATACTTCATGGATTCTTTAGAAAATAAAAAAAACAATTGTGGACTCAAATTCTCAGTAAGGGTTAAGTAAAATAGAATCTATCATGAATAAATAAGCATAATCAACATGACAAAGTAAATAACTGAACACACATTCTATTTAAACAACTTGACTATAATGATATGATATGGAATAAAAAATATGGAAAGGTAAATATCTTGAAACACAATATATTTAATAAATAACATTACTATCATAAATGGATAAGGCATAATCAATATTTCCAGGAAAATAATTGAAAGCACATTCCATTTAATCAATAAACTTAGAAAGAAATGAATCTATAGATAATATCATGGATAAAATATCATGGATAATAAGATAGTTGAATTATAAATTAATTAAATACTTAATTATTGGATTTAATTATCTTAGGAATCATTAAAACCCCTACTGTCAAAATCTATCCTCAAGACAATTTAAAACTGATGTGTAGAAACCCATTTAACATGAGATAATGAAATGATTGATCTCATCGGACCTGTCGATACATCGATTAGATATCTATAATCAGGACCCACCAATTTATTCTTGTCCAAAGAATTCCTTGTATATCAAATAATCTATTTAATTCATGAACAATTTTCCTTATCATCATAATTTGTATTGAATAAAATATGCGAATTTATCAATATTTCCCTAGTTAATCTAATAACTTTCAAAGTAAACACCATATGTAAAAAAGGTATAAGATTTAGATAATAATAATATATATCATGAAATAATATGGATATTTAAGATAAATGTAATTTCTAATGAAATATTATTATAAGAAATTCGTTTTTAAGAGAAATTTAACAATCATAAAATAAAATGAGATTGTACAATAACTTTTACCACTTGGTAATTTTAAATTTAAATCTACATAGATGAAATGATTCAAAGTGAAACTTAAAATAACATTAATTATGATTTAATCATGATATTACATGTAAAAATTTAAGTATATACATCACTTAAAATTGAATTGGTTTATAATAACAAATAAGTCTCAATGGAATGTAAATTGCAAAAAAATATCATACCTCACACTTACTTTTGGTTAAACATGATTTAACCTCCTATATAGTGGTTTTAAACATTTTATTAACTTGTTCTATAACCATATTAATATTTATAATATCATATATTATCCTTTTATAACATCTTATCACCCATTCGTTAATAATATTTCATTATTTTCACTATTTTAGGTGTTAATTGCCTTGTTTCTCATTCATGCTTTGTCATGAAAGCTTCAGTAATTGTGTATAATATATAGATTAATCATCTCCATAATAATAATCATGGAATAATTATAATATTTATACATAAATTAAATTTTAATACCAAACATTAATGTTGTATTTGATAAACGAAGTACATTATGATCATAGAGATAGTAGGTAGTACATAGGCATGAGTAACGTTTCCATTTTTCAAAGATCATTATAGAAAGAAGGTGCGTCATATTTTATCATTAAATATTGATCATAATATAAAAAATTCCATATTTTTTTATTTAATATACTTACATATATCATTAATGTTTTGTGGTGATGAAAACAAATTTGTGTAGCTTTTTGAAGGTGGTAGTCCACAAGTACACAAATGATGTTATCATTTTTTAGTGTATGAAATAAAATTATACATTATATTTTCAGAATGATAAATATGTAATGATAATAATTATTATTTCATGTATATAACATATATTTATTAAATTTATCCTTATTACATTCTATGAAAAGAGTTAGTGAAAGACGTATCACAGTGTTTTCGTACACACAAGTGACATTATTGTATCCCCTAAAAAATAGAATTTAAAAAGGATATATATGATATAATGAATACATAGGTATAATTATGTTATAATTATCATATATATAATTTATATCCATCATCATATCCAACTATTAAATGTGGTAATAGAAAAATGAATGACAAAGGTTCGTGAGGCGGTAGTCCGCCGTATACTTGAATGATGATTCTGTAACCCATTTAATGGAAGTGGAGATGATTGTAGGTAACTAAATTATTATAAAAAACAATAGTATATGTAATATACATATTTTTTATATCAATTTTATTTAATAATAATTTAGGGATCTAGTGGAAGAAATAAAATAGAAACGCTCATTCAATAACATTACTTCTTTTTTGGGTAAACTCCTTAGGTTTTCCCAAAAATACTTCCTAGGTTGGATTTATGCCCAAAATAAGTATTATATTAGAGGGGATGGAATTATGAAAGTTATTTGGGAAGGTATTTTCCAAACCAAACTATTTTAAATCTTTTAAGAAGAGAGGACACAGGGTGGCCTTTTATAAATGCGGTGAGTGGCACACTTGTAATTTCTGAAAAGAAAAAGGTGTACCAACAATTTTCAATTGTAACAAGGGTCAAAAATAGATTATTATATATTATTAGACAATATGGGGTCTAAATATATATAAAATATATTTTATACAAGTTTTGAGGTTAATTTAAACCTTATTTTTTAGTTTAAGCCCTGATAAATCATTTTTTACCTTAACCACGGTAAATATTTTTTTACTATTTTCACTATTAATTTTTGTAAAAAAATTAGCATGACCTTATTATATAATATAAATTATTCTGATTCAAAATATTGAATCTATTTATAAAAATTCAATTCAAATAAGTGGAAAATTTTAATTTAAAATTAATTCTACCTATATGATGGGAAATCGGGGTTTTAAATAGAAAATGTTCAAAAGTTTACAGAGTTCATATATCAAAATTCAATATGAAAATAATTCCAATGATATATATTTTATTAATAGATATATAATTGAACTAATTTTACTTTAAAACAAATTCAAAATATAATTTAACTTTATAAATAATTTAAACAAAAATTCTATTTTCCAATAAAATTCAGTACTTTTCACTATTTGCCAACGAGCCCGTACCCGAGTGGTAAGGGCTCCTGCTTGGCATCCAAGAGACCCAGGTTTAAAACCGGGTGGAGGCAAATTTCTGGGGGTACTATAGCAGTATTTTGTAGCAGTACTGTAGCAGTACTATAGTAGTACTGTAACAGCACTGTAGCAGGCACTATTTGGTACTGTAGCAGTCTGACTATTCACCTGATTTGGGCTTTCGGGACACCGGTTTGGGCCTACGGATCTCAGGGTCTTCAGGCCATCAAAGGACTTCGGTCCATAGGGCCTTCGAGCCATTGAAGAACATGAAGTATCCCAGTTCACACAGAGCAGGCCCCATATGAGGATCAGAGCACCAGTAGCAGTCACCAGAAGCAGAGCTAACCGGATTAGAAGAATGAGAGGGTATGGCAACCACCATCGGGACCAGGCACCATGCAGCTTTGTACGGGGCAATGCTAGCCGATCAAAAATGCAGGTGGGGAGCTAAAGGCAATCAATGATGCAGAAGCTGGGGAGGGGCAGTTCTAGTGGGCTGGGCCTACGGGTCATGTATTAGGCACGGTATGCCTCTAGGCCTTCGGGTCATGTATTACGGGTCATGTCGGGCTTTATGCATTGGGTCTATGGGTCATGTACGGGTTCCCCTTCAACCCTTAAAATGAGGATTATCTATAATAAAATAAAAAGAAGGCCTTCGGGCCATTCAGATAGTATTTTTCACTATTCATCAAAAAACAAAATATTATGAAAAATATAAAAAATTAAAATTAATATAATTTTTATATTTTGATTTTAAAAATTAATTTTATTTTTTCAAATAAATTTTATAAAATTGGTAAAAATTTAATCTTAAATTATGTGCACAAAGTGTGACTAAACCGTCTTTTAGAAAAAAAATATAATTTTTTAGAAAACATTTATTTTTCATCTAAATGATTCTTATTTTATTTATTATCAATAGATAATAATGATTTTGATAGTTTAGCTAGTACTATTTATACCCTCCAATTTAATGGTTGGCATATAATGTTATACTATATTATAGTTCATTTTGACTCAAGGTTTTGTGTTCTATAAGATATCAAATGTATTAAATTTAAATAAATATATTTCATGTGTTATTTAGGTTTGGTGTTGTGTATATCATATGATATAGAATAAAATGTTATTATTTTATAATTTTTGTGTGTTATATTCTCCCCACCTAAAATGAATTGTTTCCTTGCAATTTAAACTTGATCATCATAATCAAGGGTTTGGAATTTGGAAATACCATTGTTGAAAACCCTGCATCATAATAAGGGTTAATAAAATATAATCTTAATAATAGAGAAAGTGAATTACATAGGTCCCATGGAATAAAATATATGTACCTTTATATGTAGAATAAAATTAGTGGAAAGTAAAGATATGGTCAAGGAATAAAAGAATAAATAATTACATAGAGTGATATAGGTCATTGATCACAAGAAAGCGAATGATCAATGGAATGTTAATGACCTCAAAACCATAAACATGTGATGATTTAAAAGACCATATGATTCATTACATACGAACATAATATGATAAAAAAAATTCAAAATCCTTTTCTTAAAGAGGAGGAATTCATTTATTGTCTACAAATATGAGGAAATATACTTACTTGATATGTTCCTATTTCATAATCATATTTTCATCATTTGGTTGTGCTTCGATCAATATCCAATTCATACCTTAATCTAAAAATAAAATATAAAAAATGAATTTTTTATGACTAAATCACTAAAATTCACTTTTAATTGATCTTAAGATCAATTAAAGTGTTTAAAGTATTTCTATTTGTCTCTAACTTTTTTTCAGAACCAATACGGTGAGAACAAGTTATCTAATATAATACATTAATCTATAAACCAAGAAAGTTACACCACTAGATTATCATTAATACTTTTTTTAAATCATTTAACTAAAAACAATGAAATATTAACCAGGGTAACACATAGGCTTGTGGTAGGCATTAAACCCTTATCATTCTTCAGTTTTGGGTTCAAGCACCATGGTCTTTCCAGACACGATGAGTTGTCACCCGGCATGCAGGTTGTCCTTTTTCTAAAAATATATTAATATAATTCCTATAACATTCCCAAAGAATATTATGGACATCCTTGAAATAAAATCAATCATTAAATAACCTTTTTTAATAAGTTTTTCAATACAAATTATTTTCTTCACAGATTATAATTATCTTATTTGACTATTATTAAAATTTCATTAATGATCATATTAACCCTAAAGGTTATCAATTCCTTTCAAATTATATATATAAATTATAAATGAATTTTTACTCAAATAATGTTTCCACTATAACATATATTACCATAAATTTCTCCCAAAAATCCTTAGCCTTGGTAGACTCCCATCACATAAATCCCTAAAATGGGTGTTTAAGACTTTGAACTTATGATCAATCTTAAAATAATAAACCCATGATTGTACCCATAACTCTTAAGTTAGTGAAGACATATATGATTCTAAAATTTAACAAGATCCTCAGATTTTTCATGATTCTTATAACCAAAATACCCTTGGTAAAATAATTCTATAATTTAATTATTGAATCCTGGTAGATAAATACTTCATTCATTTTATTTCCACACAGTACATACCTTGGTCTAGGGTTTAACCTTTAGAATAGTTAATTTTTTCTGATAATGCTATCATTTTCCAAATTTAGGACAATGAACTATAAATGGATCCCTAGGATGAGATTTATTTCCTTCCATTATACTCTTTATTTTTTTATTGTAATTATTTTATTTATTCCCTTATTTTCCACACATAAATAAATTTCTCGTTCTATTGAGACACTTTGTAACATCCAAAGTAAGTAATGAATAATAGATATTTTTATCTATGTCTATTAATGATTAAGATAGTGTTTTAGAGGCTTAAAATGAAAATAAATACAATCTTATGCATGGAATACACTAATATTCTTAAAAGATTGTTTTACTGCCTTTTGATGGAAAACCCTTTTTAAATCAAACTTTTGACAATTTTATAATCTATATTTGTCAAAATAAACTTATTCTTTATGATTGGGACATAAAAATTTACTTTGTGTGAATTTTTGGTATTTTTCTGACAATGTTCATTTTTTAATGAATAGTGAAAAATACTGTATTTTACATCAAAACTGCTTTTTAATATAATTTATTTATATGATTAGATTATCTTTTGAATTGGTTTTAAAGTTAAATTAGAATATATTTTTACCATTTAATCCAATGGTGGTCATTAGTATTAATTTCACTTTGGAATTGGGCATAAACTAATGTCAAACTTTTCATAGATATTGTTTCAAAAAAACCCGCTATTTGTTTTGACAACGGGAATTATTTTTAAATCAATTATTGCAATTTCTGTGTTTGGAATTTGGTAAAATAGATTACATATTTGGAATCATAAGGTCAAAATTATGTAATCAAGACTCTTTTGTTTTTGGACATTATGAATAGTAACGACGGTAATTATCTTTAATTATCTTGATTAATGAGTAATCGGGTAGTTAAGGATAATAAAATAATATCATAATAATAATAATAAATGACACCAACATGTGTCCTAATTCTACTTGTTGTCTCATGGCCGACCATGGGATGCCTTGTTCCAAACTTGGGGGCCCCATGGAATCACTTTTGTGAGAAAGTGACTTTTTATCTTTTTATTTTTAAAGAATGTTAAATGTGACAAAGAATGTATCACCTAAGTACAATATTTTTAAGTTTGTCTACATAAATTATCTTTTGGACTATAAATATTCATTGGAAAGCTAAAAATATTTCCTACATCATAGTATTTTTTTCATAATTTTTAGACTTTAAATAAATTAAATTATTTATGACATCATGATTAGGCAGCGATTACCTCATTAATAAAGGATTTAAATAAAATGAAATGATAATGTAAAATCTATGACCTACACATGTCCAAAACCTATTGGATGGGTGTATTTCGAACCCTTATCACCTTACCCTCAAATTATATCAATGTGGGACCTTTTGAATCTGAAAATCATTTTCAAATAAAGTAACATTTCTTTACTTTCCAAGAGTGTCCCTCCTCTCCTCTTATAAAAGGCCCTCACCTCTACCTCTTTACACACACTCCCAAAGCCTTTGGCTTGGCCAACCCCTGCCCATTTTGTCTCTCCACATCCCTATCTTACTCCTTGAAGCCTCACTTTGGGAATAAGTCTTTTCAAGGAAGCCTTTGAGCTCAAACCAAAGGGAGTTACCCGATTTTAAGGTAATGTCTTCACTTGAGTCCTTTGTTTTATTTTGCTTCTCCAACCCCCTAAACTCTTTTTATTAATTTATTTTGTAACAACTCCAGTATATTAAATAAACTAGTATGTTTTTATAAGAAGTATTCGAGCTACACTTACACACACCTACATCTAATGGTTAAAGAACATACTATTTCCGTGGATGGCGAATTTCTGCCTCCCGAAACGATGATTGTTCAACATTCTTTTAACACCTTCAAAGGTGGCCATTAAGATGTAACCATATTTATATATGATATATAATATGTTTATGTTTTTCTTAAGCTTCTGTATTTTTCATTTTGGGCATACCTTTATGGTTTCCATTATGGGTAAACGCGATATCTTCATTTAAGGAAGTGCGGACTACCGCCCCCTCAAAGTGATTTGATTCGTTAAATACCATATATGGGATGTATAAAGGATGAAAATATGATATTATATATGATATTATACTGGAATTATAATATACCTTTATATCATCATGATTCCATTCTATAAAATATGAAATAGAAATGAAAGTAGCGTTCATGCGTACGTACGGCTTACTGTCTCCATGAACGGTGCATTTCATTTATTACCTCTAAATGATTATGTAATATTATAAATGCATGTATGTACTGGATATATATGATATATATGATATCTACATCATGAATACCATTCTGGATATAATGGATACATGAACAACTTGTAATTATAAAGGGTTTATTTTTTACTCAAGTACCAATGATCGTTAAAACGACCGTTATTAACTTAAATAATTACATAGTGTTCATGACATGGTAATAAGTGATATAAAAGGAATAATGAACTTGAAAAAGGTTCTTAAGCAAGTATAAATTAACTCAAGTTTATTATTCAGGACATTAAAGAACGATCGAGTCAAGTCAGACCCGAGGTATGGGACTTCGTCTCAATCTCCTTTCATTGAGGCATATTTTGTACACAACTTTATTTTATACGGTGTATAAACCCCTTTAACTTTTATGTCTATCCAAAAGGAATTTTTTTATATGAATCATTTTACAAAACTACAAAAGGGAATGTTTTTTTCGTACATATGTGGCGACAACGACTTCTCCGTCGTCGTGACCATTATTTGAGTTTCGGCTTCCTCTACAAGCCATACCTTTTTTTAAAAGAAAAATAAATATCATGTTTTAATTTTCTTTTATTTTGGTATTGAAAATGGTTTTCATAATGTTTTTATATCAATGTGTTGTATTGATATCTTGTGATTGAAAGGTGGGAATGTTATGTTTCCTTTATGCATGTTTTATGTGATACGATTATGTTGAGGTTCTTGGGCATTATTATGAAGACGGGTGGTTCCGTGATAAACTAAGGGTGGGTGAGCCTGATATAGCTCTCCAATGCATTGGGTAACGCGAAGGAGTGAAACGTTAAGGTTTCTCCGAAGAGATTTAGGGAATATACTGTGATGGGTATTCCAAACGTAACCAAGAGGGTTACTCCCTACGTAAGAATGTTATGAATGCCTCAAGTTACCTTTATGTCTTCTGATTTCTATGATTTATTCATGATTTGATGAGGTATATTAAAGTGCTTATGTTTTATGGGTAAAGTAGGATTTCATTCTTATGTATATATGTACCCAAGTTTCCTTTCCATATTTTTATATCCCTTACTGAGCTTTTTATGCTCATCCTAAGTTTTTTGAAATGTTTTTCACAGGTCAAGGGAAAGGTACATGATATGATGATAGTGTCAAGGAAGTGTCAAGAAAGAATCCATGTTTTATTTTAAATATGTTTCCATTGATGGGAAATAAGAATACTATCTTTATGTAACTACTTTGTTTATATATGGAATGTAAAGCAAGTTTTATGATCTAATTCTCTAAAACTCTAAACCCAAAAAGATCCTCAATGTGTAATCTTGTAATAACTCGGGATTAAGTAAGGTTTAAGTATGGGGCCTTATAATTGGTATCAAAGGTCGGTTTAGATAACTTTAGGAGTTAGAATTATATTAAATGATTATCCAAAAATATTTTTTTTATGGTCAAATTGAAGTGATATAGCATTTGAATATTACCATGTTGCTTCATCTAAGACATGTTTGTTCAGAATGGTTTTCCGCAGAGGAAACAGGGAAGCAGTGCTATGAAGGCATGCCGAAGGAAATAACCTTCCGAATCATCATCCTGAGATGGTCGGAATTGTAACTGAACAGTTTGTTGCAGTAATGGCGCAGTTGACTCAAGCGATAAATGGCGGTGGTATCCATACACGAGATCAGCCAGATCAACCGCAGAGGAACATGTCAGTGGTGGAACATTTCATGAGGCAACATCCCCCATCATTCAGAGGATCATCTGACCCTGTGCTAGCTGAAGGGTGGATTAAAGCACTGGATAATATTTTCGATGTCATGGGGTGTTTAGACAATCAAAAGGTTAGTCTTGTTATTTACCGTTTGGAGGGTGAAGCAGATCAGTGGTGGTCGATGGTTAAAAATATCAGGGACGCTGATGAGATTGATGCTCTCGACTGGGATGAATTCAAAGGTATGTTTCTTGAAAAGTATTTTCCTACGGATGTTCGACTTAGGATGGAAAAACAATTCTTGTAATTGAGGCAAGAGGAAGACTCAGTGGATACCTATGAAGAAAGGTTCACTCGATTGGAAAGGTATGCTCCAAATTTTATCCGAGACCTTGATAGTAAAATCAATCGTTTTTACTCAGGATTAAAGCCAAAATATCGAAGGGAATTAGCTTCTCGTGAGTTTAAAAGTTATGAAAAGCTTGTTCGATGTGCTGAGAAGGTGGAAATGGAGTTTTTCGATGATCAAGTGTTCTATAACAACCAGCAGAAGAAGAGACCAAGGTGGCAGGAGAAAGGGAAGAATTCTTCAAAAAAGTCTGATGGTAAGAAATCTAAGTTTCCATTTTGTGATAAATGTGGCAAAAGGCATATTGGGGAATGTCTTATGAATTCTAGAAAGTGCTACCGATGTGGTAAGATGGGACATAAGGCTCGTGATTGCACTGAAAAAGATCAAGGTGAAGGTAAGACCAAATTTGATTTACAGTTAGTGAAATGTTTTAAGTGCAATGAGATGGGTCACTATGAAAATGAGTGTCCGACAAAGAGCTTGAGTGATGGGAAGCAGTTAGACTACAAGCAGAAAGGGGTGGTGAAATCCTTTGCAACTACTTCAGCAGATGTCGGGCCATCAAATGAAGTTGTATCAGGTACTTTGTTTGTTTTTTCAGATTATGCCAGTGTGTTGTTTGATTCGGGGTCTACACATTCTTTCTTCTCTGAAAACTTTTCTAGTAAAATGGGAATACCATCTCAAGAAATGACTCCTAAACTTTTGGTAAAAACACCTGGGGGAAATGTTGAGGCAAAAAGAATTTATAAGAATCTTCCTATCCTTATCTGTGGAAAGAACCTACTTGCAAACCTTATTGTTATACCTCTAGTAGAGTTTGATGTTATCCTGGGTATGGATTGGCTCTCTATTTACCATGCTAAGATTGACTGTAGAGCTAAAGAAGTTTCTTTTCAGAAAGACTTTCAGTTTGTGTACAATAATGAACCCTTACTGTTGATAACTTATCAAGAGGCCAAGAAACTTGTAAAAGATGGAAATGAATGTTACCTTGCATACATCATTGAAAATAAAGGAACTGTTCAGATTAATTATGTGCCAGTGGTAAATGAGTATCATGATGTTTTTCCTGATGAGTTGCTTGGAATAATACCAGATCGGGAAGTTGAGTTTACTGTTGACTTAGTTCCTGATGCTAAGAAAATTTCAAAACCCCCTTATTGAATGGCTCAAATTGAACTTTTAGAGTTGAAGGAGCAATTGCAAGATTTATTAGAGAAAGGTTTCATTCGACCTAGCACATCACCATGGGGTGCTCCTGTTTTATTTGTTAAAAAGAAAGATGGTTCAATGAGACTTTGCATTGATTATAGAGCCTTGAATAACATCACTGTTAAGAACAAATATCTTTTGCCTCATATCGATGATTTGTTTGATCAACTCCAGGGAGCTCAGTATTTTTCAAAGATTGACTTGAGATCGGGGTACCATCAGCTGAAGGTAAAGGAAGAAGATGTTCCGAAGACTGCGTTTCGTACAAGATATGGCCATTATGAATTTGTAGTAATGCCTTTTGGGCTAACCAATGCACCTCCTGTATTCATGGACTTAATGAATAGAATTTTCCATGAGTTCTTGGATAAGTTTGTGGTGGTTTTAATTGATGATATTTTGGTGTTTTCTAAAAGTAAAGAGGAGCATGAAAGACATTTAAGGGTTATCTTGCAAACCTTAAAAGAAAAGAAACTGTATGGAAAATTCATCAAGTGTGAGTTTTGGTTGCAACAAATTTCTTTCCTTGGTCACATTGTTTCTAAAGATGGGATAACTGTTGATTTTGCAAAAACAAAAGTTGTGGAAGACTGTCCAAGACCCACAAATGTAACTGATATTCGTAGATTCCTTGGTTTGGAAGGATATTACTGAAGGTTTGTTAGAAATTTTTCATGGTTATCTAGTCCAATGACTAAGCTAACTCGGAAGGGTGTTAAGTTTATCTGGACAAAAGAATGTGATGATTGTTTTCAGGAATTGAAAAGAAGATTGGTGAATGCTCTAGTTTTGGCACTACCTTCCAAGAATGGTGAGTTTGTTATATACAGTGATGCTTCATTGAAAGGACTTGGTTGCGTCCTAATGCAGAATGATCAGGTAATTGTTTATGCTTCACGACAGTTTAAAACTCATGAGGTAAATTACCCTACACATGATTTGGAATTAGCTGCTGTTTTTTTCGCTTTAAAAATTTGGAGGCATCATTTGTATGGAGTAAAGTGTGAAATATATACTGATAACAAAAGTTTAAAGTATATATTCACTCAGAAAGAGTTAAACATGAGACAGAGGAGATGGCTGGAATTAATCAAGGATTATGATTGTACAATTCATTACCATCCGGGAAAAGCAAATAAAGTGGCTGATGCTTTGAGTCAAAAAAGTAATGCTTCATTAGCAATGTTGCATTTGGAACGTGATCATTTGGTTAAGGATTTGATGAACTTTGGCATAGAAGTTGTTGGTGCAGGATGTCCTTCTGTTTTTTTTCAGGTATCAGTGAAATCTTCTCTATCAGACAGAATCAAGCAAGCACAGAAGCAAGACAGTGAGTTGCAGAAAAAGGTAGAGCTGGTTCAGAAAGGTAAGTTGCCTGAATTCAACATTGATAATGATTGTGTTTTGAGATTTGGGAAGAGATTGTGTGTGCCTTGTGATTCACAGTTGAAGAGAGAGTTGTTATGTGAAGCTCATAGTTCTTCGTTTTCAGTTCATCCTGGCAGTACTAAGATGTATAGAGATCTACGGGAGTATTACTGGTGGGATGGAATGAAAAGAGATATTGCTGATTTTACTATGAAGTGTTTGACTTGTCAGCAGGTTAAAGCAGAGCAGCAGTTACCGAAAGGGATGCTTCAGCCTTTACCAGTGCCAGAGTGGAAATGGGAGAATATATCCATGGACTTTGTTGTGGGATTACCGAAGACATCTCGAGGTAATAATGCAATCTGGGTTATTGTTGATCGCTTGACTAAATATGCTCATTTCCTTGCTATACGAGATACTTTTTCCCTAGATCAACTTTCCCATTTGTATCTTAAAGAGATAGTCAGGTTACATGGAGTTCCTCTCTCCATTGTATCTGATCGTGATCCAAGGTTCACTTCTAACTTTTGGAAAGGCCTTCAGAAGTTGTTGGGTACTGAATTAAATTTTAGTACAGCATTTTATCCTCAATCAGATGGGCAGTCAGAATGAACAATTCAGACCTTAGAGGATATGCTACGAGCTTGTTCGATGGATTATCAGGGAAGTTGGGACCAACATCTTTCTTTGGTTTAATTTTCATATAATAACAGTTTTCATTCCAGTATACAGATGACACCATTTGAGGCGTTATATGAGAAGCGGTGTCGAACTCCAGCTTTCTGGGATGAAGTGGGTGAAAGGAAGTTGATGGGACCAGAATTGGTAGAAGAGATGGCAGAAAAAGTTCAGCTGATTCAGAAACACATGAGAACAGCTCAGAGTAGGCAGAAGAGTTATGTAGACAATAGGAGGAAGGATCTAACTTTTGAGGTAGGTGATCATGTTTTTCTCAAAGTCTCATCATGGAAAAGTGTGATGCGATTTGGTAAGAAAGGAAAGCTAAGTCCAAGGTTAATTGGACCATATGAAATTCTGGAGAGAGTTGGATCAGTTGCATACCGGGTGGCTTTACCTCCAAGTTTATCTCAGGTACACAATATTTTTCACGTTTCGATGTTGAGAAAGTATATGCCAGATCCATCTCATGTTTTGAGTCCAGAGGTAGTTCAGCTGGAAGAGAAACTATCTTATGAGGAACAACCGGTCCAGATTCTTGACCACAGGGAGCAAGTGTTACGAAATAAGGTGATTAATCAGGTAAAGGTTTTGTGGAAAAACCACATGATGGAAGATGCAACATGGGAATCTGAAAATGCAATGAGGGATAAGTACCCCCATTTATTCGATAAGTAAATAAATTGTGGGGACACAATTTTCTAAAGGGGGGAAGGATGTAACATCCCAAGTAAGTAATTAATAATAGATATTTTATATATGTCTATTAATGATTAAGATAGTGTTTTAGAGGCTTAAAATGAAAATAAATACAATCTTATGCATGGAATACACTAATATTCTTAAAAGATTGTTTTACTGCCTTTTGATGGCAAACCCTTTTTAAATCAAACTTTTGACAATTTTATAATCTATATTTGTCAAAATAAACTTATTCTTTATGATTGGGACATCAAAATTTACTTTGTGTGAATTTTTGGTATTTTTCTGACAATGTTCATTTTTTAATGAATAGTGAAAAATACTGCATTTTACATCAAAACTGCTTTTTAATCTAATTTATTTATATGATTAGATTATCTTTTGAATTGGTTTTAAAGTTAAATTAGAATATAATTTTACCATTTAATCCAATGGTGGTCATTAGTATTAATTTCACTTTGGAATTGTTCATAAACTAATGCCAAACTTTTCATAGATATTGTTTCAAAAAAACCCGCTATTTGTTTTGACAACGGGAATTATTTTTAAATCAATTATTGAAATTTCTGTGTTTGGAATTTGGTAAAATGGATTACATATTTGGAATTATAAGGTCAAAATTATGTAATCAAGACTCTTTTGTTTTTGGACATTATGAATAGTAACGACAGTAATTATCTTTAATTATCTTGATTAATGAGTAATCGGGTAGTTAAGGATAATAAAATAATATCATAAAAATAAAAAAATGATACCAAAATGTGTCCTAATTCTACTGGTTGTCTCATGGCCGACCATGGGATGCCTTGTGCCAAACTTGGGGGCCCCATGGAATCACTTTTGTGAGAAAGTGACTTTTTATCTTTTTATTTTTAAAGAATGTTAAATGTGACAAAGAATGTATCACCTAAGTACAATATTTTTAAGTTTGTCTACATAAATGATTTTTGGACTATAAATATTCATTGGAAAGATAAAAAGATTTCCTACATCATAGTATTTTTTTCATAATTTTTAGACTTTAAATAAATTAAATTATTTATGACATCATGATGATGCAACGATTACCTCATTAATAAAGGATTTAAATAAAATGAAATGATAATGTAAAATATATGACCTACACATGTCCAAAACCTATTGGATGGGTGTATTTCTAACCCTTATCACCTTACCCTCGAATTATATTAACGTGGGACCTTTTGAATTCGAAAATCATTTTCAAATAAAGTAACATTTCTTTACTTTCCAAGAGTGTCCCTCCTCTCCTCTTATAAAAGGCCCCCACCTCTACCTCTTTACACACACTCCCAAAGCCTTTGGCTCGGCCAACCCCTGCCCATTTTGTCTCTCCACATCCCTCTCTTACTCCTTGAAGCCTCACTTTGGGCAAAAGTCTTCCCAAGGAAGCCTTTGAGCTCAAACCAAAGGGAGTTACCCGATTTTAAGGTAATGTCTTCACTTGAGTCCTTTGTTTTATTTTGCTTATCCAACCCCCTAAACTCTTTTTATTAATTTCTTTAGTAACAAATCCAGTATCTTCAATATACTAGGATGTTGTTATAATAAGGATTCGAGCTACACTTACACACACCTATATCTAATGGTTAAAGAACATATTATTTCCGTGGATGGCGAATTTCTGCCTCCCGAAACGATGATTGTTCAACATTCTTTTAACACCTTCAAAGGTGGACATTAAGATGTCACCATATTTATATATGATATATAATATGTTTATGTTCTCCTTAAGCTTCTGTATTTTTCATTTTGGGCATACCTTTATGGTTTCCATTATGGGTAAACGCGATATCTTCATTTAAGGAAGTGTGGACTACCGCCCCCTCAAAGTGATTTGATTTGTTAAATACCATATGTGGGACGTATAAAGGATGGAACTATGATATTATATATGATATTATACTGGAATTATAATATACCTTTATATAATTATGATTCCATTCTATAAAATACGAAATAGAAATAAAAGTAGCGTTCATGCGTACGTACGGCTTACCGTCTCCATGAACAGTGCATTTCATTTCTTACCTCTAAATGATTATGTAATATTATAAATGCATGTATGTACTGGATATATATGACATATATGATATCTACATCATGAATACCATTCTGGATATAATGGATACATGAACAACTTGTAATTATAAAGGGTTTATTTTTGACTCAAGTACCAATGATCGTTAAAACGACCGTTATTAACTTAAATAATTACATAGTGTTCATGACATGGTAATAAGTGATATAAAAGGAATAATGAACTTCAAAAAGGTTCTTAATCAAGTATAAATTAACTCAAGTTTATTATTCAGGACATTAAATAACGATCGAGTCAAGTCGGACCCGAGGTATGGGACTTCGTCTCAATCTCCTTTCATTGAGGCATATTTTGTACACAACTTTCTTTTATACGGTGTATAAACCCCTTTAACTTTTATGTCTATCCAAAAGGAATTTTTTTTATACGAAGCGTTTTACAAAACGACAAAAGGGAATGTTTTTGTCGTACATATGCGGCGACAACGACTTTTCCGCCACCGTGACCATTATTTGAGTTTCGGCTTCCTCTACAAGCCATACCTTTTTTTTAAAGAAAAATAAATACCATGTTTTACTTTTCTTTTATTTTGGTATTGAAAATGGTTTTCATAATGTTTTTATATCAATGTGTTTTATTGATATCTTGTGATTGAAAGGTGGGAATGTTATGTTTCCTTTATGCATGTTTTATGTGATACGATTATGTTGAGGTTCTTGGGCAGTATTATGAAGATGGGTGGTTCCGTGATAAACTAAGGGCGGGTGAGCCCGATATAGCTCTCCAATGCATTGGGTAACGCAAAGGAGTGAAACGTTAAGGTTTCTCCGAAGAGATTTAGGGAATATACTGTGATGGGTATTCCAAACGTAACCAAGAGGGTTACTCCCTACGTAAGAATATTATGAATGCCTCAAGTTACCTTTATGTCTTATGATTTCTATGATTTATTCATGATTTAATGAGGTATGTTAAAGTGCTTATGTTTTATGGGTAAAGTATGATTTCATTCTTATGTATATATGTACCCATGTTTCCTTTCCATATTTTTATATCCCTTACTGAGCTTTTTATGCTCATCCCAAGTTTTTTGAAATGTTTTTCACAGGTCAAGGGAAAGGTACATGATATGATGATAGTGTCAAGGAAGTGTCAAGAAAGAATCGATGTTTTATTTTAAATATGTTTCCATTGATGGGAAAGAAGAATACTATCTTTATGTAACCACTTTGTTTATATGTGGAATGTAAAGCAAGTTTTATGATCTAATTCTCTAAAACTCTAAACCCGAAAAGATCCTCAATGTGTAATCTTGTAATAACTCAGGATTAAGTAAGGTTTAAGGCTGGGGCCTTATACACTTTACTAGGTGTTTCTTTCCACATTCCTCACATTATGGAAATCGGTCATTCATTCTTCCACATTCTCCTTCACTCGATCTCCTAGAAAACTCCATCCTTCTATTCTTTAGTGAGTCCAAGAGTTGGTTAATATATAGGTTGTTAATTATATTTTTGTGAAAACTAATTAGTCATGGCCATAATATCTTTATCTTCAGTCATCATCCCATTTTTTCCCATAGTCACTACATTTTCCTTCATGTTCAATGTTAATATTATTCTTTTAGGTTACAACCATTAAGAAAAACAAAAAAGCATGGTTTGATCCACAATAATTGTAGTGGGATACCCATATAATAATTTATTGGATGTCTAAATCACTACCACAAAACGGGGCAAGGCCAGCGCCACCCTTTTGTCAGCACTAACGAAAAAGCCCTGATAAAGGGAGGTACCTTTATCAGCGCTAAAAAAAGTGCTGATAAAAGTACCCCTTTATCAGCGCTTTTTTTAGCACTGATAAAGGTACCTCCCTTTAACAACACTTTTTTTTAGCGCTGTTAAAGGGTACCCCTTTATCAGCGTTTTTTTAGTAGCGCTGATAAAGGGTCTACTTCCAAAAAAAATCATTAAAAAAATATATTAATATTTTAATATATAGATATAGTTATATTGATATAAATATAATATATATTTTTTAAATATAATTTTAAATATATTTTAGATAAGTATAAATATACAGTTACACTTAATATATAAGATATTTAGTGAAAATGACATATAAAAAAATTCAAAAAATATTTTTAATTAATAATTTTCTAATTATTATCGATTAAAAATCATTTAATAACAATTTGAAGACACAAAAAATCAAAAAAATTAATAAAATATCTAAAATAAGTTGAAAATGGAACTCAAACTTCAAACAGTCATAACTTTTGATCCAGGTGTCCGTTTGAGCTCTATAGCATATCAAATCGAAGTCTGCGATGAGCTCTACGCGCTAATGATTGAAGCAAAGCATTTATTACATTTTTTCGAGGCCAAAAAAGGCCCAGAAGGCCTCCAAAACTGAGTTTTTAGTCTGGATACCCCGATTTTTTAACATTTTGTGGATTTTCAGCCTCGTTTAAGGGGGTATTATTGGATTTTTTTTGTGGAGACTGAATTTATTCCAAGGTATTACATTCATATTGATATTTTTCTTTGAAATTTTATCATTTTTTATAATGCACTGCTATTTATAATCAAATATATAACAATATATACATATTTTTTATATATTCACACATAAAAATTAATTTTTTAAATAAATAATTAAACATATTTACATATAAAATATATTAGCTTTATCTAAATAATAACTAATATCCATTTTATTTAAAATACCAATATATCAATATTTATATACCTGTATATTAATCTAACTATATATGTACCTATATAATGTGTGTGTGTCTATTTGTGTGTGTCTATATATTAACAAACTGATATATATATATATATATATATTCTAACAAATGTATATGCATATATTTATATATATGTGTGTGTGTGTGTATAATTATACTTATAGAAACACACACATATATATATGTGTGTGTGTGTGTGTGTGTTGTATATATGTATTTATTTACACACACACAAAACAAAACATATTTTATAATTGTATTGAAAACTAATCTTATAAATATATATTAATATACGAATAAATATATGGATAAAAAAATATAACTAAATATATATAAATAGATAGATATAACTTAATATTAATATACGAATAAATATATAAATATATAAATATATACATATATAAATATAACTAACTATATATATATATATTAATATACAAATAAATATATAAATATATAAATATAACTATATATGTATATATATATTAATACAACTATATAAATTTATATTAATACATGAATAAATATAACTATATATATATATATCACTAGTTGGAGAACAAATCAAATTAGAGGAGTGGGTAAAGGCTTAGCGTGCATGGGGGGAGGTTTTGAGTTCAAAATCTGGTAGAGGTAGGCAGGGGTGCGTGCATGGGTGAATTTGGGGGGGGGGGGGGGTATAGCGCTGTTAAAGGGGTCTACAAAGCGATGATAAAACGTGGGGCCCGTGGCTGGGGCTTGCGGGGGAGTGGGTGGGGCGGGGGTGCTGATAAATGGGGGAAAGCGCTGTTAAAAGCCCCCTCCGATTAACAGATTTTTTTTATTTTATTTTTTTTAATTTTTGTAAATTTTTTTAATTTTCTTAACTTTTATCAGCGCTAAAAAAAAGCACTGATAAAAGAGGTCTTTATCAGCGTTTTTTGGAGCATTGATAAAGGGGATCCCCCCCTTATCTTTGCCGGCATTAACAGCGCTTTTTTAGCGCTGTTAAAGGCCTTTTTTAGCACTGATAAAAGCCATATTTTTAGTAGTGAATCATGACACATTATCTTCAATACAATACACCTTAGGATTAACCTAAATCATTCATTTTCATCATCTATACAGATCATTCATAATAGGTTTTAAAGAAAAATTGAATTATCCTAAGCATATCCCCATGGAATGTCAAACCAGGTACATAGAAAGTCATGTTGTCATGCACCATGCTTCCTTCTTAGAGTAATTAACCCTAGGTACATCTATGATAGAACAAAACCAGTTGTAATATCCCGATAGGTAAGTATTTGAAGTAAAAACTATTGTAATAGTGGGTTCCCTAGACCCAAATTGAACAGTACATTTGATTACTATATCATGTATACAATTAGATATACATGATGTACACTTACTATTGTAGTGTAGATATTTTTTTCATCCACTATTTAATGGTAATGTCTATAGATTAAGTGTTGTATAAAAAGGTTATAACAGATCTCAAGCTATAATGAGAACCTCGAGATACTATGACATTAACCTTAAACAAAGTCCATATGGTCTAGATAAATCTTACTGACTAGAAATAGTAGATGTTTGACTGTCATGTGATGGGGGCTTATAGGAATTGATACTTCTCCTCATGAAGTTCTCCCTTGGTGATCTATGGTAGTGAGATCATGAGGACAAACTTGTCAATAGGAACACCACATGTTTTGGGTGTCATTGGTTGTTCCTATATATGGACATTTTTATTGGTCTCCTGACTTGAGATCATTACTAGTGTGTTCCATTTGACCTTGTACTTTGATTAAAGGAAAAAACCATGATAATGAAATCATGGTGAGGTAGCTTGTGTTGGGTGCATCATTGGTGGTATGGAATTGGTTGAATGTTCAAGAAAGGATTTGTCACTTTCAAGTTAAGGAGGTAATATATCTAATGCTTGGTTGATCATAATGGCACTACCTTCATAAGTCTTTGACTAAATTAGTCAAAAGGTAAATCCATCCATTTATATAAAAAAATAATAAAGAACGAAAAGGGCATTGACACAAGTGTGTGTCCAAGTTTATGAGTTATTTAAAGACAAAGATATTATAGTACAAACTAAGTGTTCATATGTTGGTTTTTATTTCTATGAATTTCTTTATCTTTTTTGGGGCCTTGATAGGTTTCTAGACTCCACTCTTGGTATTTGGATTTTATTCACTACAATCGAGATAAAGGCATAGGGGTCACACACAATAACGCATTTAAGAATCCTCCCTACTCAGTTGAATAGGTATATCAGACATGGCGGGGCCCACCATGGGGTCTGAGTGTTGTCTAAGTTGTAGATCATAGATAAAAAAACATATTCATCATTATTCATGTTATAAATAATTTAGTTGAATTTTTTTATAGTATTTACAAGTAGTGTAAATACAGAAAATAATATTAATCGAACATATATTATTTTAATATTCCATGTTCGTTTAATATTAACGGGAATTATGTGTCGAGTTAAATGACCCATTTTTATCATGTAATATGTTTAAATATATTACAAGTATGTGATAAAATAATAAATAATATTAATTTCATAGTTTAGTTCATCAATATTATTTATTTATTGGTTATTTAGTGGTTGTTTCATTCTGGGGGTTGGGGAACCCATTCTGGGTAATCTACCCACCCACTATAAAAACGGGAGAGGAGAAGCTCTTGGTGTTCTATTCATTCTCCATGAATGATAGATTCTCTCTCCTCCCGCCTTCTAGAGATAGAAAGTTTCTCTCAGAGTGCTGATTGAAGAACACCTTCAAGGATTGAAGGCAGAGGATCACAGTGATCATCATGACATCGAAAACATCATCGAATCACTGCTCTAGCACTTGAAATTCGACAATCGATGCTTTTGTAGATTCTTTGATGGATTCAGCTTCAAATTCTTTGAGCAACAATTGCAAGTGACAAGCAGATTTTGAGCACACTTCGGTTTCAAACAACATATGTGTTCATTTTAATTTTTCTGCTCTAATTAATTTACGCAAGATCCTCGGACCATACTGGGGCTTGGATCATCGGAGAATACAAGTCTCGCCATCCCGATGATAAACTATTTTAATATCCCTTGTCCAAAAGCTTCTGTAGTGACCTTGATACCTTAAATTGGTATCATAGGGAGCACATAAATTATCTGAGGTAAGAAAATTAAATTTTCTTCAAATTTAAGTAGAGGAATTAATTTTGGTCCTAACAGATTCGAACACAATTCAATTCAAGGTTTGATGGCCAAGTTATAGGAAGATTTTTTTTGGATCGAGCATGGCTGTTTCACGGGTATTAAAATTGTGAATAAACAATATATGTCCATGTTTTGTTTTAGCTTTTTGGAGGAATCCCATAAATCCGGCCATGATCTGAATGATTTCCAATAACTGGAAGTAATATTGTTTGATGGTATTATAAATCATATTATTATTATTATTATTATTTTATTAAAGGCTAATTACACAGCCTTTAGAAAAAATTCCATCAAAAAAATTTTGATTTTATTTTAAAAAATGGTGAGAAGACCCGTGTGGAATTATCCACACCAGACAAAAAGAATAAAAATACCTAATGTGAGGCGGGTTTCTTCAAAGTTAAAAAAGTGGATTGTTTTTCAAACCAGTGGGACCCCGGTTGTCTCCTCCTTCAGAAACCCCCGTCTTTGACTCCCTGCTGGGCTGGTCTTCAACCCGCTGCCCACCGCGAGCACCCTCCTTGTATGAGTCGTTGGCCACATCTTACATGATTGTGCCTCCCCAGGTCCGGCCTCCATTTCCACTGGTGCATGGAGCCCCGTGTTACAAGCTATCCAAGCTACTTAACACCGTACAACAACTCCATGTAAAGATCTCACTTCCCTCCCACATCTTACATGATTGTGCCTCCATGTACATCGGTTTCCATCGCCTTCTAGATCCGGCCCTTCCATGGGCCCGAGAGTTGTTTAATTTTACCATTAAATTAAATTAATTAATATACTAATTATAGTTTAAATTAATAATTTTAATACCTGGGATTAAATTAATTTAATATTAATATTAAATTTATTTATTTATTTATTTATTTTTTGGTATTAAAATTAAATTAAATTAAAGGACTGAATTGAATTAAATAAAATAATTAATTTTTAATTATTTTAATTTATTTAATAGCACTCATACTTAAATTAATGAAATTTAATTTGATGGTACTTAAATTTATACCGACCAGTCTTGAGCAATTGACCCGACCTATGTATGTCTGGTTGTTTTTATTTAATTAATTATTTTAATTGTGTGTGATTATTTTAATTAATTAATTTAGACGGTTTTTTCGTTGTCTTTTATTTTTTGGTCAATATATATATGGGTCTGCATGTCAAAATTCATCTTATGTACATTACACCCTAGTCCCCATCATTTGCGTGCGAGTATTTTTGTACTTCCGCCCCACCAAGATGAGGAAGTACACAAGACATTATGTGGACCCTGTCAATATGAGGCGGTACACCAGACACAATGTAGACCCTGCCAAGACGAGGAAAAATTCATATGACCAATGGACATACTAGATAGGGGCGAGCTACATCACGAGTCAAGTTACAAATCAAGTATGATACACCTGAGTCATGGTTGGTCCATTGAATTTAAATGGATCAAACAATGTCATATTCTTAATACCATTAAGGTAGTAAATTCTATTTATTCATTTATATATTATTTTATGCATTTTATAATAGCAGGAAAATACAAAAATTAATAAATAATAAAATGCATAAAAAAGCAGTGAATGTTTTTTCTTTTAATGTTTAGTTGTGAGGGAGAAAACAAAGATGAAAAAGATTAATGGAAATGTTTTACATTTTTCGAGATAAAAACACAAAAACTCTCAAAGAAATATTAAGTCATAATCACCTTCCATCATTCAAATTTGGACAAAACTGAGTGTTCGGAGTGCTCGGTCAACCATAACTGATGGTGCCTCATACTATCGAGGAGTTATTATAAGAGTGGTGGGTTGAATTAACTAACATGACAGTAAGGATTATTCATAGCTAACTTTCTATCATTTTAGAGGAAAACAATGATTAAATAAAAATTATGATTTTAAAAGTTGAGACTTCACTCAACTGATTAATGAACCATGAGTTAATGTAGTTGTTCAATCAAATGCCTACCTTGAACCCTCTGAGTGGTGGTGTAACCATAGCTTGTATACTATGAGGGGTGGATCAAAGATCCTTTTACACTAGAATACTAAAACGGCAAAGTATTTTGATTCTAGTACATAAGGTTCCTAGAATTTGATAAAATAGTGAGAGACATTTAATGATTTAATTAATTAATCAATAATGTCTAATTCGGTAATCAAGATAAAAGTACTAATCTACTGTGATTTTATTTTTGTATAAAATGGAAAGCAATACGACATGAAACACTACGATAATAATTAGACAAAATTAATTTGCTATCTAGTATGAATTTCTAAGGGCAATACAGGAACTTGTGCATAATACTACTATATCGTAAATTCAAGGTGATGATGTCCCTATACCAGTTAATCCACCTCATGAAGTGAGGATGTAAAATTGCTTACAGGATACACATGTCTAATTCATATGATTGTTATGTCATAATGATATTATCAACATCTAATGTTAGTTGTGGTTATTACATTATGACATGAATGATTTAACATGTAGTCTCATCTCTGAGAAACATCTAAGGAGAAACTGAAGCAAGATATGAATGGGTGATAACTGCACTAGATATATGTAAATTGAAATACATATCACAATCTTTCAAGGAATCAAACTCTTACACCCGATTACTCCAGTTTCATTTAAGGTTACAAAACTAAAATGATGGAGTAAATGCATCATTACCTTTTAGGTAAAATTCACCAAGTAATAAGAATATCAAAGACAGTTTATTCTTCAGTACTTATAGTGAATTAATTGAAAGACAAGATGATATGGCCAATGGAAAGATCAAGGCCAAAGGCCCCTTCACAATTTCCTTCAAAAGATAGCGGTTGGTTATTAAAAAAGAGGTTATTTGCATCGCATAACTTGAAATAAATTCTATGAAAGCTAAAATCAATGAAATGAATTGAAGAATCAAGTACCCACTTCTTCTTCATCTATATTCATCAATGTAATGTTTCTGACATACTTCTTGGATATTAAATACAATATTTTTTCCACATATGTGTATTTGAATATGGTAACCAAGTTAATATAGAAATGATACAAGAAGTAAAGTTTATTCTCCAAGCATCTGAGAAAGGGTGATTCCTAATTCAGTGGTGAGAACCAAATAACTTCTAATTTCCAAGTTAATGATTTAAGTCAAATCATTATATATTATAACCAAAACATCAATCTCACGTGTCTTATGGACATAAGGATACATTATTCCAAGTTCAAGAATTAATGGTGTTCATGGTGTCTCATACTGAATAAATAGTTTAGTGGTACATGAATCATAGGCAATACATGATGAATATAGAATGTAATACCTTTACCCAATTGTGGGAGGATAATTATTTTTCAAGTAAAAATAAAATTGACCGTTAATGATATACCTAGTTTGGTATTTAGACTTGGTAGATCTAAACACCCTAGGAATTATCGACATATATACTAACATAGTTTTGGATAAAGGAACCTTTAGAAATAAAGGTAATCTAAAAACATTTCAGAATTAGTTCAGCAAGAGAGCTTGAACTCTTCCAATGGTGAGATAGTGGTAAATATACATCATAATATTCCTCTAAGTAATTAAGGGATTAGAAAGTGAAGTTTTCATGGTCAAAATATTTGAGTTACTTCAGGCCGGCATGCCAAATAATAACTTAACCAAGAATTCATTGATCAATATAATATAGCATGTATTAATTCCTAAATGCACATTACCTTATCCACATCACATAGGATCAATGATGATTATTAAATCCTAACATTGATCAATAAAATATAGCATGGATAAATTCCCAAAAGCACATTTTATATATTATAGTTATGATGTAAGGAGTATCATTGTTACAACTTTCAGAAACTTCCATTGTATTTCAAGACATTCTTGAAAAATAACGTCAATATCCCATAACCCCATGCCAACTATAATGACACATAGATATCATATAAGTCCAAGTATGATTGAAATAAATTATGTCATAAGAAAAGTGTTTAGATGTAAATATTTTTTTAGGATATAAACAAACTTGTATCATGATAAAACACATTTTGTCACACCTGGGTTTTGGATTTCATCTTCGGTCCTGGTTCGGGTCGGCTTTTCAGTGATTTTTTCGAGAATTGGGTGTGACGAGTTTGAGTTTTTTCGAGTATTTATTCCTTAAATTATTTTCCTTCTTTTCTTCCTTGGTTTAACCCTTGAGTTTTAGAGAAAATGTGTTTTTTAGGCTAGATAGATTAAGGAACACTACTAGCGCACGGTTAGGAGTAACCATATGTCTCAGCCCAGGTAATCGTGCAGAAGATCATGTGTGAGATAGTAGCTACCGCATGGTTATTCATACCATGCAGGTTGGTCGTGTGGTCGATCTATTACTCAATAGTAATGGTCGCATGTTATATACACGATTTGACAGACCATGCGGACTAACCATGCAGTCTGTCCATATTTTTTAAAAAACTTTTCTCTCCCCCTGATTTTTGTACCAAAAAACACCCTTACCTCCCCCATTTGGGTTTGTCTACCCTAGGCACCTCCTCCCCTTCCCTTGGCTCCTCCAAACCTCCATTTTGGATATTTTTTATTCGATTTCTCCTCCGTATTTCCATGTAAGTCCTATCTCCCTTGGTCTCTCCCTCCTTTATAGTGTTTTCTTCCAGTTTCTTGGGGTTCCCTCTTTCCCAAAACTAGGCTTCTAATTTTTAGGGTTAAATATTAAATTTTAGGGTTTGATTTCAATGTATTAGGTTAGATCTTGTCTCTCATGGGTGTAGTTTATGTGCAATTGAGTTTTCGCTCTGGATTCCGGAAGTTCTTCAACGTTTGAGGTAGGATCCCTTTGCACCTCTTCTTTAAAGTTAATATTTCATTGATTGCTTGATTTTTACACCTATATTAATTATTAAATAGTGATGTTTCATGCTTTGAATTATTTTTCCATGTGAAATGAAATTTTTTTCTTAATAGAATTGTATGAGTGAAATGGATTTGGTGGGGCTTCACACCAAATGCTTGTTAAATTGATCAATTGGATTTTCTAACTAGTTTTTGATTTTTTAAAGGGAATATTTTGGTTTTTTAAATGGTAGTTTGATATTCAAATGGTGGTTGGTGTTTTCAAAAATGTTTTTATAAGTTGGTTTGATTTTGAAAATGGTTTGTGTGTGTTTTTTATAAAGGGTTTGATATGTGAAAGTGATTAGGGTCCTGTTTGTCATTTTTCTTAAAATGGTTTCATTTGGAAAACCCCTTCAGGAGTGATTATTTCCTTGTTAGTTGATCATGGGATGGGAGAGTCCTCGGTATGGGACCTACCTTATGTAATAATTTTTTTAAGGCAAGGACTACTCCTTGAGGTGGTCAAGGTGGTGTCCGTTTGTGTGTTGTGTATGGTGGTATATACATATGGCTTACTTTTTGGAATGTGTGGAAAACCCTTTATAAACATAGCATGGGAACCTAACATAAAAAATAGAAATTCTGTGAATGTTTGTTTCACTATTAGTTCATGCACTGACCATTTACCCATAGTAGGTGGATATTTGGGTTTATTGTAATGGGATTAGGCCCCTCGGTCTGTCATGAGTTAGGGTGGCTGGGCATTTTGGCGTTTTAATTTCATTGTGTGTGGCATGCTATTAGGGATGAGGTCTCATTTATTAGTATGTTCTGGTTCTCCTTTGAGTTACTAGTTATTCTTGTGTTCCTCCATTTCTAGCATTTTCTGTATTATTACCCTCATTATTTGGAATCATTATCCCTGTTCTTGGTTTCAGTGTTTTCTTGGTAGATTGTGAAAGTTTAGTTTTTTAGAAGAGTTTTAAGAAATATTTTTTTCAAAGAATATGTGTTTTCCCTATTTCCCCCTTAAACATGAAAAATAAAAGTTTCCTATTGGTTTCCTTTTTTTCTTATCCCTTATGAACCTAACCTTCCTTACATGAAATATCCTTGTTTTAAAATGTGGGGGAAATGAATTGAGATCATCATTTTTTTTCTCTAAATAGAAGTTTGGAAAAACATACATTTGTATATTGTTGTTAAATCCTACCAATCAATGTTTCCTTATTTAAATAATGTGCATTGGGGATATAAATATTCGGTCCTAACTACTGAGTTTTAATACTCATGTCTATAGTCTTTTCTTATTTTTATCTTATGTTTCAAGTTTCAGTTTTGGTTCGATCACCTTGAGTGATAGTGGGTAGTAGATTGGATAGTGACCCTCAAAATCAAATAGAGATTTCTTGGGTGTCAGGTTCAGTTTGTCTTCCTAGTATAGTTTATTGTTTAGTTTTTTTATATCTTTTATTGTAATGTAAATAATGTAATGTTTGAAAAACCATATTTAGTTTGGTTGTTCTTTTGTTTATTTTTCTTCCTTTTTTTATTTTGTTGGGAGAAACCATTCCCATTATCTCTATTGATTCCCTTGGTGCTTGTCACCAGCCCGAGAGAATTGGGAACACCTATAGGGCCTTTCCACGAATCAGATCAGGTGACCAGTTTAGGGTCAACCCATGGTGGCTCGAGATAAAATGGAATCAGATAAGGTCAGATCTTAAGTGGACCTTACTTATTATATCACCCATTTTTATTTGGGGATTTCATGGTTGAAGGAGTAAGATTGTTGGGATCAGGGTGTAGGAATGGGAAGGATGTCATGAACCCTTGCTCTTTCCGAATCTCGAGTTACCATGGGATATCTGAGTATGTTGGTGTCTTTTGGTTTTTATGGATTTTGTGTTGTTGGGAAATGAAAACGGAGTTGGGAAAGTGGCCTCTATGAGCTCACAGGGCCTGGGAATTCATGTGGAGATGGGGTATTACCCTGGAATTCTCCTTGTGATGGTGGTGTGATTGACATATGCCAACCATATGGCCTAGTCACCCATCGACGTTAGTTTCCCTTTTTTGAATAATATGGATTTTCCTTAATTCTGGAGATTATTTTGAAAAGTTCTATTTTTTAATTTTAAAAGGCTGAATTTAAAATGGAAATTACTTTGTTTTGGCTAGTGGAAAATGTATTTTCATGACCTATTTTAAGGATGACATGGGAAATTGGTTTTTTGGTGTAAAATGGAAGTGGTTTAAAGGGATGGGTTGAAATATTAGGAAATGTTTTGAATCGGAAAAAAAATAATATTTAGAAACAATTTTTAATGGGATGAGATGCTTTGAAAATAAAGGTGCGGAGTTTGGAAATGGTTTTGGTTGGGTGGTTAGTGAATTTTTATGAATTTTGTTAAATATTTAAAATGAGTAAATGTTTTTTAAGGGATGTGTGAGGTCTAAAAATGGGTTTTAAATTGAATGGTTGGAATTATTTTTCTTGAAAGTATGTATGAGTCTTAAATTGGGTTTCAAATTTTTGTGGTTAGAGGTTTTTGAAAATAGGCTTGGGAAGTTTTGAAATTGAGATTTGGGATGAATGCTTTGTCTTAAAAGGTATAGAAAATTTTGTTTTAACCTTTTCTGTTTTCATGGGTGACCACATGCAAGGGAATGTGTGATAAAGTGAATGGGTGCCTGGTACGACACATGGATATGCATGTGTGATACTCCATGGGACACCATAGATGAGTGTTTAACCCAAAAATATTGTTTTAATTCGAAAGGTGATTTATTTTAAATAATTGGTGTGGTGTGTCTTACTGTGTTTTGAGAATTTTGGGTGTGAGGCATTTGAGCCTGAGGATTCTTTTATGTCTATTAGTGTTTCTAGTTTATATTCTTGTTGGTGGTTTTTTCTGAAAAAGTGTTTCAGGAAACCTTGGTGGTGATTTCCTTTTCATTTTGGTGTTTATTTGCAGTATGTTTTGGCCAATGGACCAATTCTATTGGATCCTTGGTTTCTTCTTATTGGCCAGAGTGTGCCCCCATGAAGAGTTAGTGTATGTTCAGAATGTTTTCATGGGTGACCTCCCCAGTGGTAAACCCTCTAGTTGATCAATGAAAGGATTTCCATCTTGGAATTTGGAACTCGAATCTACCTCATTCATTTTTAGGTTGAGAGGATCCTCTCACAGCAGGAGGGTAGATACGAGAGAGGTGGAAGTAAGATTTAGTTTCTTGATTGGCCTGAGTCATTGAGGGTAGAATTTGATACAGTTAGGTCCAAAGGTTATATCTAGAAGTAGTGAAGGGAATTTTCCATTTAAGAAGTGGGGACATGCAGTATGATGATGCTAGTGCTATCTTCTATCATATAAAGTTTCTTTTCATCATTCATTGGTTTCTCCTATCTAGGGTTGTTATAGGACACCAAGGTGGTCAGTTTGGTCTTAAGGGGTTGTTATAGACGTTTGTAGGAATCATGTGCTGTTTGGGACCTGGGAAAAGATCACACTACCTATAATGTTTCCCTCGATAGCAGGGGTTATGTCTGGTGGCATATGGCAGTGTTGCATTCTCCTTAAAATGCAAAGTTGGATGTTGTGGATCTTTTTTGGGACTTCTGTTTTGATAGGAGTGTGTCCTTCCTTCAGAAATTCCAAGATTCTCAATTTCAGATGGAAGTGTTTCTCCTTGTATACTTTCTATCATTGTTCCCTATTTGAGGTGAAAATGATGATACACATGCATCTTCTAAGTCCACGTTGCAGAAAAGTTACATGTTTAAGTAGAGTGAGTCTTGGGGTGTGTTGGGTCTATTAGTTCAGCCCGTAATGTGGCGTGGTTTCCTATGGAAATAGAAGGAGAAGTTTCATTTGAGGGTTTCTAAAGCCTGGCTATGAGGAAGGAGGTGATTCAACCACCAGATCTCTAGTCATAGGTCCCAGAGTGAAGCTGGCGCGTAGTCAAGAGAACCCTGGTGGTGTAAAAGGCCTTGGTTTATTCTCTACTCTTAGTGCAGATGATAGAGGCAGTTCAAGCCTCTAGTGTATCTATTCTAGTTTTAATGGTTTCATTTAGTGAAAAATGGTTTGGGAACCTTGTCTCCACGTCATGATCTAATTGGGTGTACAAGTTTTTCCTTGTTTATGGAGAGGTGTAGTTGTTTTGTCTTTTTAAAATCCCTGTGGTTGTATTCCACCTAGTCTAAGTTTCCCTTTCTATGGACCTTGTGTGGGCCATCTTTATGAATCGAGTGTGGCTGGGTTGCTATTATTCAGGTATGTGAAGGGTTCATATGAAGTGTTAGTTGTGGTTTTCTTGTTCCATCAGTTGGGCCATGTCCCCTCCCCTTGTGGTAGGTATTTTTGGTTCTCATGAGAAGGTTCTTGATTCCGTTTAATTTTGATATCTCTTATGGTGTAGATACCCACTATGGGTCTCATTGAATTCGTCAGAATGAAGCAGTGTGAACCTGTCTCTTATGGTGGGGAGTCTGTTCAGGCCTCCCTGTGTCGGTATCCTAGTTTAGTATTTGTTTTCATCTCATGTGGTGGTTCATTTCTAATAGCGGGAGGAATGTTCATGCCTCAACATGTCGGTATCTTGGTTCTATTCCTAGTATCAGTTTGGTGGTGGATGGTTTTGTAAATAGAAACTAAATTTTATGTTATTCCTTTTAGTAGTGATTGGGATGGTTGTGTTTTCATAGGTTTTGTTAAGTAAGGTTATAAATGTATTCGGGAGAGGTGGTTTAAGATTTTTCATCTATTTGGGTGGATAATTTGAGTTCTGCTTATTTATGTTTAGGGTACTTATGTTTTGAGGTTGGTTTTATCACTATGAAGGTTCTATATCCCCCAAACCGATCAACTGGAGGTGTTTAAACTTATAGGGGTAGGTTTTACTTAGTGGAGAGTCCATTCAGTCTCTCAAGTTCACTTTGTTAGTTCTTCCTTATTGGTAGTGTTTTTGTAATCCATTTGGTTGTCTTTTGTTTCAAATGTCCCTGATATGTAAAGGAGTAGTGGTTTTTTCTTTTGATATAATCCTTGGGTCAGCTTTTTGGGGGCATAAAGCATTATGGTGGAGAGAATTATCACACCCAGATTTTGGAATTCATCTTCAGTCCCTATTCAGGTTGGGTTTTTTGTGATTTACTCGGGAATTGGGTGTGATAGGTTTGAGTTTCTGGATTATTTATTCCTTAAATTCTTGGACAAGTTTTATTCTTTGGTTACCCCCATGAATTTTGGAGAAAATGAGCATTTATGGGCCAGACAGCTTAAGGCGCATGGCTGGCGCATGGTTAGAAGTAACTATGTGCTTCGTCCCAGGTAACTATGAGGAATTTCCTAGGTGAGATAGTAGCTAATGCATGGCTACTTCATGGTTTGTCATACCGCGTGGGTAGGTTGTGTGGTCCATCTATTCCTCAGAAGTTGTGATCGCACAATATCCGCATGTTTTGACAGACCGTGTGGTCTATCCAGATTTTTTAAAAACTTTTCTCCCCCTCAATTTTTATACCCATACACACCCTTACCCCCCAATTATGGTTTTTCCACCCTAGGTGCCTCCTCCCCTTCCCCTTGTCTCCTCTATATCTCCATTTTGGGTGTTTTTGGTGCGATTTCTCCTCCAGTTCATAATGTAAGTCCTCTCTCGCTTGGTTTCTCCCTTCTTTATATGGTTTTCTTCTGGTTTCTTGGGGTTCCCTCTATCCCACAGCTAGGGTTCTTATTTTTAGGGTTGAATCCTAAATTTTTGGGTTTTATCTCAATGCATTAGGTTAGATCTTTTCTCCCTTGGGTTCAGTTTAGACGTGATTGAGTTTTCGCACTGGATTATGAAAGTTCTTTGATGTTTGAGGTAGGATCCCTTTGACATCCTATTTAATGTTAAGATTTAATTGATTGCTTGATATTTTCACCAATATTAATTATTCAATAGTGATGTTTCATGATTTAAATGATTTTTCCATGTGAAATAATGTTTTTTTCTTAATCTCTTTGTATGTGCGAAATGTATTTGGTGGGGTTTTCACACAAAATGCTTGTTAAATTTCCCAGTTGGATTTTCTAACTAGTTTGTGATTTTTTAAAGGGAATATTTTGGTTTTGTAAATGATAGCTTGATATTAAAATTTTGGTTGGTGTTTCCAATAATGGTTTTCTAATTTTGTTTGATTTTGAAAATGGTTCTTGTGTGGTTGTTTATAAAGGGTTTGATATGAGAAAGTGACTTGGGTCCCATTTGGTATTTTTCATAAAATGGTTTCATTTGGAAAAACCCTTCGGGAGTGAATATTTACTTGTTGGTTGATTGTGGGATGAGAGTGTACTCGGTATGAGACCTCCCTTATTTAATAATTGTTTTAAGTTAAGGACTACTCCTTGAGGTGGTCGGGGTGGTTTCGGTTTGTGTGTTGTGTATGGTGGTATATATATATGGATTATTGTTCGGAATGCGTGGAACACCTTTTGAGAACATACCATGGGAACCTATCATATGAAAGTGGAATTTTGAGAATTTTTTATGCACTAGTAGTTCACGCACTGACCAATGGCCCATAGTAGGCAGATATTTGGTTTTATTGCTATGGGATTGGGCCCCTCAGTATGTACTGAGTTAGGGTGGTCAGGCGTTTGGGTGTTTTGATTTCATCATGTGTGGAATGATATCAGGGATGAGGTCTCATGTATTAGTATGTTTTGGTTCTCCTATGAGTTCCTATGTATTCCAGTGTTCCTTCGTTTTGAGCACCGTTAGTATCATTACCCTCATTGTGTGGAATAATTATCCTTGTGCTTGGTTTCAATGTTCTTTTTGTAGATTGTGATAATGTGGTTTGTTAGAAGGGTTTTAAGAAAGTTTTTTTTGAAAGAATATTTATTTCCCTATTTTCCCTTTAAACATGAAAAATTAAAGTTTCTTATTGGTTTTCTTTTTTTTTACTTCTCCCTTTTGAACCTAACCTTCCTTACGTTAATGCGACTTATTTTAAAATTTGAGGGTAATGAATTGAGATCATTATTCATTTTCTCTAAATGAAAGTGTGGAAAAAACTACATTTGTACATTGTAGTTAAAACCTTCTAATCAATGTTTATTTATTTAAATAATGTGTATTGGGAATAAAATTATTTGGGCCTACCTATTGAGTTTTAATACCCAAACCTATAGTATTTTATTGTTTTTATCTTCTGGTGCAGGTTATGGTTTCGGTTCGATCACCTTGGGAAATAGTGGGTTATAGATTATAGAGCGACCCTTAGGGTCACATCAAGATATCTTGGGTGTCAAGTTTAGTTTGGCTTCCTGGTATAGTTTGTTGTTCAGTTTGTTGTATCTTTTATTATAATATAAAGTTTAAAAAACCATATTTAGTTTGGTTTTTATTTTATTTATTTTTCTTCCCTTATTTATTTTTTTGGGAGAAACCATTCCCGTTTTCTCTATTTATTCTCTTGGCACTTGTCACCATCCTAGGAGGATCGAGAATGCCTCTAAAGACTTGCCTCAAATTGGATCAGGTGACTGGTTTATAGTCGACCTGGGGTGATTCGTGACACATTGTGTATCTAAGTAATTATCCTGATGGTTTCCTAAGATATTGCATAAATCTATGAGATAGAAAAGTGGTTTTTAATTGATATATTATATTTCTATATAAGGGTGAACATTTCTACTTGATATATTGGGAGAAATATTGAATTGGGTTGAGTCAATGCTAAAGATGCACATGTAGTTGGCATAGGAACTATTTCCACAAGTTCATGTGGAACATGAATGCTCTAGAGATACATACTGTATAGGAAGGTTAAAACCATAGTGATAGTTTTATATTCACTATGGATGGTGATAAATTATTCATTATGAATAATATTTCCTACAAGTAACTAGTAAATGGAATTTAACTAATATTGAAAAGATTAATTAAAATTTAATTATGGATTCCTTGTATCAATGTGAAAAGGGGGTTATTAGTTTGAATAATATGGTGGGTATTCAACTAAGTTGATACATGGATGGTACAATTCTGGTACCAATAAGGCTTTATTGTTTATACTAATTTGTTCTAACTAAATCCATTATAATTTTTCTGGTCATAACTAATTTCTATTATCATTATATTGAGATTTTGATTTTCAGAACTCCAATCGTGGATGGTGTCTATATGATGAAACTATAAATGGATGGTCACAACACAAAATTCTAATAAATTTTTTCAAGTTACAGAAATCTAATTGAGGATTGAAGTAAGAAATTGGATCATATAATATTCATTGGGAATGAATGTTTTCCATATTTCTACTAGAATTTAGTGGGAGTACCAATTTTTTCCAAGTGAAATATGTTTGGAAACATATGGAAAATAGATATTGGTCTTGTAGTTAGTTAAGACCACGATGAAAGTAATTATCTAATGATTGACTAAAAGTATCAACCTATATTTTAGGGAATAGGATCTACTAATATAGATATAACAGTTCCTTTGACCTAGTCAATCATATATATACTGACATGGTATTAAGAAATAAAAGTTGGAGCATTTCAATAGATTTTTTTTGTCAGCGTCACATGGAATAAATATCTCCAAGTTGTCATGTACAAGACATTAGATGATATTAATGCGGTGAGTTGAATTTCATACACTTTATAAATGGATCAATCACATATTCCATGATATGTACAAGAATTTATATTTACACAATATAATTTGTTGTAGGAAAAAATTAGTTATATCTAGGAGAACTAAAAAGGAAGAAGTCAAAATTATCCTTTTGTACTTGAGAATGTATACATGATATGTACTTGGTAAGTGGAGAAGAAAGGATACTGGTTTTTTGGGGACACAAACTAGTATTCCTTAGATCCATGTGATCTAGTATTGAAATTAGGCTAAGGATATGAGCGAGACAAACTCATATAACCTGTGGTATCCATACTTAAAAATAATGAGTATGTTGTAGCTTCTGAGGAAACTAAGAAGTAGTAATTAAATTCAACAATTTTTTTATGTTCTTGGAATCCCAACCAGTGAGTAAAATTTTATCTTCCTGAAAAATCCTTACCGGTACTAGAAAATATGTAAAGTTTTGAAAGTCGACAAAATATTTATACTCTAGGATACCATCTCTTGAGAAGTTTTACTTAAAGATATGAGGTCACATATAGAAGAATTTCCACATGGTAGAATCATGGATGGCCTAGCAACTAAAGTTGTGAATTAGAAGAAACATGATCTTAATCAGGAGAGAGCTAATAATGTTTTTTATTAAGTTGGCTCTAGTGAAAGTGGGAGTGTTGTAATAGTGTGTTCCCTAGACCCAATTTGAACAATACTTTTGATTACCATATCATGTATACTATTAGATATGCATGACGTACACTTACTATTATAGTGTAGATATTTATACATCCATTATTTAATGGTAATTTCCATAGATTAAGTGTTGTATCAAAAGGTTATAGTAGATCTAAGGATATAATTATAACCTCTAGATTCTATGACATTAATCTTAAACAAAGGTCTTACAGTCAAGATACATCTTACTGACTATAAATAGTAGATATTTGGATATCAGGTTTTGGGGGATCATAATCATTGAGACTTATTCTCATGAAGTTCATACTTGGTGATCTATAGGAGTGAGATCATGAGGATAGACCCACCAATAGGAACACTTCATGTTTTGGTGTCATTGGTTTTTACTATCTATGGGCATGTGTATTGGTCTCCTGACTTGATATCATTACCAGTGTATTCAATTTTATCACATAATTTGATGCAAGTAAAAAACCATGATAATGAAATCGTGGAGAGGTAGCTTTTTTTGGGTGAATCATTGGTGGTATGGCATTGGTTGAATGATCAAGAAAGTATTTCTCACTTCCAAGTTAAGGAAATAATATATCTCAGGTGTAACGTCCCAGTTTCGGGTGCCACCCAAAGCTTCCCCGTACCCGGTTGGTCACATGACCTCAAGTGCATTTCCCCAAATGCCAAAGGATGATGACTACCAGCGAGGGCCTTGGGTGTGATAGTGGGGAAACTATTCCCTCATTGGCAGAGTGACACAACAAAAACAAACAAATAATAGTAGCAGAAGTAGTAATACCATATAAAAGTAAACAACAGAAGACTAAAAGTAAGTAAACAACTAAAGCACATATATAAATGATTCATGTCACATATGTCTAGGAAAGCAAGAAAACAAGTCACAATACTAAAATAAAATACTAGACCAAAGTACAAAGAAAACGAGTAACTCCAACATCATCGCAAGCCTCAACTTGGTCCCATGCTCTCCAGCTTTATAGCAATAAAGTACATGAAGTAGAAGGAATATTGCCCTTATCTATACCTACAACAATATAATCTGTTTGGGCCAAAATCATGACCCAAACAGGTGTGAGAATAATCCTAGTAGGCAACCACCAAAATACCTATGTCTAACTATCAATGAATATATATAGCAGGAAAATATGCAAAATGAAGTAATAAACAAGGAAGTACTCAAAGTAAACAATCCTACAGTTTCAACTACATTCATTTACATTTAAAAATTATTCAACCAATCAAACACAAGCAACCCTCTAGGAATTTCTCATAGTCTAACCCCTCTGGTTCAGCTTAGACAAAGACTCTATGAGGAAGCACTCACTATCAATTCCTCATGTGGTATTTTAACAGTAAACTATAGACTCAATGAGGAAGCACTCAACATCCAATCCCCCTTTTGTCTCACAACTTTATACTACAGAAACTTTGAGGGAGCTCTCAACATCCATCCCCCATATGGTCTCTCAATGTGAAAGGTAACATATACTCTGTGGAAGCCCTCAACATCCATTCCCCCTATGGTCTCACTACACCAGGTTCCCACAACCTTGTGTAATACAATTGTGCACAACGATATCCAGTAAACAAAGTAAATCTAAAAATAATACTTGGCTAAACAACTACAATGCACATCACAATCATGTCATATAATATCAACTCCATCCAAACAACACTAGGCATGAAAATCATAACAGCCTAACAAGCAGTTCTAGACCCAAATGGCCAATATCAAAAATCATGGTAAAATGCATCCATAAGAAAGGTAATAAAACCTATTCATAATAAAACACCCCTACTCAAGCAAACAAAGCATAACAGACATTAATAGGGTTAAATTCCCTAAACACACAATACCCTAAACTAGGGTATTGGGAAATTTTTTCACATATAACTCAAATACATCTACAGAAAGGCATAAATCACCTACCTTGATGATGTATGATCATTATGGTTGAATCTAAACCTTTGATTTGACCTAGAATGTCATAGATCTAAAAAATGTCAAAAACATTCAACCATGAAAAAATCACCAAGGAAATTCCAACACAATTGACAGTGTTTGATTCGGAGGAAGAAAGATGGTTTGGGGGCTCATAGAATATTAGACAATTCCCTTCACTCCTAGATGAAATGGGGATAGAAGAAGAAGTTTCTATGAATCAGATGTGACCCCAATCTATTTAATAAAATAAAAGAAAAATTACACTGCATGTACTATTAATGAACACACCATGTATTCACCTCAACCAGCCCCCGACATTAGTGGTCTACCACATCACCCCACATGGCCATGTATCACCCATTACATGGCTAGTACACGAATACCCATGGTAACCGGGTACACAACATGTAATCTTAAGTACACGGCGTGTACTCCTTAAATTTCCAGATTCTCCCCCTTTTCCCAAAAACAACTGAAAACAAGATCCATACCTGAAAAGAAGATATGAGTTCTTACAAACTTCCCCCTTAAAGAAATTCATCCCCGGATTTCCTTAACAAGGAGGCCCAGAAGACGAATCCTCGAACAACTCCGACCACTTTGATCATACATCGGCCTCTCTCTCCTAAGTATCATCATGTACTTGCTCGTGCTACCACAACACCTATACCAAAGTAACAAACCATCCACTAAAAGTCTTCGTGATGTGATCAAAAATCTGGATAGGATGCTCCTCGAATGATGCGTCCACCTCTAACTCAACCTCCTCGGGTTGGAAAACATGAGACGGGTTTGAGAAGTAATGTCTTAGCTGAGAAACGTGGAAGAAATCATGCATATCCCGGTACCTTTGAGGTAACTGAAAATGATAGGCAACTGGTCCGACTCTCTCCAAAAACTTAAATGGCCCAACGTATCTCAGTGAAAGCTTATCCTATCTCCTAATCCTCCTGTGTCCCAACCTCGGTGTGACACATAGGAAAAAATGATCTCCAACCTTGAACTCCAAAGTTCATCTCTGACGATCAGTATAAGACTTCTACCATGACTATGTAGTAGCCATCCTCTTCCAAATCAACTCCACCTACTCTATGGTCTCTTGGACAAGATGAGGTCCCAGTATAGTTGCCTCTCTGACCTCCAACCAACACAGGGGTGATCGACATGGCCTACCGTACAAATCCTCATAAGGTTCCATTTGGATAGTTGACTAAAAATTATTATTATAGGAAAACTCCACCAAATGTATGTGCTTCTCCCAATATCCTCCAAAATCTAGGATGCATACTCGAAGCATGTCATCTAGAACCTGAATTTTATGCTCAGAATAGACATTTGTCTGGGGATGGTAAGTTGTACTCAGAAGTACCTATGTACCCAAAGCCCCATGTAGTCCCTATTAAAAATGAGAAGTAAAACGTGCATCCCTATCTGAAATGATAGAGTGCAGAACCCCATGAAAATGTACAATCTATCAAATGTACAACCTTCCCATATCATCAACACTGAAGGTCTCCTTGATCAATAAGAAATGTGCAACCTTCATGATTTTTTCAATGAAAACCCAAACTGAATCATTCCCTCTAGGTGACCTTGACTAACCTATCATGAAGTCCATCACAAAATCATTATACTTCCACTCGGGAATGAGAAACTACTGCAAAATCCCTATTGGTCACTGATGCTCCGCCTTCACCTGCTGACAGGTGGAACACCTCATGAAAAAACCAGCAACATATCTCTTAATACCAGGCCACCAAAACTAATGGTGTAGATATCGATACATCTTGGTGACACTAAGATGAATTTCCCAGACTAAATAATGAAAATCCCGCATCAGCTCCTCACATATGTCTACGACACCCATACATGCCCCTGAAAACACAAGATCTCATCCTCTCCTACTATCCATTCAGGAATTGGGTCCTCTCCTAACATACTCTCCTGTAGAACCAGGAATTCAAAATTTGATAGTTGCATTATTTTTACTCGATTAATAAGAGTAGAGGTAACAACTACAGAAGAAAGAAACATATTTCCCTATCTGTTGTGCACCTCAAAATTCATCTCAGAGAATAGGGCCATAAGCTGCTACTCACTACTGGCCTCCTGAACTTCTTGCATCTGAGTCCTCCTGCTCAACGCATTAGCCATTGCATTAACTTTACCAGATGTGTAGTCAAGATCGAATTCAAAGGACTGAAGGTACTCAACCCACCTTCACTTTCTTAAATTCAAGTCATGTTGGGTAAAAATATACTTGAGACTTTTGTGGTCAGTGAACACCACAAAATGCTCTCCCAAAAGATAATGTATCCAACAATGTAAATCATGCACAACCGTAGCTAACTCGAGATCATGTGTCGGGTAATTACTCTCACGTGGCCTTAAATGATGAGACTCATACACAATGAATCCTTCCCCCTTGCATAAGCACTACTCCCATCCTGATGCCTAAAGCATCACAGTAAACAGTGTAGCTCTTTATCGGCTCTGGAAGAATTAGTATCAGCACTGAAGTCAACCTTCCTTTTAGCTCCTGAAAGGCTAAATCATAGGAATCTTTCCACAAGTACTTCACACCTTTCTTAGTTAGACCAGTCAGTGGTGATGATAAGCATGAAAAGTCTTGTATAAAGAACCCGTAGTAACCAGTCAACCCTATAAAACTTCGTACCTCAAAGACGTTCTTTGGATTCTCCTAGGAAACTACTGCCCTCACTTTCTCTAGGTCTACTAATACTCTTGTATCTGAGATAACATGACCCAAGAAGTGAATCTGGTCCATCCAAAAGTGTCATTTTGAGAGCTTATCACATAAATGATTCTCTCTCAATGTACTCAAAACGATCTCAAGATAGGTAGCATGGTCGTGTCGAGTGTGAGAGTACACCAAGATATCATTAATGAAAACTACCACAAAGGAATCCAGGTATGGATGGAACACTCAGTTCATCAATTACATAAAAATTGTAGGCGTTTTCATGAGATCAAATGGCATAACTATATAATCATATAGACCACACCTTCTCTGAATGACTGTAAGAGGTATAACTGATGGTCTAACTCACAACTGATGATAACCAGATCTCAAGTCAATCTTCAAGAACACCCGAGCTCCTCAAAGATGATCAAAGAGATCATCAATCCTCGGCAAGGGATATCAGTTCTTAACTGTCAACTGGTTCAGCTTTTGAAAATCCACACAAAGTCTAAGGGTACCATCCCCCTTCTTCGCAAACAGTACAGGAGAACCCTAAGGAGAAGTACTGGGTCAGATGAAAACCTTTGCCTATAACTCCTCTAACTACTTGTTGAGCTCCTGTAACTCTGGTTTATCCATCTTATAAGGAGGAATGAACATCGGTTCCGATCCTGGTACAAGCTCAATAGAAAATTTTACCTCTTTATCCAGAGGAAAATTTGAAAATTCTTCTAGAAATACATCTCTGAAATGATCCACTGCTAGAGGAAAGTCCATATGTGAAGTCCTCTAGTCATCCAGATACAGAATAACAATATGGGTTATAACTCCTCCCAACCCATGATGCTCGAGTCCATCTCTTCTCACCTGGACATCCCATTCACCATTATGTAGAAACGACCCACCCTATGGTGATGTGAAATTCATCCTACAATCATAGCAATTGACAACAACCTGAAAGGGAACCAACTAGTCCATTATGAGAATGACATCACATCCCTTCATCTCTAAGACATAAAGGTCCCATAAGAAGTTACACCCACCAATCTCATGAGGGAACTCCTTGCACTGATGTATACTAGCCGTTCTAGTCCCCAACAGAGTGTCAAACGTTAAGATATCAACAGAAGTAAAGATAAAGATGCCAAGACTCTCTACAACAGGCATATATATAAAGCTATGGAAAGATCCTATATCAAAAAGAGTAGAATCTAAAACCGAGGCAACCAAAATCGTATCTCTAACAATAGAGGGTCTGGGATCCTACTCCTGCTGGGTCTACTCCAGCACAAAAGCCTGACCTGTGCTGCGGCCCTATGAAGCTGTCTGTGATCCCTAAGCTGATCCACCCTATGGATATCGAAAAATATATGTCCATCCACTATAGCCATGACCTCCACCTCATCTTGAACGACCAGAAGAACTCCAGTTCCCTAACTCATGTGATACTGGTGGTCCTACTTCGGCATGAGGAGTCGAAATAGAACCCCTATCACTTGCTGTTGGTGGGAAAATATGACAGAAACGCTGAAGATAACCCATATTGCCGCAAGACCGACACTAAACTGGATCTATTAGGAAATGTGGCCTCCTATGCCCGCTATTTCTACACTAGTAGCATACCACCTGGCTACTTGAAGGAGTATCTCTCCTACTTAGATCTCTGCGTGCAGACTCCCTACGGTGCTTCCCTGCTATCAGTCGGAGGGGTACCAATTCCGGATACTGATCCGTCCTGGATCATAGCTCCAAAATACATTAGTTTGTGCTTTGTGATCAGTGCCTTATTAACTATAGAAGTGATGGAAGTCAACCTAAATATGTTCACCTAAGATCATATTTCATGCCTAAGACCATCCTCAAACTTCCTCTCCATAAATAACTCATCACCCCTCGGAATGGGTGTAAAGAGCTGCAACTCTATGAAGCGAGAAGGATACTCCATGACTGAAAGATTAACCTATTCCAAACTCATGAACTCTCGGGCTCGATTGGACCTCAAAGTATCCGAGTATAAGTAGTCATAGAAGGCACACTAGAACTCATCCCAATCCATAACCTGCTAGCGTCCTTCCTGTGATATCACATCCCACCATATCTTGGCAGAATCCTGAAGCATGTATGTAGAAAGTTTCAACCTCCTCTCTAGAGGCATCTCGAGATGATCGAAGATAGAAAACATGGCTTCTAACAATGACTTTGTAGCCTGATGTCCTCCATCCCCTGAGAAAGTGGGAGGATGCTGCTTCTGAGAAACCCATGTCAACTCTGCCATAGACGGGGCAGGATGTGGTGCTCCTTGGAAGGTCTTCATAAGTCTCATGAATCCTTCTCAAAACTGTGCATCAGCACCTATATCCAAAATGAAGGATGGTGCCAGGAAAGGCATGACGGGAGGATCTACTGGTAGTGCCTGATCTACCATTTCTGGTGTCTGATCATTTCCCCATATCTGACATACAACCATAGGATGTCTTGGTGGCATGAATATGAAAGATCAAGTGCACACCTTAGTTCAAGATTATCAAGGACTGAAACTTAGAAGTGCAGGAAGGGGACAAGAGAAGGAAAACATTCAAGTTTTTCAAAACAAGTATACATGGCGTGTATGACCCCTACACAAGGTGTCCCTTAAGCCTTTACATGGGTGTGTACTTTTTCCAAAATTGTTCGTGTAACACTGATACACATGTCATATTCTCCTTAAGACACGACATGTACTTGAATCATTTCCCCTGACTGTGTTTCTCTACATGGCTATACACACAACTCCTATCTGGGTAACTCTAAATGGCATGTACTCTATGGACACGGTGTGTACCACTTAGGTCATAACCATCAGTGTAGTTAGTCACACGGTCGGTGACATAGTCGACTCTACACGATGTGTAAAATAAAACACGATGTGTAAAACCTGAGTTTCATCCACACGTGTTGTTGGTCACACAGCTGGATACACGACTCTTATAACACAACGTGTACTCCAAGTACACAGTGTGTTTTACCGAACATTTCCCAACCCCGTGTCTCTGCCCACATAGCTAGGCCCACGATCAATGACTACATGGTGTGTACATACAATATACAGTGTGTACTTAAGAAAAGTTGTTCCCTCCCAAACATAAAGATACATGGCATGTATTCATCAATACAAACCATGTATTCTGGGTTTTTCCAGACAATAATCCTCAGAAACTACTCCGGAACCCATAAAAACAGTGAAACAAACATTAAAGTGCCTAATTCTGATCTGTGGGGGCCCATACTCCCTGCAAATCAAATCTTGGAATCATAATCATGTCACATAACAAGTATAATAGTGCAAGAAAACACATAATCCACCAAATTCCAATCCATGAGGGCCCATAACACCTCTGGGACCAAAGTTTGGCATTCATTCAAAATAAACCTTACACAAATAGAAATATCCTATCAAATAATAGGTATTCTATCAAGGCATTTATCAAAACAACATGTATATCTTGCACAACATCTATCACAACAACATGCAATCAATAATGCACCCTAAATGGCATGACAAGAATGCATGACATGTAATCTCTAGAAAGTCCCTATATGATGCATGATGTGGAATAACCTCATCTCATTAGGTTATAACAGAAATAGAACCTCAATAACATTAATGATAACAACAAAAAACATGTGAATCACCCAACAATGAAACCAAGTCAACTATAATAAATGCAAAAACAAAAAATGCAATAATTGAGGTAAATTAGATTTTCCCAATACATGGGATAAGTACTTCGGGGCACAAATTATTACCAACTACTTATTACTTCCTATCACTATCTATAGGCTCCAAATAGTAAGTCAAAGAAGAAAAGAATTCCTCTGATACCACTTTGTAACATCCCGGTTTTGGGTGCCACCAAAAGGTGCCACATACCCGGTTGGTCACATGGCCTCAAGTGTATTTCCCCAAATGCCAGAGGCTTCTGACTAGTAGTGAGGTCCTTGGGTGTGATAATGGGGAAACTATGCCCTCAATGGAAGAGTGACACAATGGAAACAAATATATAATAGTATCAGAAGCAGTAATACCATACAAAAGTAAACAATGGAAGACTGAAAGTAAGTAAACAACTGGAGAACATATAAAAATGATACATGTCACATATGTATAGGAAAGCAGTCAAATAAGTCACAATAATAAAATAAAATACTAGACCAAAGTAAAAAAGAAAACGAGTAACTCTAACTGCATCGCAAGCCTCAGCTTGGTCCCATACTCTCCATCTCCATAGAAATCAAGTACCTGAAGTATAAGGGATTTTACCTTATATATACCTACAACAATTTAATCTATTTGGGCCCAAAATCATGACCCAAATAGGTTTGAGATGAATCCTAGTAGGCAACCACCAAAAGACCCGTGCCTAACTGTTACTGAAAATATATAACAGGAAAATATGAAAAATTAAGTAATAAACAAGTAATCAAAGTAAATAATCCTATATTTTTAACTACATTCATTTACAATTACAAATTATTCAACCAATCAAACACAACCAACCCTATAGGAAGTTCTCACAGTCTAAACCCTCTAGTTAATCTTAGACAAAGACTCTCTGAGGAAGCACTCACTTTCAATTCCTCATATGGTCTTTTAATGGGAAACTATATAATCTATAAGGAAGAACTCAACATCCAATTCCCCCTGTGGTCTTGCAATAGTATACTACATACACTCTGAGAGAGCACTCAACATCCATCCCCCCTATGGTCTCATAACGTGAATGGTAACAGACACTCTGGGAAATCCCTGAACGTCCATCCCCCCTATGGTCTCACTACACCAGGTTCCCATAGCCCTGTGTAATAAAATTATGCACAACGATATCCACCAGCCAAATTAAATCTCAAAATACTATTTGGATAAACATCTACAATGCACATCACAAGAATTTCATATAATATCAACTCCATCCTAATAACACTAGGCATGAAAGTATAACAACCTAACAAGCAGTTCTAGACCCAAACATCCAATATCAACAAGCATGGGAAAACATATCCATATGCAAGGTAATAAACCATATTCATAATCAAACATCCCTACTCAAGCAAACAAAGAATAACATGCATTAATAGGGTTAAATTCCCTAAACACACAATACCCTAAACTAGGGCATTGGGCACTTTTTGCACATTTAACTCAAATACATCTACGAAAAGGTACAAACCACCTACCTCGATGTTGTACGATTGTTATGGTTGAATCTCAGCCTTTGATTTGAACTAGAACATCATAGAGCTAAAAAATGTCAAAAACGTTCAACCTTGAAAAACTCATGAAGGATGAGAAAACAAGAGGTGAGGATCTAGAAGAAGGAAGAACTCACCGATGTGATTCCAACACAATCGACAGTGTTTGATTTAGAGGACGAACAATAGTTCATGGGCTCAGAGAAGATTCAACAGTTCTCATCACTCTTGGACAAAATGGGGCTAGAAGAAGATGTTTCTGTGAATGAGACGTGACCCCGGTCCGTTTAATGAAATAAAAGAAAAATTATATAGTGTGTACTATTAATGAACACGCTGTGTATTTGCCTCAATCGGCCCCCGACATTAGCGGTCTTCCACATCACCCCACATGACCATGTCTCGGTTGTTACATGGCCAATACACGGCTACCCACAACAACCGGGTACACGGTGTGTACTCTTAAGTAAACAGTGTGTACTCTTTAAATTTCTAGATTCTCTCATTTTTCCAAAAAACACCTGAAAACAAGATCCATACATGAAAAGAAGATCTGGGTTCTTACATCAGGACTGGTTGATTAGGATGGTACTAACTTCATAAGTCTTTGGCCAAAGAAGTAGAAAGGCAAATCCATCCAGTTAAATAAAAAAATAATAAAGAAATGAAAGGTTGATGACATAAGTGTGCATCCTTCATTATGAGATATTTAAAGACACAAATATTATAGTACATGGTAAGTGTTCATAGATTGGTTGTTGTTTCTATGACTTCTCTTATCTCTTTAGGGGCCTTGATGGGTTTCTATAATCTGCTCTTGTTTTATGTATTTTATTCACTGCTATCGAGATAAGGGCCTAGAGAGTCACACACAATAGTGTATTCAATAATCTTCCATATTTGGTCAAATAGGTATATCAGACATGGTGGGACCCACCATGGGGTCTGAATGTTTTCCAATTTATCGACCACTGATAAATAAATAAATTCATTATTATTCATTTTATAAATAATTTGGTTGAATTTATTTATAATATTTATAAGTTATGTAAATACAAGGAATATTATTAATTGAATGAATATTATTTTAATATTATAGGTTCATTTAATATTAGCATAAATCATGATTTGATTTAAATTACTTGTTTTTATAAGGTAATATATTATATATATATTATAGGTATGTGATAAAATAATAAATAATATTAATGATGCAATTTAGTTCATCAATATTTTTTATTTATTTCTTATTTACTGGGTGTTTCATTTTGGGGGTTGGGGAACCCATTCTAGGAAATCAACTAACCCAATATTTAAGTAGGATAGAGGATGATCTTGGTGTGTTATTAATTATCCAATAATGAGAGATTCTATATCCTCCTACATTCTAGAGAGATAAATTCTCTCTATGATTGATGATCCAAGAACGCCTTTAAGGATTGAAGGTAGAGGATCACAGTGATCATCTGGACAGCGAAGACATCATTGAATCATTGCACTAGCACCTAGAATTTGATAATAAATGATTTTGTATATTCTTACTATATGTGTGGATGATCTAGAGTGATCCAGATTTGGATTATTCGATCAATGATCACTAGTGACAATCAAATGTCAAGATCTCTTCAATTTCAAACAATATATTTGTTCAATTTAATTTATGTTTTCTCATTAATTTATTTGAGATCTTAGAACCATACCAGGGATCATATCATCATAGAAGACAAGTATGATCATCCCTATGATGAAAAAGTTTAAAATAATTGACCCATCATCTTTCGCTGTGACCTGGTACCTTCAAAAACCACATAATATATACCTTACCAAAACATTAGGATGTTATTCTATATTTATCCTCAAAGTCTGTCATTGGGTTTTGTTCCATAATATGTGTTTTCCTAAATCTAATTATAAGGGTTTATAAAAAAAAAATCCTCTAATACAAACTGTATAAACCCCAACCCATGTATCCCAGAGTCGGTGTTTGATTTATTACATTGGCATATGATATAATTAATCACATCCTATAGGACAGAATAGTTTATAAGTCCAGGTAAAGTAGATAAATACTTGAGTCTTTCATTACATTTGAAAATAAAAAATTCAACATGATTTTTTTGATAATAAAATTATTCTATCTATAATATCATGGAATATTAATCATAATAAACTTCATAGATTCCTAAAAAAATAAACAAAATAAGGGTGGTATCACATGCTTAGTAAGGTTTAAGTACAATAGATGCTATCATAAATTAATAAGAATAATAAACATGGAAGGTTAATTAAATAGACACACATGAAATTTAAATAACTTGAATATCATGATAAGATAAGGAATAATATATTTGGTAAGATAAATAAATAAAAAAATATTTCATTTAATTAATATCATGACTATTATAACTGGATAAGGAATAATTAATATGGTAGGAAAATAACTGAAAACACAAGCCATTTAATCAATAAAATAATAATGAAATGCATCTAGAGATAATATCATAGAGAAAATATAATGGATAATAAGATCACTGAATTCTCAATGAAGGAAATACTTAATTATGGGACTTCATGATCTCATGTATCATTAAAACCTCTACTATCAAGATCTGTCATCAATATAGTTTAAAACCGATAATAAGATACTCATTTAACTAGGGATAACCAATTGATTCATCTCATGACACTTATCGATGAATTGAGGGGATATCAATAAATATCCCTCACCTATGTATTTATTTCCAAATAATTCCTTATATATCAAATAATTTATTTAATTCATGATTTTTTTCTTATAATCAAATACATGTTTATAGTAAAATATATAGATTTATCAATATTTCCTTATTATATCTAATAACATTCCAAGTAAAATCTATATGTAAAAATGGTATAAAATTTAGAAAATAATCATATTCATTATGAAAGAATATGAATATTTAAATTAAATTTAATTTCCAATGAAAAATGATTATGGGAAAGTGATTGTTTCAAGATAAAGTTAACAATCACAAAGGAAAGTGAGATTGTACAATAACTTTCACCACTTGGTAATGTTCAATTCAGATCCCCTTAGATGAAATGATTCAAGGTTAAACTTAAAATACCATGAAGTATCATTGAATCATGATATATCATGTCAAATAGGTATTATATACAGTATATAAAAGTGAATTGGTACTTAATAACAAAAAAGTCTCAATGGAATGTAAATTGAGATGAAATATCTCACCTCACACATCCCTTTGGTTGAACATGATTTAACCTCCTTTATAATGGATTTAATCATGTTATTAAATTTTTAATAACCATATTAATATTAATATTTATAATATAATATATTTTCCTTTTATAACATCTTATCACCCATTCGTTAATAATATTTCATTATTTTCATTGTTTCATGTGTTAATTGTCTTGTTTCTCATTTGTGATTTGTTACGAAAGTTTTTGTTTTTTGTATATATTATATAGGTCCATCAAATCCATAAAATATTCAAGAAATTATTGACATATTTATATATTAATTATACTTTTGATACTATTCATGAAATATATTTTTGAGAAATTAAGTATGTTACGATCATGGAGATGGTATGTTGTACATATGTATGAGTAACATTTCCATTTTCAGTGATCAATATGGGAAAAAGGTCATTAATATTTTATATTTACATAATAATAATTATAATATTATAAATACCACATTATTTCTTTAAAAATATGTATATATATCATTTATTTAGTTTGGTGATGAAAAGAGAGTCACATCGCTTTGTGAAGGTAGTAGTTCACACGTACATGAATGATGTAATCATTTTTCAGTGTAAAAAAGATAATGATATATTATATTTTAAGAGTGATAAATATTTCATTAATATCATAATTTTTTATGTATATCACATATATTTATTAACTTTATCATTATTATATTCCATGTAAGCTTTATTGAAATAAGAATCACATTACTTAGTGAGGTGGTAGTCCTCTGTACACACGAGTGACATTATCATTTTCCCAAAGGAATAAAAAGTAAAAATATATATAATATAATGAATCCAAATGTAAAATTATGTGATAAATATGGAAAGGGTTTAGTGTGTGTCAGATCCTGTCTTATCATAGGTACATCCCTATTTAACTTTATAGTTAAGTCTATTTTAGTTGGCTTTTCTTCTTTTCAACCATGGTGCATGAGCCTTCTATTGGGAATAGAGATCATTTTCCAAGGAAAATTACATAAAGTTTGGGGATTTTTTTTTGAATAAATATATTCTAGGTATAAATGTAAAAATTTCTTAAGAGGATTTTTTTGAGGATTTGAGTCAATCTGAGGCCTTTTTCTAAGCGTTTTTACAGAATCTGCATGTTGGAGATTTTCACATCATGAAATAGTTACATGACTTGAATCATTTTTCAAGAAGATTTAATCAAATAGTACAAAGTGTGAAAAAATTACAGGCTATGAAACTGGTTTATATTATGAAAATGGCCGATCAGTGTTAATTAAACACTAAGTGATTCATTTTTTATCACATCTCATAAATTTTGAAATTCGCACCATGAAAGGGGTTCATGTCATGAATATCTTGGGACCAGTGGTTTCAAACAACACTTCACGTGTGATTTTATTATTTATTCATGGGGCATCCTCCTCTCTTGAACCTTAGGGAGACTTAAAGTGATTTTTGGGTGATTGATTCCCTTCCAAATTTCTTATTATAGTATTTGATCTTTGATGAGTTCCTTCACTTTAGTTCCCACCTTATGCTATCCTCCGATATAGTAGAGTGATCTCTTCATAACTATTTAATTGATTTGTGATCTTGATTCCTTTGTGATCTAGTTTTTACTTGAAATCTCATTCTCCTTGGTTCTTTATTGGTGTTTCCCATTGAGAGCATCGCTTTGATCAACGAATTAAGGTAGATGGTTTAGAAAAAATTCCTATGGTCCATTTCTAATTATTTAAGTGTGTTAAATACAATGTGATCATGCTGAAAAATGTGTGTGTTAACTAATGGAATGATGTGTGATGATAATCACGTGTTTAGTCTACTCCTTTGATAGCTTTGGATGCAATATTGTTGAGACCTGGCTTGCGGATACCCATAGGGTGAGCCTACCCTTGAATGATAATGAATTGGATATTAGTTGGAAACAAGAATTATCATGACATGAGACCTTATGTGATTGATTTTGATACGAAAACTTTGGAATATTAATTACTAACTTATTGAAATACATGGTGATAATTAGATATGAGATGGGTGTCTGCACTAGCATGATAACAGCTAAAGAAATAACTTGATAAATAAAAGGGAAATTAAAAGATAAAAGTTATTTTTCTGAATTAACCTTTTTGGATTATGATATATGTTTTATTATTATTTCCAATATGACTTGTGTTATAGGTTATGATGAAATTCATATATAATAGATTTGGCTTAGTTATGTTGAAATGCTTATATAAAAGACTTTTCCTGGTTATGTTGAAATACTTGTATAAAGGGAATAGTCTGGTTATGCACTAATGCTTATATAAAGGTCATATCCATGTTATGATGAAATTCTTATATAAGGGTCTTAGCCCGGTTGTGATGAAATCCTTATACATAGGTATTTTTCCTAGTTATGCGATTTTGCCTTAGACTTTTGGTTATGGTTGGAATAATGCTGGTATATGATCAGAGTTATTCTAGTATGGCGTCTAAGCAAGTTAATTGTTATATTTTATTAATTGATTAATTAATACTCATGTTTATCACTTTATTGCATGCACTTACTATCAAACTGGTTTTTTTAGACATGGTGGTGCCGACCTACTAATTCTTACTCACACCCTATTCAGGACACCATTTGGCACCTGATTAGATTACATAGATGTAGGTTTGGAAAAGGTAAAATGACCTTGTGGTTGATTATTTCATACTGGATGGGTTGGAGATTAGAGATGGGGCCGACATGGGAATCGAGGATGGGGTTTTTGGTGTGTCTTTTGATTTTTTTTTCATTTATCTATTTTAATTTATGCTTTACACTTAGCCACATTCCATTATATCATTAAATTATTTTTCAAATTATTGATTTGATTACTAGCCATCACTATGTGGTTTATTTGCTATTATTATATTGTGTCATCTATTTTTGTTACTTTGATATTTATTTATTTCTGCTACATTGCAACTCTATACTAGTGGGTATAGTCTCCTCACTATTTTCTCTACACCCCACTACTAGTTGATAGCCTATAGTGTATGGGGAAGGGAACTTTAGGTCCTGTAGACAACCTTCTTTGGCCACATGAGACAGTTCCAAACTAAAGGACATTAATAAGTGGCATCATAGGAGTTCATGTTTTCTTTTCTATTTTGTTAATATTTAAGGAAAATAAAAAGGACAATAGGATTATGTTGGGACATGGTAATTATCTTGTGTATGGGAGTAGCTAACCCATGTATGGGGGAAATTAAAGACCTAGGTATGGCATTGTTGTTCATGTTGTTGAATTGTTACACTTGATGTTATTTCACCTTTGGTGATTGACATGTTGTGTGATGTTATTATTTCTCAAAGTTTATACTTATGACCCAGTATAGAAATAGATGAGTATGAATGCATCATGATATGCGTGTAGATATATGTATTGTAATGCATTGCTCGTGATAATGACATATTAATTTCATGTGATATATTTTCTTATATGGACCTTGAAATGAGATACCCGATATATGTGATGAAAAAGTAGAATAAATGAACTATTATTTCATTCTAATTCACTTGTAAATAAATTATTAGAGAGACCATGAGATATTGTTTCTCTATTTTTATCACTATTTGATGTTAAAATTCATGTTTATCTAGTGTCCTATGGAGTTGGTTTGTCTTGTAGAGAAAATTCCTCCTTATCGTCTTTGAATTGAGTGCCAGGAAAGTTGCAATCGAAATGCTCCTAATGTAACTGAACTGGAGTTTCCTATAGATCCAAAAAATATTATGTATGTTTAGTTTCACCAAATATTCCTAAGGGTCATTCGATCCATGTAAAGGGATACTATTCACCTATACCATTAATGTCTATGCTAAAAATATATTTTAAAAAACAACACCTGGCTATGTTAACTAGTGAGGGAGGTCCCTATACAGATGAGTTTTGAATCAAGTTAGTCCATACAATCTTTATGAACCTTGAGAAAACCACAAATTAGAGGTTTATGATTGTTGCACACATGTTTTGCAGACCTTCCAATACTTGGTGTGACATTCTAGAGAAAATTAGTTAGCAAAAGGAGTTATCTTGGAAGGGCCTTGAGATGAAGTTATTGAACCACTTCTAACAAAAAAAGTTGAGGTATGAGAATGCTCATGAGTTCATGCTCCTGATAATAGAGGGAATGTCATTGATGGACTATGTTGGATGTTTCACTAATATGAAAGGATTTTCTCCATTGTTAGTAGCTGATGATATTTCTAGGGTGGTGTGTTTTCAGGATTGGATTCTCTATGAGATCAGGTAATAGGTGAATGTTTTTATCTTGAGTGGAATTTTAGATGTGATGAATTAGGCTATCATCAAAGATGGGAATCTGAGAGAGGCCTTGAGCAGCGAATATGATATTTCATTAGAGAGAACTGGGTTATCTTATTCTAGTTAAAAAAAGTGATTATATAAAAGTTATCACCTAGAAAATAGTGGTCCGAGTAGTTGGGGAAGTGGGTAGGCATCTCAGGACTGTATCTCATTTCACTGATATCAATGTGGAATGTTTGCCCACATGCGGATTCAGTGTCTATATGCTGATTTGAAGTGTCATTCATGTGGCAGGATAGACCACCTACATAGGTTTTTAAGGGGCATACAGTAGACAATTATTGGTAGGGGATCAATACAGTTACCAGAGTTTGGGAATGACTCAGTTAACCCTCAGCATACTAGTAGTTGGAGTTCAACTAGACATTCAAGTTGATGTATGGTATGTGGTACCCTAGTGTAGGATTAGAAGTACCATCCAAATTAAGCATAATAAGAATTCATACTAGAGCCCATGAAGGAGGGGAAATTCATATACATGTTATGTAGTCTACTCCATATAGCTTGGATGCAAGACCTTCTACCATCAGAGGTACGATTCTAGAATCATATACCTTAGCCTTCAATTTGATTGATACAATATCATCACATTCCTTTATATCTGATATTTTTCCAAATGGATTTGTCTTTATTGTGGAAATATTGTATGTTTTTTTACCATCAATACACCATTGGAGGTGCAGTCAAAGAATATAAAATGTGGTAATAAATGTTCTCAAGAAATTGGTGGTTATGATTTTTATTGGGAAATATTTTTGTTGAAAATAATATGATTCAATTTTATTTTGGATATGGATAATATAGTTCTATACCAGTCTCATAATGACCGAACTAGATGAGAGTTACCTTTTTATCTTTTGAAAGAAGAAACTATTTTCACCATGGTTAGTGAGATCTTTAGGCTGGTTATACAAGAACAATTATATGTAGGTTAGATTGTATCATGGACCATATAGTAGGTATTGATCAAGATGATGGTGGAATTTAGTATTATACTTTAACACATGAAGTAGATCATTTTTAGTATGTCTTTCTTGATGAGGTCTATGGCTAACCACCCAAATGGGATATTGAGTACATGATCGAGTTGGTGTTAGGAGTAGAGCTAGTTTCTATCCCACCTCAAAGGATGGAAATAGTGGAGCTTCCATAACAAAATGTTTAGCTTGAAGATCTATAAGAAAAGGGATTCATACTTCCTAGTACGTCACCTTGGAGTTCTCCCATGCTTTTTTCCAAGAAGGATGATGTGACTTTGTGCTTAAGTGTGGAATATTGAATATTTCACAAGATTAATGTCAAGAACTGAAATCCACTTCCATGTATTAATGATATCTTTGATTAGCTGATAGGCTACCATATTTTATCTAGTATTGAATTGAGTTCAGGGTATCATCAGTTTAGTGTGAGACCATCATACATAACTTAGGTATATTTTATAAGTAGGTATATATTTTATGAGTTCATGGTGATTCCATTCGATCTAACGAATTCACTGGTGGTATTAATTACCTTGAAAAATTAGATATTTCATTTTTTTGGACCAGTTTATAGTGGTCTTCATAAAAAATATCTTAGTGTACTCTTAGAAAATAGCCGATCCTTCCCAACTTCTTGAAATCATCATGAATTTACATGAAGATCATCATCTATACACCAATATATCTAAATGCAGTGTATGTATTCATAAATTTCACTTCATGGGTCATTTCATCTCAGAGGATAGAGTGTCGGTGGACCTAGAGAAGGTTATAGACATAGTATCTTGAGAGTGGCCCAATAATATCATCTAGATTTAGAGCATTCTGGGTTTATCATGTTATTATTTATTCTTCATCAAAGACTTATCCTATCTAGAAACACCAATTTCCAGGATAACCATGAAAGGGGTGAATTTAGTTTGTTTATATGATTGTAAGAGAGTTTTTCAATTATTGAGAAATACACTGACCTTATCCCAAATCCTCACCTTATTAGGGCCTAGTAAGGAATATACCATGTAATATGACACATACAGAGTTAGAATCTTTGTAGTTATGGTGAATGAGGATTGATTGGTTGCTTATGGATCCAAACAGCTAAGACTGCATAATAGGAATTACACTAATATTGATATGGAGTTATATGTATGGTATATACACTGAGAAATTGGGGATAATATCTTTTGGGTTATAGGTTTGTGGTGTACATGGACCACAATAGCCTTAGGTTCATATTATTTCAGTGGTGCCTAAACCTTCGGTAGTGTAGGTGGTTTGAGTATCTACAGTCTTTCACCTTCAAGATAGCTTATACACTAGGAAATATAAAGGTTGTTGTTAATTATTTGGTCTAGAAGATGTAGATGGAGGCTGTTCGGGAGTCTTGTGATGAGTAAAAAAAATTTTCTTCATATCCATGGCTGAGTATGGGATTTTTCAGGCTGCATGAGGAGATGATGAGAGATTTTCATGATTCAAGATGGGCGGTACATATAGTTCTGATAAAGATTTCTCATGATCTCCATGGATAATACTAGTGTTCAAGAATGAAAATGGAGGTAGTGAGATTTATATCGAGATGTTTAACTTGTCAGTAGGAAAATGGAAAGCAATAGAGGCCAGCTAGGTCATTTCAGTATCTACCCAATAAAAAATTGAATAGGGATGATGTCATAATAGATTTTTTGATATTTTTACTTAGGAAACCTCACAAGAATTATGTTTTATGGGTAATAGTAGATTTAATGATGAAGATATACCACTTATTTATCATTAAGGAGACATACACTATTGATGATTAGGGTAGTCTCTACATGCGGTATATAGTTCAAATTCATGATGTTCTGGAGTGTATTGTTTATTATAGAGATACTCATTTCATTTCATGGTTGTGGTAGGGTTTTTAGAATTCTCTTAGATCATAGGATCTTATGATTACATCCTATCATCATCAAAATGATGGCTAATATGAATGGACCATTCAGATTACAGAGGATATGTTATGTACCTTTTTGTTAGATTTAAATTGTTTGTAGGAGTAGAATATGGCACTTGTAGAGCTTTTTTATAATAACAGCTTCCAGGAATCGATCTAGATGGATCCTTTCAATGCCTTATATGGTTGGCTATGCAGATATTCTCTTTACAGGATAGAGGCAAGTGAGTCAACACTTATTGGACCTAGTTTCATGTGGGAGATGTTTGAGAATGTTCAGTTGATCAAGAAGTGGTTGGAGACCATGTAGAGTCAGAAAAAATCTTATGTTGAACTGTAGAGATGACCTATAGAATATGATGTGGGTCATCATGTTGTTCTTCTAGTGTCACCAAGGTCAAGAAAATTTTATATTAGGATATAGGGAAAGCTATCACCAAGGTCTATCAGGCCTTTTGAGATAGAGGTGAGGTTCAATCAAGTGGTGTACCAATTGGCCCTTCCACAATGATACAATTCCATAAAAGATGTGTTCCACTTGTCTTAGATTTAGAGATATCATCCTAACCATTCTCATGTGATAGAATTTTATGATTTCAATCTTGTTATATATATTTCCTTTGAGTAGAATCTGATTTGGATTTTCAACTGTAGTGAGAAGTATCCACATGGAAAGATTATACCTTAAGTGTGAGTGTAGTGTTATCATGGGTGTTTCCAAGAAGAGACCTAGGAGAGGGAATATGACATGTGAGTATAGTGGTAAAACCTATTAAATGATACCCTACAATGATTCTTGGAACATCTTGGGGTTGAGCTGTTATATGGTGCAGAGGTTGTAAGATACCATATTTTTTCAGGTATATCCCTCTATGATTTTTTGGTAAATCCTATTTTAGTTGGGTTTTCTTATTTTCAACCTTAGTGTTAGAGCCTTACTTTGGGGATGTAGAGATTTTTCTGGGATAAATATCTTAATTTTCAAGGATTTATGTTGGTTTTAATACATGTATTCCATGTATAAATGTGAAAAGGACTTAATAGTATGTCCTTTTAGGTTCTAGGTTTACCCAGTGCCTTATTCTATGCGTTTCTGTAAAATCTTTATGCAGGACATTTTCAGTTCATGAACTGGTTACATGACATGAATCCATTTTTGGGAAGATGTCATGAACTGATACAAATCTTGAAACGTTTACATGCCATGAAATTGGTTCACATCATAAAAATGGTCAATCGATTTTAATTAAACCCAATGTGACAAATTATTTATCATATATTATAGATCAATAAATTCACATTCTAAATGTGTTTCACATCTAGAATATATTGGGACCAGTGGTTTTAAACCACATTTCATGTATGATTTAAATTTTCGTTCTTGGTGAAACCTCCTCTCTCAAACCCCAGGGCGACTCTATGAGATTTTCAAACAATTCCTTCCCTTCTAGATGTATTAGTCTATTATTTTATCTATGATGATTTCCTTTACTTTTTATTCCCCCTTTCTTCTATTATCCTTTGATATAGCGATGTGATCTCTTGACCCCTGTTGAATTAGATTTTGATTTTGATTATTTTTTGATTTATGTTTTCCATGTGATCTCATTCACCTTTATTCTTCATCTGTGTTCCCTATTGAGAGTGTCTCTTTGATCATCATATTAAGGTAGATGGTCTAGAACAAATCTATATGGTCTGTTTCAATTTGTTTGATTGTGTGAAATACTATGAAATCATGCAATCACAAATTGTGAATTAACTAATAAAAAATGGGTGATGATAATCATGTTCTTGGACTACTACTTGGATCCCTTTAGATCCAATAGTTTTGAGATCGGGCTTGTGGATACTTGTAAGGTGAACCTACCCTTGAATGATAATGAACTAGCTATTGGTTGGAAATATGAATTATCATGAAATGATACCTTAGGTGATTTCTTCTGATAGGACCACTTTGAAAAAATGTCTTACCTTTTAATTAAAATTAATAGTGATAATTTGATATGATATGGGTGTGTAAACTAGAATAATAATATCTTAAGACATAACATGATAAATGAAAGGTTAATTGAAAGATAAAAGGTAACTGACTGAATTGACACTCGGGACTTCTGATGTATTTTTTGTTATTATTTCCATTATGTATATGCGAAATGATTATATAAAGGGATTGGACTAGTTATGTTGAAATGATTATATAAAGGTCATGTCTTGGTTATGCTGAAATTCATATATAAAGGGCTTGGACTAGTTATAATGAAATGGTTATAAAAAGGGCTTGGCCTAATTATGTTGAAATGCTTATATAAAGGGATTGGCCCAATTGTGATGATATGATTTTATAAAGGGCCTTTTCATGGTTATGTGATTATACCTTGGACTTGTGGTTACAGTTGGCATGATTATTATACATGCTCAGAGTTATTCTGAAATGGTTTCAATGCAGGTTAATTGTTATATTGTATTAATTGATTGATTAAAACTCATGTTTATTTATTTACTATATGCACTTACTATAAAAATGTTTTTTTAGACATGGTGCTATCAACCAACTGAGATTTAGTCACACCCTATTTGATCAACCATTTTTTACCCAAGAAGATTACATAGATACAGGTCTAGAGATGGGAAAATGAACTTACGGTTGATTGTTTCTTATCGAATGGGTTAAATCATGGAGGCAGTATTGACATGGAAATTGGAACCAAGGTTTTTGGTGTCTTTTTTGAGTTTTTTTTTTCATTTTTCTATTTTACTTTCAAATTTACACTTACCTACATTCCAACCTATCATTGTATTATTTTTTTATTTTTAATTTGATTAGTATCCTTAACTATTTGGTTTATTTTATATTATTATACTATTTTTTCTATTTTTGTTACTCTGATATTTGTTTATTTCCACTATATCGAAACTCCATACCATGGGGTATAGTATCCAAACTATGTTATCTATACACTCATTTCTAATCGGTAGCCTCTGACATATGGGGAGGAATTCTTGAGGCCTAGTAACCAACCTAGTTTGACCACGTGATAGAGTGCTAGACTGGGGGGACGTTGCAATGTGAAATTTCAAACCATAAACCTTATATAATAAATATCTAATTATATAAAATTCCAAAATAGAATTGGTGTGAACTACATACGGATTTAAACACTCTCAATACCTATAGATAGATCAAAATATATAGAGTACTCTCATCCCCTCCTCTCTCAAGCCAATGAGAAATCATTAAGAGTTCTTCCTTTCTCTAGAAGAATTCTTCTAAGATCAACCATGAACAATGCAAGAAATTAGGATTAGTCATAATATCACCTGGTGATTCTATGATGATGTTTATAGATTTTTGTTCTTGTGTGGATAACCACTAAAGGGATTCTTCACTTGGATTCTACACTGTAATAATGGCATGAAAAGACCTATTTAACCAGATCATCAATGAAAGTGAAATTAAAATTTGTGGTAATTCTATATCTTATTATAAATTAATGATAAATTAATTTTTTAAGACCCTATTAGTTTTGTTCTAGAATTTTATTCATATTAAGTAATATATGTTTTTCTTTGGACATGAAGTTTTTATCACATACATATACCATTATAAGTAAATTGAGACTAAAAGAAAAGTTGGTCATACCATCAAAGGTAGCTTCTATTTCACTTGAAACCTATAAAAATTACATGAGTATAAATATATTCATGAAAAATAGGTCAAATATATAGTATATACACCACATAAATTACAATATGTGCAAAATTTGAAGCGAGTCTCAAAGAAAGAAATTTGACATGGGGAACCCTTGCCTCATACTTCCATTTGGTCGGACACATTGTAACCTCCTACTTAATAAATTTAGATTTAATTTAAATTTATATAAAAATATTATTTTTTATTTATATTATTATATATCATTCAATTTTAATTTTAAATTACCCATTTATTAATAATTCATTTTTAAAATCAATAATTTTGTGTTAACTATTCACTTTTCCACCCACATTTTGGTTCGTCAGTTCTGGTCCTAGCACATTGTTCATGGCTTCATCATATACATAATTTCTATTATATGTTAATAAATGTGTTAGATATATTTTTGGAGTTCCATATCTAGTTCATAGAACTTATGTTGATGTTTCTTATGGAATTCTTAAAAATTTCCTTTTTGGGTGATTGTTGAATTTATAAGATAATTAAATTAATTGATAAATATAATTTTGAGTATTAAAACTTAGTAATTATGAAAAAATATTAAATTATTAATTATTAAATCATATAATTATTATTTAAGTTTTATTTTTAATTCATTTGATAAAAATTATATAAATTTTCATATAGGTGGTAAAACTGACCAAAACAAGAACATGTTATAATGGTTGAATGAGTAAGAACATATTATTGTATAATGTTAATAAAACTTTTATGGAGTATTAATGTTTTTTAAAAAAATTGATCATTCAAATTAAATTATATATATATGAAGAAAATAAATTAAATATAATGGTAATATGTTACTACTTACAAAAATGTATCAGTATACTCGCTTTAGGTGACTAAATTTTACGATGACCATTTACTATTAATAGTAATTATATAATGGAAAAATTATCTTTAAAGAACCTTATTAATGTTATATAAATATATATATAATATTTAATAATTTAATACTTTTTTTAACCATAAATGTAAGTCGGTGATAAAAAATGAAATACATCATTCATAGAGGCGGTAGGCTGCACGTATCATGATGATGTTTTCATTTCCAAATAGGTTTAAGGAAGGTAGATAATGATTATTAAATCAATATAAAAACATTAAAAATATAATAATTATATGGATTTAGTTATATTAGGATGATTATAGAATATTTGGAGGATTTTAAGATAGAAAAACCTTGAAATAATTTGATAAATACAATTACCTCTTCCTTTTATATCCTTTTGGATCACACATTGGGCCTTCTAAAATTGGTCTTTTGGGGATAGCATAACCTCTAGGATATTTAAAATATGTTCGGAGATAGTTTTTGGTATAATTTAATTGTAAATACTACTTTTATTACCTAGATATTACATCTTAATAGATGATTATTCATTACATAACATAATGATCCATTCCAGAATCGTATCGGTATAGTGCCTTTAGAATCATGGATGCATGAAAAAATGGTTATTTTGTGAACTAAGTCATCTCACACTAAGATATTCATAACTACAACCCTTCATAGACATATCATACATAATAACTTCTTTTATAACTTGTGAAAGAAAACATAAGAAAGGGTAAGATTGCATGCATAGTATGGGTAAATAAGGAAGATATCAATATAACATGAGCATAAGGGTATGAGAATAGGATAATAACATTTGAAAACTAGACCATTCATATCATAGATCATAAACACGAGTCATAGAATAAATATTGGTAGTTAATAAGACATGAATCATGATGGAATCAAAGAAAATTATCCCTAAGAGCATAACATTATCATAACACATTTATTTTTGGCATACACATAAGCAAATAAATTTTTTTCCTTAGTATTCAAGACCCATTTACTAGACTATAATTGTGGATTGGGTTCACAATAAAAATCATAATAGTATTCAATGTTCAGTACCAAGACTATCATAGTGGATTGAGTTTTCTCCCTAACCAATTGTAGTAGTCAAGTTTCACTCATAGGAATATCATAGTGGATTGGTTTCACTCCTCAAACCATAATATTAGTAATAGTTCACTCTCTTGATTATCATAGTGGGAAAATTCCCTTACTAAATTGAGTTCACACCTCATTCCAATATTTTTTATCTCATGGGATCTAAATATTTACGTAACATCCCAAGTAATTAATGAATAATAAATATTCTTATCTATGTCTATTTATGAATTAGATAGTGTTATAGAGGCTTAAAACGAGAATAAATCCAATCTTAAGCATGGAATACATTAATATTTTTAAAAGATTGTTTTACTGCCTTTTGATGGAAAACCATTTTTAAATAAAACTTTTGACAATTTTATAAGCTCTATTTTTCAAAATAAACTTATTATTTATGATTGGGACATTGAAATTTACTTTGGATAAATTTTTGGTATTTTTCTGACAATGTTCATTTTTTAATGAATAGTGAAAAATACTACATTTTACATCAAAATTGCATTTTCATCTAATTTAATTATATGGTTAGATTTTATTTTTAATTGATTTTAAAGTGTAAATAGAATATATTTTTACCATTTAATCCAATGGTGGTCATTGGGATTAATTTAACTTTGGAATTGGGCATAAATAAGTGAAAAACTTTTCATAGATATTGTTTCAAAAAAACCCGCTATTTGTTTTGACAACAAGAATTATATTTAAATTAATTATTGAAATTTATATTTTTGGAATTTGGTAAAATTGATTCCATATTTGGAATCATAAGTTCCAAATTATCTAATTAATACTCTTTTGTTTTTGGACATTATGAATAGTAACGACGGTAATTATCTTTAATTATCTTGATTAATTAGTAATCGGGTAGTTAAGGATAATAAAATAATATCATAATAATAAAAAATGACCCCAACATGTGTCCTAATGCTACTTATTGTGTCATGGCCGACCATGGGATGCCTTGTTCCAAACTTGGGGACTCCATGGAATCACTTTTGTGTGATAATGACTTTTTATCTTTTATTTTTAAAGAAAGTTAAATATAACAAAGAATGTATCACCTGAGTAAAACATTCTTAATTTTGTCTACATAAATGATATATTGGACTATAAATAGTAATTGGAAATATAAAAATATTTCATACATCATAGTATTTTTTTTATAATTTTTAGACATTAAATAAATTAAATTATTTATGACATCATGATGATTCAACGATTACCTCATTAATGAACGATTTGAATAAAATGAAAAATAATGTAAAATATAAGACTTAAACTTGTCAAAGACCTATTGGATGAGTATATTTCTAACCCTTATCACCTTATACTCTAAATATATCAATGTGGGACCTTTAAAATCCAAAACTCATTCAAAAATAAAGTAACATTTTATACCTTTCCAAGAGTGCCCCTCCTCTCCTCTTATAAAAGGCCCCCACCTCTACCTCCTTACCCACACTTCTAAATCCATTGTATCGGCCACTACCTGCTCATTTTATCTCTCTAAATCTATATCTTCATCCTAGAATTCTTAACTTAGGTAGAAAGCTCTTCAAGAAACCCTTTTGGTTCTAACCAAGAGGAGTTACCCGATTTAAAGGTAAAGACTTCTCTAATGTTCTTTTGTTTTATTTTTCTTATCCAACCCCCTAAACTCTTTTTATTAATTTATTTTGTAACAAAAATAGTATGTTAAATATACTATGATGTTTTTATAATAATTATTCTAGCTACACTTACACACACCTACATCTAATGGTTAAAGAACATACTGTTTCCGTGGATGGAGAATTTCTGCCTCACGAAACGATGATTGTTCAATATTATTATAACACCTTCAAAGGTGGCCATTAAGATGTCAATATATTTATATATGATATATAATATGTTTATTTTTTCCTTAAGCTTCTGTATTTTTCATTTATGTCATACCTTTATGGCTTCCATTATGGGTATACGCGATATCTTCATTTTAGGAAGTGCAGACTACCGCCCCCTCAAAGTGATTTGATTCGTTAATGTCATATGTGGGAGGTATAAAGGATGGAGTTAATGATATTATATATTAAATTATACTGGAATTATAATATACCTTTATGTCATTATTATTCCATTCCATAAAATACGAAATAAACATGAAAGTAGCGTTCATGTATACGTACGACTTACCGTCTCCATGAACGGTGCATTTCATTTATTACCTCTAAATGTTATGTAATATTATAAATGCATGTATATACTATATATATATGATATATATGATATCTACATCATGAATATAACTCTGGATATAATGGATACATGAACAACTTGTAATTATAAAGAGTTTATTTTTAACTCAAGTACCAATGATCGTTAAAACGACCGTTATTAACTTAAATAATTACATAGTGTTCATGACATGGTAATAAGTGATATAAAAAGAATAATGAACTTGAAAAAGGTTCTTAATCAAGTATAAATTAACTCAAGTTTATTATTTAGGAGATTAAAGAACGATCGAGTCAAGTCAGACCCGAGGTAAGGGACTACGTCTCAATCTCCTTTTATTGAGGCATATTTTGTTTTATACACAACTTTCTTTTATACGGTGTATAAACCCCTTTGACTTTTACGTTTATTCAAAAGGAACTTTTTATACGAAGTATTTACTAAATGAAAAAAGGGAATGTTTTTTTTGTCGTACGTATGCGGCAACAATGACTTATCTGCCGCCGTGACCATTATTTGAGTTTCGGCTTCCTCTACAAGCCATAACCTTTTTTTTAAAATGAAAAATAAATACCATGTATTACTTTTATTTTATTTTGGTATTGAAAATGGTTTTCATAATGTTTTTATTATATCAATGTGTTGTATTGATATCTTGTGATTGAAATGTGGAAATGTTATGTTTCCTTTATGAATGTTTTATGTGATACTATTATATTATGGTTCTTAGGCATTGTTATGAAGACGGGTGGTTCTGTGAAAAACTAAGGGTGGGTGAGCCCAATATAGCTCTCTAATGCATTGGGTAACGTGAAGTGGTTAAACATTAAGGTTTCTCCGAAGATATTTAGGGAATATACTGTGATGGGTATTCTAAACGTAACCATGAGGGTTACTCCATACGTAAGAATGTTATAAATGCCTCAAGTTACCTTTATGTCTTATGATTTCTATGATTTATTCATGATTTGATGAGGTATGTTAAAATGCTTATGTTTTACGAGTAAAGTATGATTTCAGACATGGACTAATGTTTTCATTTCATACTTTTATATCCCCTACTGAGCTTTTTATGCTCATCCCAAGTTTTTGAAATGTTTTTCATAGGTCAAGGGAAAGGTACATGAAGTGATGATAGGGTCAAGGAAGTGTCATGAAAGAATCCATGTTTTATTTTAAATATGTTTCTGTTAATGGGGAAAAAATGAATACTATGTTTTATATAACCACTGTTTAAATGTAGAATGTAATGCATGATTTATGATCTAATTCTATAAAACTCTAAACCTGAAAAGATCCTCAATGTGTAATCTTGTAATAACTCAAGATTAAGTAATGTTTAAGGCTGGGGCCTTATAGTTGGTATCAGAGGTCAGTTTAGATAACTTTAGGAGTTAGAATTCTATTAAATTTTTATCCAAAAATATTTTTTTATGGTCAAATTGAAATGATATAAAATTTGAAGATTACCATGTTGCTTCATCTAAGACATGTTTGTTCAGAATGATTTTCCGCAGAGGAAACAGGGAAGCAGTGCTAGGAAGGCATACAAAAGGAAATGACCTTCCGAATCAGCATCCTGAGATGATCGGAATTGAAACTGAATAGTTTGTTGCAGTGATGGCATAGTTGACTCAAGCAATAAATGGTGGTGGTATCCATGCACAAGATCAGCCAGATCAACCGCAGAGGAACATGTCAGTGGTGGAACATTTCATGAGGCAACATCCCCCATCATTCAGAGGATCATCTGACCTTGTGCTAGCAGAAGGGTGGATTAAAGCACTGGAGAAGATTTTTGATGTAATGGGGTGTTCAAACAATCAAAAGGTTAGTCTTTCTATTTACCATTTGGAGGGTGAAGCAGATCAGTGGTGGTCGATGGTTAAAAATATCAGGGACGCTAATGAGACTGATGCTCTTGATTAGGATGAATTCAAAGGTATGTTTCTTGAGAAGTATTTTCCTAAGGCTGTTCGAATTAGGATGGAAAAACAATTCTTATAATTGAGGCAAGAGGACGACTCAGTGGCTGCTTATGAAGAGAGTTTCACTCGATTGGAAAGGTATGCTCCAAATTTTATCTAAGACCATGATAGTAAAATCAATCATTTTTACTCAGGATTAAAGAAAAAATATAGAAGGGCTTTAGCATCTCATGAGTTCAAGAGTTATTAAAATCTTGTTCAATGTGCTGAGAAGGTGGAAATGGAGTTTGCCGATGATCAAGTGTTCTATAACAACCAACAGAAGAATAAACCAAGGTGGCAGGATAAAGGAAAGAATTATTCAAAAAGGTCTGACGGTAAGAAAACTAAGTTTCCAGTTTGTGATAAATGTGGTAAAAGGCATGCTGGGGAATGTCTTCTGAATTCTGGAAAGTGCTATCAATGCAGTAAGATGGGACATAAGGCTCATGATTGCACTGAAAGAGATCAGGGTGATGGTAAGAACAAATTTTATTTACAGTTAGTGAAATATTTTAAGTGTAATGAGATGGGTCACTATGAGAACGAGTGTCCAAAAAAGATCTTGAGTGATGGGAAACAGTTAGACTATAAGCAGAAAGGGGTGGTGAAATCCTTTGCAACTACTTTAGCAGAAGTTGGGCCATCAAATGAAGTGGTATCAGGTACTTTGTTTTTTCAGATTATGCCAGTGTGTTGTTTGATTCAGGGTCTACACATTCTTTCATCTCTGAAAACTTTTCTAGTAAAATGGGAATACCATCTCAAGAACCGACTCCTGAACTTGTGGTAAAAACACCTAGGGGAAATGTTGAGGAAAAAAGAATTTATAAGAATCTTCCTATCCTTATCTGTGGAAAGAACCTACTTGAAAACCTTATTGTTTTACCTCTAGTAGAGTTTGATGTTATCCCGGGTATGAATTGACTCTCTATTCACCATGCTAAGATTGGCTGTAGAGCTAAAGAAGTTTCTTTTCAGAAAGGATTTCAGTTTGTGTACAATAATGAACCCTTACTGTTGATAACATATCAAGAGGCCGAGAAACTTTTAAAAGATGGAAATTAATGTTACCTTGCACATATCGTTGAAAACAAGGGAACTGTTCATATTAATGATTTTCCAGTGGTAAATGAGTATCCTGATGTTTTTCCTGATGAGTTTCCTGGAATAATACCAGATCAGGAAGTTAAATTTACTGTTGACTTAGTTCCCGATTCTAAGCCAATTTCAAAACCCCCTTATCGAATGACTCAAATTGAACTTTTAGAGTTGAAGGAGAAATTGTAAGATTTATTAGAGAAAGGTTTCATTCAACCTAGCACATCAACATGGGGTGCTTCTGTTTTATTTGTTAAAAAGAAAGATGGTTGAATGAGACTTTTCATTGATTATAGATCCTTGAATAACATCACTGTTAATAACAAATATCCTTTGCCTCATATCAATGATTTGTTTGATCAGCTCCAGGGAGCTCAGTTTTTTTTCAAAGATTGAACTGAGATCAGGGTACCATCAGTTGAAGGTAAAGGAAGCTGATATTCTGAAGACCGCATTCCGTACACGATATGGCCATTATGAATTTGTAGTTATGCCTTTTGGGCTAACCAATGCAACTGCTGTATTCATGGACCTTATGAATAGAATTTTCCATGAGTTCTTGGATAAGTTTGTGGTTGTTTTCATTGATGATATTTTGGTGTTTTCTAAAAGTAAAGAGGATCATGAAAGACATTTAAGGGTTATTTTACAAACCTTAAAAGAAAATAAATTATATGGGAAATTTAGAAAGTGTGAGTTTTGGTTGCAACAAATTTATTTCCTTGGTCACATTGTTTCTAAAGATGGGATAACTGTTGATCCTGCAAAAACAAAGGTTGTTGAAGAATGGCCAAGACCCAAAAATGTAACTGAGATTCGTAGCTTCCTTGGTTTAGCAGGATATTATCAAAGTTTTGTTAAAAATTTTTCACAGTTATCTAGTCCAATGACTAAGCTAACTTGGAAGGGTGTTAAGTTTATCTGGACAAAAGAATGTGATGATTGTTTTCAGGAATTGAAAAGAAGATTGGTGAATGCTCCAGTTTTGGCACTACCTTCCAGGAATGGTGAGTTTTTTATCTACAGTGATGCTTTATTGAAAGGACTTGGTTGCATCCTAATGCAGAATGATTAGGTAATTGCTTATCCTTCACAACAGTTGAAAACACATGAGGTAAATTTCCTTACACATGATTTGGAATTAGCTGTTGTTGTTTTCACTTTAAAAATTTGGAGGCATCATTTGTATGAAGTAAAGTGTGAAATATATACCGATCACAAAAGTTTAAAGTATATATTCACTCAAAAAGAATTGAACATGAGACAGAGGAGATGGCTAGAATTAATCAAGGATTATGATTGTACAATTCATTACCATCCAGGAAAAGCAAATAAAGTGGCTGATGCTTTGAGTCTAAAAAGTAATGCTTCATTAACAATGTTGCGTTTGGAACGTGATCCTTTGGTTAAGGATTTGATGAACTTTGGCATAGAAGTTGTTGGTGCAGGATGTTCTTCTGTTTTGTTTTAGGTATTAGTGAAATCTTCTCTATCAGATAGAATTAAGCAAGCACAGAAGCAAGACAATGAGTTGCAGAAAAAGGTAGAGCTGGTTCAGAAGGGTAAGTGGCCTAAATTCAACATTGATAATGATTGTGTTTTGAGATTTGGGAAGATATTGTGTGTGCTGTGTGATTCACAGTTGAAGAGAGAGTTGTTATGTGAAGCTCATAGTTCTCCATTTTCAGTTCATCCAGGCAGTACTAAGATGTATAGAGATCTTTGGGAGTGTTACTGGTGGGATGGAATGAAAAGAGACATTTCTAATTTTACTGTGAAGTGTTTGACTTGTCAACAGGTTAAATCAGAGCGGTGGTTACTGAAAGGGATGCTTCAACCTTTACCAGTGCCAGAGTGGAAATGGGAGAATATATCCATGGACTTCGTTTTGGGATTGCCGAAGACACCTCGAGGTAATAATGCAGTCTGGGTTATTGTTGATCGCTTGACTAAATCTGGTCATTTCCTTGCTATACGAGATAATTTTTCCCTAGATCAACTTTCCCATTTGTATCTTAAAGAGATAGTCAGGTTACATGGAGTTCCTCTCTCCATTGTATCCGACCGTGATCCCAGGTTCACTTCTAACTTTTGTAAAGGTCTTCAGAAGTCATTGGGTACTGAATTAAATTTTAATACGGCTTTTCATCCTTAATCAGACGGGCAGTCAGAACGAATGATTCAGACTTTGGAGGATATGCTACGTGTTTGTTCGATGGATTATAAGGGAAGTTGGGACCAACATCTTTCTTTGGTTGAGTTTTCTTATAATAACATTTTTCATTCCAGTATACAGATGGCACCATTTGAGGCGTTATATGGGAAGTGATGTTGAACTCCAACTTTTTGGGATAAAGTAGGTGAAAGGAAGTTGATGAGACTAGAATTGGTATAAGAGTTGGTAGAAAAAGTTCAGCTGATACAGAAACACATGAGAACAGCTCAGAGAAGGCATAAGAGTTATGCGGACAACAGGAGGAATGATCTCTCTTTTGAGGTAGGTGATCATTTTTTTCTCAAAGTTTCACCATGGAAAAGTGTGATGCAATTTGGTAAGAAAGGAAAGTTGAGTCCAAGGTTCATTGGACCATATGAAATTCTGGAGAGAGTTGGATCAGTTGCATACCGAGTGGCTTTAACTCTGAGTTTATCTCAAGTACACAATGTTTTTCATGTTTCAATGTTAAGGAAATACATGCCAGATCCATCTCATGTTTTGAGTCCAGAGGTAGTTCAGCTGGAAGAGAATCTATCTTATGAGGAACAACCGGTCTAGATTCTTGACCACACGGAGCAAGTGTTATAGAATAAAGGTGATTCAACAAGTAAAGGTTTTTTGAAAAAACCACATGAGTGAAGAGGCAACATGAGAATCTGAAAATGCAATGAGGGCTAAATACCCCCACTTATTCGATAAGTAAATAAATTGCGGGGACACAATTTTCTAAAGGGGGGAAGGATGTAACATCACAAGTAAGTAATTAATAATAGATATTCTTATCTATGTCTATTTATGAATTATATAGTGTTTTAGAGGCTTAAAACAAGAATAAATCCAATCTTAAGCATGAAATACACTAATATTTTTAAAAGATTGTTTTACTGCCTTTTGATGGAAAACCATTTTTAAATCAAAATTTTGACAATTTTATAAGCTCTATTTGTCAAAATAAACTTATTCTTTATGATTGGGACATTTAAATTTACTTTCGATAAATTTTTGGTATTTTTCTGACAATGTTCATTTTTTAATGAATAGTGAAAAATACTGCATTTTACATCAAAACTGCATTTTCATCTAATTTAATTATATGGTTAGATTATATTTTTAATTGGTTTTAAAGTGTAAATAGAATATATTTTTACCATTTAATCAAATGGTGGTCATTGGGATTAATTTTACTTTGGAATTGGGCATAAACAAGTGCCAAACTTTTCATAGATATTGTTTCAAAAAAACCCGCTATTTGTTTTGACAACGGGAATTATATTTAAATTAATTATTGCAATTTCTATGTTTGGAATTTGGTAAAATGGATTCCATATTTTTAATTATAAGGTCCAAATTATCTAATTGATACTCTTTTGTTTTTGGACATTATGAATAGTAACGACGGTAATTATCTTTAATTATCTTGATTAATTAGTAATCGGGTAGTTAAGGATAATAAAATAATATCATAATAATAAAAAATGACACCAACATGTGTCCTAATGATACTGGTTGTGTCATGTCCAACCATGGGATGCTTTTTTCCAAACTTTGGGACCCCATGGAATCACTTTTGTGTGATAATGACTTTTTATCTTTTATTTTTAAAGAAAGTTAAATATAACAAAGAATGTATCACCTGAGTAAAACATTTTTAATTTTGTCTAAATAAATGATATATTAGACTATAAATATTCATTGGAAAGATAAAAATATTTCCTACATCATAGTATTTTATTTATAATTTTTAGACATTAAATAAATTAAAATATATATGACATCATGATGATGCAGCGATTACCTCATTAATGAACGATTTAAATAAAATGAAAATATAATGTAAAATCTAAGGCTTACACTTGTAAAAGACCTATTTGATGAGTATATTTAGAACAATTATCACCTTATCCTAGAAATACATCAATGTGGGACCTTTAAAATCCGAAACTCATTTGAAAATAAAGTAACATTTTATACCTTTCCAAGAGTGCCCCTCCTCTCCTCTTATAAAATCCCCCCACCTCTACCTCCTTAACCACACTTCTTAAGCCATTGTATCGGCCAATCCCTGATCATTTTATCTCTAAACATCCATATCTTCATCCTAGAAGCCTTATATTAGGCAGAAATCTCTTCAAGAAACCATTTTGGTTCTAACCAAGAGGAGTTACCCGATTTAAAGGTAAATACTTCTCTAATGTTCTTTTGTTTTATTTTGATTCTCCAACACCCTAAACTCTTTTTATTCATTTCTGTTGTAAAAACAACAGTATTTTAAATATAATAGGATGTTGTTATAATAATTATTTGAGCTACACTTACACACACATACATCTAATGGTTAAAGAACATACAATTTTCGTGGATGGCGAATTTCTGCCTCACGAAACGATGATTATTCAATATTCTTATAACACCTTAAAATGTAGCCATTAAGATGTAACTATATTTATATATGATATATAATATGTTTATGTTTTCCTTAATCTTCTGTATTTTTCATTTATGTCATACCTTTATGGCTTCCATTTTGGGTATACGCGATATCTTCATTTTAGGAAGTGTGGACTATTGCCCCCTCAAAGTGATTTGATTCGTTAATGCCATATGTGGGATGTATAAAGGATGGAGTTAATTATATTATATATGAACTTATACTAGAATTATAATATAACTTTATGTAATTATGATTCCATTTCATAAAATACGAAATATAAATGAAAGTAGCATTCATGCGTACGTACGGCTTACCGTCTCCATGAATAATGCATTTCATTTATTACCTCTAAATGTTATGAAATATTATAAATGCATGTATATAATGGATATATATGATATATATGATATATAAATCATGAATATAACTCTGGATATAATGGATACATGAAAAACTTGTAATTATAAAGAGTTTATTTTTGACTCAAGTACCAATGATCGTTAAAACGACCGTTATTAACTTAAATAATTACATAGTGTTCATGACATGGTAATAAGTGATATAAAAGGAATAATTAACTTGAAAAAGGTTCTTAAGCAAGTATAAATTAACTCAAGTTTATTATTCAGAAGATTAAATAACGACCGAGTCAAGTCGGACCTGAGGTAAGGGACTACGTCTCAATCTCCTTTCATTGAGGCATATTTTGTTTTATACACAACTTTCTTTTATACGATGTATAAAACCCTTTGACTTTTATGTTTATTCAAAAGGAATCTTTTTATATGAAGCATTTACTAAATGAAAAAAGGGAATTTTTTTTTGTCGTACATATGCAGCGACAACGACTTCTCCGCCGCCGTGACCATTATTTGAGTTTTGGCTTCCTCTACAAGCCATAACCATTTTTTTAAAATGAAAAATAAATACCATGTATTAATTTTATTTTATTTTGGTATTGAAAATTGTTTTCATAATGTTTTTATTATATCAATGTGTTGTATTGATATGTTGTGATTGAAATGTGTAAATGTTATGTTTCCTTTATGCATGTTTTATGTGATATGATTATGTTATGGTTCTTGGGAATTGTTATGAAGACGGGTGGTTCTGTGATAAACTAAGGGCAGGTGAGCCCGATATAGCTCTCCAATGCATTGGGTAACACAAAGGGGTTAAATGTTAAGGTTTATCCAAAGAGATTTAGGGAATATATTGTGATGGGTATTCCAAACGTAACCATGAGGGTTACTCCCTACGTAAGAATGTTATGAATGCCTCAAGTTACCTTTATGTCTTATGATATCTATGATTTATTCATGATTTGATGAGGTATGTTAAAATTATTATGTTTTACGAGTAAAGTATGATTTCATACATGGGATAATGTTTTCATTTCGTACTTTTATATCCCTTACTGAGCTTTTTATGCTCATCCCAAGTTTTTGAAATGTTTTTCACAGGTCAAGGGAAAGGTACATGATGTGATGATAGGCTCAAATAAGTGTCATGAAAGAATCCATGTTTTGTTTTAAATATGTTTCCATGGATGGGAAAAAAATGAATATTATCTTTTATGTAACCACTTTGTTTAAATGTGGAATGTAATGCATGATTTATGATCTAATTCTCTAAAACTCTAAACCTGAAAAGATCCTCAATGTGTAATCTTGTAATAACTCAAGATTAATTAATGTTTATGGCTAGGTCCTTATAATTTACCAAATTTATTTGGGGGAAATATAGTTCATACTCATCAAATAATGAAAATCATACATGTGTGTGTAACTAGATCATTACATATTCATCATATAAGGACCCATGAAAAGAAATGGGTTTTATAAACATTTTATCATTTCAGCATATCATAACCCATGGAAAAAGAATAAGTTTTATAGAAATATTTTCATCATAAACATAAACCATCCATAGAAATTATAAATATGGTATCATTGGATTGTATCCCCAATAAATATAAAGTTACATAAAAGGATTTCATATTTTATGGAAAATTATTTTGAAAATAAAATCACTTAAAACATTTTTTTTGAAAATAAAATTTATTTGAAAATAAACTTTCAAAACTATTAATTCATAAAATATTATGTAAGTCCTTTTAATATTAAAATATCCATGATAAATTATAAATTATCTTTAAAACTTTGAGTTTTCATTATGGTGGGAAATTTTGTTCATGCCATACACATTAAAACAATGTTTCCTTTCACATATTTTTTTTGTAAAATACAAACGGGAATTGTTTGGAAAAAGACATGAAGAACCCTTTTAATTTTTTTTATAAATACAAAAAATGGTAAAAACGACATTAAAAAATAATATATTAACATTAAAACATTCTTTAAAACATTTTTAGAAAATTTATATATAGAAGGAAAAGGGTTTTCAACTGAAGGGAGAAATAAAGTCAATTTTCTTTGAAAATATTCTTATTTAATATTGAGTGCATAAAGAGAATAAATAGAAGTAAAAACATGAAATATCATAAAATAAACATAGTAAATTAAAATTCATTATGTACTTGATAAATATATCATATTATTTCATCCTAAAAAGTATAATCATAGACAATGAGATTGTAACATCAAACCCTTAACACTTTGGTATCTTCTGAATCATAATCCCCATAAAAGAGAGAAAATTATATGGATATTTATATCCCATAATTTCTATTATATTAATCATAAAATAAATTCTGGGTTATTTTATACACCAAAAAAATAAACAAGTGGTGAATATGGATTATGTCACCCATAAATAGAAGAGAGACTAGAAATCCATTACCATATGTCTTTACTTCCTTCATACATGTTTTAAAATACTATATAATAAATATAATATTATTATAAATCTATTTAAAAAACCATATATATATATATATCTTACCATATATGATTTACTTATGTCTTTTTATTACCCTTTCATTATTAATTCCTTGTTAAAATCACATTTTGGGTAATAACTGCTTTGTTTTTCATTCATGTTTTTATTTAGTATTTTTTGCCCTTTAAATTTGATCATAGTTACATAATTTAAATAATTTTAAAAATGATATAAATATCATATTTTTTCAATATATATGTATTTATAGTAATCCACAAATGTTATAGATCTAAAATGAAATGCACCGTTTATAGAGACAGTAGGTCGTATGTACGCATGAAAATTGTTTTAATTTTATCAACTGGTGGTATGAAATAAAGGAAAATAATATATCACATTTAAAAATTCATTATTATGTCATATATGTCACATATATCCATTAAATTTACCCTTATTACCTTCCATGTAAGGCATAAGGGAAAAAATAATCACATCATTTTGTGTGGCGGTAGTCCGCCATACACACGAGCGGCATTATCGTATTCCCACAGAATGAAATGTAAGAAAGTATATGTTATAGTATAATTAAATAACTATAATAATATCTTAAATATAATATATAAATATTAAATCCATCATTATATCCATTAATGAGAGGTGGTTATGTAAAGTGAATTACATCAGTTCACGAGGCGGTATTTTGATGTACATGCAATCGACAAGTTTTTCACCATTTTATATAAGAGGGGATGGATATAGGTTATGAAATTAACATAATAATGATTAATTATATGGTATATATTGGTGTTATTATGTTTTAATTATTAATACATGAATTAATTTTTTAAGAGGAGGAGTAAAAAGAAAGAGCTTAATGAAGACAGTTACCTTTGCTGAGAACAACCTCCTTTGGATATCTTATTAAGGACCCTCGGGTTAGTATTTTGGGAAGGAAATTAGATCTATAACATGTATATGGATTTTGGGGAGATATTTCTTTAGTTTTTGGTAAAGAAAAATGGATTGAGATGTGCCGTGGAGAGAGGGGAGGATATGGCCATTTATAATTGAGTAGGAGTAGAATTTTTTAAAATACACAAAACTATTCAATAATGGAGAATTAATATCAACCCAAATGCCAAAAAAATTAATAAATAATGAATTTTATGGATTATATTGTATATCCACACCTCTACTACAAAAAAAACACACGTTTTAAACATGTTGTTACTTAAATTCTAAGATTCCTTACTTTTACCATTTTAGTTTTCATTATGGTAACTAAAATTTTTGTCTAGGTAATTTATCAATTAAGACTATAAATAAAATTATCCTTATTGAATAATTTTTACCCATTGGTTTTAAATATTAAACTAATTTATAAAATAAAATTACCAATTTTTTAGAAAATTAATTTTAACACAAGCACCTGGAACACAGAAAACTCTGTTTACCCATTACCATTGTAAAAATGTTTCTATTATATAGGCATAAATATACTTATTCTAAAAGGTTAATTTCTTTCATGAATGGAACATGATTGATATTTTTAAACACATACCAATAAATTAGAAGTGGATAGTTTATTTATTAATTTTAAATCATTTAATAAAATAATATTTATTATAAAATCACATTAATGTCAATTTTGACACTATTCATTTAATATGACCTTAAAACATAAAAAAAGGTGTAATTGGAATATATAATTTTCAAATTTGTCTATCGTGATATATTTATCTAAAAAATTCATGAAATACTATAATTAATTCAATTTATATTACTTCTTGATTTTTTTCCTTTATTTTATTTTTCTATTAATTAAATAATTAATGTGTTGGAGTTTCTTAAATATTAAAAGTATTTATATAATTACTAAAAATTAAAAACAAACTAACCACATGTGTAACATCCTGAACCCGATTCACTCATACGTAACTAAACCTAGTCATTCACATGGCCTCAAGAGCACCTCCCCATATGCCAAAGGCTGCCAACTAGCAACAAGGCTCCATGGTGGTATGGTGGGGATATTGTTCCCTCATGATCAGAGTAACATAGTGGTATAATCAGTGAATAAATAGAGGAAGCATAATACCAACCGAAAGGAAAATATAAATCAACCAAATATGATAAACATAAAGGTGCAGAAATATCCAGATCCATATACAAAATGATGTAATGTTATGTATCTAAACAAAAAGGAACAGGAAAACATAGAATCAGGAACACATACATATATGTATATCAAAAGAACCAAAAAGACTAAAAGACTATATCTATATAGCATAACAAGCCATAGATCGGTCTTGTAATCCCCTATCCCCACACTATAATCAATCAAGCACCAAAAATTGGGCACTTTCACCTATCCCTACCTACATCCATGAATTTTATCTGGGTACTAATCGGCGACACGTATAGGATTAATATATACTCAATAGGCCACCACCAATGATGTCTACCAAAATAAAGCCTATGAATATAAATGTAACAGTGTGTAGGTATAATAATAATAAATATTATAAAATTTATATAGTAACAAACATGTTGGACCAAGATTCTCATGGGATGCTAGGTCGACCATACCTTTTTTGTACTAAGATGAAAATGTCACTGAATTCACGCCATCACGTCTATATTTTCATACATGAGATCTCCTCAATGATATAACTACATCAGTAAGAACTCGTGAATTAGTGCCCATGTGTCCTCATAGTATGCCAAAATTTCATGTGCCACATATCTCTAAATATATCATCATAATAAAGACAGTATAATAAAAGGATCTGAGGTGAGACCTAGGCATCCATGACCTTAGGGGTCAATCTATCTCATAGTAATAACTCATACAACCTATCTATATGGGTCTGAGTGTAATACAAATGGTACTCCCAAGGAATTGAACTGCAAAAGATTCTAACTAAGTCCATATAGCTTATCCATAGGAAATCTCAGGCTAATCAGGACTGGGAATAATGTGGTGATTCCATGATGCCATGTTTCAAAGCAAATCAATCTTAATCCAAGTAGTGTATCTAAGGACTTCTAATATCTAGAAAAGAGTCATTTGAATCATTAGTACAGTGATGAGGAATTCATGTAATAAGATAAGGACTATATTTTGTGGTGGGTATCTCTCAATGAAATCGGCTCAATGAATCGGGGTGTCTTTATCTATGTGCTTAAGGAATTCCCTCAAGAATCCAATGTGATCTCAATTATGACCACTCGTATAACAAGAAAAACTTCCAAATAAAGTCACCAAGTATGTAAATATTTATTGTAACATTGGAAATGTAATAATTATTCCAATTTACTAATTCAATGTAACTCATGTAATTACCTTTTAGTTATCGATGATAGGGTTTATGGTCCACAATAATAGGCACCAATTATATGTATATGAAGTGTAACATTGGACATGTGATAATCCTACCTTTTTACTACTTATATCTAATTCATTTTATTACCTTTCATTTATTGATGAAAAATTTTAAGGGTGGAAGGATAACATTGGCCATGTGAAATTCATGCCAATTTACCAAGTACATTTATATATTTGATTAATAATTATCAAATCAAGGTATGTGTGTTAGTGGTGCTACCCTACTATTATTTATCCATTTTCATTAACGATATCTAAATTTAGAAGTCAAACCAAATTATTTAATGGGTTTTTTAGTTATAAAACCATGGTGGTCAAGTATACCGATAATGGGAACACACAAAGCGGTGTCTCACATTGAGTTTTACAACCTTCAACGTTTTTAGGGATCTAGATTCATTAGGTTCCAAATAGGGAAACCAAATTAAGGAAGATTAATTTTGGGGGAAACACTTAGTGAAACTAGAATGAGGAACAATGGAAAAAAATAAAAACATCAAGATATTGAGGGAAAGGTCATATACCATTGAAATGCACAGCCAATTGTCGCCTATCGACTAGTAAAGGTTCCGGTGCTTTTCTAATGTGTATAGAAGCACTCGCGTCGAATCCTCGGCAATGATACTTTGTAATAGTCGTTTGTTTTTAGTTGGTTGTATTCTGATTGGGGGGGGGGTTGTTTGCAGAGCGTAAAGGAAGTAATTAATGATTGGGGTTTGATTTAATAATTTGATAAATATTGGGGTGAGTTAATTTTTAGGGATTTAATCTTGTGATATCCTGGAGCTTTGCTTTATATTGCAGTTAATTTAACACCCACTTCGCAAGATAATGTTGATTGTAATTACTAAGTGTTAAGGCTTTAATCCAAGCCTTAACTTAACTTAGGGTTCTAATCTCAATAATATCTTATTTATGGTAGTGTATTTATGGTTCCAATAATCCATGGAAACCACACTTTAAACAAAACAAGTCATTAATCCATGACATGTTAAGTCCAACATACACAATGTTAAATTAAAGAATATTCATCAAGCAAATACTCTCAATCACTTAACATCCCTAAATTTTGAATCAACCCAATAATATATTTACTCAAACATTGATATTAATATTAATCTGATTTATATATTTATGATGATGTATTAACAAGAGAAGAAAAATAAAGGGATAAGAAAAGAGTGGTACATCGAGCACACACACACGAACAATGAAGACAATTAAAAAAAACAGACTTTCGATTGAATGAGGAAGCAAAATAAGGGAAGGGGATTCAACTGTATTTAAACTATTTTAAGAAAATTAATATTAAAATATAGAAGTTGGATGAGAATAAGATATATTGAATAAGAAACTTTCATTAAAATAGAATTACAAAACACAAACTTACAAGATTACAAACGAAGAACAACACAAAAGTGAAAGGAAACAAAGAGAGGATGAAGGATATATCAAGTAAAAAATTGAGTATGTAAGGTCATACCAATCCCTTGGAAAGGTTTTGGTCGTGCCAATATGTTCTCCCCTCTTCTGAAACGCCAACTCCTTTGAAGGAGAGTAGGGGGATGTATTTATAGCCCAAGGAAGTGGACTGTTTTCATTCCCAATCTGTCCCTCCAATTGGCCTGACGTTTGAACATTATTAAAACCGAATATTGAGATATATCCTTATTAAAAGTTGTAGATAATAATGTTTTCCGACCTCTCTCAAAATTTGGAGTCATTTAGACCCATGGAGCCAAAGTTATGGCCGGTTTATTAATTTTTTTTTAATTTTTCCATTTCAATCCAATCATTTTGAAGTTGAAAATTTGAAAGGGTTTTTGAATATGAATATGACTTCAAAGACAATTATTTCTTAAAAAAATACTTCCGCATATATCCCTTCTTTCACAATGAAAAATATCAGCTCGATTTGATGATTACATAATGAGATATTTCATGAATAGTATCTGGATTTTTATTCCCAACCAGAATGATGGGATGGAACTTAAAGCTTCATTTGGGCATCTTTTTCTTAGAGTTGGGCCCTAAAATTTGTATCCATGATTATTTTGGATAATAAAGAACACATGGTGGAGTTTCATAAAATATGGGCTTCGGGAGTGGGACCAGTAACTCAATCATCATGGATGGTCCAGTTTCTTCACAAATTCTTTGGGTCATATTGTGCGGTCCATATGGGCCTTAAAATGGAATAATTATCCCTTGATCCCTTATAATGAAATGTTTGATATTGAATTAGGAGTCCTACAAACAATAACCACACAATTTGGATCATTAGGGGGATAGTTATAAATAAAATAGTAAACTAACTCAATTGTACTACTTCTAAAAATGCTCAAAAATTATACTTAGTATTAAAACATTAATATTTCACACAAATTATGAAAATTTCATATAAAATAAGTAAAGGGAGTATATAATAAGTCATGAAATTATTAATAACATCAAATCCCCCATACTTAGTCTTGTGCATGTCCTTATGTGCAACAAATATAAAAACATAACAAAATCATTTTCCCTCACCAACAAATAATAAAATTTTGTTTTCTCCAATCAGGGGAGGTTTAGACTATTTCACTCATCCATTTTGAATTCCACCACAAGTTGTTATAGAAACAATGTTCCAAAAATAATTCATTTTTCATGCTCATATTTAGAAATGGAAAATGTGGACACTCAAAACTCACACCTCTCAAGATGATAAAATTCATTTGTGGAGGTTCACTCTTTCACCAACCAAAAGTGAAAATCTTAGAGTTTGAAAGAGATATCAGATTTCAATACCTATCCAAAGTGAACAAGAATAAAGAGGTATTTTTAAGGGTTTTTTTGTGGCCATGAGACATTAGGAATATAATGTCAAAGAGAGAGAATAATAGGGGTAAAACACCAACATAGAAAAAGTAATGCACATTTTTTTTGAAATAAAAGATGGAGGGAAATGAAAACACATATTTACAAGGGAATTATTGTGTAAAGAAAGACACAATATAGGATGAAAATTTGAAGGGGATGAGAAGATGAAATATTTACAAACCACAAAACTTCTCCCAATGACATAAGAATATAATGCAAGTGTTCTTTTTTTTCCATCTTTTTTTCTTTTTTTGAAATTTGAACTTGGAAAAGATCTCACACTCATATCCAAACCCATGATTGATCTCCTGATGACACTAATTTTAATAGTTATAACAAGATCAAAGGTTGAGTAAGAGTGATTTTTTACCTACCCAAGAAACAACCCAATTTTTTTTCAACTTTTTTTTGATTTTTTTGAACACTTGTCAATAACATTTACAAAATTACATAAATGAAAGTACATTACATTCCCCAAAACACACTGAATGAAAACCTCTCCCCCACACTAAAATTGATGATTTCCCTCAAGCACAATCATGGTGAAATCAACAAAGGGTACCCAAAATGAAATCCATCCCCCCCCACACTTAAATTTTAAAAAAATTATGCAATGAAAATCCATGTTTATATTGGGTGGGAAAAGGTATTGGGCTTGTAATGTGGCTATCAAAGAAAAGGTTTTCATAGGCTAAAAGGGGCTTTCAAAAGGAGGATTAATGTCAGGGAAATGGGAGGCTACTTGGCTATTGTGATTATCATGTGGTTTAGAAAATTCCTCTATCATATTAATGCACACTAAAGTAGGAAATTCAGCTCAAAGGTCCACAAACAAAAGACTCACAAATGGGGGTGAAAATACACATTTTGAAAAGATGGACATAGGTAGCCTTGTCATGAAAGAAAATGTTGGTTCTCACAGTTGGAGAAAATCATTTTCCAAATCAATAACTAATTATTCAAAATGTATTATTCTTGAAACAAAATTCTTTATCCAAATATATGATGAAAACACAAAATTTTTGAGATTAAACCATGTATTTTGACTCCCCAAAATGGTTGGAAAAAATTTGAAAATTGAAGGTGAGTAAGTATGACTCTTTTGTTTTTTTTTTACATTTTTTTATTTTTTTTAGTTTTTTTAGTGTTCTTTAAAATACACACCCACACAAAAGAGAAAGAGAAAAATAAAGGGTTTGATGAAGAAAGTGGTAAAAAAATAAAATAGAGAGGAAGAAGAAGAAATAGTGAGAGAGAGGAAGAGATAGAGAGAGTTAAAGGGAAAGAGGTGCCCCCTGGTTTGGATTTGGCGGGTCGCCATCTCCATCTAGTGGTGGGTCGATTGCAGAAGTTGGGGATCCAGTGGAAGTCGATGTTGATCCAGGATTGTGTGTCCTCTCATGGTGATTCTTTAACCAATGTCCATTAACCGTGAATGTCCTTTTGGAAGAGGGGTCTTGGACTTTCACTACACCAAATGGGTAAACATTAGTAATAACAAAAGGACCTTCCCAACGAGAATTAAGTTTACCTGGGTGAAGCCAAAATCAAGAATTGAAGAGCATTACCTTTTCAACTTCATGAAATACCTTTCTCAAGATGTGTTTATCCTGGAGTTCCTTGGATTTTTCTTTGTATATATTAGAATTCTCATAAGAATCAAGTCGAAGCTCCTCCAATTCAGCCAATTGCAACAATATTACTTCATCAGATTTTTCAAGATCAAAATTACATGTTTTCACTACCCAAAAAGACTTATGTTGGATTTCAACTAGTAGATGACATGATTTACCAAAAAATAGCCTAAAAGGAGACACCCCAATGGGTGTTTTATAGGTAGTTCGATAAGCCCAAGTGCTTCTTTAAGTCTTTTAGGCTAGTCTTTTCTGGTGGGTTTTACAATTCTCTCAAGAACTCTTTTCACTTCTCTATTAGAAAGTTTAGCCATTCCATTTTTTTGGGGGTGATATCCAGTGTAAGTTTTATATACAAACCCATTCTTTTTAAAAAGAGATTCCATGGTTTTATTTCAAAAATGGGTTACTAAGTCACTTATCAAGGCACGAGGTGAGCCAAATCGGTGGAAGATGTGTGTCTTTAGGAACTCACTAACAGAATGTGAATCATCCTTTCTAATTGTTTTGGCCTCAACCCACCTAGAAACATAATCAACCACAGGAAGAATGTATGATAATCCATGAGAAGGTGGGAATGGTCCCATGAAATCGATGCCCCAAACATCGAAGATCTCATAGAAAATTAATGGTTTTTGGGGCATTTCATTTCTCTTTGAAATTGTGACAAACTTTTTGCAAGTGTGACATGATTGACAGAACTCATGTGAGTCCTTAAAGAGTGAAGGCCAAAATAATCTAGATTCTAGGACCTTTCGGGAGGTCCTTTGTGGTCCAAAGTGGCCACCACCAGGCATTGAGTGAAAAAATTCTAATATGGAGGAATGTTCATTTTCATCGACACATCTCTGTATTACCATGTCAGCCCCAGTTTTCCAAAGTTTATTTTCTTCCCAAAAATAGTATTTTGAATCACTTTTCAACCTCATTTTTTGTTCTTTTGAATTTTTTAGGAAAAACACCATAAACCAAGTAATTTACAATTGGGGCATACCATGGTATTTTTGGAGTGAGAGATGAAAAGTGATCAGTCTGGAATTCAGGATCGATGATTTCAGAATGAGAAGAATTAGAAATTCTACTCAAGTGATCAGCAATAAGGTTTTATTTTCCTAGTCTATCTTTGATTTCAAGGTCAAACTCTTGGAGCACTAAGATCCATCTTATTAGCCTCGGTTTGGAATCACTTTTCTTGAGTAAGAACTTTATAGAAGAATGGTCTCTGAAGATGATGAATTTGGCACCTAAGAGATAGGGTCGGAATTTATCTAAGGCAAAAACCACTGCTAAAAGTTCCTTTTTAGTGATAGTGTAGTGAGATTGAGTTTCATACAATGTTTTTGAGGCATAATAGATGACATGAGTAATATTTTATCTTCTTTGACCAAGAATAGCCCCAATGACTCTATCAGAAGCATCACACATCAACTCAAAGGGTAAGGTCCAATCTAGGGGTTGGATTATTGGGGAAGATGTAAGAGCAGTTTTGAGTTCAACGAAGGCTCTCTTGAAAACCTCATCTAAATGGAAAGTGATGTCATTTTGGAGAAATCGAGTGAGTGGGAGGGAAATCCTACTGAAGTTATGGATTAATCTCCGATAGAAACTGGCATAACCGAGAAATGAAAGGATGTATTGAACAGAAGTGGGTTGAGAAAGTGATTGGATTACTTCAATTTTGGCAGGTATGACTTTAATACCATCTTTTGAAACTATGTGCCCTAGAACAATCTCATTTGTAACCATAAAGTGACATTTTTCAAAATTTAACACAAGGTTACACTTGACACACTTTTGAAGTACTAGAGAGAGTGAATTCAAATAAGATTCAAATGACTCACCATAAATGGTGAAGTTATCCATGAAGACTTCTATGCAGTGTTCAATGAATTCTGAAAAGATAACCATCATACAACTTTAGAATGTTGCAGGAGCATTGAAAAGGCCAAAAGGCATTCTTCTATGTGCATATGTTCCAAAGGGTCATGTGAAAGTAGTCTTTTCTTGGTCCTGAGGTGCGATTGGGATTTGGAAGTAGCCAGTTTATCCATCAAGAAAGCAATAATGTGACTTTTAGGCTAATTGTTCCAGAATTTGATCAAGGAATGGAAGAGGGTAGTGATCTTTTTTTGTTTCAACATTCAATTTTCTATAGTCAATGCACACACACCATTTGTTCTTCACTCGAGTTGTGACTACATACCCATGTTCATTTGTGACAATAGTTATCCCACCCTTCTTAGGTACAACTTTAATTGAACTAACCCATTCACTATCTGAAATTGGGTAGATAATACCAGCTTGAAAAAGCTTAGTGATCTCTTCCCTAACTACCTCAAGTATGAGTGGATTGAGTCTTCTTTGTGGTTGTCTAATTGGTTTGTATGACTCCTCAAGATGGATGTGATGCATGCAAAGGGTAGGGTTGATTTTTGGTATGTCATCTAGGGTCCAACCTAGGGCCTTTTTGTTTTCCTCTAACACCTGAACAAGTTTAGACTCTTTGGTTTCAATAAGTGAAGCAGAGATAATGACAAGATATGAGTGATCATGGAAAAGGAATGCATATTTCAGGTGTGTAGTAAGAGGTTTCAGATCAGTCTCATATTTCAATTTTGGGCTAGACAACTCAGTAATGGAAGAAGGTACTTCAGTTGATTCAGATTCATTTTCCTTAATACTGTCCAAGGTGGAGCAGTAGAGATCAAAGTTAATGTGGGATTCAATAGAGTTTTCAAGATCCTATAGATTGATAGAGTCTATAAATGAAAGGTCCACATCAACTTCACCATTTATGAATTTGTTAATTATGGTACATATTTCACAAGATCCTTTGTCATTAGAACATGAAGAACATGGTGGATTGGGCTTTGTTTGACTCTTATAAGTGTCCTCAAAATCATGGATTGAGAATGCAGAGTGATCCTCAGATGGGTATCGCATGGCTTGGAAAATGTTGAACTTGACCAGTTGGTCACCGAATTCCATAGATAATATGCCTGAATGGACATAAATCTTGGTTCTCACAGTCATGAGGAATGGTCTTCCTAGAATTAGGGGAGATCGAGAAGAGGTCATCTCACCTTCCATGTTAAGAACATAAAAATCAGCAGGGAATATAAGATCATTGACTCGGACAAGGACTTCCTCAATTATTCCCTCAGGACTGGTTGTGCTTCGATTGGCTAACTGAATGACAACACCCATTGGGTGCAAAGAACCTAGACCAAGGTTGGAGAATATGGATTTGGGAATGACATTAATTGAGGCTCCTAGGTCTATGAGTGCATCATCAAAGTTGGAACTTCCAATTTGGCATGGAACCGTAAAGGTCCCTGGATCTTTTCACTTTATGGGAATAGACTGCTGGGTGGAAACATTTTTGAAGGTCCTAAGTTTTCTCTTGTGGGTACACAACTCCTTGAGAAACTTGGAATACTTCAGAATTTGTTTTATGGCATCTAAGAGGGGAATGTTGACTTCAATACGTCTAAACATGTCGAGCATTTTAAGACCGAGTTCAAAAGACTTATTTGGCTTAGAAATAGCTTGAGGAAAAGGAATTGGGTTCCTGAGTGGAATAGAAGGAGGTGAGTGAATGGTTTCAGATTCATTTTCAAGTTTCTTTTTATTTTCATTTTCTAGGTCAACATTTAAAGGGGGGTTGGAGGACTTATCTTTAGGCATAGAAATTTGCTTCCCTGATCTAAGTTAAATTGAAATTACATTACTCTTGGGGTTGGGTAATGGTTGAGCTAGGATTTGGGAAGAATTAAATGGTTGCTGCTGACTAAGGTGGGATGCAAGTTTACCAATTTGGGTTTCAATGTTCTTGAGACTAGAACGGATGAAGGAGGAAAGATCTTCAACAATGCTTTCCCATGGTTTCTTGGAAGAAGAGGATTTTCCCAGATTGGGATTACCTTGATTTTGGTTCTTGGGAAAGCGACTGTATTGGTTTTGGAATTTAGAAGGCTCAATAGGATAATGGAATCCAGGAGGAGGATTGTTCCTTTGAGGTTGAGGAATAAAAGGATAAGGTTGTTGGAAGTTACCAACACCTTGACCATATTGAAACTGGTTTTGGTTTTGAGGAGGGAATTTAGGGGGATGAGATATGGGATTACCATACCTAAGGCCTTGGTTATAGGAAGAAGAGAAGGGATCAGAGTGAGGTTGGTTGAAGTTTCTAACAAACTTAACTGATAGTTGAGGGTTGGTGTTCTACTGAGCATATGCTGCATTAAGCTCCATTGGTCTAGATGAATCAGATTGATCCTCTTGAAGTTGTGTACATGTGTTAGTTGGATGAGATGAAGAGTTGTAGATTCCACAGTTTTTGACAGGTCCAGGAAACATTGATTGCAGAGAAGTTGAGGTTGGGGATTTGGTAGCCACAGCTAGTTGCCGCACAAGACCTATAAGTTCACTCATCCACTCAGTCATCTTATTTTTCTCAATTGATTGATTATCTTAAGCTTATTTGACTTGAGAATGTGATTGAGTATGGAATTTTTGTGTGTTTGCAGCCTTGTTACTTATGAGATCTCTTGCACCTGCAGGAGTTTTATCAACAAGAGCACCACCACTTGCGGCATCAATGAGAGTTCTCTCCATAGCCAATAAACCCTCATAGAAGTATTGTATCAAGATTTGGTCAGGAATTTAGTGATGTGGGCAGGTTTCAACAAGCTTTTTGAACCTCTCCCAGTACTCATGGAGTGATTCACTTGGGAACTGACATATACCACTTATTTCCTTTCGGATAGAAGCAGTACGAGAAACAGGAAAGAATTTCTCTAAGAAAAGTCACTTCATGTCATTCCATGTGGTTATGAAACCAGGAGGGAGGTAGTAAATCCATGAATTAGTAGTTTCAGCTAGGGATAAAGGGAATGCTCAGAGTTTTATTTGTTCCTTATAAACCCCTTGAGGCTTCATGGTAGAGCACACCACTTGGATCTCTTTAAGGTAGATATGTGGATCCTCACCAGCTAGCCCATGGAAATGAGGAAGAAGATGAATGAAACCCGATTTTAGTTCGAAGTCAAATTCTATGTTTGGATATTGAATACTAAGAGGTTGGTAATTCATATTAGGGGCAGCGAGTTCTTTAAGTGTTTGTTCCCTAGGATTGTCCATATCTAATTCAATTGGTTGGACAAGGACTGGTTCTTGAATTATTTGATTATATCTTATGTTCCTCCTAAGTTGGAGAAGTGTTCGCTCAATTTCCGGGTCAAACAAATCGGAGGGATTGTTTGGGAGGCTATGATGCATTCAAAAATATGTTGGAAGAAAAAGGAATATGGGTTTTTCTTTTTGTGTTTTCCATTTATAATTTTTATGAGTAAGGTGGGTTTTTCTTTGTGTTTTTTTCAATTTTTTTTAAACTTTGTTTTTTTGGGTTTTTTTTACTATAACCAGAAACTAATGACTAAATAAATCACCATCCCTAGAAACAGTGCCATTTGAAATGAATGGCCAATTGTCTCTTATTGACCGGTCAAGGTTCTGGTGCTCTGCTAATGTATATAGTAGCACTCAGGTCGAATCCTCGATGATGATACTTTGTAATAGTCGTTTGTTTTTAGTTGGTTGTATTCTAATTGGGAGGGTTTGTTTGCAGAGCATAAAGGAAGTGATTAATGATTGGTTTTTTATTTAACAATTTAATAAATATTGGGGTGAGTTCATTTTTAGGGAGTTAATCTTGTGATATCCTAGATCTTTTCTTTATATTGCAGTTAATTTAACACCCACTTCGCAAGATAATGTTGATTGTAATTACTAAGTGTTAAGGATTTAATCCAAGACTTAACTTAAGTTAGGGTTCTAATCTCAATCAGAGCTTGTTTATGGTAGTGTATTTATGGTTCCAATAATCCATGGAAACTACACATTAAATAAAACAAGTCATTAATCCATGACATGTTAAGTCCAACATACACAATGTTAAATTAAAGAATATTCATCGAGAAAATACTCTCAATCACTTAACATCCCTAAATTTTGAATCACCCCAATAATATATTTACCCAGACATTGATATTAATATTAATCTGATTTATATATTTATGATGTTGAATTAACAAGATAAGAAAAATAAATGGATAAGAAAAGAGTGGTACGTCAAACACACACACACACGAACAATGATGAGAATTAAAAAAAATGGACTTTCGATTGAATGAGGAAGCAAAAGAAGGTAAGGGGATTCAATTGTATTTAAAATATTTTAATAAAATTAATATTAAACTACATAAGTTGGATGAGAATAAGAGATATTGAAGAATAAACTTTTATTAGAATAGAATTACAAAACACAAACTTACAAGATTACAGACGAAGAACAACACAAAAGTGAAAGGAAACAAAGAGAGGAGGGAGGATATCTCAAGTGAAAACTTGAGTATGGAAGGTCCTCCCAATCCCTTTTCAAGGATTTGGTCGTGCCAATATGTGCTCCCCTCTTCTGAAATGCCAACTCCTTTGAAGGAGAGGAAGGGGATGTATTTATAGCCCAAGGAAGTTGACTGTTTGCATTCCCAATATGTCCCTCCACTTGGATCGACTATTTGGACATTCATAAAACCGAATCTTGAAATATCTCATTATTCAAAGTCGTAGATAATAATTTTGGACGACCTCTCTCAAAATTTGGAGTCATTTGGACTTATGGAGCCAAAGTTATGGCCAGTTTATTAAAAACTTTTAATCTGTCCATTTCAATCCAATATTTTTGAAGTCCAAAATGTGAAAGGGTTTTGGAATATGAATATGCCTTCAAAGCCGAATTATTTTTTCAAAAAAGTTATCAGCCTATATATCCTATTTCACACTGCAAAATCTAAGCTCTTTTTGATGATTACATCATGAGATATGTCATGAATAGTGTCTGGATTTTTATTCCAGGCCAGAATGGTGGTCTAGATTTCAAAGATTCATTTGGGCCCCTTTTTCTTGGAGTTGGGACTTGAAATTTTTATCCATGATTATTTTGGATAATAAATAACACATGGTGGAGTTTCATAAAATATGGGATTTGGGAGTGATACCAGTAAATCAATCATCATGGATGGTCCAGTTTCTTCACAAATTCTTTGGGTCATTTTGTGTGGTCCATATGGGCCTTCAAATGGAATAATTGTCCCTTGATCCCTTATAATGAAATGTTGGATATTGAATTAGGAATCCTAAAAAACAATAACCACGCAATTTTGATCAATAGGGTGAGGTTTATAAATAAAATAGTAAACTGACTCAATTGTACTACTTCTAAAAATGCTTAAAAATTATACTTAGTATTCAAACATTAATATTTCACACAAATTATGCACATTTAATTTAAAATAAGTAAAGGGAGTATATAATAAGTCATTAAAATATTAATAATATCAACCATATACCTTATTCATGTATATGAGTGCTTGTCCATTATCGGCCTTTGGTTTGGTCCAGATTGAAAGGAAACAGAAAAATACACAAATGCCCTAAAAATAGGGAATATGGTCTTGCACCAAAATATCACTAAATATGGTGAGATAAATGAAATAAAAAAGGAAACTTATTGAATCTATTATTGTTGGTGATCTAAATTTATATATAGAACTCGAATTGGAGTCCAGATGGAGGAGTTATCACTAAAACTATCTTAGGCCATGGGAGGAGTTTTAATGGGAGGAGAGGGATGTGTAGTGCACTAGAAACATAAGGAAGACAAAAAAGGCATAAAATTTTAAACTAATTAAGGAAAAAACTTTAATTCAACATGATTTTTATAAGGAATAAAATTTGGTCACAAGGTTTTCCAAATTGTGCACCAACCGTTCGACTATAATTATCTGAGTGACACCCCCTCACATAGTTGGAGAGCTTGGTTTTTCTAACCATGTTTTACCTTTGCACTCCCATCTGTGGAACCATGTATCACTCTGATTAGTTTTCTATAACCATGTGGCCTCCATTTCATGGTTTTTTCAAACTGTGTGCCTGATCTTTTCTCCCTAAATTGAAGCTTCATTGTTCAAAAAATCCCCTGACACTCTGGATTTCATCCATAAGTGATTAAACACCTTTATAAGGGTAAAAATAAGGATTAAAACTTAAATTAAAAGTATCAATAGTTATAAGAAAAATATGGGTTGTTACAACCTCCCCTTCTTAGGGAAACTCATCCCCAAGTTGGTCTTCTAAGGGTGGTAAGGCATCATCCAAGAACAACTCTATCCACTAGGAACATATATCAGCCTCCCACCACCAAGTCTAATCTAAAACTTTATCATTATTCCATAGCAACCATACTTGTAAGACTAAATTTCCTTATATATTCTTAACACTCCATTCCATAATACATATAGGATACTCCTTAAAGGATGCATATAACTCTAACTCAATATCACAAGGTTGAAATAAGTGCGATAGTCTGAATAGTATTGAAGAAGATGTGAAACCTGGAAGAAGTCATGCATATCCCGATACCTATGAGGTATCATCAAATGATAAGATATTAGTATGAATCACTCTAAATACTAAAAAGGTCTTACAAAATGAGGTGAAAGATTCCATTTTCATTTAAACTATTTATGTATCAATCTAGTAGTGACAGGCAATAAAACTCAATCCCTAACCCCAAAATCTAGTGGTCATCTATAGAGGTTGGAATATTATTTCCTCCTAGAATGGTTTGTATCCATATGCTTCCTGATCAACTAAACCTTCTCTAAATTATCTTGAACAATAAAAGGTCCAATCAGTTCTTCCTCCCCTACCTTAAACTATCTCATAGGTGATCGACATGGCCTATCATATAAGAACTCATATGGGGCATCTGAATATTATCCTAAATGATGTTATTAAAAGAAAATTTACCATGTGATAGGTGTTTCTCCCAATAACCTCCTAAATAAAGGATGCTTTCTATACACATGTCCTGTAACATGTGTATCATACTCTTGGACTGCCAATTGGTATACAAGTAGTATGATGTGGTTAGAACCACTTATATACCCAACACCCTCTACAAAACTTTTCAGAACCAGTTCATCAATCGAGCATATTTTTTTTTTGAAAAAAACAATCTATGGGACTCCACGAGGTTTTATAATATATTAAACATAGATTCTACCAATATCATCTAATTAAAAGGTCTCCTTTATAGGTAAAAAGTTAGATTCATTCATGATCCTGTTGACAATCACCCATACCGCATCATTGCCTCAAGGGGATCTCAGAAATCTAGTACAAAATTTCATGGTGATGTCACCCTATTTCAAACCATGAATAGGAAATGGATACAAAATCCCTTCTAGTCACTGGTGTTCTACCATCAACTTCTCACAAGTGGAACACCTAGTTACAAACCCAGTAATCTAGCTTTTCATCCCTTGTTCCTAGTTTTGGAAGCTTAATTCATGATACATCATGGTATGATCAAGGTGTACTTCCCAAGTAGAAGCATTGGACTAATACATCATCTCCTCTTGGACTTCTATAGAAACTAAAATTTGTTCATGAATGTGAAAGATCATGTTCTCATCAATGATTCAACCAGGTGGCATGTCATCACCTTCAATGCTCTCCCATAGGACCAATCCCTCCAAATATGATAGATGTATCATCTTTACTCTATCCATAATTAAAGAGATCATTGATAATAATGAAACTACATATTTTTAATGATGCTCTTAGACCTTCAAATGCATCTCAAAAAACATATCCATAATATTTCACTCACTACTGCCCCCCTACACTACCTCTGTTTGAGTCTTCTAAATTAGGGTACCCACTAAATCATTACCCTTTCCAACAATATAAGAAATATCAGCTTCAAATGACTATAGATATACAAACCAAATGATTTGTCTGATATTTAATTCAAGCTATGTAAAGATATATTTGAGACTTTTTGTGATCCTTATACACTAAAAAATATCTCTAAAAAATAATTCCCCCAATAACACAAGGCATGAACCACATCTACCAACTTTAAATAATGTGTTAGGTAATTCCTCTCATGTGGTACCAACTAATGTGACTCATACTCAATGACTCAATCTTCTTGCATCAGAACTAATCCTAGACCAATGCTTGAGTCTTCATAATAAACTGTATAGCTTATTCCTAACTCTGACATAATAAGGATCTATGCTTAATTCATTCTCTCTCTCAACTCTTGAAAGACTGTCTCATAAGATTATGGCCATATAAATTTCACACCCTTCTTAGTCAAGACCATAAGAGGTTCTTATAAGCATAAAAAGTCATGGATAAAGTGCTTGTAATATCCATATAGACCCAAAAAACTTCATATTTCAAATATGTTCTTGGGATGCTCCTAGGAAACCATAGAACTCACATTCTCTAGGTTAATAGACACTCTTTCATATGAAATAATGTGACCTAAGAAGTGAAACTTATCAATCCAAAAGAGGCATTTATTGAGCTTATCATACAACTAGTTCTCTCTTAGTGTATTTAGTATGATCTAAATATGTTTGACATGGTTATATAGAGTACTAGAATACAATAATATATCATTAAAAAATACTACAAAAAATGAATCATGATATAATAAAATAACCAGATTCATCAAATCCATAAAAACAACTGGCATGTTTTTGAGACTGAATGGCATGATGAGATACTTATAAAGACCATACCTATTATGAAATATCTTGTGATGTATTTCTAAATGTATAACTCATAACTGGTGATAACCTTAACTCAAGTCAATATTAGAGAAAACTCTCTCTCCTCGAAGATGATAAAGGTGTTCATCTATATGAGGCAGTGGATATCAGTTCTTAACTATAAGCTAGTTCAACCAATAGTAATTTACATAAAGCCTAAGGGTGTTATATTCCTTCTTGGTGAAAAGGACCGATGAACCCCATGGTGAATAACTTGGTTATATAATACTCCTATCTTCCAAATCCCTAAGATTTCTTATGATCTCCTACAACTCATTTGTATCCATCCTATAATGAGGAATGGATACCAATCCTGATCAAAGAACTAGCTCAATTGAGAAATCTACATCTCTCTCGGGAGGTAATCTATGAAGGTTGTTAGGGAAGAAATTAGTGAATCGATCTACTACTAGAGAAAAATAATACTAAAACATTCCCTGATCATCCACATAAATGATATCAATATGGGTTTTCACTCCACCCATCCCATGATGCATTAGTCTATCTCTAATTTCCTAGACATCCCATTCACCCTTGTTAATATAACTATCTCTATCTACTGATGTAAATGAAAACCTAAAGTGATAATAGACCACATAATCATGATAGGGGACCAACCAGTCTATCCCAAGAATGAAATCAAATCCCTTCATCATAAAGATGAATATGTCCCATAAGAAACAATAATTGCTTACCTTAATGGTACATTCCATACACATTCACACACTCTCTGATCGAGTTCACAATGGAGTATCAAGTGTCATCACACCACATAAACACTGAATATAAATCCCAAATATTTCAAAAATAGTCATAGAGATAAAATAATATGAAGAGACTATATCAAAAAGAGTAGATACTAAATTAGAGACTACTAATATTTCACCTCTAACTATAGATGGTTCGGCACCCAGCTCCTTGGGTATAGGTTGCATTAAATAAACTCAGCCTAATCCATGACCCTGTACTACAACCTGACTACCCTGGGCAGGTTCAATCATATAGTGATTTATATCTTTATTATGGCCTCTTCTACCATGTTCAGATTCTCAATATGTACGTAAAATGGTAGTCTAGCTTCTACCATAACACAGAGCTATGAATCCTGCTCCAGAAGGTGGATCCAGTGTGGATCTTCTCCCATTAGGAAAAAATGTGAAGGTCCAGTAGAATCCTTGAAGATGACCCATCCTTCCAAAATACTATCACTCCACTTTTTCTCGATCACACTATGTATTTACATGAACATGACTACCACACTAATGTCATACCATGGAGCTACCTGGATGGGTACTCTATCTACCACTACTCTGTCAAGAATCCTCCAAACAAAGTTTCCTACTGATGGATGAACTACTACCCTATCTAGATACTGAAAAAATTTTCCCCTAACTTTTTTATTACCTCAAATTACATTAAGTAATAAGGTAATGTTCATAATTCCTAATAAAATAGTCAAATTGAAAATATTTACCTAAGACTGGATGGCGTACCTCAACCCATATTCAAAACATATCTCTCTTGAAATCTCATTAGTAGTGAAGGAAGGAGAATAATATTGAATCTTAATAAATAGAGATAAATAATTCATCACTAATAGGGGTCATTTATCTGGTATAAATAAATTCCTATCTTCATCATATCTTATAATTTATGGAATCAAGTAGTCATATAATGAAGCCTAAAAATATATCCAGACCATATCCTAAAACTGATCTGCTTGAGTAATAATGTACCACCAATTCATGGTAGATCCATGAAGCATAAAAGTGGTGATCTTATCCCTCCTCTTTGGAGGTGTTTGTATGGGATAAAAAAAAGATAGCATATAATCTAACCATGTCTCAACAACCTATGGACCACTATCCCCCCAACACATGGGCAGATGATACAACTGAAACTCTCACGTCAGCTTTTCCATGGTAGGGGTAGGCCATGGAACTCACTGATTAGTATGAATAAGTGAAAGGAAATCCTCATGAAATTGTGCATTGGGGACCATTTTAGTTATACTAGGAGGTTACACTGGTGGAACTACTAGCGGGTTAGGTCCCACCACATCAGAGGCATGATCACCACCACCATCATATCACTCAACTCATGGAAATCATGGTGGCATAGATTTATAATTTCTAAGAACATGACTAAGATAATATCCTACAATAATAACATTGTATATACAAAAATAGGATAGGTACAAGACTTCTTATATAATATTTACACTCATCTACCTGTTCATAGATCTAGAAATAGACATCATATAAGTTCGGGATAAATCACTAGAGATACTTACTACTTCCCACTACTAAGGTTGATTTTGGGTCAATTTATCTATTTTATATTAGGGTTCTAGTATATAATGTTTAAATTGAAATTTATAGAGGAAAACACAATTTAAGTTGCAAATTGGAATCACTATTTAATGAAAACCATTTATGTTTAAACTTTGAACTCAACAGTCCTTAAATATTTCATTTTGTATATCTATATGTGTATGTCAAGGTAAAATTAAATTCATCTATCATTTTGAAGTAATAAATTACTATGATTTATAAATTAAAAATGGTAATACATGTAACTAAAACTAATAATTTTAGATGGTTTAATTAGATATACCACCATTCCCAATTTAGAGAGTCACACACACTATTTAAATTGCAATTGGTATAAATATAATTGCAACCAACTAAGATTTCAGCTCATGTAACCAATGGTTCATGGTTCAAACACAATATAAATGGCTAATTAAAGTTCCATACTCACAAGATATGGGAAAAAACTATTTAGAATGATGTAGATAATTTAATTATTCCAATTATTTATCCCTGTAAGAAACGTTAGCACAATTTCAAATATAACTATCAAGGCAAAAGGAATATAAATCAACAATACACATAGTAAGTAAACATGGAATAAAATAATGCATGGAACATTAATATCTAAGGTTCCCATAATGATTTATGAGATAATACCTCCTTACCATACTGGGCTAATGGTAAAAATAAATTTCATAATAATATATAAAACCAAAATCTATGTGCATCACCCAATGGTGAAATCCATAAAACTATAACAAGCATAATACAAAATAACAAATATTATCCTAAAAAATTTGGATTTTCTCCCATACGTGGGTTCCTACTCTCAGATAGAGGCTCATTAAATTTTTTTGATACATCTTAGTCCCATGTATAATAACTCAAACAATAATAAAAAAGGAAAAGAATCATTTGATTCTGATTTTTAACATCCCAGACTAGTTCACACATAAGTAACCAAACCCATTCAATTGCATGACCTCAAGTGCACTTACCAGTACACCAAATGCTTCCAACTAGCAGAAAGGGTCAATAATGGTATAGTGGGATGATTATACCAACATGATCAGAGTAACACAGTGGTATAATCAATGAAAAAAATAGAAGAATCATAATACAAACTTCTATTGATAGATAAATCATCCAAATGTGATAAAAAAGTGTAGTAATATCCATATCCATATAAAAAATGATGAAATTTCACGCATCTAAAAAAATGAATTGGAAAACATGTAATTAGGCACACATTCATACAAGTATATCAAATGAACCAAAAAGTCCAAAAGACTATTTATATATAGCATCACGAACAGTATCTTGAGTCTTGTTCTCCCCCTCTCCCATGATATAATTATAACATCCTATTACTATTTTTAGGTATTTATAGACCCCTATTTTGATTATTCTTTGGTTGGGTTTAACTGAGAGAAGTTTTGGGAGAGAAATTGGAAAATTTTGAAATTTTCTGGGTTATTCATGGTTGGCCCATGGTTTTCCCAAATTGTGTACCATCCCAGTGGAAACCATGAAAATCCAAACAATGGGGGTTTTCAAATATAATGAATGGTTTGAAAAACCATGCAACCACTAGGGAGAAACAATGAAAACTCATTAAAAGGGGTGAACGATTTGTCTAACCATGTGGCCCTGCCTAGGAAACCATGCATATGGGATTTAATGAATCTGAGAATTTGTTTTAAAATCACGAAACCCTATTTTTAGGTTCCTTACAGGCCTATATGACTCCATAGTGTTTTCTTCTTCCTTGGAGTCTCCCAAGAGGTGATTTTTTCCCTCAACACCCCTTTATAAGTGAATCTAATCATGGATAATGACATTCAATCTCTTCCTAGTAAGATTCCTCTTCTTGTTCTATTTCTGCCTCTCTCTCCTCTTTACTCTCTAGTGTTTTATTTATCTCTATGTTTTTATAGGATCTAATCCAAACTATTTTGGATCTTGAATCTTGGTTTTATTCTTGTATCCTTGTTTCTGACATTCTTCATTGGAGTTTCCTTATTATGTATTTGTGTTTTGTGATCCCATGATCCTGAAGTAGGTGGTTCTTTTTTGATTGGTCAATTAGATTAACCATAAATTTCATGATTTAAATTAATTTTTTTGATTTAAATGAAATTGATTTCAATTGGTTCATTTAAAACCAAATTCCATTTAATTGAGGATTTAAAATTTTATTTGTCGTGAAATTGTGAAAAAAACCCCAATTCCATTGAATTGGGGTGTATGTGAAATTGGATAGAAATTATTTAAATTAAATTATCAAATTTAATATTGGAATTTGAATTGTGAAATTGATTTCATGAAATTGATCTCAAATTGGTATTTGAGAAAATGTCTTAAAATTATTTTGATAGAAACCTAGTGGTTTCGTCTTAGAAAGCACATTATTTGATTAAAAACCTGTGTATTTGTTTTTTAAGGGAAATTCGCATATCTGAAATGGGAGAATGGGGTGAATTGTATTTTAAAAAGTTTTAAAATAAATTCCCCATCATTAATTGTTATTATATAACATGAAATCATACATAGTTAGTGAGTTATTTGGGAAAATAATTCTAGGATGGGAATTCCCTAGCAACAGATTGACACTTCACAACTTTAACATATACTTTTCACACATTTTATTCCATGGTAGGATGTCAATGAGTCCTCTTTGACTAGTTCCAAATGGATGTGGGTACACATTACTATTATCATTATATAAGTTTGTGAGGATCCCATAACCTAGAACTACCGTACCTCTTGGTAGATGAATTTGTTGCTCATTGTTTATATTTGAAAAATATTCCATTTTTTGTAAACTCTTTTGCACATTCTTTCTGAATATATATAAACTAGTTAATATAAAATATTTATTAATACATTTGTTTAAGGAATTTACATCCTTTTAAATGTAATGAAGGATTTGTTTTAAATATGATTTTGACTTGCCATGCCTTTTTATTTGAAAATTGAAAGATTTATTTGGTTAATTAAATGTTGGAATATTATTATGTAATCCTTGGTGAGACCCTATTTAGATTTTAGTTCACACCCTACCAGTGCCTTCCGGTGTTTCTAGATTGTCTTCTTCTAGGTTCGAGAAAGGGTAAGGATCCACTTGGAGGTGGTAGTAAATGTTGATCCTTGGGATTGGTGAGTTTTTTCCACTGGGTATTAGGGTTGTTATAATATTTTTTGATATATTTTGGTTTCAAATTGGGCTTTTATTTCCTTTTTTAGTTCTAGTACAGTTCTCATTATGGAGTTTTCTTGTATTCATACTGACTTTTTTGTATTTCTTTCATTGTGTTTATGGAAAATTTGTTTTTGCTTTCGTATTGTATGATTCCTAGTGCTAGTCATGCACCCATGGGGACCAGGAATGCCCTTTGAGATATGTCAGTGCCAGATTGGGTATCAGGGTACTAGGGTATTCAGGATTTTCTTGAAAAAGTGGTATCAAAGTTGTAGTTTTTTCATCTTTTTTGAGGTTAATATGTAGTTATGTAATCGTGTCGGGACTTAAGATTTAGTTTTGATTGATTTGATGCCTAGATCTCACCACAATGATCTTTAAGTTTACAAGGGTGGTTTTGGAAAGTTTTCTTGAGGATTAGTTCTATACTTTTACATACTTTTGATTTGGTAGGATGAAATCCAAATATTTTGTATCTATCTGTTGGGATTAATTTACCTTGTTTCTCAATTTTAATGTTAATTTGATGTCATGAATGATTCATACTGATGTTTTATTGTATCATGGCTCCAAGAAGATGTGTGAATCAAATACCAGAAGAATATTTTACTACAACACATCAATAAAATCCTCTCATGGACCTGAGTCTGGTTGAGGTTATTGTTTGTACTGTCCAAGCTCTTGGATTGGTACCACCACCAGTTCTTGTTTAAGTTCCAGCTATGAAACATCAAAGAGATGTTTTCCAGAATCATTCTCAAGATTTCATTCGACTAAAGACACTAGAGTTAAAAGGATCCAATGATCCTCAATAGGACAAGGATTTATTAATCAGGATTGAACTTTTTTTGGGTTCTAGGATAAACCTGATGAAATCAAGGTGAAGTGTTCCACCTTCATGCTAGAGAGACCAAGCAAGATATGGTGGGACATGATGGTTATGGTGAAGAAGCATGAGGTATTAGAGTGGAAAGACTTTAAATCTCTTTTATTAGACCATTTATATCCATATTTAGTAGTGTTAGACAATGATATTGAATATTTAAAACTTGATCTGGTTGATGGAACTGTGACATAATTTTCAAACCATTTTGGGGAGATCGTGCAGTTTACACCTAAGATAGTATCAAATGAGAAGATAAAGACTCTATAGTTTGGTCTAGGACTTCGATCTGATATAGATTATCATGATTTATTATTGAATATTTCTCCTTATGTTGATGTGTTGGATAGAGTACTAATCGTCAAAATGTCATTGATTGGTAACTCAGGGTTGATGGGAGTTCCTTTTTCTCCTAGTGGTAGTGTGAGTTCCTTTAAAGGAAAGAGGAAGCATGATCATTCTAAAGGTGTTTCTCGATAGCATAGTCATTATACACCTCATGTAGTTCCTTGGAGAGGCCCCTTTATTTTCTACCAGTGTGGTGATCTAGGGCACTTTAAAAGGATTTGAACTGAGGCACCCAAGGTATGTGGTTTCTGTGGATGCTCAGGTCACTTGGAGAAGTTTGGACATATCTATTCCACTCTATATAGTTTCATGGGATCATCATCACCTTCTAAAACTATGGGGAAATCATAGTATTCAAGGAAAAATGGGTTCCATCAACTAGAAATTGGAAATAAGCTTCTTTACATAGTAGAAGAGTCTCTAAATGAATCATATATGGGTCTATTCACCATGAGGGGTATCATCACTATAGTTTTTTCATTCGTGACTTCTTTATTTTATAATGATGCATCTCACCCAATTATTTTAACTAATATTTTTAATCTTTTAAATAATTCTACAAATATTTTATCTTATGTGATGGATATTACTACACCCCTTAGAAAAAAGGTAGAGTTGAGTATTCATAGTCCCATGTGTGTTTTCTTTTCAGAAGATTTTGAGATTGCATATAATTTTATGGTTCTCAACATGAAACCTCTTGATGTCATATTATATATGGATTGTCTCATTACTAATAAATCTTGAATTGATTTTTATCTTTAACGAGTCTCCTTTACTATACCCAATGGGGGTGTGATGTATCTTTTAAGGGGAATGGGACCCGAGGTTTAATAGAGTTGGACCTTATTATCTAGAATTATGGAAAGTAAGATTAGTCATTCCTTTTGAACTGGATTGGGAATATTTGAGAAGTGATCTACCTCTAGTTTTCTCCATGTTCCCTAATGGGTTTCCTTATGAATTCTATGGTTTTTCTCCGGTGAGGGAGGTATATTTTTCTATTGATTTAGTGCTTGGAACTCAACTAGTTTCCATCCTTTCTTATTGTATAGAAACAACTAAAATAAAAGAGATAAAGTCTCATTTGGATGATATCTAGATAAAGGCTTCATAAAATTGAGTGTGACACATTGGGTGGAACCGGTTCTCTTTTATAAGAAAGATGATGGGTCACATCACCTTTGTGTGGATTACCAAAAACTCAATTGAGTTACGGTAAAGGAAAAGTATCCATTTCCATGTATTTTTGATCTATTTGATCAGTTGAAAGGGGAGAATTGATTCTCAAATATTGATCTTCGATCTAGTTATCATCAATTGAGTATAAAAGAATATGATATTCATAAAATGACCTTTCAGAGTAGGTGTCACGACCCGACCCTACCCGGGCTCGAGCCGCAACTACCCCAAGCCCACCTCCATAGGTCGGGGGCTGGCGACCAGCGCCGAAGGCACAATAACTCGGGGAGGCCTTTGCCTAAGAACCTGTACACACACACGCAGCAAACTCAATGCAATAGTACAGAGTAAAAGTAAAGACAAGCAAAGAAAAGGAAAGGGGCAACTGCTATATAAATACCACAAAGTGCATCGACCTCTACAAATACAAAGTACAAACTGAAAAGAAAAGGGCAAAACACGCGCCCAACCAAAAAGTGCCACAACCCGGCAACAGGTAAACAAAAGAAACAGCTGATGGGTCTCCCACCTGGAACCCGACCACGACCACCGCATGCGGTCCAAGCTCCCAAGCTCCTACGCTCCACCGAAGTCATGCTCCACCTGTCCGTCGTCTGCAAGGGCACACCAAGTGCGGGCAAAGACCAAGCAGGGGTGAGTATAAAAATACTCAGTAGGATACCCTGAAGGCTCGAGGGAGCAACAAAAGGAGGTACTGAAGGGTGAGCAGTGAAGCGAATAGAAAAGTAGAGGAGTACAACAAGGAGTGCAGTAAAGAGTCCAGCTCAACCCCAACAAGAGGAAAGTAAGTAGACTCATCCAGACACAAGGAGCTGGAAATGGTGAGAAGATGAACTTCTCGTCGAGTCTTCGCTACCTATAGTAGGAGTGTAGACTTGTCCAACCATGAGAAGCTAGACACGGAAAGCACGTGGCATACCCCGCGCGTCTTCGCCTCTCCTGGAAGGAGAGTAGCCAAACCCAAGAAGTGGGTGCCGGAAACAAGGTATATACATATGTATGCTCTGTCAAGAAGCCCGAAAAAACTCGTAAAGGGATCTCTGTCCCATATCTCAGCCTAAGAAAAAGAGTCGCCAACAGTCCCAGAAGTAACACCATCGATGCCCAGCATCCCGTACGTCTGCCCCGAACCACAAGCCAAGGGGCTCAATCACCACACCTCGACACTATCCGCTTTGGGCGACACTGACTCACCCGCACGGTTTTAGGTCGCGTCATAAGGACGCATCTCAGTGGGGGAAATCACTTCTCGTACTTGAGAGTTCTAGGGGAACGTCAAACCACACCACGTCACTGCCCCGCAGTCGAGAGGTCTGCTCAAAGTCGACAGGCGACCCCCTGCCCAGCCCCACTGGAGGATCCCTGGAAGTCAATGGGTTCCCACTACAGGGAGACCCAGAAATTCGACGGGTGCCTCACTGCCCAGTCCCGTAACAGGGTAATCCACTGGAGGGCGACCTGGCTAAAGTCGGCGACGGGACCACTACCCAGCCCAGCTGGAGGTAACCTGGCATCGGGGACCACTGCCCAGCCCAACTGGAGGTAAGCCCGACATCGGGGACAACTGCCCAGCCCAGCTGGAGGTAAGCCCAACATTGGGGACCACTGCCCAGCCCAGTTGGAGGTAAGCCCGGCATCGGGGACCACTGCCCAGCCCAGTTGGTGGTAAGCCCGACATCGGCTCTGGCCATCCCTGCTGGATGGTACTGCTCGGTAAACACCACTGTACTGGCCATCCCTGCTGGATGGTAACCCACTGGCGAGCCCTGCTCGAAGCCACCTCATCTCTGCTGGAACAACCTCAGCCCTGCTGGAACAACCTCAGCCCTGCTGGAACAACCTCTTGGGTAGAGGATCGGTGCCCGCGTAAAGGGTTGGTCACACCGAAACCACAAGCTCTACCAGGGAACACGGAGCAACGGGAGAAACTCTCCAAGCCTCACAAGGCGATCCCGCTCCAATCCGCTGAGTCACTGTCGAAGTGGAATGAGACACCTCATCCCAGAAAGTGGGGAAAATGCCCACGCTGCACGAACACCCGTAGTCGCAGACGGTGTCGCAGTCCGGTGAAAGGGCACAGTACTGGAACCCCTCACAGCCAAAGAAGCAGAGGAACCAAACCATCTTTGCTAGCCAAAACATCGAGCACAAGACCAGGGGGAGACCGCTCAACCCTACTGGTCAGACAAAAGAGCACCAGGCCAGGGGAAACTCTGCCCTGCTGGTCAAACAGACGAGCACAAAGCCAGGGGAACACTCCACCTTTCTGGTCAAACAAACGAGCACAAAGACAGGGGAACACTCCACCCTACTGGTCAAACAAATGAGCGCAGAGGGACCCTCTACGTCACGAGAGGTCAAAGTATGTTAAGCATATCACGGCACGCACGTGGGGCCCACACGACGTGTGGCCCCAAGTCAACCCCAACTGAGCGCACAAACATCCTCAGGTACAAACAACCCCACGTACCTCCAAGCGCTCCCGTATACTCCCGGAGTATACCTCATTCCAGCCCAAAGGCTATCGTGCACACGGAACCCAGCGTCAACGCGAAGGCGTGATGTAACAACTCCACCTCAAAGGCCCAGGCACGGCCAACCACATCTCATGGCCCAATAATATCACTCTCCCAAGAGTGCGTGATCACATGTCAAGGGTCCGCTACAACAAGGTAGGGCGAACCACCACTAGAGCACCTTCCATGCTTCTACATTTAACAAGATCGTGCAAGAGGCTCCGCACATCCAAATGGTTTGCACCGTTGTAATCCTCACAGAAAAACACACGAGATCGACTACTTACTCGCCTCAAATGGATATCCGACAAAAAAGTCACCAACATCGCCTCACGCCCGAACGGCATCCCGTGATCCCGAGCCTCGGCCCCGAAAACAGTCAGGCGCATCACACCATTGTGATCCCCACAGGAAAACACGTCAAAAGCACTACTCACTTGAGTGCAATGGATATCCGGAGAAAAAGGTGCATCCCGGCGCACCGCACACGAGCGGTGCCACGTGGGACCCGCATCCCGGTCCCGAAACTCAACTAACGGATCGCACCGTTGCGATCCTCTCAAAAAAGTACACGAAATGGACTACTCACTTGTCCAAAACGGTCGCCCGGTGATAAAGCTGGAAATCATTGTCAACTCCCGAAACGACCCTCATGAGGCCCGCACCATCATGCAGAATTACAGCAGGCAGACTGCGCCAATGCGTTGCCCTCGGAAAAACACCCAACATTGACTGCTCGCACGCCCTGAACGGACGTCCGAGGAAAAAGTCGCTACTAGCTGCGCGCGGCTCAAAAGACGGGCCGCGGGTCCCGCGCCTCAACTCCAGCTTCAATGCCTGGAACCGCACTAGAAACCTCCGCCTCAATGCCAGGGTCACAACGCCGCTGACGGCGCTCAAAACGAATGTCGGACGCGTCCGCGCCGTCCAAAACAAGAATCCCGGAAGAAAATGCTCGTCTACTTAAAGAAACATCGCGCCTCCGCGACCCCTCGTTTCGGGAATTAAAAATTCCCAAAACCATCTCAAATAGACTGTCTCGGCAATACGGTCCCACCACCATAGACGGCACTCAAAACGGACACCCGTAGCGGAAAGTACGGGTGTCCGAACACCGAGGGGGCATAACCCCTGGGGCTGGACCAGCCGCGGACACCCGGTCCCCGCGCAGACAGGCCACGAGGGCCTGTTGCGGCCGCCGCATGAAGACCCGCGCGGCGCGGGTCTTCGTCGCCGCACAGGGGTCGCGCGACGCGACCCCGGGGTCGTCGCTCCCTGGCGACCCGCCGGCGCGCCGAGGCGCTCCGCCTGGCGCCGGCCGCCTCTGGATGCCGCGCCCCGACCTCGTCCAGGCGCTCCACCGGACACCCGTGGCCGCCCGCGGACACCCCGCCAGACACCTGCCGACGCCCCATGCTTCCACCAGACACCCGCGCTGACACCCCGCGAACACCCCGCTGCCGCGCCATCCGCCCTCGCCGGACCACCAGGAAAACCCGCAACCTTCGACGATCGACCTCGGCCTCCTCAGAGCTCGGATTTTGATTCTGAAAAATACGTTGGAGAGATAAAAATGTATACTACGCATTTATGGGCTTTGATCAAAATTTTGACAAGGAATCGACAGTGGAAAACAAGCTCAAAGTAGGTATGGGAATAGAAAATGCAAACGCAACATCCTACCTCGTGGGGCTTCGCCTGAAGCTTCGCGACGATCCGCCGACCACCATGCCTCGCCGGAGCTGTCTCACCGGAGCGTCTCGCCGGAGGTGGAGGAGGAGAGGGAGAGGAGGGGCTGCCAGGAGTAAGGGGAAGGAGAAGAGGGAGGTGGGTGTGTTAAGCGTTTAAATAGAAAACGCTTAACCACCCGCTCGTCGGCCCGAACCCGAACTCCCGACGGGGTCGAGGTTAAGTCTCCCCTAGGGTGAAAACCACCTCCCGAGCACAACGGCGGTCTTGGAATTTTAATCCTAGACCCCGTTCAAAAGTTATAAAACTTAGCGTCCGAGGCCGCCAAATTATGAAAACGCCCCTGGAGCCATTTTTCACAGACGGCCCGCGCCCGCAAAACTTATACCCCTCCTAGGGTAAAAGGCACGCTCCGAACTCAACGGTGCCCTTGGTTTTCCAATCCGAGCCATCGTTTAAGAGATACTCAAGTTTCACCATTAAATGAATAAATCAATTAATTAATTTATCCGTTTAACATTCCAGAAGCGGGCGAGGGGTCCAAACATCCTGCGCCGACAAATTTTATGTCATTACTAGGGTAAATACCCCATTTCGGACCCATCCGTACACTCGGATCTTTGATCCAGAACTCCGTTTAGGAGTTATCCCATTTATTTAGCATTTCTAATGTGAACTCACTAAAAATTTAATTCCGGCCACTCCGGGGCTCGGAATCGCACGCCGTCTGAAGGTGCTGCTCTGGAATATTATCGAGAATATTCCAAAGTCTTTCTCCGCAAAAACCGGGTTCTTACATCGTTACCTCCTTCAAGATTTTCGTCCCCAAAAAGCAAAACTAGGGAGCAACACAGGGTACTAAGCCCACACCTGGCTTCCTCATACCCAGAAGAACCCACACACAGCTCTGAGTCACCACACACAGACCAAAGGATTGATCTGTTCATGCTAGGTCGGCCCTTGCCGATGTCGTTCACCCACTCCAGGCTTTGGGGTTAGGGAAAGGCGGTAGGGTACCTCGCCATCCCTTTTCACGGTCTCAAACGGCCCGTAGGCCCTCGGGGGTAGCTCACCTCCCCGACCAAACCTCTACGTCGCATTCCGCGACTGGAATCACCGCCCGTACCTAAAACAAGGCCCGGTGATTCCCTCCTTCAGAATATCCATATGGTGAAACACCCAAGGATATCTGGTCATGCTAGGCTCCACCGCCGATGCTCTATTACACGCTCAAAAGGCGAAGGAGTCAACACCATCGACTAAAGGAAAAGGTCTCACGCCTTTTTCCTTACCAACTCAGGGTTACACCCGACGCCCTGCGTCACCCTGGTAACACCTCAAACAAGGAGCCGGAAGAAAAGCATTTCACACGCAGAGCCTAAAAATTATACTGCAAGAAGTATAAGGGTCGCAAGGGGTACCTCTCACCATCCCGTGCTCTGCGGGATCGTAGACATCCAAAGCTCGCGGCTACCCGCGGTCCCAACCGTCAGCTCCCGGAGCCTGACGTGGACTGCCTAGTGGTGATGGGGAGATCTCGTAACATCGTCCCCCACTACCATCTCCTCCTGCTCCTCTGCTAGCACCACCTCTCTGGGTACCACTCCGATCACGGCGCTGCCTCTGTCGTGGTGGTGCACCTGCTGCCTGCCCGAAGCTCCCAGCAACTCGGGTCGGGCAGTCTTGTGCCAAGTGACCTCGGCCGTCACAAGCATAGCACCAACTCTCTCTGGGCTGCACTGGTGCCCTCTGGCGCCACTGTGGTGTACAACCACGCCCCTGAGTCCGGTTGTCAGAAAGCCACCTGCGTCGAGGTCCTGCTTGCCGACGCCCACTAGCTGCGGCAGACGTCTCAGCTCCAACGTACCTGCTGCCACCACCAACACTAGAACACAACAGGAAGCCCTCTATCACCAGTGCCTAATCTAGCACCCCGACATATGTGGAAATGCCCAAAGGTACTATGACAGCACGAATCTCTTGGCAGAGACCCTGCTCAAACTTCCGTGCTCGGAGGTTGTCGTCACGGACCAAGTCCGGGTAAAAGCGTGCACGATATGCAAAACTAGCCGCGTACTTGGCCACCGTCATCCCTCCTTGCTGAAACTGCAGGAGCCCCTGAATCCGAACGGAGTGCAAGCAGGAGGGGAAAAAATCCTCACGAAACAAAAACTGAAAGTTGTCCCACGAAAGTGATGACTCGTCAAGAAACTGAGTCACCAGACTCCACCAACGCCAACCTGCTCCACGAAAAAGGGTGGCTGCCGAAGCCACTCTCTGATCTGTCGGCGTCTGCACAAGCCTGAAAAGGCAAACCACTGCCTCGAGCCAAACCTCTGCTGCCTGAGGGTCTGGCTCACCACTGAACCTCAGCGGTCTCTACCGCTGGAACTCACGGAGCGCACGCAACCTTCGCTCACGCTCAGCCTGCTCTGCTGAAACTGTCTGCTGCTCAACAGGTGGGGGTGCTGCTACCGGCCCACCTGAAGAAAGGGGCTCGCATGATGGGTCTTGGACTGTAGTCTCGTAGCTCACAGGGTCGTCGTCATGAACCATAGCTGGTATCCTGGCTGGCTGTCCTCGCGAAGACATCCTGAAAATTATCAAGGAGTTTCGCGGTCAGATGAGCATATATGTATATACCAATACAACAACAACGATGGGGAGCTGACTCAAGAAGGACGGTCAAAGACTCGATCCTATGTGATGCACAAACAAATTTCCCTGCAACAAGTGTCTCAGCATACCGAGTCGACAAACGGGTTATCAAGGTCCTGGTGAATGGATACGTCGGCCGCCACACCATCACTGGACTCCTTGGCCTGAGAGCCGCTCTCAAGACACATTAACACTGTTGCCCTAAATCCCAACCAATTCCTCTTTTAGGGACGTCCGCACAACGTCCCAAGGAACGAAACACCTCTGATACCACTTTGTCATGGCCCGACCCTACCCGGGCTCGAGCCGCAACTACCCCAAGCCTGCCTCCATAGGCCAGGGGCTGGCGACCAGTGCTGAAGGCACAATAACTCGGGGAGGCCTTTGCCTAAGCACCTGTACACACACCCGCATCAAACTCAATGCAACAGTGCAGAGTAAAAGTAAAGACAAGCAAAGAAAAGGAAAGGGGAAACTACTATATAAATACCACAAAGTGCATCGACCTCTACAAGTACAAAGTACAAACTGAAAAGAAAAGGGAAAAACACGCGCCCAAAAAAAAAATGCCACAACCCGACAACAGGTAAACAAAAGAAACTGCTGATGGGTCTCCCACCTGGAACCTGACCACGACCACCGCACGTGGTCCAAGCTCCCAAGCTTCTACGCTCCACCGAAGTCACGCTCCACCTGTCCGTCGTCTACAAGGGCACACCAAGTGCGGGCAAAGCCCAAGCAGGGGTGAGTATAAAAATAATCAGTAGGATACCCTGAAGGCTCGAGGGAGCAACAAAAGGAGGTACCAAAGGGTGAGCAGTAGAGCGAACAGAAAAGTAGAGGAGTACAACAAGGAGTGCAATAAAGAGTCCAGCTCAACCCCAACAAGAGGAAAGGAAGTAGACTCATCCAGACACAAGGAGCTGGAAACGGTGAGAAGATGAACTTCTCATCAAGTCTTCGCTACCTATAGTAGGAGTGTAGACTCGTCCAACCATGAGAAGCTAGACACGGAAAGCACGTGGCATACCCCGTGCGTCTTCGCCTCTCCTGGAAGGAGAGTAGCCAAACCCAAGAAGTGGGTGCCGGAAACAAGGTATATACATATGTATGCTCTGTCAAGAAGCCCGAACAAACTCATAAGGGGATCTACGTCCCATAGCTCAGCCTAAGAAAAAGAGTCGCCAATAGTCCCAGAAGTAACACCATCGATGCCCAGCATCCCGCACGTCTGCCCCGAACCACAAGCCAAGGGGCTCAATCACCACACCTTGACACTATCCGCTTTGGGCGGCACTGACTCGCCCACACGGTTTTAGGTCGCGTCACAAGGACGCGTCTCAGTGGGGGAAAGCGCTCCTCGTACTTGAGAGTTATTGGGGAACGTCAAACCACACCACGTCACTGCCCCACAGTCGAGAGGTCTGCTCAAAGTTGACAGGCGACCCCCTGCCCAGCCCCGCTGGAGGATCCCTGGAAGTCAATGGGTTCCCACTACAGGGAGACCCGGAAAGTCGACGGGTGCCTCACTTCCCAGTCCGGTAATAGGGTAATCCACTGGAGGGCGACCCGGCTAAAGTCGGCGACCAGACCACTGCCCAGCCCATCTGGAGGTAACCCGGCATCGGGGACCACTGCCCAGCCCAGCTGGAGGTAAGCCCGACATCGGGGACCACTGCCCAGCCCAGCTGGAGGTAAGCCCGGCATCGGGGACCACTGCCCAGCCCAGCTAGAGGTAAGCCCGGCATCGGGGACCACTGCCCAGCCCAGCTGGAGGTAAGCCTGGCATCGGCTCTGGCCATCCCTGCTGGATGGTACTGCTCGGTAAACACCACTGTACTGGCCATCCCTGCTGGATGGTAACCCACTAGCGAGCCCTGCTCGAAGCCACCTCAGCTCTGCTGGAACAACCTCAGCCCTGCTGGAACAATCTCAGCCTTGCTGGAACAACCTCCTGGGTAGAGGATCGGTGCCCGCGTAAAGGGTTGGTCACACCGAAACCACAAGCTCTACCAGGGAACACGGAGCAACGGGAGAAACTCCCCAAGCCTCACAAGGCGATCCCGCTCCAATCCGCTGAGTCACTGTTGAAGCGGACTGAGACACCTCATCCCATAAAGTGGGGAAAACTCCCACGCTGCACGAACACCCGTAGTCGCAGACGGTGTCGCAGTCCTGTGAAAGGGCACAATACTGTAACCCCTCACAGCCAAAGAAGCAGAGGAACCAAACCATCTCTTCCGGCCAAACCATCGAGCACAAGACCAGGGGCAGACCGCTCAACCCTGCTGGTCAGACAAAAGAGCACCAGGCCGGGGGAAACTCTGCCCTGCTGGTCAAATAGACGAGAACAAAGCCAGGGGAACACTCCACCTTGCTGGTCAAACAAACGAGCACAAATCCAGGGGAACACTCCACCCTGCTGGTCAAACAAACGAGCACAGAGGGACCCTCTACGTTGCGAGAGGTCAAAGTATCTTAAGCATATCATGGAACGCACGTGGGGCCCACACGACGTGTGGCCCCAAGTCAACCCCAACTGAGCACACAAACATCCTCAGGTACAAACAACCACACGTAACTCCAAGCGCTCCCGTATACTCCCGGAGTATACCTCATTCCAGCCCAAAGGCTATCGTGCACACGACACCCAGCGTCAACGTGAAGGCGTGACATAACAACTCCACCTCAAAGGCCCAGGCATGGCCAACCACATCTCATGGCCCAATAATATCACTCTCCCAAGAGTGCGCGATCACACGCCAAGGGTCCGCTACAACAAGGTAGGGCGAACCACCACTAGAGCACCTTCCATGTTTCTACATTTAACAAGATCGCGCAAGAGGCTTCGCACAGACAAACGGTTCACACCGTTGTAATTCTCACGGAAAAACACGTGAGATCGACTACTTACTCGCCTCAAACAGATATCCGACGAAAAAGTCACCAACACCGCCTCACGCCCGAACGGCATCCCGTGATCCCGAGCCTCAGCCCCGAAAACAGTCGGGCGCATCACACCATTGTGATCCCCTCGGGAAAACACGTCAAAAACACTACTCACTTGAGTGCAACGGATATCCGGAGAAAAAGGTGCATCCCGGCGCACCGCACACGAGCGGTACCACGTGAGACCCGCATCCCGGTCCCGAAACTCAACGAACGGATCACACCATTTCGATCCTCTCGAAAAAGTACACGAAATGGACTACTCACATGTCCAAAACGGTCGCCCGGTGATAAAGCTGGAAATCACCGTCAACTCCCGAAATGGCCCTCGCGGGGCCCGCACCATCATGCAGAATTACAGCAGGCAGACTACGCCAAAGCGTTGCCCTCGGAAAAACACCCAACATCGACTGCTCGCATGCCCCGAACAGACGTCCGAGGAAAAAGTCGCTACTAGCTGCACGCAGCTCAAAAGACGGGCCACGGGGCCCGCACCTCAACTCCAGCCTCAACGCCTGGAACCGCATTGGAAACCTCCGCCTCAATGCCAGGGTCACAACGCCGCCGACGGCGCTCAAAACGAATGTCGGACACGTCCGCGCCGTCCAAAACAAGAATCCCGGAAGAAAACGCACGTCTACTTAAAGACACATTGCGCCTCCGCGACCCCTCGTTTCGGGAATTAAAAATTCCCAAAACCATCTCAAAAATACCTTCTCGGCAATACGGTCCCACTGCCGCTGACGGCACTCAAAACGGACACCCGTAGCGGAAAGTACGGGTGTTCGAACACCGAGGGGGCATAACCCCTGGGGCTGGACCGGCCTGGACCGGCCGGTCCGCCCGGCCTGGGCCGGCCCGCTGCTTAGCCGCGCGGGCCGGCCGCGGACACCCGGTCCTGGAGAAGACAGGCCACGAGGGCCTATCGCGGCCGCCGCGTGAAGACCCGCGCGGCGCGGGTCTTCGTCGCCGCACAGGGGTCGCGCGACGCGACCCCGGGGTCGTCGCTCCCTGGCGACCCGCCGGCGCGCCGAGGCGCTCCGCCTGGCGCCGGCCTCCTCTGGATGCCGCGCCCCGGCCTCGTCCAGGAGCTCCACCGGACACCCGCGGCTTCCCGCAGACACCCCACCAGACACCCTCCGACACCCCATGCTTCCACCAGACACCCGCGCTGACACCCCGCGGACACCCCGCTGCCGCGCCGTCCGCCCTCGCCGGACCACCAGGAAAACCCGCAACCTTCGACGATCGACCCCGGCCTCCTCAGAGCTCGGATTTTGATTCTGAAAAATGCGTTGGAGAGATAAAAATGTATACTACGCATTTATGGGATTTGATAGAAATTTTGACAAGGAATCGATAGTGGAGAACAAGCTCAAAGTAGGTATGGGAATAGAAAATGCAAACGCAACATCCTACCTCGTGGGGCTTCGCCCGAAGCTTCGCGACGATCCGCCGGCCACCACGCCTCACCGGAGCTGTCTCGTCGGAGCGTCTCGCCGGAGGTGGAGGAGGAGAGGGAGAGGAGGGGCTTCCAGGAGGAAGGGGAAGGAGAAGAGGGAGGTGGGTGTGTTAAGCGTTTAAATAGAAAACCCTTAACCACCCGCTCGTCGGCCCGAACCCGAACTCCTGACTGGGTCGAGGTTAAGACTCCCCTAGGGTGAACACCACCTCCCGAGTACAAAGGCGGTCTCGGAATTTTAATCCGAGACCCCGTTCAAAAGTTATAAAACTTAGCGTCCGAGTCCGCCAAATTACGAAAACGCCCCTGGAGCCATTTTTCACAGACGGCCCGCGCCCGCAAAACTTATAACCCTCCTAGGGTAAAAGGCACCCTCCGAACTCAATGGTGCCCTCAGTTTTCCAATCCAAGCCACCGTTTAAGAGATACTCGAGTTTCACCATTAAACGAATAAATCAATTAATTAATTTATCCCTTTAACATTCCAGAAGCCGGCGAGGGGTCCAAACATCCCGTGCCGACAAGTTTTATGTCATTCCTAGGGTAAATACCCCATTTCAGACCCATCCATACGCTCGGATCTCTGATACGGAACTCCGTTTAGGAGTTATCCCATTTATTTATCATTTCTAGTGTGAACGCATTGAAAATTTAATTCCGGCCACTCCGGGGCTCGGAATCGCACGCCGTCTGAAGGCGTTGCTCTGGAATATTATCAAGAATATTCCAAAGTCTTTCTAAAAAAACCGGGTTCTAACAGTAGGTATGTCCATTATGAGTACCTTTTGACTAAAAATTAATTTTTTTATTAAGATAACCCCTTTTAAAGGGTGAGGGGGAACCCAACATGACTTCAATGACATAAAAGACAACTAAGCCTCAAAGTCCAAAGTACCAAGGAAAAAAAAATCAAATTCAGGCTGCAAAGAAGGTCCCCTCCCCAGCATTAAAACTCTAAGATCAGCTTCCACCATATCATCGCTACTCGGCTAGCTGTCCCGTGCAATAATGCACGAGCCTAGTACCGATGGAGAACGCCATACCATCTCAAACTTCTAATTCCAGATAGAAATGATCATATGAAAGCTCCCTGCTCTAAACCTCTTCTAGGACTATCCCTTTTAGATGAACTGAATGCAATGTCCCATGGACTGCAAACCAAGATCCACAATTCTAACTGAAAAACACAAAAACCAGTCCATGGAATCACAAAATCATCACCAACACGCTGCAAAACACAACCTGATTGTTACTCCAACATGAACCTTCATGGTTGAAATGTCCCAAAAAAACCCACAAACCAACCCAAACAAATACCCCGTTCACCAATCTTCTCCAAAAACCAGAATAGATACAAATCAAAACCCACAGATTCACTCCAATAGCCAAATCAACCAAAACAGATCAAGACCAATCGGATCAACCAAAAAATAGGCAACATCCAAACCTAAAAATGAAGGCAATAAAACAGAGTTCAAGAAATTGTCACCAAGAATTCGGCCACCCGAACTCCATGCTCGCCGGACTCCACCGCAAAACAGAAACCAAAACCCATCACCTCCATCCCTGCTTGCGGAGAACAGAACCGACCACCCAACGCTAACCCACGAGATGAGGAAGCGGCCCTCAGATGAGGAAGAAAGACCTCAGCCGCTGGACCATCACCGCGCCGCCAATGAAGTCCCTCTCCAGTGAAGGTGGAGTGAGGCGGAAAGCAGGCTGGCAACGATGAGACGCCAAGATGGCCAAGTCCTGGAGGTCATGACCCCACCACAAAATGAAGAAACCACCACCACAGATTCTCCAAGCAATCACTTCTCTGGATGAGCCCGTAAGGGGAACCCCTCTACTAGGGTTCCCCATCACCTTATGAGTAACTTTTCATTCCATTTGGTTTAACCAATAACCCAACCATTTTTATGGCTTTAATGAACAAGATTTTCCATGAGTTTCATGATACTTTTGTGGTTATCTTTGTTGATAAAATACTTGTTTACTATATGTCTGAGGAGGATCATGTGCATTATATGATACCAATTTTGGAATTTTTGAGAAATTACTGAATTTATGCCAAGATTTTGAAATGTGATTTCTGTATTCAGGAAGTAACGTTATTAGGAAACGTGGTGTCAAAACTTGGTATTTAATTTGATTATGAGAAGGTGAAATATTTTATGAAATGGGAACAACCATTTTTTTTTTCAAGATTTAGAGATTATTGGGATTAGCTGGTATTATCCATGGTTCATAAAGGACTTCTCAAAGTTGGATTATCTTATAACTTCTCTAACTTAGAAGGGAGTAAATTTTCAGGGGATGAAAAATTTCAGAGTTATCTTGTTGATCTAAAATGAATTTTGACTACTACACTAGTGTTAACTCTTCTAAAGGTTGGGAAGGCCTATGTGACCTTCTATGAAGCATCGAGTTCAGGTTTGGGCTATGTTCTTATACAAGGTGATCATGTTGTTTCTTACATCTCTCATCAGCTTTGATCACAAGAGAAGAATTACCTAACCCATGAACTTGGACTTGTAGCTTTGATGCACACACTTAATATTTGGTGGAATTACATTTTCTTAGAAAGGTTTACCATGTATTCCAACCATAATAACTTGATTTATATCTTATATCAAAAATATTTTAATCTCTTCTAGAGGTGTTAGGTGGGATACCTTCAATCATTTGACTTTGACATCAATTATACCCTATAGAAAGGGAATTTCACCTTAGATGCTTTGAGTAGAAAACATACAACCCAGGTGGTGAAATAATCTTCAGAAGAGTGGAACTTGATGGAACTTTTTTCACAGTTGCATATTGGATTTTGAGAATCAGGGGTCAAGGATTCTTTGGTCAGGGTTCAATTGACATCCACTATTTTCAAGATGAATTTTCAGGAAAATATTCTTGATGATGAGTTCTATAGAATTATATACTCTCTTTATGGTGGGGCGATCATAGTTGACTGGTCATTCTCTACTGATGGAATTCTATGTTATCAAAATAATTATATTGTACTGTTAGCAGTAAGGAAAGCTGTGATGGGGGATCTTCATAATTCCTAGTGGAAAGTTCACCCAAGAAACATGAAGGTGTTATATGACTTGCCTACCTGAATGGCCTGAAGGCCTTCATTTTTTATTGATTTTGATAACCCCTCTTTCAAGGGATGAGAGGGAACCCTTACAAGGCCCATAGGCTCAGAGATTACATGGCCTGTAGGCTTAAGATATTACATGACCCGAAGGTCTTAAGGGAATTCAACCAGACTATCTACAAGGAACTGCCCCTCCCCAGCATCTGCATCTTGATAGTAGCTCTTCAACTTTGCATGACCGTCTGGCTAGGCTTCCTGTGCAAGCACAGGCTGGTACCAATGGCATAGCCATACCCTCTCATTCTGACAATCCATTTGGCTCTGCTCTGGTGAGTGCACCTGCTCTGAATCCTCTTCTGGGGCTGCTCCTTTTTTGTAGTGTGTCTGGGCCTGCATTCATGTGGCCCGAAGGCCTTGGGGTGGCCCTAAGGACTTAAGGTGGCCCGAAGGCCTTGAGAATCAACTGGCCCGAAGGCCTTGGGTGGCCCAAAAGCCTTGCAGGACCCGAGAACCAAACCAGTGGCCCGAAGACCCAGATGGATGAATAGTTCCGGCTGCTATAGTACCAAACAGTGCCTGCTATAGTGCCTGCTACAGTACTGCTATAGTGCCTGCTACAGTACTTCTACAGTACCCCCAGAAATATGCCTCCACCAGGATTTGATACTGGGTCTCTTGGATGCACCTAGCGAGTCCTTACCAACTGGGCTGAGGCTCTTGTGTGATGTTATATGACTTGTGTAATAGATTTTGGTTGCCAATTATGAGGTGGTTCATTGATGAGTCTTCCTCTCATTATTATACATGCAAATAGGTCAAGATTGGGAACCAAAAACCTTTGTGTTTTCTTATGTTACTTCTAGTGCCAAATTGGAAGTGGGATGAGATCTATATGGAATTTTTGGGGGGTTTTCCATGTACCTAGAGAAATAAGAATGTGATATGGGTTGTAATCATTCAACTAACTAAATATTCTCACTTTATACCCATTCATGATACAACCACAGTTGAGGAGTTGGGAAATATCTATGTGAAAGAGATTATTTGTTTTCATGGAGTTACATCTGCTATCATCTATGATAGGGATCCTTAGTTCACTTATCATTTTTTTGATATAACTTTAGGAGGCAATAAATCTATGGTCCATTTGAGCATGACATACAATCCACATTTAAATGTCCAGATAGAAGGAGTAATATATATTATTGAGGATATGATTCATGTCTATGGTCTCGACTTTTGTGGAGCTTGGGATGATTATTTTCAGGGTTGGTTGAGCTTGATTATAATAATAGTTACCATTACACGATCATAATAGATCCTTTTGTGGCCTTATATAATCGGATTTATAGATCTCCATTTTGTTGGTCAGATATTGGTGAGAGTTCCTTGGTTGGACCGGGCTTGGTTCAAGAGACAAAAAAAGATCCATTTGAAATGTCAGAGGATGTTGATAGCATAGAGTTGGTACAAGTCTTATGGTGATCATAACTATAGACCATTGGAATTTTCTATTGGTGATATGGTATTCTTGAAAGTTTCACCTCAATTGGGTCATCGGTGGCTTGGGAGGCAAGGGAATCTTGTTCCTCATTTTGTGGGACCTTTTGAGACTTTTGAGAAGTTGAAAAAAGTGGATTACCATTTAGCACTTCCATGACAGCTAATATAAATACATAACATGTTCTATGTATCTTAGCTATGAAAGTATATATCTGATCCATCTCATGTTCTGAGCGGGAGCGATCTTGAGGTTGAACTTGATTTATCCATGACTGAGAATCTATTCAGGATAGTTGATTCTGAAACCAAGGTAATTCATGGGAGGATGATACCTTTCATTCATGTTCAATGGAAGCATGGTTCTGATTCTCCTGAGGCATGGTAGAGGGAGGCACTGATCACATAGTAGTGGCCCCATATTTTTGACATGGGAGATTCTTAGTAGGCTTTCTAGGGACAAAAAGCTTCTATGGTGGGGAGGTTGTAAAATCATATTATTTTTAGGTATTCCTAAAACCCTATTTTTATCATTCTTTGTTTGGGTTTAATTCAGATAATTTTTGGGGGAAAATTAGGAAAATTTTAAAATTTTTGTGTTGTGTGTAAGGGTTGGAGTCCTGAGAACCAATTTTTTTGTACTTTGATTACATGAATGTTCACTTATTATATATTGTTCATTGATCTACATGACTATAATATAATAATGTCCTGGAATATTTGTTGCAATAATAAGGTCATGGAAGATCCCTGCTATGATGAGAACCATGAAATGCTATAACAATATTTTTAAATAAAGTTCTGCGGTTGAATGACATACTATGATAGGACACATAGTATATAGACCTTCATGTGAGAGTACTTGTAAGAAGACGAGACTCTCTCTCATGGAGTTCGCACTTGGTAATCTCCAAGATGGGAGATTATGAGAACAAACCCTCCAGTAGTAATTCCACATGTCTTGGTTTCATCGGACATTACTATCTACGAGTGTGTGTAATGGTCCTTAGACTGGAATATTATCATTAACTCATGTCATGATTCACGCACTTATATTTACTGACGAAAACCGTCATGTAGATAGTTGGCGGGAAGTAGAGTACGTTGGGTACGTCACGAGTGACATGTTGTTAATGGATAAGTCGAGGAAGGATTTGTACCTTCCATTTATGGAAGTTGATATATCATCCCTTTGATTGAAATAGAACTATCGAATTAAATTCCATGGCCATGGTGTAAACGACGAGTTTATTTCAGTTAGTCAAAGAATGACGGATAAAACATATAAGTTTATGACACTACCATGAAACCTGCTTGATGAGATATTGAGACAAAGGGATTAAAAAAAACACAGTAAGCATTCGTATGAGGTGATACGTCAATGCAACATCAACTACTTTCTATTGGGTGCCTTGACCCATTGCTAGATAGTAATCTTGAACTTTAGGAAAGCCCGCCTAATGCTAACGAGAAAGAGGCCTAGAGGGTCACACACTAAGTGTATTCAAGTATCTCAAGTAGAATAAAGATTATTCCCATACGTGGTTTAATAATTATTCAAGGAAGCCTAATTTTTTTTAATGTTGTAGGAAGAATAAAATAAAAACAAGTACACACCGTGTATTAACTATTACACACCGTGTAGTTTTTATTTTGAAAACAAGTACACTTCATGTATTATTAAATGTACACACCGTGTAGTTTTCATTTTGGAAAGGAAATGAATAAATGAAAACAAGATATACACACTGTGTACATTGAATGTACACGCCGTGTAGTTTTTAATGAAAAACAAGTACATGCCGTGTATTTATTATTACACGCCATTTAGTTTTTCCAGTAGGGATTTTGAGGATATAATATTGTTTTATTAAATGATATTTATTATAATCAGCGTGAGCACATGTCAAGGAATTAATTATTCGACATGGGGGTTTTCAATAAGAGTTAATGAAATAAATGAAACACGTAACGTGTTTATTTATTGTCATAACTCTATAACCTGAAACTCGATTATAAATATACTCACAACCCCAACTCATTTCCTACACAATAGAATCATTGTGCACAACAATTATGGAGAATTATTTCAAGGCCAAAAGAACCTCTTCCTCCAAGAATGCTCTCAAGACCGAGAGAGATCCTCTTCCATCGGATCAAGATGATCTAAGGTGGACAACGCAAGCAAAGGTTTCTCCACGCTAGCACCCAGAGACTCCTTTGGCGACATCCCGAGATACAAGGTACACGTATGGATCACCACTAGAGGAAGTCTACATTTGGCTTCTGTGACGCAACGATGAATCACATCAGAACGTGATCAAGAACATAAATGAAGAAAGAACACCCAAACGGTATTTCTTTTAAATTGATTAAATTAATTATAATCAACCTGTAACGATCCTACTTTGTGGTTCTGAGAATTTCTATTTCTTTGTCTATTTCTATGATTTGATCTGTGGAGACTGGCGTTTATCGTCATATTGATCCTGAATTGATCATTGTTAATGAAAAAAAGCCAAGTGGGCACATCCACCCACACACTTCCGCTGCTCCCAGAACCTTCAATTGGTATCAGAGAAAGGTTACAATTTTGATTATAGTTATTTAATTTTTTTTGATAATTTACACATTTATATTTGATTCAATTCGAAATAAATCATTCTATAAATCTAAATAAATAAGATCTATTCTTCCTCATTCGTTTCTTGATTCATATCACAGAAATGGCCTTTTTAATTTTAATTTTGATTAAAATAAAAATGAGGAACTCATCCGGAGGAGCCACTATTTCTGTCTGTACAATACGGGAATACACAACGTGTAATGAAAACTACACACCCTGTACTTAGGTTCAACAAACTGGCACTGGTCTTCCAAAACACTCTGTGTGAATTGAGTATGCCTATGTATTTATTACCCCGTGTTGACCAGAAATGAATGGCACATGGAAAATAGGAATACACGACATGTATGTTGGAGCAACACGCAGTGTAGTCCCATCCGACCCAAGTGAAACCGTGTACAAAGAAGAAGCCGCGTACCATGTACACAGGATCGCCAGGCCGGTTACTGCGTAACAAGGAAGTACACGCCATGTATAATTTATCTACATGCCGTGTACTCCAAAATTTCCAAAGTAGAGAAAAAACGCCAAATCCCCCAGCATGTACTTTAGATAAAGGGTGAAAAGAAATACACGCTATGTAAATATAAACTACACGCTGTGTACTTTCTAGAAATTTCACCAGGTTTCCTCCAAAAGTACAAAGACCTGTACAAGGGATATGGATGAGAAAAATCTCAAGGAAATTCAGAAAGGAATTTAAGATAAAGAATTGATTTATTATAAGATCATAATTAATTGAATTCAAGGGTGAATTATCTTGAATAATAGAATGATTAAAAGATTTTGAATTCTAAATATACATAAATGTCATTGCATGCTATGTATGATCATGATCTAGACCAAAAACCCTTTTTGTGTGTGTATAGTTTTATTTAAATTTGTTTAATTTAAATTAATTGGTCTGTGAGCCTTATTATAATAAAATGTAGGTCCTGCATGCCCATGGTTTCTTTAATGTAAAACCCATGTAATGTAGGATCTCCTAAGGCATAGGAGACGGTTCAAAATCCGATGTTGAGGTGAAACTAAACCATGAAGATACAAAGGTGGATAGGTGGGAGCTGCAAAACACGAACCATCAGGTTCAAGGTTTTTTCCCTAGATCAGGGTTAGCTTATCAAAACCACTAGATAAGCTAACCCATAGAAGCTCATGATCATGTCATATTATTTTATTTCTGTCTGATTTCATGGTTTATTTATTATATATGTGTTGTCGCGATCACATAATTAATAAAATTAATAAGCATGCAAAGATGGAATAAAATAAAAACCGGACTATGCGTAAACATTATCAGAACATGGTTAATCACTTAAGAAAGCATCACTTAATATTAATTAGTATGTGATAATGAAAAACTACACATAAAGAATAAAATCCCTCAAATACCATATTAAGTTAGACCAAGCCTTCCATTACTTGATTAAGGGAAAGACTCAATAAAACTATGTGTTTGACCAACCCTTGTTGGGACACTTACTTTTATAAAGTAAGCCCTTATGAAAGGTTTCGGGTTGACTTAACTATATTACATCAATAGGAGTAGCCCTTGCTAGACTTGATGTAATATTGGAAGTAAGAGTTGAGAAAATCCAAGTCAGGATTTTAGGATTGGGGAGTCCACTCAACAGATCAAAGAACTGTAAGCTCACAATTGGAAAATACCTACCTACCTAAATACCTTAAAATAGCTTGACCAACCCTTGTTGGGTTTATGTGAAGGGTAATATGGATCCTTTCCACTAGAATGTCAAAGAAACTGGACATTCCGAGTTCAATGGTGAGGTCCATTGAGACTTGGTAAAATAGTGGGAGAATTAATAAATTCATTTATTATTTTTCATAAAATGTAATCAAGAAAGTACTGATAAATATGCTCTTTTAATTTGTAGAATCAATATGAAAAACTCGTCAACCACCTTTTCTCTGCGATCAATTATAGATAAAGAAAACATCCTCACTTGAAGTAACTTTCAGGAATGGTTTAGGCACCTTCGAGTTATCCTACTCCATGAACAAAAGTTTTATGTGCTGGAGTCCTCACTTCCTGATCCCCCTACCCAAGGGGCGAGTGATGAAGATTTCCTCATCTATGATCAACATTTGATCAATGCAATCGACATTCAATGTTTGATGCTGTCATCTATGTCTAGTGAGCTCATGAAGTCTCATGAAGACATGGATTCCTATAGCATGCTCGAGCACCTCCATGGTCTATACTAAGAGAGAGCAAGACAAGAAAGGTTTGAGATCTCCAAGGCTCTATTTCAGAGCAATCTTGGAGAGGGTTCCCCAGCTGGGCCTTATGTAGTCAAGCTCATTAGCTACATTGAGCACTTAGAAGTTCTAGGGTTTAAACTCCCCAAAGAACTGAGTACCGATCTCATTCTTGCATCACTCCCCCAGAGCTTCTCAAACTTTGTTGTGAACTTCAACATGAATAACATCGATAAGTCTCTGTCTGATCTTCTTATCCTCATTCTCCAAGTGGAAAATGACATGAAGCGTGAAAAACCTTATGTCCTCATGGTGAATAAAATGAAAGTGAAGGCGAAGAGATTTAATCCCAAAGCATCTTCCAGGCCTTCCAAGAAAAGGAAGATCAAAGGGGAGGCAAGGGAACAAGATACTGTTTGTTTCGCATGTGGCAAGAAGGGCCACTGGAAGAAAAACTACACCCAGCCAAGGAAGCAAGGGGAAGATTCAGGTGTATTTGTTATTGAATGAAATCTATATGTTTCTACTAATTGGGTATTAGATACTGATTTTGGTTCTCACATATGTATCCAAATACAGGAACCAAGTAGATTCAGAAAGATTGACCAAGGAGAGGTGGATCTATGAGTAGCCAACAGATCCAGACTCGCTGTTGTAGCTGTCAAAGACTACCATGTCACATTGCCTACTGGGATGGTCTTGGTTTTTATAGGATGTTATTATGTACCCTCTGTAACCAAAAACATTATTTCAATATCCATATTGGATACTGATGGATTCATCTTCAAGTTTGGAAGTGGATGTTGCTACTTTTATAAAGATAACATTTGTTTTGGTAGAGAACATTTATATAATGTCCTTTATGTGTTAGACTACACAAACCAAGTAATGGAAATAGATGAAAAAGTTAATTCACATGACTCATACCACACCCAACTTTGGCATCACCGGCTAGGTCATGTCAATGAGAAACGTTTGAAAAAATTACATCAAGATGGGTATTTAGATTCTTTCGAAATAAAACCACTTGGTGTATGTCATGCTTGTCTACAAGGCAAAATGGCCAAAGCCCCATTTAGTGGGAAAGGTGAAAGGGATAAAGAGCTTCTAGAATTAGTTCACACAGATGTGTGTGGGCCATTTCCAGTTGAAGCAAGGGGTGGGTTCTCATACTTCATAACTTTTACTGATGATTTTAGTAGATATGGATATATTTACTTAATGAGGTATAAGTCATATTCTTTTGATCAATTCAAAGAATAAAAGAATGAAGTTGAGAACCAGCTTGGTAAGAATATTAAGAAACTCCACTCAGACAGAGGAAGAGAATATCTTAATCAGGACTTCATTGATTTCTTACAGGAGTTTGGGATTCTATCTCAACTCACTCCTCCTTACACACCTCAGTGGAATGGTGTAAGTGAAAGGAGGAACCACACCCTGTTGGACATGGTGAGATCAATGATGAGTCATGCAAGTATTCCATTATCCTTTTGGGGATATGCATTGCAAACAAAATCACACATACTAAACCAAGTACCAACTAAATCGATAAATGGTATTCCATACTAGTTATGGAGTGGATGCAAATCCATGTTATCAAATTTACATGTGTGGGGTAGTGAAGCATTTGTTAAGGTCTCTTCAGGTAACAAACTTTTACCCCGAGGAATAAAGTGTATCTTTATAGGATATCCCAAGGAAGCAAGGGGATATTACCTATACAACACCTCAGACAAAACGTTTACAGTGGCAAGACATGCCATATTATTTGAGAGGGAGCACATATCTAAAATAGATAGTGGGAGAGAGATAGACTTCGATGAAGTCGAGGCTCAAGATACATAGGAGTTGGTACAAGAACAGATTCCAAAAATCCCTGTGGAAGAACAATCTGTTCCAGAGACACAAGAACTGCATATGATCACAAGAGAGGTGAGAGAACCAGAACGATATGGTTTTCTTGTCACTAAGGATGGTGACTCATTATTATTTGACAATGATGATCCTCTTACCTACAAGGAAGTAGTTGAAGGCATAGATGTTGCCAAGTGGAAAGAAGCCATGAATTATGAAATGGATTCCATATACCAAAACCAAGTCTGGATTTTGGTAGATCCTCCAGTTTATGTAAAGCCTATTGGTAATAAATGGGTATTCAAGAAGAAACTGGACATGGAGGGGAAAGTCAGCACCTATAAGGCATGACTGGTTGCAAAAGGTTTTAGACAGCGTCACGTAATTGACTATGATGAAACCTTTTCACTGGTTGCGATGCTGAAATCCATCATAATCCTATTGACCATTTCCACTTACCATGACTATGAAATTTGGAAAATGGATTTCAAAACAGAATTCCTTAACGGGAACCTCCAGGAAGATGTATACATGACACAACCTGAAGGGTTTGTGACTCTAAAGGATGCCAACAAAGTATGCAAGTTACAGAAATCCATTTATGGATTAAAGAAAGCATCAAGGTCATGGAACATTAATTTTTATGAAGCTATAATGAAATTTGTCTTTGTTAAGAATGAATGTGAGCCTTGTGTCTACAAAAGGTTTAGTGGAAGTACAATTGTTTTCTTAATTGTATATGTTGATGACATATTACTAATTGGAAACGAAGTACCTATTTTACAGTCAGTTGAGGCATGATTTCATAAATTCTTCTCCATGAAAGACTTGGGTGAGGCAGCATATATTCTTGGGATCAAGATCCATCGTGATAGATCCAAGAGAATGCTGAGCCCGAGTTAAAGTACATACATTGACAAGATACTGAAGAGATTCAATATGGAACAGTCCAAGGGGGATTGTTGCCAGTGTCACATGGCATTCATCTTTCCAAGAAAATGTGTTCTCAGACACATGAGGAAAGAAAGATAATGGCAAGGATCCCTTACGAATCCACGATTGGGTCAGTCATGTATGCTATTCTATGTACGAGGCTAGATGTTGTTTACGCATTAAGTGTGGTAGGAAGATATCAAGATGATCCAGAAGACCACCATTGGATGGAAATCAAGACTATCCTTAAGTATCTATGGCGTACTAAGGATATGTTCCTGGTTTATGGATAAAATAGGGAACTAGTCATCAGAGGACATGTAGATGCTAGTTTCCAGACTGATTAAGATGATATGAAGTCACAGAATGGATACATCTTCAGTTTGAATGGAGGTGCAATGTACTGGAAGATCTCAAAGCAAAGTGTGGTGGAAGATTCTACAGCAGAGTCTGAGTATATCGCAGCTTCTGAGGCAGCTAAAGAAGCAGTATGGATGCGAAGCTTCGTCTAAGATATGGATGTAGTACCGAGCAGTAAAGATCCTATCACACTCTATTGTGATAATACTACAGTGGTGGCACTTGAAAAAGAGTCAAAGTCACATCTGTGGACAAAGCACATACTTCAGAAGTATCATCTATTAAGGGATTTTTCTCAGAGAGGTGAAGTTGCAGTGAGCAGTATTTCTACGGAAGACAATGTGGTGGACCCCTTGACTAAAGCCATGACTCCGTAGAAACATGATCATCATGTGAGGTTTAGTGGACTAAAAGTTGTAGGCAGTTGGCTATAGTCCAAGTGGGAGTTTTTAAGGGTTGGTGTCCTAAGAACCAACTGTTTTGTACTTTGATTACATGAATTTTCACTTATTATATATTGTTCATTGTTCTGAATGACTATAATATAATAATGTCCTGGAATATTTGTTTCAATAATAAGGTCATGGAAGATCCCCACTATGATGAGAACCTTGAAATTCTATAACAATATTCTTAAATAAATTTCTGCAGTTGGATGAAATATTATGATAGGACACATAGTATAAAGACCGTCATGTGTGAGTACTCATAAGAAGACGAGACTCTCTCTCATGGAGTTCGCACTTGGTAATCTCCAAGATGGGAGATTATGAGAACAGACCCGCCAGTAGTAATTCTGCATGTCTTGGTGTGATTGGACATTACTATCTATGAGTGTGTGTAATAGTCCTTAGACTATAAGAATATCATTAACTCATGTCATGACTCACACAATTATATTTACTGATGAAAACCGTCACGTAGACAGTTGTCGGGAAGTAGGGTACGTTGGGTGCACCATGAGTGACATGTTGTTAATGGATAAATCGAGGAAGGATTTTTCCCTTCCATTTATGGAAGTTGATATCTCGAACCTTTGATTGAAATAGAAATGTCGCATTAAATTCCTTGGCCACGGTGTAAACGACGAGTTTATTTCAGGTATTCAAAGAACGAAGGATCAAGCATATAGGTTTATGACACTGCCATGAAACATGCTTGATGAGATATTGAGAGAAATATATTAAATTACACATTAAGCATTCGTATGAGGTGATATGTCAATGCGTCGTCAACTTATTTCTCTGGGGTACCTTGACCCGTTTCTAGATAGTAGTCTTGGACTTTAAGCAAGCACGCCTAATTCCAACGAGAAAGAGTCCTAGAGGGTCACACACTAAGTGTATTCAAGTATCTCAAGTAGAATAAATATTATTCCCATACATGGTTTAATAATTATTCAAGGAATCCTAAATCGTTTTAATGTTGGAGGAAGAATAAAATGAAAACAAGTGCACGCCATGTATTAATTATTACACACCGTGTAGTTTTTTATTTTGAAAACATGTACACGCCGTGTATTATTAAATGTACACACCGTGTAGTTTTTATTTTGGAAAGGAAATGAATAAATAAAAACAAGATATACACACCGTGTACATTGAATGTACACTCCGTGTAGTTTTCAATGAAAAACAAGTACACGCCGTGTATTTATTGTTACACGCCGTGTAGTTTTTCCAGTCGGGATTTTAAGGATATAATATTGTTTTATTAAATGATATTTATTATAATCATCATGAGCGCATGTCAAGTAATTAATTATTCGACATGAGGGTTTTCAATAAGAGTTTATGAAATAAATGAAAGGCGTAATGTGTTTATTTATTGTCATAACTCTATAACCTCAAACTCGATTATAAATATCCTCACAACCCCAAATCATTTCCTACACAAGAGAATCAGTGTTCACAACAATTCTGGAGAATTCTTTCAAGGCCAAAAGAACCTCTTCCTCCAAGAATGCTCTCAAGACCAAGAGAGATCCTCTTCCATCAGATCAAGACGATCTAAGGCGGACAATGCAAGCAAAGGTTTCTCCATGCTAGCACCTGGAGACTCCTTTGGCGATGTCCCGAGATACGAGGTACATGTGTGGATCACCACTAGAGGAAGTCTACACTTGTCTTCTACGACGCAAAGACAAATCACATCAGAATGTGATCATGAACATCAATGAAGAAAGAACACCCAAAAGGTATTTATTTTAAATTTATTAAATTAAATATAATCAAACTATAATGATCCTACTTTGTGGTTTTGGGACTTTCCGTTTCTTTGTCAATTTGTATGATTTGATCCATGGAGACTGGAATTTATCATCGTATTGATCCCAGATTGATCATTGTTAATGAAAAAAAGCCAAGTGGGCACATCCACCCATGTGCTTCCGCTGTGCCCGGAACCTTCATTGTGCATGGTTGGTGCTTGGTTCTCCCAAACCATGTACCCTCTTAGTGGAAACCATGAAACCCCAAATAGTGGGGGTTTACACATCTAGTACAAAGTTTAAAAAACCATGAACCCACCTAGAAGAAACCATAAAACCCCATTAAAAGGAGAACATTGTTAGGGCCCATGGTTTTTATAACTTTATATCCATGTATAGAAAATTGTGCGTACGAGATTTAATTAATCCAAAATTTTGATTTAAAAATCCCAAAACCCTTTTTTTAAGTTCCCGATGGTCCTGTATGACCCCATAGTGTTTTAATATTCCTTAGAAACTCATTATAACTTATTTTTGTCCCTATAAACCATTTAGGAAGAAAATTGAATCCAGTTTAATGAGGTTCGATCTCTTCCCAGTAAGATTCCTCTTCTCATTCTCTTTCTCCTACTCTCTCCTCTTTCTTCTCTAGGGTTTTGTAGATATCCATATTTTTGGAGGATCTAATACCTAATATTTAAGATCTTTAATCTTGGTTTTATTCTTTAATACTCATTTCTAATGTTCTTAATTGGAGTTTCACTATTAGAACTTTGTGTTTCGTGATCCCGATGTAGGTGGTTCCATTTTTATTGGACAATTTTATTAACCATAAATTTCTTAAGTTAAATTCAATTATTTAATTTAAATTTAATTTATTTAAATTGTTTTATTTAATACCCAATTACATTGAATTGGGGTTTTGAAATTGGATTTATCATGAAATTGGGAAAAAACCCCAATTTTGTTGAATTGGGGTGTGATGGGAAATTGTATTGAATTTTTTAAAATTAAATTGTGTAATTGAATTGTGTAATTTGAATTATGGAATTTATTAGATGAAATTGATTTAAAATTGGTATTTGATAAAATTTATTAAAATGGTTTTGATAAAAACCTGGTTTCATCTGGGAAAAGACATTATTTGATAAAAAACCCACATATTGGTTTTTAAAGGAAGATTGAAATATTTGAAATGAGAGGATGGGATGAATTGTATTTTAAATAGTTTTAAAATAATTTGAACATAATTTATTTTTATTAGAGTAGATGAAATAATGGGTATTTATTGACTTATTTGGGACAAACACTCTAGGATGGGAATTCTATAACAATATATTGATGCTTTAAAAATTTAACATAAAGTTTTTGGAACATTTTATTCCTCATTAGGATATAGATGAGTCCTCTTTGAATTGTTCCAAAGGGACATGTGTATGAATTTTCATTATCATTATATTAGTGTGTGAGGATCCCATAACCTGGAACTATCATACCTCTTGGAATATGAACATGTTACTCATTGTTTATATTTGAAATATATTTTATTTTTTGTAAACTCTTTTATACATGCCTTCTGAATTTATATAAACTATTTTATATAAAATGTTTATCATTCCATTTGTTTAATGTATTTACATACTTTTAAATGTAAATAATTATTTTTTTAAAATATTATTTTGAACTTCCATGCCTATTTATTTGAAAATTGAAAGCTTTATTTGGTAAATTAAATGTTGGAATCTTATTATAGAATCCTTGGTGAGATCTTACTAGGATTTTAGCTCACACCCTACCTATAAATTTACATGTTTGTAGATTATCTTCTTCCAGGTTCGAGTAAGGGTAAGGAACCAATTGGAGGTGGTAGTAGTTGTTGATCATTATGCTTCGAGAGTTGCATCCGCTAGGAATTAGGGTTATTATTTTGTTTTCTAGTATCTTGTGCTTAAACTTTCAGTTGTTATTACCTATTTGAATTATGGTCCAGTTCTCCCTAAGGAGTTTTCTTATAGGCATACTAACTTTTTTATCTTTCTTATATTGTGTTTGTATAAAATTAATTCCCACTTTCATATTGTATGATGTCAAGTGACAAATTACAACTCATGGGGATTGGTAATGACCATTGGGATATGTCAGTGTTAAATCGGGTATCAGGGTACCAGATTATTTGGACTGGTTCATGACAATAATCAATCAAGAATCATCAACTTGGTGCTTTCCCATATCTCTACCTACATCCATAAAGCCTTTAAAGGTACTAATCAGAGGACCAAATAGGGGTTGTGATATACTTACTAAGAGACCACCAACAGTGTATATGTAAATCAATCCTGTGAATTTAAATGTAATTGTTTTTAGGTATAATAATCATCAATGATGTAAAATGTGTAAAGTAAAAACCATGTTGGATCAGGCTTCTTATGGGATTCCAGGACGACCATTCCTGCTTCATACTACGACAAATATGTATCTAAAAGCATTCCATCATGTATATATTTCATACATGAAATGTATGCAATGATATACCTTCATTGGATAGGACCCATGGATTAGTGCCCTAGTGTCATCATCATATGTCAAAATTTCATGTGTCTCAGATATCTAAATAGATCATTATAAAACAGATAGTGTAATAAAAGTATCTGAGGTGAGGCCAGAAAATCTATGACCTCAAGGGTTGATCTAACTCATATTAATAACACATATATACTGTTTATAAGGTTCTGAGTGTAATACAAGGGGTACACCAAAGCTATTCCACTATAAGAGAGTCTAACTGAGTCCATGGAGCTCATCCATAGTAAATTATAGGATAAGTATGAATGGTCCTAATGGGTTGAATCCATGGCGCCACATATATGAATACATAAATATGAATCTAATAATTATATCCAGGTCATTCTAACATCCAAAAAAGATTCTAATGAATCATAGGTATAATACCAATTCATTCACATAATAAGATAAGGACAAAATTCTATGGTGGGTATCTCAAACATCAATAGGTCATTGAATCAGGGTGGCATCCTCTGATTAATAAATGAATTTCCTAGGTAATACAAGGATATATCAAGTATGACCACTCCTATAGTAAGAAAAAGGTCTATAAAAAGGCCCCAAGTATGTAAATATGAAGTATAACATTGTCTATGTAATGATCATTAAAATTTACTACTTCTATATAATTCATGTCATTACATTTCTTTTATTGATTACAAGGTTTAAGTTACATAATGATAGGAACCAAGTATATGTACATGAAGTGTAACATTTTCAATGTAGTAATCATGAAAATTTACTACATCTATTTAATTCATGTTATTGCCCTTCATTTATTGATAAAAATGTTTAAAGGTGGAAGGGTAACATTGTTAATGTGAAATTCCTTCCAATTTACCAAGTCCATTTATAAATTTGCGTATTAATTATCAAAGACAAAAAAAGCATGTTATTTGTGCTACACCACTATGATTTATCCATTTTAATTAATGATATCTCATTTTAGAGGTCAAAACAAACACACCTATAGGTGTTTTGGTTATAAAACCATGGAGGTAAAATATGATTATAATGGGCACAACCAAAGGGGTGGATCATGTTGAGATTGAAGACTTACAATGTTATTAAGGCTATAAAGGATTCATTAGGTTCCAAATAGGGGAACCAAATTAAGGAATATTAGATTTAGGGGAAATACTATGTGAAAACGACAAGCAAAAAATGGAAATAAATATAAACATCAAGACTTTGAGTAAAAATTCATAGACCGCCTAAATTATTCCCATAGAGGAGAACTTGTCTATAATTGGCCTTTGGTTTTGTCCAGATTAGAAGAAAATAGAGAAATAGATAAAATCCCTGAATATAGAGTATATGTCCTTACACAAAATTAACAACAAAGATGGTGAGATAAACGAAATAAGGAAGGAAACAGATTAAATATCTTACCAATGGTGATCTAATGTGATAGATATCACTCAAATTAGTTTTTGGATAGAGGATTTATCACTGAGCCTAGATTCGGCCATGAGAGTAGCTTCAATGGGATGATAGTGTTGTATGATCCATAGGAAAATATAAGAGAAGGAAAATGAAAATACATTAAAATGGATGAAGGTAAAAAAGAAAAATATTCCAACTTTTTAAGTGGTGCATGATTTGGCTATACAATTTTCTAAACCGTGTGCCAACCGTATATCTGGAAATGTCTTTGTGACACCACCTAACATGGTTGGGGAGAATAGTTTTTCTAACCGTGTTGTACCTATGCACTCCCCTCTATGGAGACCTGTATCACCACCCCACATGGTTTGAACAAACCATCTGGTCTCTATTTAATTATTTATTCAAACCACTAACCTTCTATTTTATCCCCAAATTGGATCATTGGGATTTAAAAAAGTATCAGACACTGTTGATTACTTCCATAAGTGATTAAGAAAATTTATAAGGGTAAAAAGAAGGATTCAAACTGAAATTAAAAGTATCTATAAATGTAAGGAAAACCTATGTGGTTACAATATGAAATTAATTTCAATATTGTAAAAATTTCCATAAATATCTATTCAGATATTTCGTTTTTATCTATGTTAACATATAATTGAAATTTGAAATATAGAGGGTGATATTTTGTATTTTTTACTTAAATTATTATATCGGTAAATTTCATGGAAATCTGTCCTAAAAGAACATAAAAATTGATCCTAACATAATAAGATTATAAATATAGATAGATAATAGAAATTGGACAAATTTATATGTCATTTTAACCCATATATTTTTAGTTTAACCCCCTAGTAAATGCATTTTAACCTAACCATGGTAATTAATTTTTTCTATTAATTTTAAAAGAAAATTATGTTGTCCTTACAAGATAATACTAATTATTATGATTCAAAATATGGAATATATTTTTCTAAATTCCTTTCACCTAATTGGAAAATTTTAATTTAAAATCCAACCTGGAGACGTGATGAAAAATGGTTTTTCAAAAATAAATTTTCCATAAGTATATAGAGTTTTAATATCAAAATTCAATATGAAATCGAATTAAATGATCTAAATTGAATTAATAAATATATAATTTTACTAATTTTACTTTCAAAACATTTTTAAAAAATATATAACTTTTTAAATTATTTTAACAAAAGGTGGTTTTTATTTAAAATTAGTATTTTTCACTTTTCACTAAAAAATTAATCTTTTCAAAAAAATTATAAAAAATTCAACCTAAGATAATTTTGACATGTTGATTTAAAAAATGATGTTATTTTTTTTAAATAAATTTCATATAATTTTAAAACTTTAATTTTATTATTTGTCTAAATAAGCAAATAAATATCATCTTTTTCAGAAGAAGGTTTTTTCAAAGCATATATGGACTTTACTAAAAATAAGTACTTATTTATAAATATATTTTATTTATCTAAAAAAATTATTCATTTTTTTTAAAATGTGTTTATTCCTATTCATATGGAAAAAATTAATAGATAAGTAATAATGTTTAATTTGAAATAATAATATTTATAGTATACTGTGATTCATTAAAACTAAATGTTGTGTGTAACACAAGCTATTGATGAAATTAAATTTATTCGAAAAAAATATATTTCATAAATTATAAAGGTGTCATATTTTAACCCACATGAAATTATTTTTTCCCTTGAAATTCCATCAATTTAGAAAAAACAACATTAGATACTTCTTCCTCATTACAACCTCGGGTTACCATATAGAATCTTCAAGCTGGTGGTTTTTGTACAAAATATTGACCCGGTGAGTGGTCTTATTTCATAGAATTTTCTCTTTGTAATACATAATCTCCGATAGTTTTTCCTCATAATATAGATCATTATCTAGTGGTATGATCTCTAAGTTCTGTACATGTGAATGATTAGGTGTGTACTTCCTCATGAGAGATACATAGAACACACAGTGGACTTGAGGGAGATTTGTTGGAAGCTCCAAATGATATGATATTATCCAGATATGATGAATAATTTCAAAGGGACTAAAATATATAGAGATCAATTTAATTTATAACATAAGTACAATTTAATCCTTTGGTTTTGATTTAATCAATTTCTACCTCATCCATGAAATGAATATTCATGATTAATTGTTTTCATTCCTAAATCACTGAAATCATCATAATATCCATAAGTCATTCCTTCATCCTCTAAATATTTTACAATTCCAAAATAATTATAAAAAGTTATCCAATAACATCTAAATGTAAACTTAATCTATTCCATGAATAGTTAAACATAAGACTTCTTCATGTTGAACAAAAATTGAAATCCAAAAAAATTTGAAAGAAGGTAACTAAATTTCCAAAATCTAATTATTATTAATCCCCCAAAAAACATGAATTATGTCATAATTTAACACAAAAAATATATGAATAAATTTATCATATATTCTCTAGAAACATTTTAATATCCTAAATTACCATAAAACCATAATTAAAAAATACATGCTTTCAAAAAATAACTCTATCCTCATTTCTTAAATAAAATCATATATTATTGAATATATTCCATTAATCCAAAATATTGTAAACTACATCAATGATATCATAAAAAACTTTGTCATAAAATAATTATTTAGTTACAATTTAATCAATACAATCCAATCTACTTTATCCATATAAATAATCTATTTATCCCAACATAATTATCTCAACATTGGGAACATATTAAGGGTTACCTTTCCCTTAATCATGTGTTTTCCATAAAATGTCACCTTTCCATTATATCACTTTTATAGGTCATCAATACCATTAAACATATTCTTGCAAACCCTTAATGAAAATATTATAAATAAGAATCCATGTATATATCATAATTATTTAATTAAAATGTATAAACACTTAAATAATTACATTTCATTCTCAAACCACTAACTAGGATTCATCATCTTATTCATTAACACATCCTTCCTTTCATATGTCATTTATAGTATCTTCATAATCAATATAGAAAACTTTACTCATACAAAATAGTTGATATTATACTTGTGCCTTCCCCTTACCCATACTTTCTACATTTAATATATTCAAAAATTAATAATTTCATAGGGAAACCATTATTATCATCCATTTTATTAACTGAAATTTTCATTTTTCCTTGAAAATTATTCACTATATACCCTTCTTCTCCATATATAAAACATATTTTCATTCCTTTGATACATTATATTAAGTGATTATTCCCATATTATCGATATATGGGAGACTTAATATTCATTCCTCTATGGTCTCCACCACACAAACTCGCAATGAATTTTATCCTTCTCTTATTTAGTGATTTTAAGAGTTGTTTATGTTCAATTTTTTAATCATATATCATAATAAATCATTAGGAATAATCACAATATGCTTTAATCCAGTCATCACCCCATTTGGTTTCTCATCAACATATTGTCGATCACATTCAATGAAAACCCATTTCCTTCAGGCTACCCCATTGGATAAACCCAAAAATCATAGAGTGAGAAACAATATTCATAGTGAAAAACCATATAATTATGAAATATAATTCATAGGATGTCTGAATCATGATGCCTTATTTTAAATCTGTGACACATTAGTCTTAACTAAGGCCATTAATGGTTATTATTCAAATCCTTCATGATTGTTCATAATCATTTTGTGAATTTACATGACATATCTCTTAGGGTTGTAATAGCAGGTGCACAGTATGGGTACACTCAACATGAACTAGAATGATGGCTGAGATATACTCAACCAACTCTTTTTGGGGTTATATACCCTTGATGTATATGAGACAAAACCACATGCATTTGTACTATCCAGATTGAGATTTATTTCTATGAATACCACATATTATTTTCTTTACCAAAACTTTAGGATGTTATCCTATATATAGACTCATATTATGGGTTCTTTACTAATGTTTTCTCATCCTAGTTTCCAAAGGTTAACTAAACCTTACTCTTATATGAACTATAGAAACCTACACTTTTCATACATAGATATTACTTCTTAATAAATGATTATAAATTACATAGTATAATGATCCACATTAGAATCATATAGTTATAATGCCTTTGGAAACATAGATACATAAACAACTGGTTCATAGGTAAACTACATAATGTCCCACTATGTTATTCATAACTTGAACCCTTCTTATACATATCATATATATGATCTTTATTCATAAACAGGTGAAAGGAAACATAATAAAGGGTGAGTTTAGATGATAAATAAGGTTAAATAAGTGATATATCAACATAATATGATCATAAGGTTATGATAATAAGAGAATAACATTTGAAAACAATATCTTTCATATCATAGATCATAAAAATGATTCCTGGAATAAATCATGGAAATTTATAATACATGAATCAAGATGGAATCAAATATCATGATCCATGAGAGCATAAAATAGGCATAAGACATAGATTTTTGTTATACACATTAGCATAGAAAATAATTTCCTTAGTATTAAAGAATCATTTATAAAACAATCATAGTGTATTGGGTTTACAACTAAAATGATTATAGTAGTTAAAATTCACTCCTAAGACAATCATAGTGAATTGGGTTCACTTATCAAACCATCATAGTAGTTAAGGTTAACTTCTTATACTATCATAGTGGATTGGGTTTACTTCTCAAATGTGTTTTATAAACATTCAATCATTTCATCATATCATAACCCATGTAAAATGAATGAGTTTAATAAACATATTTTGATCATAAACATAAAACATCTAGGAAAAAAGAATAAATATGGTATCATTGTTTGTATTCCCATTAAATATTAAGTGATATCAAAGAATGTCATCTTTTGTAGAAAATGATTTTGAAAATAAAACCTCTTAGAACATTTATTGAGGAAGATAACATTTATTTGAAAATAACCTTTTTAAAACTAGAAATTAATAAAATATTAGGAAAATAATTTTAATTGAAAATAGCCTTGAAAAATCATAAATGAATCTTTAAAACATTGTTTGTTCATGATGGTAGGATGTTCTATTCCAATAGTACATGTTAAAACAAATATTTGTTTCACATTTTTGACAAAAGAAAAACATGCCTTGTTTGGAAAATTACACGATGTTTCCTTTTAAAAAATATTTTAATAATAAAAAAATGGTATAGCTGACCTTAAAAAATAATATAGGAACATTAAAATATTCTTCAAAATAGTTTTAGAAAACTTGGATATTGAAGAGAAAGGGTTTTCGACTAAAGAGAGAAATAAATTTAGTTTTCTTAAAAAATAATTCTTTTGTTATATTGAGTACATAAATAGTGTAAAATGATGGTAAAACATGTATTCTAATGAAATAAATATATAAGAATAAAATTTAGTAAGTTATTGAGAAATACATCATGCAATTTCATCATCTAAATAATAATAATAAATAATCCTGATAAATAATGATATTTCAACATCAAACCCTTACCACTTTGGTATCTTTTTAATCATAATCCCCATGAAAGAAGAAAAAATATAATTAAATCTATATCCCATAGTTTTCATTAGAATAATCATAAAATATATTCATGGTCCTGGTATATTCCATAAAAAAAAGAAACAAGTGGTGAATATGGCCTATATATCCCAAAAATAAATGAGTGACTAGAAATTTGTTACCTTAAGTATCAACTTTCATTATACACATTAAAACCTCATGTATAATAAATATAGGTTTATTATAAATATATTACAAAACCACACTTATATATATCATACCATATATTATTTACTTATGACCTTTTATGACCTGTTTATTCACAATTCCATGTTTAAATCACGTTTAGGGTAATAAAAACTTTGTTTCTCATGTATTATTTGATTTGGTAATATCAGTCCTTTTAATTTGATCATGGTTCCATCATCCCTAGAATTTCAACCATGATATAAATATCATATATATTCAATATATATTCATTTATAGTAATCCATAAACGTCAGAGATATAAAATAAAATGCATCATTTATGAAAATGGTAGGTCATACGTATGCATGAATATTGTTTCAATTTTATTGATGGAGAGAATGAATAAAAGGTTAATAATATATCAATATTACATAGTTATTATTTAATATGTATCACATAAATTAGTTAGATTTATCCTTATTATCTTCTATGTAAATCATAAGGAAAAAACAAATCACATCACTTCGCGAGTCGGTAGTATGATGTAAACATGATTGTCATTATTGTATTCCCACCGAATGGAAAATAAAAAAGTATAATAATATCATAAATATCATTTATAAACATTAAATCTATCATTATATTCAGTTGTGAGAGGTGATAATGGAAAACAAATTACATCAGTTCATGAGGCGGTATTCCACCGTACACACGATCCAAGATTTCATTTCTTATTTGTTGGAAGATAAGACTGATATAGGTTATTCCATAAAAACAATATTTTATAAATATATATATTTTTTATTTTTGATATTATATTTCAGTTATTAATACATGAATGAAGGTGGTAAAAGGAGGAGTTAAAAGAAAGAGTTGAGTGAAGATGATTACCTTATCATAGAAAAACCTTTTTGGATCTCTTTTTAATGACCCTAGGGTATGTATTTTGTTAATTAAAGAATCACTATCACTAGTACAAAAAAATAAATTTTTTATATCTATTTTTTTATACTTTTAACATCAGTTATTTAGGCTATGACTTTGAAGGCGATGTTGTAAATATGTTTTTTAACATCAGTTTTAATAAATGACATTAAAAATTTATTTTTTAGGATTTTTCATGTTGGTTTTTTAAAAAATAATTTTAAATAAAATATTAATATCATTTAAAAAAACAACATTTAAAATCTATTTTTCATGTCGCTTTTTAAAAAACTGACATGAAAGACCTATTTTTCACATCATTTTTTCAAAAACTGATGTTAAATAATTTCTATTTTTGTAAAAAATACATGAAAAACTTTTATAAAATTGTAGATAATTTCCTAATATTTAATTTTACTGGTCATAGAACTCAAACAGAGTTATAGATCAAAGTTTATGACCATCAGATGTTGGATATAATTTTTTTCCAAGGAAATATCTCATGTGGAAACTAAGGATTTATCCTAGATGGAATTTTTAAAATATGAAGGAAGATTCATAGTTTTAATATCATATGAAGAATTATTTTTCATTATAATAAAATCATAATCATTCACCAAAATATAAATTCAAAAAACTAATTATAAAAAAACATAAATCATGGGAAAATAATTAAAAATACCTAGATGAGATTACCGAAAGAAGAAAGTAGGGATTCACGATGAAGATCAAACGAGTTGAGTTGGTTGAATTATTATGGTTGAAATAATTGATTTTTAAATTAATATATGTGTAGAATTAAAAAATTTAAACGATATGGTAAAATAAAATCCAGTATTATAAATTTTAAGTGGTAATTGAAAATTTTGATGTCACGCTGTAAAAAAATTCAAATTCTGCATTGCTGGGATATTAAAATTATCTTTCAAATTAGTTTTAGGATAAAAATCATAAAATTATATTAAAATTTTCATTTTCACGTCATTTTTCATAAAAATGATGTGAAAAGTTAGTTTTTCATGTCGATTTTATGATAACTGATGTGAAAAAACTAGCTTTTAACATCAGTTTTTTTATGAACCAACATTAAATAATATTTTTCAAATTTATTATAAAAAAACCAATGTTAATTTAAAAAAAAATTATTTAATTTTACAAGATTCTATTTGACTAGTCATGGAGGTGAAATAGAGTTATGACTCAAAAGTTATGGCCATCAGAAGTTGGTCTTCTCTAAGACATCGTTTATAGATGAACAAATTCCGAAGGCCAAAACTTTTGATCCGTAACTCTATTTGAGATCCAAGTCCAGTAAAATAGAATATTGGAAAATGAAATAAATGTTTTAAAACATATTTCACATCATTTATTAAATAATCAACACGAAAAAATTATGAATATTGATTTTTTTACATCTGTTACTAAATAACCGACGTGAAAAACTAATTTTTCACATTACTTATTTAGAACAAACATGAAGAATTCATAAAAATTTATTTTTAACATAGTTTATTCCATAACTGACATGAAAATTCAGTTAAAATGGATTTCTCACATCATTTAAGTAAGAAGCGATGTAAAAAATCAATTTTCAAATATTTTCACGTCAGTTGTAAAAAACTGATGTGAAAAATGCAACGTTATGAATAGTTTTTGTACTAGTTTATAACATGACTGTGGATTTTGGTGAGATATATTTGGAAGGTTTTGGTTGATACAAATGGATTAATATGTGAGAATAATTGTGTTGATGAGGTTACCTTTTAAAATCGAGTAGTGGAATTTTTGTAAACACACAAAACTATTCAATAATGGGGTGCCGCTCTCAACCCAAATGCATCAAAATTTGATAAATAGTAGATTATAGGAATGATATATTCTATACACACTTCAAAATTACAAAGAAAGGTTTTAATCATTTTTTTAATTAACTTCTAAGTTTTCTTACTTTTATTATTTTATTTTTCACTATGATTAATAGCCTTCTATCTAGATAATTTATCTATTAGTACTAGAAATAAAATCAACCTTATTAAATAATTTTTTCCACCTAGTTATAAATATTAAATAAAATTTATAAAATAAAAAACCTATGTGTGTTGAAAATTAATTTTAACATAAACACTTGAAATGCGCAAAACCTCATTTTACTGTTTACCATGATAATAATGTTTTTACTATTTAGGGGTCAATATAATTATTTTAAAATGAACATTGGTCCATGAATGGACCATGAATGATATTTTTAAACATATAATAATAAATTGATATAGGATAAATTTTTTAGTAATTTTAAATCATTTAATGAAATATTATTTATTATAAAATAACATTAATGTCCATTTTGAAACTAATTATTTAATTTGACTTTAAAAACATAAAGAAAAAAGGTGGAATTTTATTTCATTATTTTCCCACCATTATATCATGTGATATGTAATTAAAAAATTCATGAAATAAAATAATTTTTTCAATTAATATTACTTTTAATTTTTTTAGTACCATTAATTTTATTTTTCTATTAATTAAATAATTATTGCATTTGAGTTTCTTAGGTATCTAAACAAATTATATAATTAATAAAATTTTAAAAAAAATAACCTGATGAAATTAATTTTATTATTCTAAAATTTACCAATAATATTCATTCACATATTACTTTTCCCCTTATGTGAACATAAAATTGAAATTTAAAAGAAAGAGGGTGATATTTTGTCATTTTCTTTACTTATATTATTATATTGGTCACTTTAATGGAAAAGTATCCCACAAGAACATAAAAATAGAGACTATGTCAATAATGATATATATATGGATATAAAATAGAAATTGGATAGCATATAGGTCATTTAAACCCTTATATTTTTAGTTTAACCCCTGGTAACCCCGTTTTAACCATAACCGTTGTAATTAATTTTTACTGTTTTTAATATTTAAGTTTGAACAATAATTATGTTGAAATAATTATATAATATTAATTGTTATGATTATAAATATTTAATATATTTTTACAAATTACACCCATATAAGTGACAAAATTTAATTTAAAATCAAACCTGTTGACGTGAGAAGAAAATGGTTTTTGAAAGAGAAAATTTTCATAAGAATATAATTTTTTAATATCAAAATTGAATATTAAATTTATTAAAATTATCTATATTGTATTAATAATTATATATAATTTAACTAAATTTTAGTTTTAAAAAACTTTTAAACAATTTGTTACATTTTAAATGCTTTAAACAAAAAGGCAGTTTTTAATAAAAATTAGTATTTTCATTATTCACAGAAAAAATAATCTTTTCATAAAATTATAAAAAATTAACCCTAAGAAAAATTTAATATGTTATTTAATAAATTAAAAATATTTATGTACAATAAGTTTTCTAAAATTTTCAAAATTAATTTTATTATTTTTTCATAGAAATAAATAAAAATTATTTTTGAGAAAAATGTATTTTCAAAGCATATAATAACTTTACTTAATATTAAGTACTTATTTATAAATATAATTTATTTATCTAAAATAATTCTAATAAATTTTCAAAAAACATTTATTACTATTCAAACCACCAAATTTAATGGTTAGTTTATACGAGTCATGTTTAAATAATAATAATAATAGTATGTCACAATTTGTTAAAACTCGATGTTGTGTGTAACGCAAGAAATTAATGAAATTAAATTTATTCAAAAAATATTTTTTTTCATAAAATCTCAGGTTTTTACAAATTTTTTCAAGATAATTTTATTATATTGTGCAGATAAGTGAGGTGAATAAGGGAACCTTTTATAAGTGAAGGGAGTGGCTCTTTTGTAAATACTTTTAACATTAAAATAAAAAAATAGTCATTTTTAAGGAAAATTTCCCCAAATAATCCCAATTTCAAAAATAAGATTAAGGAGGTTGAAATAACCTCATTCAATCAAATTATCAATGTGGTTTTTATGGGAGTTTTGTCCTTATCACAAAGTTTAAACCCCATTTAACTCATTTTATCCTTTATCACGATGACTAACTTTTACCACAGTAACTATTTGTCTAAGAAAAAATGAAAATGAACTTATTAAATAATTTGAAAATAATAATTCCAAATATAGAAAACATTTTATAATATTCATTTTATAATTTTGGTAAAAATTAATATTAATAAAAGTGTGCAAAACTCGATGAAAAATGGTTTCTTTAGAAAAATTTATTTTCAAGCATAAAAATTATTTGACACCAAAATCATGTGTAGTGTTAATCCTTGTGATATATAATGTTTTATGGAAAAAAGAGATTTATATTACTTTAAATCTAAACTAAAACTAAAAGGAACCTTTTTAGTACATAATTAATGAAACATAACAAAAAGTAAATTTTTTAAAATAACATAGCACTTAGGTTCCAAAATGTTAAACATAGATTTATAAATCCATAATTTGACATTTTCACTATATAAATAAATATTTTTTCAAACAAATAATAAACTATTAAGTAATTCTTATGTCATGATGATGTCTTAAAATTTATGGTATTGATAAAAAATGGTATTTTTCACTATACACCCCAGAAGAAGCATTTTTAGAAAAACTAAAAAATTAACCCAAGTTAATATTTACATGATTAATCCAAAAAATAAAATTTATTTTATCAAATTAAAATTCAAAAAGTGGTAAAAATTAATTTTAATATAATGACACATAATGAAGAAAAAAATATAGAATTTTTTTAAGCATTAAATGAATCAAAATTCTAAATAAAGAAAATAATAATTTATTAAATTTATAATTACTTGTTTGTATAATCCTAAATTATACTTAAAACCCCTCATGATCTAAAAATAATATATAAGTTTAAGATATTAACTAGTGGTATTAGAAGGTGGTTTTTTAGCTAGCTTGGATCTCAAAAGTTCCCAGGAATATGTGGACCACTGAGTAAGGGGAGTTAAATCAATAGTGATATTTTTAAATTTATTTTCAAATGAAATTAATCTATATAAATTGTTAAATTTTGTATTATCTAAAATTTAAAACATTTCCCCACTCACATTTAATGATAATTAAGATAAATGAAAGGTATATAGGTTTTTACCATTTTCAGTCACAATTTGGTTTCCTAGTCCTTATGGGTTAACTCTCATCAACCATGGATATCAAATAAATTATTAAATTGAATATAAATGATCTAAATATCATTAGGATCCTTATATCTCCTGATAAAAAATAAAACTGGTTCCCACCATTTACAAGATTTTTTTTCTTATTCCAACCCAAATTAATATTGAAACATTGAAATATAACAATTGTAAACTTTGTCTGGTATAAATTCTCTGAAACTTAATTTACCGAAAGATATACTTATGGCCTCTCAAATTTTTATTCTTTTTTAATTTTGAACGTTCTTCTCGGTATAAATATTTTTGGAACTACAATTCTTATTCAACCCTTCTAATTTTCTAAATAATATTAGTTGGTGGTACCTCTAACATTAATTCTATCCAAATTCTCAAAATATTCACAAGAACACTCATTGGAGTTTACTTATTATATACTCATGCATATCCCAAAATAATTACGGGTATATGGAATTAAAACTCCATAAATTCCATACATTTAAAAAAACATTATGAATGCATTCAACCCCTTCCTACATTATCAGAACCCACAACTCACACCATAACTTCCATGAAAAGCAGATTCTAATCACTTTTAAAAACACACTAAAAACAATACTAGAGTAACAATTTTTTTTACTGAATCTTAAACATTGACCATCTATCTCAAAATCATCGTAATTATTTTTGACATCACATGAATTCAAATTTATTCAATATTATCCAGTGTACTAACTTGTATAGGCTTTAACAATTTTCTCTCATGAATTTTATTCTGCATACAAAACTTTCCTCAACATCACTAAAATATTATTTTACAAAACTTTACATGAATTCATGAATATTCTACTTCTGAATCTAGCTTCACCTATTACATTCATGTAAACTTTTGTATCTTTCAAGTCTTGGAGACACCTAGTTCTTCTATTTCACTCATGATTCTAAATTAGGTAGCCAACTAAGCTTCCCAACTCAATCTTCCAACCAATACTTCTGATCGAATTGAATCATGATAAATATTTAATATTTTTGTCTTTAATATTTAATAAATAGAACAATTATCTTCCCAATTGTTGTGAAATCATAATATTTATATAATGTAAATCAGAACCTTTTATTAAATGTATGTCTGGTGAATGTACTTTCTATGAATGTAATTCCATTTAAGAATCAACTTCAACTCAACTCATCCTCCTAGAGACGTTAACAATTCAAAAAGTTTTATTCAACCTCATACATAGTAATCTCCTTCAAGTGAAATCATAAACACTTTTTCCAGTAAACTTGCAAGGGTTCTTATAAGTCTTTACTCAGTGATCTTAAAAATATTCTTCTTAATCTTTTAATGTGGGGATATTAATCTCAGTTATTTGATTATTCTTCCGATAATGCAATAACTCAATATTCATTTGATGATGAAAAAACTCAAATTACCTGAACTATCAGCATTACCTAAAATATAGAAGACATGTAAAAAAATGTTAAAAATAAACACAAAAAATATCAACAATTAAAAAATAAATGTTTTTACAATCTCCCCCATAATATTTGTTGGCATTACAAGTATTTACACTTTAGTCGATCTTAGATTTCCATCATAACGTATCCATTCTCAAAGAGAGGTATCCTGACACCACATTTCTAAATTAATAATTTTTTTTGAAATAATTTCATCACATGGTGACAATAAATTTTATGGCTCATATATTGATGTTTTTTCCTTCAATAATGTTCTAAAGTAATAAATTCTAAATCTTTTACTCTCAATTTTTATGATAACATCATCCTAGGATTAAAAAAATATAAAGAAATTACAAGGTTCTAGTGAAATTTTTCTCCCTATTTGATAAAAGAATCCAAATAAAATTGGGGGTAACTCAAAAATTTTCTTAATTGAGTAGTGGAGGATAAACATGATATTTCAACCTCTATTCCTCAAATATATCCCTTAGCATATCCTTATTGAAAATATCATCAATTTTATCTTTTGTTGGTATATAATCAATCTTGAAACCTCCATTAGAATCTCTTTCCTTGATGTAATGATATCTAATATCAATGATCTTGGATCTCGATTTATGAACTATATTTTTAGATAGATCAATTACACTCTGATTATAAAATATTATTTTTAATGTATTTTAAACATGCATTATCAAATCTTCCAGTTGAACTTTGTTTCACATGGGTTTTTTAGGGATAGTGAACCACTCATGCGACATGAACTAAATGGTCTGATGAGAAAGGATAAGTCTATCCTTTTTATCTTGAGTAGGAGATATCACATTTAAATGATTTCTTTCTTGGTTTTAAATTTTTGTTTCATTGTAAATACATGGATGGCCCGACCCAATGAGTTGATTATGGTAAGGATTCAATTACTTTGAACAATCATTCTAGTTAAGATTACAATTTATTTGTCACTAATGGAGACTCCCAACGACTCCCATATCCATAACTGGGTATGGACCTACTTTCCAAAGGTAGGTGTTCCTTTAGGGTTCCAGACCTAATGACAGTTAGTAGTTCACATTGGTCAGGAGAATGGGAGGCCAGTCACATCACACCCTTTTGGGGTGAATTTTTTTTATACTTTGGGACTCTTTTATTGATTTAATATATGTTTGAAATGCTCTTCCTAATAAAGATATGAGACTAGTTACTATAACAAAATGATCATAGGTAAAGCCTCTTTATATTAGAAAGGGTGATATTATTAGAAAATCTATATGTATGTATCTAAGGTTCTTTATCCATTTCCCATTGGTGGGAAGTTGCTTATATTTTGAATCTATATAACCAATCACCCTGAAGTTTTCTATTACCCATAGATGTGGTTAATATTTTGAGTATGAGATTGATCCATTATGAGGTTTCCAATGTATCAAGTTTTATTATAGGAATAAAAACACACGTAGTTTGTTAAACCAATTTAGTTTAAAATCATATGGAAATGACATATATATGGGAACTTGGGAACCCAATTTTAAGCATGAAATGCGAGGAGGTGTCATGTGTATCCTGGTTGTGGTAGGAATAAAATTTATCATAGTTAATTCATTCACTTGGGACCTACCCCAAGTTAGATACCCTTGTATGTTGGGTAGTTATATCATGCTAATGATCAGGTCTTACACACTGAGGTCACTCTAGCTGGTGGAGATTTGTGATGCCAATGATGTGATCATTGCAACTCCCTAAGCCCACATGAGCTATACTCGATATGATAAGCAAGAGACTAAAATTAATCAGCCTCATTACATATGGATGTGTGGATTACATGCTGGGATAGTTTTTTGGATGCTTAATATAGGGCTCAGGACTTTTGGAAAGCATACTATATATCATAGACATGGAGGGACATACATTATAGTGGATTGTAAGACTTAGCTGATATACATTGGATCCACTGTATGATTTGGGGGACATGTCTAAAAATCATCATAAGTTTTGGATGGAGATCATGGAGGGTTTCACAGGAAAAGGGTGGAATTACTATGGGGATCCATGTGACTTTATCTAACATGTACCAAGGACCTCACATTATCCAAATAGTTACCAAATGAGTATCACGTGATCTCGACGACATGTCTTGGTGGTGTGACATGACCTGGGTGGTTCATGAGAAGTGCATGGGGATCAGTGTATATCTTCTTCGCATATGTATCCTGTATTTCTTGTCTTAGTTCCATCCTTTTATTATATATTCCTTATATTTGTTCGGTGTTAGTTTCTTTAAGTCTTGTGTGACTGATCAGGTATGCTGAATATCCTTCATATAACCCACCTAAAGTCTTTTTCATGATCTATGACTGATCACGTGAAGTGTCTATGATTTTCACATGATCTACTTATGTGATTCCCAATATTTTAACTTCCAAAATACCATTCTAATCATGAGATCATCCTCTATGAGAAATCCACTCTGATTCCAGAGTGCACTGATGCGAGGATCCAATGATTCATTTTTTAATGCTGGGTTGGGGGATTTATAGTACTCACTACACTAACTATTTTCTTCTTTGAATGGTGAGTATCATGAAAATCCAGGCTGAAGTCAGTGGAGGACTTTGATATCATGTGTTTTCATGAGTTATTGTCATAGGTCATTCTAGGAGAGTTGCTTTATTTTCAGCAACCACAAGAACATCTCATCAACACCCCATTTACTAAATTATATCTAATTAACAGGGTCTTGTTTAATCATGAGGGTATGCCAAGGGGATTTTATATTGGAATAATGACATGTATAAGGACTTTATTGAGATCGGGATGCTTATTTAAAGGCCTTCATGTGATCCAAAATTACTTTTATGGGACCTTTTATGAGGAAAACATGGCTTTCTAGGGGGCCTTTTGTGAGACAAAAGTGGATTTCCAAGGGGATTCAGCGGGATCATGTTGTCTTGTTGAGGGAGTTTTTCATGATCAATGGTGATCAATGTATTTTTACTTTACAAGAAGAACTTATCATTTCCCTTTTTATTCCCTTGTTTATTTTGTAAGGTTTGGGAATCTCACGAGTCTATACATGTGTTGTCAGAAACAATCACTCGACTCATCATTGATACCCCATGTGACCAACTAAGGGTTCTGTAGTGATGTGTGAGAATTTCATGGAAAAAACCTTCTATTTTATATTTGGGTTTGTATGGGGAGAAAAAGTCACCTTGGAAATTTCCAAGACCCTTCATATAGAGAGGGTGACATACCAACAAGCTTTCATGAGATAAGGTAGAATTTTCACCAGGGCTTTTGTGGTGTCTCTCAAGCTAAATGGTTGTGTTGCGTATGTTTTATGACCATGAAAGGATCCCACCATTATAATATTATTTCCTTATTTTATTTTTTAATGGCTTGGGGATCTCATGAACTTGCATAATTGTTTTAGAAGATAATCACTCTCCCCATCAGTGATATGTCACATGATAAACAAGGGGTTCTATGGTGATGCACAATCATTTCATGGAAAACTCTTCTATTTGCCTTTGAGGTTGGAGGGGGAGCACAAATTCTCTTTGACATGTCCAAGACCCTTTGTGTGGCAAGGGTGACATTCCAGGGGGAATTCGCAAGATAAAGAGGACATGTCATTGATCATTCCATGGTATCTTGTAAACTACATGGGTGTGTCATGTGAGTTTTACAACAATAAGAGGCTTCCATATTTTTTTTTATATTTTCCTTCTTATTTTCCAAATATTTTTGGATATATTTTTAGGCATATGCTGATCAACAAGTCACGTGACTTTGGGGAGCTTATCTGGATGCCACATTATGATCATTGAATTCGCTAAACACCTTTATGATAGTAAAAGGACTCATAAAAGGGGATTTGTGAGATCTCTCATAAGTTATGTGTTACACATTATCACTTACATAACCTTATTAAGGTCATGTGATTTCATTTCTACTGGTGGCTCATGTGATCCATGTGATTTGGACCACCATCTTATTCCTTTAATTTGAAGAGGAAATAATGCCCATATTCAGGTATTTCTTCCCCTGTGAGTTTATCTATTCTCATTTAGTGGGTTTCAACCCCCCCAGGAGTGACTTCTCTGAGGAAAAGGGATCTCTTATGAGGAAATTAAATGTTCACCTAATGTTTTGGAATTGTTTCTAATCAGTGGCTTTAGGTGACACATGGCCTATCAGGTGACATTTGGAATTATGTGGCATACCCTATAAATAGGGGAGTATATGGTGGATCATTCACCATTTATCTAACTCTCATAGAATCTTCACCCTACCTCTATGGCATGACCTCATCACAATATCTTTCTATAAGAACTGATCACGAGATCTGTTTGTGAGACCTTCTTGTGAGAAATGCTTCTCATGATTTGTTTTCATAGAAACTTGTTTGAATCAACCACGATCTAAATTTTGAATTTTTTTAAACTTCATCCATAGGTATTCATGATCGTCTTTCAATGTTTAATGGGTTCTATTGGTTTGATTATGTGATCCATCAACTACTATGTGAATCGCATGACAATTTCAAGGTCACACAATTATTAGTCTCTTGACTGATTTTGTGATTGTGTGATGTCTTGCGGGTTTATGTGTTCCCCCAGATCCTCGTGATCCAGACAATTTGAAAATACTTTGTGTGATTCATGAATGAAATGATGTTACATGCAGTGTACATGAGGCCATTATATTTTTTTGCCTTTTCTTTGAAAATATTTTATTATTATCTATCTGACATATTACACTTAATTTTATCTAGATGGATTCCATCTCTTGTCATACTTCCTCTTCTATAGCTAACAAGAGGGCCATGATTCCTGGGAATCATAATTTTGATCCCTAATATATATTTCACTATGATAATGAGGTTTAGAAAAGAATTTTTCTTTTTGAGCTACAAAATTATCCTTTATCACACTGGCTTCCTCTATATGGGTTTGGCCTGTTAGAAGACATTACCATCCCTTCTACATACATCAACCTATCATTATACTGTGTGTAAACTTCTCTTGACTTAATTTAGATGAAAATTTAGGAATATAGACAATTGGTTGTAGATCGGTCCCAAGGGTTTTCTTATATGTAGGAAAACTCTCCCTTGGGTATGGATGGTTCTGATTTTTTTTACCATCCCATCGCTCAGAGTAATTCAATATATTTTTATCTTCCCTAAGAAACCCAAGTGGAAGATATATCTTAAAATCGAATGTTTTACCTGGTGGAAACTTTTTTTTAGAATGGGCATAGCCATTTTGGGATAGGAAATGTTTCTTGGAGTTTCCTCACTAGAGATACATTTTCCATATTTATGAGTATGTGTGGGTTTCCCAATTCATTTTTTATCACCAATATGATATTCTAAAAAAATTTGTAAGTTATTTGTTCCCTAGAACCAACTCATTTCACTTATCCCATGGTGAGGTAGGAATTATCCTCTGGTACATCTATCATCTGGGTGAGAAATCTCTTTTGGGGAGATGTATGATGAATTACTTCCTTCCATTAATATCTGGGATGACTGTTTGAAAACTCTAGTCTTGGTGAGGGACATGCTTAACATTATAAAGGTGAATTTAATAAAGGATCTGAATATGTGATCTCTTATCGCCTTCCAAGATTGGATCAATATTTTTCTTTATCACGATGAGGCTTGGATGACTGCTATATGCCCCCATCATGCCCTTTCCAAGAGGTTCACGATAACGCTAGTTCGTATTGGGCCATTTTTTAAACCTAGGATCATAATTCATGGGGATATTGAGTTAAACTAGAAATCTGCAAGCCTTAGGATAACAGGTTTCATGGACATGTTTCTGAACTGGTGTCTTTTCTTGACTGGGGAAGCATGCTCAAGAATCTGGGTTAGTACACTGGTGATGGTAGCATGGTTAAATCTTATGGTACCGAATCTGGCATGCCTTTATTAGCTCCTATCCCACATTTAGCAGGGTAGAATACCCTATAGGATTAGTGATCCTTTATATTTTGTATTTGATGGATATTAGAGTATTTTAATAGCTATGAATACTTTAATACTACTAGGATTCATGCTGTTATATTTCATCCTAGGTTATCGAACATATATGGATTTAGGGCCATTTTGTTAGGCCCTAACAAGGTTATTTATAAGGACCCATCCTTATTACATTACATAATCTTTAATTTAGTCAAGAAATCACTTCCTTTCACATTGAGTATATTTCCATGTTTAGAGATTTAGAGAATTGGGACATAATACATTTATAAAATTACAGATTATGACAGAGTGGATACCATAAAAAATATTCATTTCTTCCAAAATTTAAAACTTTTCAAATAAAACATGATTTCTTTGACTTTTCATAAAACATTTAACTTGGTTTTCTTCTTTGTCTTACACATCCTTATAACCTGTGAATATAATTAAAAATCTTGGTATGATAAAAAAAATATCAGTAAGGGATATAAAAAGAAGGAAATAACAAACTAGTTCATGAATACTTGTAACGTATGAAATCATTTTCAAAAGACATACTTGTCACACATATATACTTAATTTGTGAAACATGAGATTCCAAAATATACCCACACAAAACATAAGAACATAAATATAAAAATAAAGGTACCTTGGGGAATCACTTACATAATCTTGTAACCCTCTTGGCTACCTTATAATTTGTAACCCTCACGACTACCTTGCCATTTGTGTAACCATCACAGTTACACTTGGAGTAACCATATGGCTGACCTCCAACTTACACATACCCAATGAATTGGAGGGAGATATAGGTACCACCATTCATCATAAAAAATTTCCTAGAACCATAACACAATCATACAACATAAATAATCGCATAAAAACTTTTCTTTTGAATTTCGTAAAACAGAATTTTAAAAGATCTTTTTAAAAGAAAAGTCCCTTATAAATATTATATAATTAAAGTGAGACTTAATAGAATGGATTTAATATGTATATAAACTTTAAATAAACATAATTCAAAATATTATAAACAAAACCCATCACACAAACAATTCTAATACCACATAAATAATGAAGTAGAAGGTTAACCCAAAGAATGAAAACCAGGTTAAGAATTTTCTTACCTCGAGCTTGTATTACTTGAAACTTGTTTAAAACTACTGTATAATGGTTAAAATAGTGTTATTAATATTTTAAAGAAACATTTTTATTTTTATAACATCTTATATGATCATTTAATAACCTAATTTCACCCTTTAATTATTAGTATTTTGTTCCTTGCATTGTTTTTGGGTGTGTTCTTTACATGTTTTCCATGATTGGTTCATGATGGATGTTCTTGTAAATTGGAAGTGAAACTATAGAATTGGAATGGAGTGGTATTTAAATATTTATAGAATCCATAAATTTTCCCATTTATCAATTTTAATTCTGAAATGAAGATGATTCATTAGTTAAAACATTAATGATGTTCGTTTCGATCATTTTAGTGGTTCTTTGATAATAACAACCTCATTTTGTTTTATAAATTAAAAAAATGTGTACCAAATAATTATAGAACCATGTAAGAGAAATAATACATATATTATAACCTGGTTCAACCATAAAAATTGTTTCATGACTAGACTTTACGGAATTAAATCAAATTGAAATCACATCGTCCACGATGTCGGTAATTCGACATATCACAGACAATGTTTTTAATTCCTTGAATAAGTGGGGGAGGAGAATAAGATTGATGATTAATTTTAAATGAACATGATAACATATAGAATATAAAAGATTCTGGAGCTTTCATGGATCTTGGAATAGGAGGGGAGGAAAGAAAAAGAAAATAAAGGAACTCAAAATAAAAGAAGAGTTGAGAAATCCCTTATGAAATTTCGACAGCCTAACGACATCGATTAAAATTACATAAAATATTTTGATGAGAGGAAATGGGTATATCATCATTATTACATAATATGGGAAGTAAGGGGAATATATAATGGCATATACCAACATAATGTGAAGGAAATGAAAAAGAATAACATAAAATGAAAGAAAAGAAAGAAAATAAAAGAGGTTGTTTACCTCTTGATCTCTTCTCCTTGAGATGCTTATTAAGGCTTTTGGTTTTGAACTTTTGGTGAGAGAAGTAGCTCTAGTACATGGGGAAGATCCTTGGTAGGAGTGTTGGGCAGAAATTAGGTAAGGATCAAGGCTTGAGAGGTGTGGGAGGAAGAGAGGAATGAGGGTGATATTTATAGTGGATGAGAGGAGGTATTTAACATTATTTTAATCATTATTATAATATTTTTGCTCAAGACTATGAATAGTATTAATTAATGTGACCCCAAATAGTAATAATGGCATGTAAGTTTGAACCAAGTGGTCTTACATTAGCCGTGCATCACCTATGATGCAGTAAATCAAGTATTTAGCATTTATCGCATTTTATCATATTTTACTATTCATCAAAAATTTAAGAATTTCATAAAAATCCAAAAAATTCACCCTTTCCATTTCTCTATGTGTATAATTTAAAAATGAACTCAATTTTTTGAAAATAATTTTCTAAATACTATTAATTTAATTTTTAAATAAAATCATACTTAATTCAAAAATTAACAATTTTAAAACTATAACTACTTTTATATCACATTGAAAAATTAACCAAAATTTCATTATCTTCAAGCCTTAAGGAAATAAAATAATAGTACAATTTACTATTCATTAGGGTCATATTAATATTCATATTACCATTCATAAGGGTATGTTACCATTCACCAAAAAACAAGTTGGTTCCATTAGTCTCTAAATAACTTACTGATTACAATTGTAGATGATCATTTTTCGAAATTCAAATCATAAAAGTGGAAAAATTATTTTTAAAGACTAGTTATAAATATCTACTTAAAACAAAGTTTCATGCATTTCCATTTATTTTTAGAAAAACTTTTGGTGTTACATTATCCCTACCTTCTGGAAATTGCGTCCTCACAATTTTATTTACTTATTAAACAAGTGAGGGTACCTTTACCTCATAGAAATTTAAGACTCCCATGTTTCTTCTTCTACCATGTGGTTTCTCCGTAAAACCTTTACCTAGTGGATTAACTTATTCCACAATACCTGTTCCCTTCGATCAAGAATATGAACTGGTTTCTCTTCATAAGAAAGGTTCTCTTCCAACTGAACTACTTCTGGGATCAAGACATGTGATGAATTTGGAACATACTTCCTCAAAATTGAAACATGAAAAACATTGTGTACCTGAGACAAACTCGGAGGAAAATATACTCAATATGAAACTGGTCCAACTTTATCTTGGATTTCAAATGAACCAATGAACCAAGGACTTAGCTTCCCTTTCTTACCGAAACACATCACACTTTTCCAACGAGGTATTTTAAAGAAAACATGGTCACCTACCTCAATATAGAAGTCTTTCCTTCTATTATCTTTATAAATTTTCTGCCTAATCTGAGCTGTCCTCATGTGCTATTGGATCATCTTCACTTTCTCAGCCACTTCCTCTACTAATTCTAGCCCCATCAACTTTCTTTCACCGACTTCATCCTAAAACACTAGAGTCCAACACCGATTTCCATAAAATTCCTCAAAAGGTGCCATCTGTATACTGGAATGAAAACTATTATTATAAGAAAACTCAACTAAAGAAATATTATCATCTCAACTTCCCTCTTAGTAAATTAAACAAGCTCAAAGCATATCCTCCAAAGTCTGAATCGTTCGTTCTGAATGCCCATCTGATTGAGGATGAAAAGTTATACTAAAATTTAATTTTGTGCCCAATGACTTCTGAAGTCCCTTCTAAAATTTAGAAGTGAAACTAGGATCTCAGTCAGATACAATGGAAAGAGGAACTCCATGTAGCCTAAAAATATCGTTGAGGTATAATTGAAAAAGATAATCCAAAGAAATTGTATATCGAATAGATAGAAAATGTGTAGGTTTTGTCAGCCGATCAACAATAACCCAAATAATATTATTACCTCAAGAATTCTTTGGTAGTTCCACCACGAATTCCATGGATATATTCTCCCATTTCAAATCTAGCACTAGAAAAGGATGAAGCATCCCCTTTGGTAACTTCCACTCTGCTTTAACCTGTTGACATGTCAAACATTTCATGGTAAAATCAGTAATATCTATTTTCATTCCATCCCACCAATAATACTCCTGAAGGTCTCTATACATCTTAGTACTATTAGGATGAACTAAAAATGGAGAACTATGAGCTTCACACAACAAATATTTCTTCAACTGGGAATCTCAAGGCAGACAAAACCTTTTTCCAAATCTTGACACACAATATTTATCAAGATTAAAATCTAGAAACTTACCCATTTTAACCAATTCTACCTTTTACTATAGCTCATGGTCTTCCTTTTGTGCTCACTTAATTTAGTCTGATAATGATGACTATACTGAAACCAGATACAAAACAAAGGTATTTCATACACCAAAAACTTCTAATCCAAAATTCATCAAATTATTAATCAAGGGATCATGTTCCAAACGTAACATGGTTAATGAAGCATGATGTTTTTGACTCAAGGAATCCAACACTTTGTTTGCTTTTCCTGGATGGTAATTAATCGTGCATTAATAATCCTTTATCAGTTTAAGCCATCTCCTCTGCCTCATGTTTAATTCCTTTCAAGTGAATATATTCTTTAGATTTTTATGGTCAGTATATATTTGACATTTGGATCCGTATAAATGATTCCTCTAAATACTCAAAGAAAAAACCACATCTGAAAATTCCAAATCATGTGTGGGATAATTTAACTCATGAGGTTTAAGTTTTCTTGAAGCATAAAAAATTACCTGATCATTCTCTATCAAAACACAACCAAGTACCTTCAAAGAAGCATCACTGTAGATGATAAACTCACCATTTTGGGAAGGTAAGGCCAAAACTAGAGTATTCACCAATCTCTTCTTTAGTTCCTAAAAACAAACATCACATTCTTCTATCCAAATAAATTTAACCCCTTTTCGTGTTAACTTAGTTATCGAGCTAGATAATCATTCAATGTTCTTAACAAACCATCGGTAATAACCTACTAATCCAAGAAAACTATGAATATTTATAACATTTTTAGTTCTTGTCCATTCATCAACCACTCTTTTTTTTCAAGATCAACTGTTATTCCATTCTTATTTACCATGTTCCCAAGAAAATAAATCTGTTGTAACCAAAAATAACACTTGCTGAATTTTCCATACAGTTTATTTTCCTTTAAGGTTTGTAAAAAAACCCTTAGATGTTTTTCATGCTCTTATTTATTTTTAGAAAATACTAAAATGTTATTAATAAACACAACCACAAACTTATCCAAGAACTCATGAAATATTCTATTCATAATATTCATGAATACAATAGGTGCATTAGTTAACCCAAAAGACATAACCACAAATTAATAATGCCCATATCTAGTACGAAAATATGTTTTTGGGATGTCATCCTCCTTCACCTTCAGCTAATGGTATCTGGATCTCAAGTCAATATTGGAAAAGTATTGAGCTCCCAAGAGCAGATCAAACATGTCATAGATATGAGGAAAAAGATACTTATTTTGAAGAGTGATGTTATTCAATGCTCTATAATCAATGCAAAGTCTCATGGAACTATCTTTCTTTTTAATAAATAAAACATAATCACCCCATGGTGAAGTTCTTGGATGGATGAATCCTTTATCAAGAAAATCCTGCAACTGATTTTTCAATTCAAGAAGTTCTATTTGAGCCATATGATATGGTGGTTTTGAAATTGGCTTAGCATCGGGAACTAAGTCAATTATGAATTCAACTTTTTGATTAGGTATGACACCAGTTAACTCATTAGAAAAAACATCAAGGTATTCATTTACCACTAACACATCATTAATCTGAACAGTTCCCTTGTTTTCAACAGTACGAGCAAGATAAATTTCATTTCCATCTTTCAAAAGCTTCTCATCTTCTTGATATGTTATCAATTTTATGGGTTCTTTATTATATACAAACTGAAACTCTTTCTAAAAAATAACTTATTTAGCTATACAATCAATCTTAGTATGATAAATAGAAAACCAATCCATTCCCAGAATAACATCAAACTCGAATAAGGGTAAAAAAACAAGGTTTTCAGGTAAAGTCTTTTCACATAACAAAATATAAAGATTCTTATAATTCCTATTTACTATAATATTTCCCCCTGGTGTTTTAACAAAAAGTTCTGATCTCATTGTTTGAGGAAATATTTCCAATTTACCAAAAACTTTATCATAGATGAAGGAATGTGTAGACCCCGTATCAAACAAAACTTTGGAAAAATATGAGTAAACAAACAAAGTACCTGATACAACTTCATTGGATGGATCAACATCTAATGAAATAGTCAAAAAAGATATCACTACACCTTTCTGCTTATAGTCTGGCTTCTTTGCATCATTTGGATCTCTCTTTGTTTAGGCATTTTCATAGTGACCCATCTCACCACATTTAAAACACTTTATAGTTTTCTTATCAAGATTAGTCTTAGGATAATTTTCATTACAATCTCAGGACATATTTCCAAACTTACCACATTTGAAACACTTCCTAGTTTTGGTAAGACATTCCCCAGGGTGTTTCTTGTCACAATTTTCATAAACTAAAAACTGGATTTTCTTACCATCAGGTTTATTTTCTTGATTCTTACCCATTGCTTGCCATCTGTACCTCTTCTTCTCCTTGTTTCCAAAATGCACGTGATCATCAGAAAACTCCATCTCTACCCTCTTAGAATATAATACAAGTTTCTCATAAATTTTGAATTCATGGGAGACCAACACGCTTCGATACCCTGTCTTTAGTCCTGAGTAAAAGTGGTTGATTTTGCTATCAAGATCTAGAATAAGATTTGGAGAATACCTCACTAGTCGGGTGAAGTTCACTTCATACACAACCACTAAATCTTCCTCCCCCTATTTTAATTAAAGTAATTTCTTCTCTATCCTAAGTCACACCACCTTAGGAAAATATTTTCCAAGGAAAAGAATTTTAAATTCATCCCATTATAAGGAATCAAAATCCTCTCTATCCCTGATATTCCTTACCATTGACCACCATTGATCAGCTTCACCTTCAAAACGATAAATGGCAAGACATAACTTTTGATTATCTTAAAAACCCACTACATTAAATATCTTTGCATTGTCTTTAATCCATCCTTTTAGCTACTGGGTTAGAAGATCCATTGAAAGTAGGAGGGCGTTGTATCATAAAATGTTTCACTATTGTCATGTTCTATTGTGGTACCTCTGGTTTTTCTCTTTCCTGGATGCCACCACCATTTATTTTCTGCTTTAGCTGAGCCATTAATGTCACAAACTTCTCGGTTCCATTCCCTACCATTCCAGGCTGCATATTTGGAAGGATGTCGTTCTGTCGGTGCCTCTCATCTTCAGCTTACCTGTTCCTTCTATGGACAACCATTCTGAACAAACATATATTATTAGAAGAAACATGGTTATCACTAAATGTTTTATCATAAAAAAACATTTATGGTAATATATTAATATCATCCTACCCCTAAAGTTATCTAAACCATCATTTGATACCAACTATAAGGACCAGACCTTATTACATTACATAATCTTGAATTTATTCAAGAAATCACTTCCTTTAACATTGAGGATATTTTCAAGTTTATAGATTTAGAGAATTGGGACATAATACATTCATAAAATTACACATTATTACAAAGTGGATACCATAAAAAAATATTCATTTCTTCCAAAATATAAAACTTTTCTAATAAAACAGGATTTTTTTGACTATTCTTCAAACATTTAACTTGGCTTCATTATTTGTCTTAAACATCTTTATAACCTATGAAAATCAATAAAAAACTTGGTATGAGAACAAAAATCTCATTAAGGGATATAAAAAGAAGGAAAGAACAAACTAGTTCATGAATACTTGTAACGTATGAAATCATTTTCAAAAGACATACTTGTCACCCATATATACTTACTTTGTGAAACATGAGATTTCAAAAAGATCCACAGAAAACATAAGAACATAAATATAACAATAAAGGTATCTTGGGGAACTACTTAAATAATCTTGTAACCCTCTCAGCTACCTTATAATTTTTAACCCTCAAGGCTACCTTACAATTTGTGTAACCATCAAAGTTACACTTGGAGTAACCATACAACCGAAATCCAAATTACACATAAACAATGCATTGGAGGGAAATATAGGTCCCAAAATTAATCATAAAAAATTCCCAATAACCATAACACAATCATAATATATGAATAATTTCATAAAAACATTACTTTTGAATTTCGTAAAACAGAATTTTAAAAGAGGTTTTTAAAAGAAAATTCACTTATAAATATCATATAATTGAAGTGAGACTTAATATAGTGGATGAAATATGTATATAAAATATATATAAACATAATTAAACATAATATAAACAAAACCCATCACACAAACAATTCTAATACCTCATAAATAATGAAGTAGAAGGTTAACCCAAAGAATGGAAATCAGGTTAAGAATTCCCTTACCTTAGGCTTGTCTTGATTCAAACTTGTTTAAAAATCTGGTATAACTGTTAAAAGAGTGTTATTAATATTTTATAGAAACATTTTCATGTTTATAACATCTTATATGATCATATTCACCCTTTAATTATTAGTATTTTGTTCCTTGCATTGTTTTGGATGTGTTCTTTACATGTTTTCCATGACCGGTTCATGATGAATGTTCTTGTAAATTGGAAGTGAAACTATAGAATTGGAATGGAGTGGTATTTACATATTTCCAGAATCCATAAATTATACCATTTATCAATTTTAATTCTGAAATGAAGATGATTCATAAGTTAAAACATTAATTATGTTCGTTTAGATCATTTTAGTGGTTCTTGGATAATAAGGACCTCATTTTGTTTTATAAATTAAAACCATGTGTAAAAAATAATTATAGAACCATGGATGATAAATAATAAATACATTATAACCTGGTTCAACCATAAAAATGGTTTCATGACTATACTTAAATAAATTAAATCAAATTTAAATCACATCATCCACGATGTCGATAATTCGACACATCACAGACAATGTTTTTAATTCCTTGAATAAGTGGGGGAGGGGAAGAATATTGATGATGAATTTTCCATGAACATGATAAAATCCAGAATATACAATATTATAGAGTTTCCATGCCTCTTGGATAAGAGGAGGGGGATAACGAAGAAGAAAATAAAGAAACTCAAAATAAAAGAAGTGTTGAGAAATCCCTTATGAAATTTCGTCATCCTAACGACGTCGATTAAAATTTGATAAAATATTTTGATGATAAGAAATGATGCTCTCATAATTATTACATAATATGGTAAGTAAAGGGAATATGGAATGTAATATCTCAACATAATCCAAATGTAATGAAAAATAATAACATAAAATGAAAGAAAAGAAAGAAAATAAAAGAGGATGTTTACCTCTTGATCTCTTCTCCTTGAGATCCTTCTTGTGGCCTTTGGTTTTGGTCTTTTGGTGAGAGAACCAGCTTTAGGATGTGGGGAAGTTCCTTGGGAGGAGTTTTGAGCAGAACTTAGGTAAGGATCAAGGCTTGAGATGCGTGGGAGGAAGAGGGGAATGAGGGTGATATTTGTAGTGGAGGAGAGGAGGTATTTAACATTGCTTTAATAATTATTATAATATTTTTGCTCAATACTATGAATAGTATTAATTCATGTGACCCCAAATAGTAATAATAGCATGTGAGTTCGAAACAAGTGGTCTTACATCATCCTTGAATCACCTATGATGCAGTAAATCAAGTATTTAACATTTATCGCATTTTATCATATTTTACTATTCATCAAAAATTCAGGAATTTCATAAAAATCTTAAAAATTCACCCTTACCATTTCTGGACATGTATAATTCAAAAATGTACTCCATTTTTTGAAAATAATTTTTTAAATATTACTAATTTAATTTTTAAATAAAATCATACTTAATTCAAAAATTAACAATTTTAAAACTATAAATGCTTTTATATCATATTGAAAAATTAACCGAAATGTCATTATCTTCAAGCCTTAAGAAAATAAAATAATAGTACAATTCAATATTACTTAGGGTCATATTACTATTTATAAGGGTATGTTACTATTCCCAAAAAAACAAGTTGGTTCCATTAGGCTCTAAAAAAATTACTGAACACAATTGTAGGTGACCATTTTTTGAAATTCAAAACATAAAAGTGGAAAAATTATTTTTAAAGGATAATTATAAATATCTACTTATAATAAAGTTTCATGCATTTCCATTTATTTTTAGAAAACCTTGGGGTGTTACATTATTTATGTGTTGATTCGATCTAATAAATTTTATTTCACTCATTATCCTGCTTCAACTGGGCTAATAATTAATAATGATGGTGGATATATTAAATAAATGTTGTATAAGATCTCCCTTTTGGATGACATTGTTGCAGTTAGAATGGACGATCTGATCATATGTGATCCATATACACCTTATCAATTTTCTCATCAGTTTGGTTAAACCCAAAGGGTGTCCCATCTTCCTTTAGTTATAATGTGAGGAGAGAGACACCCTAGGATCATTCAATAATTTTGGATGATGTTGATGCATGAAGACACCAACACTGACATCATTTTTCCATCTATCGATTCTCATTCTTTTTTTTGCTTAGGAGTATGCCCAAAAATGGGTATAATTTTACCCAATTGGTGTGCTAAACAGACTGGTCCTCTAAGTAGACAAACTATTTGCCTCACCAACCCTTGTATCTGTAGCAACAATGGAGTTGATTCTGGGCTTGGGTGAGACTTTGAGGAAGTACCCTTGTCCAATTGACAACTATCTCATCAGCAGAGAATAATCTATTGAGTATGTTAGTCCTTAAACACAAGAAATGGATTATGCTACTATTTAGGGAATAATATATGGTATATCCTCTCTTTATTCCTTATCATATTAATCAATAGTTCCTCCTCCTAGTGTACCTATTTTAGAAACAACAAAATCTCATACATAGTGAAAGCTTATCTGGAAGTAGATTCATGACTTGATTACAAAGACTCCTCTTGAAAAATTTCATGGACAAGAGGAATGCCTTTGTCATCAATTTGATGACTTGGGGTGGATGGATTTTATCACCAACCATTATATTAAATAATCATAGAAATTACCATGACTCAGAAATATTATACCAAAAATGAGGGGGGATCGCACAATCCTGAAGATGAGGCTCCCTTAGCTGAATAGATGGAGGAGGATTTAGAGGAATTAGAGAAGGTTTTCTATTTTATATCTTATTTTCAATCCCATATAGATGCCTGGACCATGGAAATATAGAGATATGAGGAAATCATAGATCACCCGAGTTCTGACCACTCGGCATCCTCATCCTCATTAAAAACCACTAAAAAAGAGATTCAGAGCATAATAATTTAATCAAGACCCTCCATCCTGTGGAAGAAGTAGAATAGTTGGGGTGAGCGACACTTTATCATTTAATTGACACTTCCTGTCATACTCTTTCCAACTTGGCCAACTCGTCCGATCAATTCCTATTATTGTTTGATCATTGAATTTTTTTTGATGAGATTCTTAGAGAGACTCTGAAATGTGGATATTCCTCCTTTTTCATGTAATCAATGAATAGATTTTCTAAACCTTCTATGTTGTTTTCTATTCATATTTTATTCATGATATTCATGACATTTTGACAATTTTATGCTGTATGAATCATCAACGATACCCATCCATTTCATAATATCAATTAAACCTGAACTCCTAGGTTTGAATGTTTAAATTATAATAGATTATTCTTGAGAAATACTCATCAATTCCCTCAAACTTTAGATTCTTCATTGATATGTTTTTTCTAGCTATCATGTGATCACCTGATCCATAGAAGGATAATTTTGGTAGAATACAAGTCCCAAAGGGAGTGTTCTCTATCTTTTTCTGAATTTGATAGTCTTTGAATGAGTAATGTGATGATTGATATGGTTGTATGGTGAGACTCACAAGACTTGTTTATTTTACATTATTTCAAGTTAAATCATTGATGTGCTATAGTTTAGGGTCTTTTATCTCATACCTTCTATCGTTGTAGTTTAGTATCTTTTATCTTAGACCTTTTTATTGTTTTAGTTTAGGATATTTTAGCTTGTGAGTTCTATCACTGTAGTTTAGTGTTTATTATATTGGACCTTCTATCACTATATTTTAATTTCTTTTAACATGGAACTTTTATCACTATAGTTTAGGGTATTTTAGCTTGGTCCATGGGATTCCATGAATTTAAAAGTCATGTTGTTAGGAATTGATTGATGTTTATGGGATATGGTGTAGACATGACATGAATGTCTCAAAACAAACTAAGATGCTAAGTTTTTTCATGGTGTTTCTGAGGCTCATGAGGACTATAGGTCCTTTTCTATAAGGATTAGATTCCTCTAGTTAGAGGGTTAAATCCCTTATGTGTTAGTAGAATTTCTCAAACTGAGGTGTCTTTACTCTTTTCCAAGGGTCGTAGAAGATTTATGGGTGTAGTATTGGTTGAGGGAGAAATAATATGAATTATAGGTTCACCTAGATAGTTGGAATATGGGGGATATAAGTCATAATCCAAAAATTTCAGTTTGTTAATATAGAACGGGGAAGATATGTTGGGGATGACCCATAACACCTTGAGGTACTAGGTTCTGCCATGGTGTTTCCACAGCTCACAAGGATTGAAGATTATTTCTTACAAGGATGAGATTTTTCTGGTTGGTAGGTCAAAGCCCTTATGCATTGATATAATGGTCAATAAAATATGATATCCATTTCTTTTCAAGGTCTATGAAATATTTTTTGAAGACTAAAGCATCTGGAAGATGAAGTTGGGTATGGGAGGAAAGATTTTAAGGAACAATTCTAGAACCCAAGGGTGGTTTAGCTCTAAGTTATAAAGCTTGATCCCTATGACCTGTGGTTTCAAATCATGAGTTGTGGGCTATCAAATGTTCAGGAATGGAGTGTTACATTCCTTCTTTGATAAAGGGTACAAAACAAGGTGACATAACATCAAAGATGTTGAATCTTCTTGGATAGTTCAGTATGGGGATTTTGAATCATAGCCTAAAGTACTCGATTCAGGAGGATGAAAGGGGAAATCATACTAGGAATGTCCTAAAAACACTAAGGTACTATGTTCTTCCATGATGACATCAAGGATCACAAGAATGAAAAATCCATTTTTGCTGAGTGATGAATTGGGTTGATGACCATAGGTACATATGTATGAGCCATATGGATACATGTATAGTCAAAAAAAGGGACCCATAAATCCATGTGCCCTTTTCTAAGGTCAGTAGAAGGTTTATGGGGATCAAAAGTTCATAAATCATTAAGTATAATTTGTGGAAATTATAATATCCAAGAATATTTTGAGAACCCTACAAGTTGTGTCACTGCCTATAGAAAATATTCTTATTGTGTGGAGATTGAAAAATCATTACTCTAACGTTTTCCTAAACCAGGGGGTCTAGCGAGCATAGCTTGGATTTTAATAGGGATAAAAATTATGCCCTATAATCATTATTACTTATTTATTTGTGCTGTTATTTTTACCTAAACTCTGGAGATGAAGAGTTTAGTGAGGAAAAACTTGAATTTCCCTCAAGCCTCCCTTTGCGAGTTTTCAAACTAACAAGTTTTGTGTCTCTTTCACTAGCACTTTTAAGGTTATAAAATTTTGAACATTATAGATTAGGGTTTTGGTTATATATCTTTGGACAATGTGCATGTTGTTTAAGTTAATGAAGTACATGGACCTAATATGAGGGGATGTTACACAAGATCCAAATTAAGATACCCAGGGTCAATATCACTCAAACATCCTTCTGAGCGGGATATGAAAATTGTTGTAGATCACATATCGGGGATTTTAGGTCATGAGAAATTACATGGTACAATTATACCAGGGATGGCTCAGAACGCCTTCTGGTGATGAGGTCATCCACAGTGGCTCCAGGATCATAAGGATTAGAATGGCCTCCTCACATAGCCATGATTTATTTGGTTGGTAGGTTTGAGCCCTTATGCATCAATATAATTGTCAAGTATAGAGATCTATTTTACTTTCCATGGTCCATGAAATTTTTTGTGGAAAATTATGGTGATCAATACATAATGTGTGATATATGAATTTAGGTTCTTAAAATATGGTGGAAGAACCCTGTACTTTGTTTTCCCATGGTAAGGATCTTGCGGTCATTTTACAAGGGATGAAAATGGGTGATGACCTACACATTTTAACATCATGTTTTAGGGGTGTATTTGTTGTTCAATTTTAATGTCATGCAACCAAGATTTTTTTTAGTTTAACATCATTATGTAAGGACTTATTTGTTACCTTACATTTTAACATCATGTGGTAAGGACGTGGTAACCAACGTAAAACCTTGGGAAAGATAAATTATATGCACAAGAAAGTTGTAAGTATATCTGACTCATACATAGGTAATATGATATTGTATAACTATTTTTTTATGAAATTGGGATGTATTTTTTATTGGTTGTTGTAGCTGGACCCATGGTTAGATATTGGGTATCACTATATATCTTGTGATGGTAGTAATAAAGACACATTTAGTACATGGAATGGAAAAATCTCTAAAAAGGTATGACCTATATCCATAGGTGGGAATTATTTCTATTTAATGTTATAGGTAGCCCTAGGATTAGAGATCTGGGCATTACTACATATCCTAATATGACAAGAATAAATCCACACATAGTTTTTGAGGAACTATGCGATTTAAAATCATATGACAAGGACATAGGATCCCTATCATGAAAAGGGAGTATTACAGCTAGACTCAATAATGGAAATTTGGGCGTCACTACATTTCCTATGGTATTAGTAATCAAGACACACATTATTCCTGAAATAGGGGCTTCCTGCGCAATTCTGACCTGTATGCAGGAAAGGGGGCATTTTTATAATGTTTCTTTATCATGATTAGACATAGAGTTAGATATTCAAGCATCACTACATATTCTATGATGCCAGGAATCAAGTCACACATAGTTCTTGAATGGAGTTTTTTTGTGAGACTATCACCAACCATAGTGGTCCTCTTGGGTGAGTTCCAAAATAATGTGATTTTTATGTCGTGAAAAAGACATCAACCATGCAGTTTAATATCTTGTGGTGAGGACTCATGGTGTTACTTTTAAGGTCTTTTATTTAGGACCATTATAACCCTATAATGAGTTGATATTCCTTTTTCATGTGGGGAATCCATTACTAAAATTCATATTCTCACATGAGTCATTCTCAGTGTGATAAAAAATGAATGTAAAGGGTCCATCTCATCATATAGATGCTATTAAGGATATGGTAAAGACATTTTTTATCATGCAATAGTTGGAACAAGATATATGATCGATACATACCTATTTATCCCATTGGAATGAGAATCATGTCGTACATAGTTCAAGAAACCCATGAAGTTTAATTTTGTGTGATAAGGAAATTAGCTGTGCATTTTAATGTTTTACAGTAAGGACATGGGTAAAAAATTATTAAAGGGATGTAATATCATGGATCCATGCATTTTTATGTCATGCAGTAAGAACAAGAATCACCCAATGTGAAAATAAATTAATAATATTACTGGACCTAAGAATAGAGGTTTGGACATCACTACGTATCCTGTGATGGTAGGAATCAAGACACACATAGTTCTTGGATAAGAAGATTCCCTATGTAGAGATAACTCTATCATGGGGATGGGTGAATTTCATATTTCATTCCAATGGATCTATCTCATGTGTGGTGATTTGTTGGTGAGGCGGTGCTTCTTGTGATGTTTGGTATCATGTGGTGAGGAACTATTCCATACATTTTAATGTCATGTTGTTAGGATGTGAGGCACTATGCAGTTTACCTTCTTGCTTCTAGGATAAGCTCTATAAATTTTTCCATAATTTGGTGAGAAAATTATTTGTATAGTTTACCATCATGTGGTTTGGATGAATTTTCACAGTTTAACATCATGAAAATAGGACATACTCTATACAGTTTAATGTCATGTGGTCGGGAGGTGAGACATTATGTAGTTTAAAGTCTTGTTTCTAAGACTTGACACATGATGAAAACTTTGAAAAGTATTTATTGAGAAATATTGTATTGTTTGGGGGTGTAACACACTCCCCATCTATTGGGATAATGAGTATCCTTCCTTTTGATAGACCTTATGCATGATATAAGACCCTTCCCATTTGGGTACCATCTTTGGAGGATTATCTCCTAGTATCATTGGGGTTCTAAGATCCAACACCAATTATCATTAGAAGAATGAATGGAGGTGGAAATTTTTATTAAAGGCATGTGAGATCTGATTCTAATAGACTTCAAGGATTTCTAATGTACATAACATGTTCTCATTGATCCACTCCAGCTCATCCATCCACTTTTATGATTTCTCATTATTTGAGAGTTTTCCACAAATGGCTATTTAAAGTGAGGAAAATTGGACTTCTATGTGAAATACTACCTCAGTCCCATATACCAATGAGTATGAAGTTTCTTTTTTAGTAGTATGTGTGGTGGTACAGTAGGCCCATAAATCAGGGAGAAGTTTTTCCAGCTAAGAATTATTGTCTTTATTTACCTTATTCTAGTGTATTTTTATAAGGTCTCGTTGAAGGACTCTATTTGTCCATTTTTTTACATGATATTAGGTTGATTGGTTGGAATCAATGTTGTACTCCATGTACCATTTCTTCAATTCCATAGAATGAAAATTGGTGTCATTGTTCATCAATATTTTGTGAGGGACCCCAAACTAAGTGATGATATGGGACTTTATGAAGTTGATGATATTCTTCATCTAAAATTCCTTTAGGGGTATTTCATCAGACCATTTTGAGAATAAGTTAGTAGTAGTAAGGATATAATTAATCTACCTGGCTATGGATATGGGATATGGACCCACAACATCGATTACTCATATGGAAATTGTCCAGGAATATTTAGCTGTATGTAGAAATTATAAGGGCTTATAGATTATGTTTTTATGGGTATGACTTGCATGAAATTTCCTGTTTAATTCCACACAGTCATGTATCATGGTTTTCTAGTAGTAACCTAATCTCCTGATTTGGTGAGATCTCCTAGTCCCAAAATTATGAGTGTCATAGGATCCCGCATAGAATTCTTCCAAAATCGAGGGAATCTCTCTTTATATTATGCATCTGAGGAGGATTCCATAAAATCTTAGCTGGTATAGGGATTTTTGTTCATTTGGAAAATCATGTTGGGTAAAGTTCACTACACAATGATGAATCTATTCCCTTTTGGCTCGTTTTTTCCAGAGATTCCCATTTTGGAGATAACTAATTTTGGGATCCATCTATCCATGGGTGTATATTGGTTTATCAGGATCTGGAGAGGTGTTGACATGATCTATTTCTTCTATATGTAAAATTTTGATCGAAGATACCATTCATCAATGCATGATGTAGAAGATTGCATACCCCTAACTAGGTTTATCCAAGACTATGGTTTCATTACCCAAAACATCAGTGTGAGCATTATGTGATCATATAACAATATTCAACTTGGGATAAAAAGGTAATTCTTTCATTAGTGCCCTGACGTGGCTTGTGAGAGGGTCCAATTCTTCCCTTTTCATGTAATATTTACCATTGATCTGATTTACCACTAGCTTTTAGTCCCCTTTGATGTTTAGGTAATCTATTTATAGCTATTGGGCCAGTTTCAAGCTAGTAATGAGGGATTGGTATTTTGCCTCATTATTTGGGCAGTCTTCAGATAGTGAGAAATATTAGGGCAACAAAAATTTGTCTAGAGAAACAAATACAGTTCCTATTCTAAATTTATTATGCTTTTTATTTTCTAGACTTTTCCGATAAGACTTCAAAATGTGCCATAAAAATACATATCCCATTTCTGGGGAGTGTCATTGGTATAGAAAACCTCCTAGTCTGGGAGTTCATTGTTAGCTGGTGTACTTCCAAGGGAAAGATATGATGTGAGGAAATAATCTCAGGATTTCCCTTTCACCACCTTCTATAACACAAATAGGCGGTCATATTATTGCCTAATGACCACCCATTGGGCCAAATTCCCAGTCAACATGGGACGACCAAGGATATACTTGAGCAGATCAATACGAGAGACCAGATGGACTTTATGTTGCTACATGTAATGCCTTGGGTTATTCACTACAAATATGAGTTTGAGACAGTTCTTTTGAACATATGAGTATCAAGTCTTAGTACCCAGCATCATTTGGCTTAGGTATTAGAGACTTTTATCACTCCCCACATCATTCTTCTATGTGAGGAGGGTTCCAAGTGAGCATTTCATGGTAGCTACATATAAGATTATTGGATTTCCCTTCACCAATGGCATCAGTACTGATGGGTGCATCAGGTACTACTTAAGAATTTTGAAGGATTCTTAGTAGTCCTCATCCCATTGATAGTCATTAATAGGTGGTTCACTTCTTCATTATCCTGTTTAAAGGGAGATATTTTCTAAAAAAAAATTCAATGAAATACCGAATGTAGGTGAGGTTACCTTATAGCCACCTCAGTTCATTTAGATTTATGTGGGATGGAATTGCTAAAATATCATTAGTATTCTATAGGCTGACCTTGATTTCATTGTGGTGTACCAAAAATCCATGGAATCCCTGATGTTACTCCAAAATCACATTTCAGTAGATTCATCTTCAGATTGTACTATCACATCTTGTCGAAGACTATTTGAAGATTCATGAAGTGATCACATCACTATCAAGATTTAACCACTAGGTCATGAACATAACATTAGACCATCCTTCATAGGAATTACTTAAATATATGATGCATGGAACACTAATAAGCGGAACTAGAATTATTTAAGTTAAAGGGAATGACCTGATATAAAAATATCCCCTAGGGAACTCAGAAGACAGTGGCTATATCATCTTCAGGGTCCATCTTTATCTTATTGTACCCTAAATACTCATCCATGAAGGAAAGGTATTGGAAGCTAGTAGTTTCATCAAAAAATATTTTTGTTAATGGAAATGTGAATTCATCCTTTGGGAAATGTTGATAAAGGTCTCTGAAATTGATGAAGGCCCTAATCTTCCCATTCTTTTTCTTGATAGGGATGATATTGGAAAGCCATATTTGTTATTTTACTTCTCAAACAATGTTGTAGTCTATCAATTTTTCAACATATGCATCTTTATTATTAACATGAGAGGGGTGTGTCATCTTGGATTCCTATTTTATGCCTCGATGGTCATTGGGTAAGCCAAGACAGTGCATATCCAAATCTAGATTCAGTCCGGTCATTTTTTTTATAGTTCCATAAAAGCACATATTGGTGTTTCTTTAGAAATGAAATGTACATATCTTTCTATTTGAGAGGAATGGTGACAGTAATTAGTGTTGGTCGTGGGTCTTCTTCTATTCCCAAACTTACCTCTTTGAGATCATCAATGGTGGTGGTAACACCTTCCTCAAATGTGGGAGGGGAATTCTTGATTTCATCCACTCCTTCTTCCACCTCTGAGCCTATGGAGGCATTTTTAGACAAAGTAAGAAATATAGGGGTATATTTATCAATATCGTGGTGAGAGAGGCCATGAGAAAAGACATTTTTATCTTGTTCTTCTAAAGTCATTACAAAGAGATGTCAGAGTTGACTGTCATTTACACTATCGTTGAAGAAAGAAGGGTCTTGGACCTCTCGGACTAGGTCTATTACCTCAAATAAATTTATGGGGAGAATATTTTCATTGTCTATTATACTCTAGAAATTTTTATGGGTGGTCCCCAATATTTTTCAGGCTACAACCTATATATCATAATCCACCATTGGTTGTTTGTCTTCACTTTTGTAGAAACCTACTTCAGCATATGTGGATTTGTAACTGTCAAAGGGGACACTTTCACCATGTAGTATTTCGACCATTCCATCGATGAGGTATTTCACACACTGATAAAATGTTGATGGTACCACCATGTGGCTATAGAGATAGGGCCTTCTAGGCATGAAATTGTTTGAAGTGTCTTGTTGGATAACCATAAACTCAGCGTCAAATGTAAGATACTCAAACTAATATTTGAGCTTGATACAAGAGTTATTTTCTCATGATTATTGTAACACGCTATAATTATAAGGGGTTAAATTACTAAATAATATGAATCATTTCAACAATATACACATTTCTTTTCAAGATTTTACCTAATTAGAACTCCACATTTTAGCGTTCTTGGACTGCAGTAGGGATTAGGATGGATAAACTTCTGGAAAGTTTTGTAGGGTATGTGTGAGTGAGGACAATACACACTAGAAAGAACATGCGTTGGACTATGGGGATAGTCATTAGTCAAATGACCTATTCAATCATGTGTGTGGGCTCTAGTGAGGGGGCCACATGTCTTTGAGAAAACTAGTGGTACCTGGGGGGAAAGGACCTGATGGCCATGTTAAGGCAATGTGTCTATTATATCAGTGGGGACCAATTTTTACATTAGTATCAGAGTAGTAACTTAGCCTTAAGTGTTGTAACACTTAATAGGATGAAATTTAGGGTCCAAAACAAGGATGTTCTTCTCTAAATAGTGATGAATGTGACACCCAAGAATTATAAAGGGTTAAGTGACTAAATGACATGACTCATGTGAACAAGGTACACCTTTATTTTTGGGATCCTACAGGATTAGAACTCCACAGTTAAGCATCATTGGACTGGAGTAGTGATCGGGATGGGTAACCTTCTGGGAAGTTTCTCAGGGTGTGTGTGAGTGAGGAAAAAACACACTAGAAAGAATATGTGTTGGTGTATGGGGACATTCATTATTCATATGACCCATTTAGATAGGTGGGTGAGCCATAGTGAGGGAACCTCTTGTCTATGGGGAAACTGGTGGTACTTCGCAGTCCAAGACCCGATGGCCATGTTAAGGTGGTGTGTCTATGCTGTCAATAAGGCCCATTTTTTACACATATCATACCTTTTAATAGTATTCTTTGTGGGATAAAAATATCCTTCGCCATATCCCAAATATTGGTGGGTTCAAATTAGTATTATATTGACCTAGAAACTATTATCAATCAGATAACTTTAGATATAAAACTTTTTTAGTCTACCCAGAATATATACGGGTTTGATGTGTCCCTAGATGACCTCTTCCTGATCTTGTTCTATGAACAAGGTGGAGACGTGGAATTCTACCAGCATAGTCTCTACTCAATAGACCTCGACTGAAGTGAATTCCATATAAAACTCCTGTGGGATTTGGAGGGATTAAACAAGTGCTTCCCTGGGTTCTTTTGAAATATGGAGTGCATCTAGGATTGAGAGATTGGTCGAGAAAACTGCCAGTTGTTTCATAATGTCATACATTTGAGTTAGAGTATAGTCTTTGGAGAGGTGGGTTTTATACTTTAATTGTGGATTAGGAATTGAGTAATTTGAGGTAAATAATCATGGTGCTTGTTCAGAGGTTGTGCGATAATCTTATGCTAGTGGATCAACTATTTCCAACCTTCCCATTCATGTGTCATAACTCTGTGAAAATGAATGCTAGAGGTATTTGAGAAACCTCTATGTATTTTTTGGAATTTCTAGAGTGCTTTCTCATGGGTCTCAGATACAGATATGTCCTATGTGGGGACATGAACAACATATTGGGTTTGAACACACCTATTATGTCCCATGTATCCTCAGTTATAGTGAATGAAACCTCCCATTCCTCACTTAGGTGCGGGAAATCATAATCGAATCATTATTACTTATCAAAGAAGGGGTCTTACAATTTTATCACGTTGATAGAACTAAATATTATCTCTTCATCTGACGATGGTTCGATTTTATAAAGTGGTTCTCATGCTCCAGATGTTGCAAGGAAGAGTTATGAAAGTGTTAAATATTACTTTAGAGCAGAATATGACTCTTCATATTCTTTCTCTTCCAGTATCTGATGGTCACATCCACATTTGAGACATATCTAATGTTTCCTTATTGGGTGGAAGAACTATCATGTGTTTGCACAGCTATTCTCTTAAGGTGGTATGAGCCCACTCAACCATTTTTAACTCACACAGTTTTTTAAATTCTTTCAATGCCTAGCTAGAAAATTCTGTTAATCACCCTCTTCTTATGAATAGTCAATATTTATATAGTCTATATAATCTTAGAAGTTATCTAACACCACCTATCTATAATTTACCATTCCATGAAAGACTTATTTAAATAAAAAGTGATTCTGGATATTATGGCCCATACTTCTATGGAAAGGATAATAATCAGAATGGTTGGTGAGGTTGACCTAATTGTGATTCCTAGGTTGTGGTAGCTTAATAAAGTTATTATCCATGGTTGTAAGGAAATAACTGGGTACTTTTAATTTTGGAAGGAGTAGGCTTTGTTCATCCATTCCTTAAATCCCAAGCAACCCTAATTTCCATAAACTTCTGGATGAGGTGGATTGTTTTGGTTTTTTATGCATTTGATGGGTGGTTTGGGACCTTCCTAGGTGGTTGTATGTGAACTACTACTTTTTTTAGGGTAATAGTGGCAATTTATTTCTTATCAAGCCTTTTTCCCTATGCAGAAGGCATGAGAAAATATTTATCTCGGGTTTAATGAATGGAATCTTTCCATTTTTGGGCCATTGATATTAAATCATGGAACCTACATGGATACTTCATTGGGATAAGAGGTTTTTGTAGCTCATCTCAGAGATTTTCTGCATAGAGTTACTATAATTGTTTATGGAAGAGAGGGATACTGAGTGAATAGGTTAAGCCTCTCCATATTTCTATGAAGTTAGACACCCTCTCATTTTCATGTTTCTTTTATTTCATTAGGTTTAAAATAGTCATGTTCCTTAGCATGGAGATGAATTGGTAAAGGAATTGATGATAAAGGTCTTCCCATCCTACAATGGATACTTCTAGAAGGCTCCTATACTAAAAAAATGATTTTCGTATCAGAGTTTAAATGAAATACCTCAACTTGGTTACTTCCGGGTGATCTCGAGGGACAATCATTGGAAAAAATTAGTATAAAAAGTTATAGAGATGTTGTTTAGGGTATCCTACACCATAAAAGGTATAGAATGTTTTATTGTTGAAATTGGTTGGAGGTAAAGTGTCATCCACCCATTCAAGATATGGATTATTCTTAGCCTGCACAGGTGTGTATCACCCTTCCATGGATTCCATTCGAGTATTCGGGGACTTGATGAAATTGATAACTTCTGAAGTTACTACCATTTGAGTCACCTATCATCTACAAGGAGTGGGAGGGTCCTGATGAGGTGTGCCTATTTCCATCTCTTACTAATTCTTAATTCATGAAAATGCTGAATGATTTCCCTGGAGATAGAGATGTTGTCATTATAATGGTGGGAATTCATGATCATTTTTGACTTCCTAATTTGCGTAGATCAGCTACTAGGATACAGAGATGATTTGAGACTTAGATTCCACTTTTATAGGTATATCTAGACATTTTAGATGTATGGGAGTAGAGATATTCACATCTTTATGAAGATTATACCCAGTGGGAATGTTTCCCCTGAGTGTCCCCTTATTGATTTTTTTGAGACTTTGTATCTCAATCTCATATTAGTCCATTTGTTCCTCTATAGAAGGAACTTAAACTCTTCAGGGTGGTGATTGGGATGTGGCCACAACTTTCCATTTATATTTGGTTGTTCTTTACTATAGATTCGACAACTGAAAACTTGGAAGTGCCAGATTTTGGAACCTCCTCTGGTTCTGGGTGCATGCAGCCTAAGTTGGTGCATCCAAATCACTTTACTCTTGGGGTAAAATTTTCATGTTGTTTCACTCTACATATGTGTCTTGATCGACATTTTCTATTGTGTTGATGGTGATGACATTTGAAAAGGTGTATTGAGCAATAGTAGTGTTCCCATTACTTTCAACACAATAGGATGACACTGTACTGTCTACATTAGGGACGTTTCTCAAACCCATAACCATATTGGGAAAGTTTGTATTGTGACCCCAGTGGGATCTAATTGCCTTCTCTATATGTTCCTCCTATATTATATAGTGATTAATTACATCAAGGGAGTTTCTAGTCGTGATTGATGAATAATCCCTTTATAGAAGAGGTTTGTCTTGTGGAGGGAGAAATGAATGGGATTCCTGTTGTCGATACATACCTCCTAACCTATAGAATACTGATTATTTCAATGGTGATGATAATGATGAAAATTCCATCTACCCTATAGTCTTAGGTTACCCAGGGCTATAATCGGCATTGATTAATCCTGTTATTGAGGATTTATTTCTTATGTTCGAATATTTGATGATTCTTAAGATGCTCATTGAGATATAAATTCCCACAACCCAATGGGCTAGTTTTGATTTGGAATCTTCATTGAATTCCCTTTGACCCTATTTGGGGATGATGAATCTTGTGATGGTTATTGAGATATAAATTCCCCCAACCCTATGGGATAGGGTTTTCTTGTAGTTTCTGCCTACATGTATTGAATACTCTTGGGAATTAATAATCTAAGGGGTGGAGGTGGTGGTAGATATTCCCCCAACTCAATGGGATAGATTTTACAATGGATGAATGTTATGGTTTATTCTACTATATCCTATTTGATGTGGTTAAGTTGTGCTCATATAGGAGTTGGGTGCAATTATATCCCATGACAGGAGTCAGTTTCTACAGAATTCCATCAGGTTAATTTCCACCTTGGATTTTGTGTCTAAATTGAATTCTTATTGCTTTGATGGGTCCAGTTCAAAGACTTTTTGGCTATCTTATTTCCATGTTTTTTATGTTTGGTCACTATTGAAGCAGGAGAATTCTATTTTAGTGACCAAATTTCTCACACATTACCCAGTCCCCTGGTTTTTTTAAAGAATATGCCATTATATGATGTCTTATTGGAGGGATTATGTTTCTCTAGAAAAATAGTGAAGTGAAATGATCCATATTTCTCCCACCCTTAAATACTTACATCTTGTGATGATCTGGAAATTAATCAATGGAGAGTTGTCATTACTTGGAGACAAAAATTGCATAGGAATTTTTCATGCTCCTCCATTATTGGGTTTTAGGATACAAACAAGGAATCCATTTCAAGATGAAAATAGAGTGTATTGATGATCTAAAAGTGATAATTTTTATCCCGAATAGGGTATATGTCTATCCTTTAGTTGATAATGAGTTTCATATATATTTTGGCATACAAAAAGAATGCAATCCATATTTAGCTCGTTTGGGATCTAATAGTCAGAAGTGGAAAGAGATCAGAACACGATGGAAAGGTTTTTTTGGATAACTCTCTACGTATATCAATATAAGATTCCTCTTCATCAAACTTACATACATCTTTCTAATTAGACCATAAAAGGTGCTTCTTGGGGTCATCTTCTAACTGTATTAGAGTTATTCTAGTAGTTTATGGGGAGATATATTTGGTTGACCCTGATGTTTTGAGAACTTTTCTATAAAAGGCATATGAGCTTTTAACACATTTTCTATAAAGAGGTGTCTAGGAAAGGGGGGGATTTCCTTGTCCACAGAAGATATCTCCATGGGGAGGTTGACCATGGAGGATGTTAGGATTTGAGTCCCTATGATCCATCACCACACTACCACGCGGAGTAATATCATGGGAATGGTCTTATTATACTTTGGTTTATGATTTGATGGACCCTTACAATGTTTATAATGTTTCTTGAATAACCTAAAGGACACTGGAATTAAGTAGATTAGGTATATGAGTCTCGTTCTGCATCGTGGCCAGAAAATGAAAACCTACCTTTTGAAATTCTATAGGGATATGATCCAGTTGTATAATGGTTGTCAAACCTTGTTTATAACTATTTGGTGTTGTGGAAGTATAAACCCCATACTGAGAATCTATGGGAATATACCAATGATCTTCATCACCATTTAAAGGAAAATGTGAATATCCCAAGGCATGTTCCATTATCCCTTGGTCATCCTGGGTTAGAACGAGAGTATGAGCCCGATCCTGATCCTTTTGAATATGTTTTTGGTCTTTTGTGGTAGGGATATGACCCTTCCCATAGGAATGTGCCTCTCTCACTTAGTGAGCCCCGATTTGAGTAGGAATATGAGCCCAATCTGAATATTAATTCCTCATTAGAGTATTTTGATAAAACTCTAAAATGGGAGAAGGGATATGATCCTTCTATTTTACAACCTTAAAAGGATACTGATATGGTCTTTCATCAATATATGTAGGAATATGGACAATTATTCTTTGATTTATTGTAATACACCATGAAGATTTATTGACATGAATATGAGCATGTTATGAGTAATTTACCATTCTCACTTGGTGGTTATTAGCTAGAATGTGGATATTGGCACGATCCTAGGCCTTTCGAAAATTTTGTTGGTTTTCTTCAATATAAATATGAGTATGTTCCAAGGAATGTGCCCCTCTCACATGGTGATCCTTGGCTAGAACTGAGATTGTTAGCCTAACTAGGTTAAATACCCCGAGAGGGAAGGAGGTGAATCAAGGTATGACATTATAAAACCACTTCCCCTTTGGATCTTGTTTCATTATTAAAAAAAAGACTCTTCTATATCTTTCTTCTAGTAATGTATGAGCATAAATTAAATCATGCATGAGACAAAACAATTTTTACTTAGTTCACCCTCACTAAGCTATATCCAAGGATAATACAATGACAATATGCCGATTGTACCCAATCCACTAAGGCTCACTACCAAGAATGTTGGTTCATGCTAGATTTAATTTATACCCAGGGTCATTGCCTTTATATGTTTTAGGGTCAGCTCACTGCTTTCCCAAGGGTCACTCCCTATGTCTCTTTCTTTGGATCACTATTGGTGGAAATGATCACTATATTTCTCTTCCTTTATTGGATACTCTTGGAAGGGATCCACACACCATTTATGGACATATAGGTCCCATCATTTTCATGAATTAATGAATCCTCAACTGTAGATATAAGCTCTATTAAAGTAAAAATTTCATCCAATTGATTAATACTACTTTACCACAGATGTACTGGGAAAATTCAAACATCCGCACAACTCTTGGGTGTCTTGCACACTTCTTTAATGCCTTGCACACAAAATATGGATTTTCATGAAAAAATAGATTGTTCACCACTTTATACTTGCATGTAACTCACTATATTCATGAAACTCACTTTGAGTGCATAAATCCTCTTCTTACATGCAACTCCATTCTGGTGTGAAACTATTATGAGCAACTCGCTACTTGCGCGCGACTCACTTATTGAACGCAAATCACTTCTTGCATGAAAAACACTACTTTCAAAATCCAGATCTCAGATTTTATCTAAGTGTTGAGCATTCTCAAATGAGGGGGGTAGCCACCAATTTATAGGCATTTTACTGACCCTACACACAAATTGTGTAACATTCCTCGAGCACACAACTATCCTTCACGCAAGTCTTATTCATGCAAACTCACCTTTCTTGAAAATCCTTAAACTATGATAACTTCTTTCTTTTTACATATTTTTATGTAATTATCTTGAAAAATTTCTTACACACAACTTTCAAAACCTCTTAAACACTTGCGTGCAACTTTCGTTTCCAAAAACACTTTTCTCCATTGTAACACTCCGAGTATTTATAATATTTTCATTTATAAATATATTTAATTTTGTTTATTTCTTTATTTTTATGAAACACTCAGTTAATAATACACTACACACAATAATTATTTGTCTTTAATTACACCTAAAGCCCATTTTTACAAAACAACAATATAATAATAAAATATTATTATTTAATACAATATATTACCTAACCATTAAATTATTAGTTAGGAATAGTATTAAAAACAATTATAATTTTATATATTATATATAAATTTAACATTCATCTTATGTATTTTCTAGACACGATATAAGAAAAAAATTCAATTTTTTAGATAAAAGATGTTTTTTTAAATACAGTTTTGTCACCTTCTAATAAAGAACCCATTTTAAATCCAATATTTGAAAATTTTATATATTAAATTTTAAAAAATAAACTACTTATTTGAAATATTAATTCAAAATTTACTTTGGATTAATTTTTGATATTTTTCTGATAAATTTGACGTTTTTATGAATAGTAAAAATATACTATATTTTAATGGAAACAACTTTTTCATAAAAATAATTCATGTTGTTAAATTACATTATTGAATAGTTTTAAAGTATAAATAATTTTTTTATCATCTACTATAATTTAGGTCATTTTCATTAATTTTACATTGATGTTAGATATAAACATTTCAATCTTTTATAATGTTTTAACTTTCAAAAAAACTATTTTTTATTCTGATAGTGGGATTTATATTAAATTAATTAATGAAAATTATGTGTTTTAAATTTTAAACATTGTATTAAATATTTGGAATCAGTGGTTCCAAATTATGTAAATTGGGTCCTTTTATTTTTTGGCATTATAAATAGTAACTGTTGTGATTTTTTTATTACCGTGGTTAAGGGTAAATCGGGTAATTAAAGGTAAAAATAATATTATAAAATTACCCTAACACCTATAAAAATCCTATTGTATGAATAAATTTGACCCTCATAACATATTTTTTAAATGAAATCATTTAATGTACCCTTTTCCATGAATACGACATGAATATTATTATTAATGAATGTGACAAAATATCAAACTCTCATTTCTTATATGCATAATAATTTTAATATAGAGATATCCAGGACATAACAATGATTATAAATAGTCTCTAGAAGTCTAAAAGAATTAAATACCTTATTTAAATTTATATAAAATTTCTAGAGATTAAATAATTACCATTAATGATTACATAATAGTGATGAAGAAATTATTTTATTAATAGAAATATCAAATAAATGATATTAAAAATATTAAAATAAATATAATTTACTTAATTAAAAACATACAAGAATTTTATAGATAACATAGACATGTTATTGAAATATTTTAAGTATTGGTTTGAAGTTATCATGTTGGATTTATACTTTTAAAAATAAAAATATTGAATAATATCAAAATTGACATAAATGATACTATAAAATAAATAATATTTTATTAAAAGTTATAAAATTAATAAAAATATATGGTTTGTACAACTAACTTTAATAGTTTTAAATATGTAATAAATGATCCAATTATGGTTCTTTTTTATTTTATAGTAACTACATTAACCCTATTGTGTAAAAAGACAAGTTCTCACGGTAAAGTTTAAATTATTTAACTAAGGGTTAAAGCCAAACTATAAGGTTAATTTCATGACCTAAACATGTCTAAAATTCATTGTTTGATAATATTTAGACTCATACTCATATTATAATCGAATCAAATAACTTTTTATCCTTTTTTAATTGATAATTAATTTATAATAATTTAATATTTTAAGAGTTTCCTAAAGTTCCACTCACCTCTCTTATAAAAGGCACCTCTCCTTCTCTTTTAATCATACATCTAAAGAACTTTTTCTTGTCCAAAACCTACCCAATTATCCTCCCAACTTCTCTAAATTAATCCTAGAGTCCATAATTTGGGCACAAATCCATCCTATGGAGTCTTTTTGTGAAAATCAAAAGGGGATACCTGAAAAAGTGGTAATTGTTTTATCACCTCTTTCAAAGTTATTTTCTTCTTCTACTTCCTCTTATTTTGTTGTTATTATAATAAAGTAATAAATCTAGTATAATATATATTCTTATATGTTATTATGATAATGTTACAACCATATTACTCCTTTTATCCATCCTATGAATAACAATATCACTATATGTGTGTACATATGACTTACCGTCTCTACGCCGTGGTGTAATTTGTTATTCAAAACTAATTTATTTGGATGGGTATAATAATGAGTAAAATGGATATAAATAATAAATATAACATGATAATTATTCTTTATAATTAATATACCATCCAATTATATACTATTTAACCATTAAGGGAATGATATCGTCGCTCGTGCGTATGTACGACATACGGTCTCCACGACACGATGAGATTCATTCTCCATATTAACCATTAAAGAATGATTATAAAATTAAAATGATGATTAAATATAATATTTATGAACTTAATATAATTCTGTATATGAATAAAATATGTCTAATGCATAAGAAACATGACTTACATGACAAAATAGGAATGAGAAAATGAACTAGTTAACACCCGAAACAATGGTAATATTGAAATATTATTAACAAAACAATAAAAGAAGATCATATATGATATCATAAATATGTAAATGGTCCTATTATAATTTAATAACATTATTTAAATACTATACATAAGGATAATTCACCCTTGAATAAATGAAAGGATATGGTACAAGTTAATTTCACAATCTCATTGTTATCTGAGATTATTTATGCATAAGTATTCATTGGAAAATTTTTATCATCCATGTACATGTTTCTTAAAAATGTTTTAAAATGAAATATTTTTAAAGTTTTATATAAGATAATATTTAAATAAAACATCATTTTAAATGTTTTAATTATTTATTCTTCGAAATCTTTCTCATTAATGTCCATGTTTTCAAAATGGTTTTATAGATTTAATTATATGGACATGAATGTTTTAAAATTTTAATTATTTTAAAAAGTCTCAAAGTTTCATGGGATAATTTGATCCAAAAATATATTTTTAAATGTCTTATTTTATATGTGTGTAGCTTTTGAATAAATGATTTCAAAGAAAAAGGGGTATTTTCCTCAAGATATTTTTAATGTCAACATCATTTGTTGGAGCTTATGATTAATTGATGATGATATCTTATGATATCATTTACTATATTTTATTGAATGGTTTATGATTATTTTGATTGTGGATGTGATATTTAGATACCATTCTTGGTTTATGATTAAAGTATTCATATTTCGTATACTATATTTTAATACGAATGATTATATTGTTTATGTTTCACCATTTTAATACGAGGAATGTATTTGAATTTGTAAGTAATGGGTGGGGACCACTATAGCCCCTCGATGCATTAGTAGGTTTCATGGAACAAAATATATATGGTTTCTTCTATGGCCTTACCCATTTAATATATTATTGGCATAAAGCCTTGAAATTATTATATTCTTGTCATGATGCCTTGATAATATGATATTCTTGGCATGAAGCCTCGATGGTAAGTTTCAAATGTATAGCATTATGAATTCCCTCATTATGATATTAGTTATTGATATTACATGTGATTAGTAAACTAGTATAATATCCATGTGAATGTTTTAAAAGAATTAATTTATTTATTCATTCCATATTATGTTCAATTTTATGTTTAAAAAGACTGTATTTTAGTTTTATACTTTTATTAAAAGTTTGTGCTTATTTATGAAAGTTTCTACTATACTGTTTAACCTTACTAAGCATCTAAGCTCACCCCTTTCATATTTTTTATTTTCACAGGATTTTAAGAAATATTTTATGACTAATATAAAGGGTTAATCTAGGAGAATAATTTTATTCTTAAAAAATTAGCTATGTTTCATTTATTCTTTGAATCATAATGTAAAGTTCGTATATGTAATATATTTTCCAAGACTTCTAAACTGATTGTTCCTTCAAGATTTGTTACTTATAATCATTCCAATGTATTAAAATAATGCACCATCTTTGGGAAACTAGGTTTGGGGTCTTGCAGTTGGTATTAGAGTAAGTTTCGCAATAACTTTTGAAATTAGATTTAGAAAACAAGGATTAGAAAACATAACCTTATGATTTACTTTGAGGATAATTTTAAGTATTGGATATCATCCTTTAGAGATGTCATAATTTAGAGATACTATAAATTATTCTCCAATAATTTATCTCTTTGATTAGTGTTTCTATGATTTTTATTTAGTATTTTTTGCGATGTTTAGAATCAGTAAGGTTATTCAAGTAATGGTTATGCTGCTGATAATGAATAGATTACAAAATGAAATGAGATAAAGGAGGTATTAAGGAATAAAATGTTAAAGCATAGTTAATGGTTTAAGAGTGAAGTAGGATGATTAAGGTTATTTTGTATTTAGATTCAAAAATTATTACATCAATGGTTCTATGGTTATTAGATTCATAAGATATATAAGGATTTTATTGCATTACTTCTTCTTTAAGGATTTGTTAGCATAAGAGTTTTCATTAAGGATTTAAAGGTGATCAAATATTTGGTATGTGAAAATAAGATCTACCTTTTATTTTCTACGAAATCAAATGTTATGATTTATTTTAGAAATTTAGAGACCTTTTTGGATAGTTAATTTGATTGGAAGTATTTTGGTCGAGTCTTAAGGTTGTAATAGAGTAAGTTGAACATTGGATATTATTGTTTGAGGATGAAACATTTATTTAATTTTGAATATACTAAGGTTGAATTTTGTAATTTTATAATAATATAGTTTTAGAAAAGAAGGAAAACTCATAGGTCGGATGACAACCTATCGCACCCGATAAGGCTGTGAGACTTGAACAATCAACCGAAGGGCGACAAGGGTGCATCACCTACCACTAGACTATGTGAAGTCCCTGGTAAGTATAACATAGTTTTATTTATTTAGATGGTATGAGTTAATTTTTGGCACCTTATAGGATTAGTATAAATATAATATTTTTAGTTTTATTATGTTTTGAAGAGAAATATGAGTTTGTGGTAGGAATTAGTTAAAGGATGAAACTCTATATGTCAAGTAATTATGCTTCCTTGTGTCTTTAGTCTATTAAGTAAATTAATTCTTCAAATCTAGGGAAAGAATATTGAAAAAAAAAATTATATCCTAGTACTTTATCTGATGAATCAATTGGTTCCTTAGATCATTGCATATTTAGATCTTTTTTTGTTAACTTTCTCCTAATCATGTACTCTATCACTTTCAATCATAACATGATGGTTAGATTTTTCTTTCATGTCCATGTTTTCCTACAATAATCCATTGTTTGTTTTATCTCAGGTGACCGTCATACTTCCCATTATTTATTTTACAGCGGGGGTCTCATTAATCCTTTTCTGATATGGGATTTCAAAAAAGATATTGTGAAATGTCAAACCCCTAGCTTTCAATCCTGAGTATAAATTACAAGGATGCAATTTATTGAAGGAGGGGATAATGTAACACCCTGAATCTTTATAATATTTTCATTTAAAAATAAATTTAATTCTTTATTGCTTTATTTTTACATAAAACCCATTTAATCTAATTATACACACAATAATGAGTTTGTTTGTGTTACACGCAAGACCCAGTTTTACCAAGAAACAGTGTATTAATAAAATATTATTATTTAATATAGTATATTACCTAGCCATTAAATTAGCAGTTGTGAATAGTATTAACCACATTTTTAATATTTCATTTTCCATATAATATTAACAGTCATCTTATGTATTTTATATACATGATATAAGAAAAAATTCAAATTTTCAGATAAAAGAGGTTTTTTTTCAAAAAAATGAAGTTTTTCCACCTTTTCATGGAGAACCCATTTTAAATCAAATATTTGAAAATTTTATATATTAAATTTGAAAAAATAAATTTCCTCATTGAAATAATAATATAAAAATTTACTTTGGATGAATTTTTGATATTTTTCTGATAAATTTGACATTTTGATGAATAGTTAAACTATATTAAATTTTAATTGAAAAAAATCATCAAAAATTTAATGTGGTTAATTTAAATTATTTAATGGTTTTAAATTAAATATTGAATATTTTCTATAATTTAATATTATGTAGGTCATTGAAATTAATTTTACATCGAAGTCAGATGTAAAAACATTTCAATCATTTTTAATGTTTTAACTTTTAAAAAACTCATTTTTCATTCCGACAAAGGAATTTATTTTAAATTAATTAATAAATATCATGTTTTTTGAATTTTGAAAAATATATTCCATATTTTTAATCCTTTGGTCCAAATTATTTAAATTGGATCCTTTTATTTTTGGGCATTATGAATTGTAATTTTAGTAATTTTTTATTACTACGGTTAAGGGTAAACTGGGTAATTTAAGGTAAAAATAATATTATTAAGTTACCATAACACCTATAAAAAATCCTATTGTATGAATAAATCATACCATTATAATCTATGTTTCTAAATTTAATCATTTAATGGACCCTTTTCCATGAATATGACATGAATATTTTTATTAATGAATGTGAAAAAATGCCACACTCTCATTTCTTATAAGAATAATAATTTTAATATAGATATATCCAAGAGATAAAATAGATTATAAGTAGTATATATAAATCTAAAATAATTACCTACCTCATATAAATTTATTTATAATTTATAGATATTAAATAATGACCATTAATTATGACATAATAGCGATGCAAAAATAATTTTATTAATAGAAATATCAAATAAATGATATTAAAAATATTAAAATAAATATTATTTTAATTAATTAAAGACATACAAGAATATTATAGATAAAATAAACATGTTATTTAAATATTTTAATTATTGGTTCAATGTTATCATGTTAGTTTGATATTTTAAAAAATGAATATATTGAATAGTATCAAAATTGACATAAATGATACTTTAAAATAAATAATATTTTATTAAATGTTATAAAATTAATAAAATTATAAGGTTAGTCCAAATAACTTAAATAGTTTTAAATATGTCATAAATTATTCAATTAGGTTACTTTGGGTATTTTATAGTAACTACATTAACCCTGTAGTGTAAAAAGACAAGTTGTCACTGTAAATGTTAAATTATTTAACTAAGGGTTAAAGCCAAAAGATAAGGTTAATTTTATGAGATAAACATGTATAAAATTCATTGGTTGATTATATTTAGACCCATACTCATATTATCCTTGAATAAACTCATTCTATATCCTTTTTTAATTGAAAATTAATTTATATTAATTTATTATTTTAAGAGTTTTCTAAAGTGTCCCTCACCTCTATTATAAAATGGAACCTCTCCTTATCTTTTAATAACACATCTAAATCACTTTGGAATGGACAAAACCTGAAAAATTATCCTCCCAACTTATCTCACTTTATTCCAGAGGGAATACTTTGGGTATAAATCTATCCTATTGAGTCCTTTTGTGCAAATCAAAAGGGGATACCTGAAAAAGAGGTAATTGTTTTATCACCACTTTCAATGTTATTTTCTTCTTCTACTTCCTCTTTCTATGTTGTTCCCATAATAAAGTAATAAATACAGTATAATATATATTTTGAGATGTTATTATGAAAATTTTACAACCGTATTTCACCTTTTATGCATCCTATGAATAATAATATCACCATGTGTGCGTACGTACGACTTACCGTCTCCACATCGTGGTGTAATTTTTTATTTAACACTAATTTATTTGGATGGGTATAATTATGAGTATAATGGATATAAATAATGTATATAACATGATAATTATTCTTTATAATTAATATACCATCCAATTTCATACCATTTTACCATCAAGGGAATGATATCATCGCTCGTGTGTACGTACGACCTACCGCCTCTACAACACGATGAGATTCATTCTCCAAGTCAACCCTTCAAGAATGATTATAAAATTCATATGATGAGTAAATATAATATTTATGTACTTAATATAATTTTGTATATGAATAAAATTTGTCATATTCTTAAGAAACATGACTTACACGATATAACATGAATGGGAAAATGAAGCAGTTAACACCCGAAACAATGGTAATACTAAAATATTATTAACAAAATAATAAAAGAGAATCATATATGATATCATAAATATAGATATGGTACTATTATAATTTAATATAATTATTTAACTATTATATTGGATTTTAATTCAACCTCGACTAAAGAAAACTACAAGGTGAGGGTTAATTTCACAATCTCATTATTATCTGAGATTGTTTATGGGTAAGTATTTAATGGGACATTTTTACTATCCATGTCCATGTTTCTTAAAAAAAATTCAAAAGGAATATTTTTAAATTTGTATGTAAGGGAATATTTAACTAAAACATCATTTTAAATGTTTTAAATATTCAATCTTTTAAATCTTTCTCATTAATTTCCATGTTTTCAAAATGGTTTTATGGATTTAATTACATGAACATGAATGTTTTAAAATGTAAATTAATTTTAAAATTTTCAAAGTGGTATGGGAAACATTGATTAAAAAATATCTTTTTAAATGTATTATTTTATAAGTTCATAACTTTTGAATAAATTATTTCAAAGAAAAATGGGTATTTGTCTCAAGATATTTTTAATGTCAACATAATTCGTTAGATCTTATGCTTAATTGAGGTTTATCTCTTATAATATCATTTACCATATTTTATTGAATGGTTTATGATTAGTTTTATTGTGGATGTACTATTTATATATCATTCTTGGTTTATGGTTAAAGTATTCATATTTCATTTACTATATTTTAATATGAATGATTATGTTGTTTATGTTTTACCATTTTCATATTAGGAATGTATTGGACTTAGTAAGTGATGGGCATGGCCCGCTATAGCACCTCGATGCATAGGTAGGTTTCATGGAAGAAAATAGATATGGTTTTGGCTGATTCCTTATCTATTTATTATATTCTTGGCATAAAGTCTTAAAAGTACTAGATTCTTGTCATGAATCCTTGAAAATATTATATTCTTGGCATGAAGCCTTGATGGTAAGTTTCAAATGTCCAGTATTATTCATTCCCTCATTATGAGATTAATTATTGATATTATATGTGATTATTAGACTATTATAATATCCATATATGTTTTTAATGTAATTTATTTGATTTATTATTTCCATATTATGTTCAAGTTAATTTTTAAAAGGCTTGTGTTTCAATTTTATACTTGCCTTAAAAGTTTATGAATATTTATGAAAGCTCCTACTACACTATTTAACCTTATTGAGCATCTGAACTGACCCTTGTATTAGGTTTTATATTCAAAAGATGCCAAGAAGTGTTTTATGAATGATATGCAGGGTTAATCTAGGATAATAGTGTCATTATTAAAGAATTTTCTATGTTGTATTTATGCTTTGAATTGTAATGTAATGTTCATGTATATAATCTATTTTTTAAGATTTCTAATTTAATTGTTCCTTTAGGATGTTATTACTTGTAATAATTACAAGGTATTAAAATAATTCACCATCTCTAGGAAACTAGGGTCAGGGCGTTACATCTATTCACCAATTTTTGGACCCAAAAATTTGGAAAACATTAGGAAACGACACCACCTTGTATATGATATTTTTCCACCACCTCTAGAGCATACATTAATTTTTCATGGTTTATTGATTTTATTTTTGAAAACCCATTTCATTCCTATAATATTCTTTCCTTCTAGTCGAGGAGCAAGTTACCAGGTTTCATTTTTCACAATTTGATCCATCCCTTCATTCATCGCATTCAACCATTATTTATACTCAACTTCATCCATAATGGATTGTGATTCCACCTATGTGATAAGTGTTGTTTTATTTTAAAACATTGATATTCATCTGGTCCTAACTAGACATTCCTAAATTTTGAAATATATTATATATTTCAATTTTTTTTTGAAATTATATAATTTAAATTATTTTCTTCTGGTCTTATAATCCTTATCACTATAGTGATCAAAATATATTTTTACATGGTTAGGATTTCATTACTCTTCCTCTACATTAACTTCCATAAAATTTACCATTATATATTATATTAATCTATCCACATCTTATTAAAAAATTCTATTAAGTTGAACTAATTTTCCATGAATTTTTCCACAAAGAAATCAACTAACTTATGTATTTGTTTATTTTGACAATTTCAACTTATTATATTGGGAGAATATATCATTAAAAAACATTATTCCATATTTTCATAAAACTTTCTGAAATCAATATTTTTTTATCTTTATTATGAAATGACTCATAAAAAAATTAAAATAATTCACTATAGCATTATTTTTATACCATATCTCATAGTGATTCATTTTTATTTTGTTCATATTAAGAATTTTTTTGAAAATGTATTGTTGTAGTTATAACATTTCTCCATAAGAACTTTGAAAGTTCATATTCATTAAGAATGATTATTCCCATATCAGCTAGACTTATATTTATCCTTCCCACAACTTCATTCTGTTAATGGGTGTAGGGGAAACTACACTAGTGTTTAATTCCATTTTTCTTTAGGTGGGAATCAAAAGAGTTCCTTGTGTACTTCTTTCCATTTCATATTCTCAATTTTGAAATAAATACACCCATATCCTTCTCAACTTCCCTTCTAAAGATTTTGAAAATATCTAAATATTCTTATTTATGTTTTATGAACATTATATTAGTCAAATGAGTGAAATAACAAATAAAAATAATAAATTATTATTCATTATTTTTTTATTGATGTATCATCAACCTGTGTAAGTTGGAATGTATGAGCTCATTTATTTTAGTGAATGGAATTTCTAATTTTGTATGACTTCCAATAACCATGAATTATTTATAGAAACTTGTGCTAATAGCATCATATTTTATATTTTGTTGTGGAAAATATAGTTTATAATCTTCATATAAAATCCTTCTCATACTCTTCTACTCAATATATAAAATTCTCTGGTTCCACAAATTGATTTCATCTAAAGTACTCAAATAATATGAGTTACTAGGATCACCAATCTAAAATAAATTTCCACTAGTTCTTTATAACTTAGTGAAAACCTTTCCATATTTAGAATATCTTATGATATATGAATCATTTATGAAGATATATTACTTCCCATCATCATATAGTTGGATAAAAATTCGTAAGTTTTGTTTATGTCTAGAAGAAAATAGTACATCGTTTGATTATAACTTCTTAGATTTATTTTATATCATACAAATTCATTTTATTTTTAAGGAAATATAATTTCCATAGGTGACTTATACTCTCTCATATTATTTAATATTATTTTATATTTTCACATTAGTTATCATATGTGAGTAACTTCCACGGTCAAGTATCCATGGTTTATTCTTTTTTCAATATTTTATTTTTATCTGAATAATAAAATATTTATCTTCAATCATCATTTCCCAAGTTTCTTTTCCTTTTTTGGTATAATATTATTTCCCTAGAATTATTTTTAGGACATATTCAACATAATGACACAGTTGGTCAAATATTATGAAAATATTATCTAGATAATCAAACTGATTTTTCCTTGATGTTTTTTAATTTCTGATAATTTTATTTTATATATTCCTTTAGCTTAAAAAAATTAATTCATTTTCTTCAAAAGATTATCAACCTCAATTAATCTATACTTCCATGTAGATACATGTTTTACCAATAATTATATTATTTATGTTTAAAGATCCAACAATACCAACAATATCCATTGAACATTGATCTTCCGTAGTAGTATAGTTTTTTCTTTGAATATATTCTTTTGAGATTAAACATATGTTACAAAATATGAATTCCACTATTGGGGGGAATAATTATTCCAGAAGATAATTTTAACTTTTGTTGACATGTAATATTTAATACATCCTTTCTCAAAAACATACCTTCTATTATTAGTTCTTAAATTTTTATGATTATCAAAATAAAAAGAACTTTTAAATTTAATGGATCTCGATTCACTTGATTTTTTAGATGATTTATCTCAACAGTTTGATATTTTTACACCCTCATCTATAAAGAATTATTGAAAATCTAATTCATATTATTTATATTATTTTCATCCTCATGAAATTATTATTTTTTCTTACATATATCTTCTTCTTTGTAAGTAAGTTTTTTATCATGTTCTTTCACTATTTTTTCCTATTCCATAACTTTAATCATGAGGATTTTAATTTACAAAATGTACACCTCTTGCATTTTGAGAAATTATTCTTTTCATTCATTCTTATTTTCACTTTCCTTATTCAGTACTCTAGATTATTTCTTGAGTTTTATGTTTTTCTCAAGATATGACTCACATTATAATATTAGAATATGATCAATATAAGTTTCTTCACCTACTTCTTATTCACTATTATAAGTATCTTCATTTATTTTAAAATGATTCATAAAGCTTTTAAACTTATCTAAAACTTTATATTCCAATAAACTATTTTATGTATTGTAATACTCTTCCTTTTTATGCAACATACTTACTTTATCCCTTCTGGTGTACTTTTTTTCTTTTAGTGAAATATTTGACTTCCTTTAAAGTTTTACTCCACTTATTTCTTTCTGGGTTTTCTTTTGGAATATCATTATCATATTCTCTATATTTATTATTTAATTGTTTATTGTAAAATTTATGATCCCACCATACCCAAAAAATTTAATTGGGAGTTTTCCTTTATTATTTCATATTCCTTTCCAAAAATTACTAGATATAAGGGAAATAATACTGTTTTTCTCTTAATCATCATCTTCATTATCTTCGAAATCATTATATCACATTACCTTATCATCCTATTCTCATATTTTCAACTTACTCATAGATTTAAAATATATCTTCTCATTAATATTATTTTTGAATATTGGATCTTTCCTCATACGATATGCAACATTCATATTGTGTAGATAATAAAGAGATAAATTATATCTATCTTTTAATGAAGATACTTTAGGATAAAACCCATCAATAAATTTCCTCTTCATTGTTTTAAGAATATATGAATCTACTATGACTTATATAAATCCTCTAAGGTTTTTAAAATTTTTATTCACTCAAGTGAAGTAATCATCAATATTTTATTCTTCCTTAATCCTAATATCTTTGAACCTACTTCTCATGTTTTGAATATTTACTTCATTTACATTAATATTCCTCTTGAAGATGATTTTAAGTTTTTTCCAAGTTTCTTTCATAATTTAAAGTCCCATCACCTTCATATAAAATTTATCATACAAAAACATTAGATTATAATTCCAAAATTTTCCATCATCATTTTGATTTAATTTTTCAATAAATGACTTTGGATAATATTTATCCATGGGTGTAAATCCTACAATAGTTTCATCAATCACCTTTTGGCCAAGATAAAAAGTCTTGTATATCATTTTATTTTTATATACATGATAATTTGTATCATCAAAGGTAGGATTACCCCTACTATTGAATGTGTTGTGATTATACATTATAAATAATATAAGGATATTATATTGGGAACTTGGGTTTCTCTAAGTTCCTATGAATATGTGGACCACTAATGAGGGGGTTGAATCAGTAGATATATTTTATAATTTCTTTTTTATTTAAATTAGCCTCTATAAATGTTTAAATATTCGATCATTTTAATAATAAAACTCAACATCACTCACATATAATGATAAAGAATATAAATTCAAGTCACAAAAGTTTTTAAAAAATTCAATCCCAATGTGGGTACCTGGTCCATGTCATGTTGACTCTCATCGAGCTATAGGTATCCACTAAATAATGTATATGAATAAAAATGAGCTAACACTCATCAATATACTTCTGTATCTTGATAGGAAATAATATAGGTTTCCTACCAGTTACAACATTTGATTCTTATTTTTTTCCAATGAAATATTGTAACTTCGAATTCTAATCACTATATTTTTCATATATAAATTCTATGAAACTTATGTTATAGGAAGTTATACTTCTGGCCAATCAAATTGGAACACTTATGAAATTTAAAACATTCTTCTTAGAAAAAAGAATTAGAGGCTTTCTAAAATCCTTATTCCTTTTTGTTTTCTAAAAATATTTGGTCATCCACACCTCTAATATTACTTCTCTCAGAATTATAAAAAACACTATAAGAATACTCACACAATTTTGATTATTATATACTAATGTATATCCTAAACTAATCATTGATACATATAATTTAAAATACTTAAATTTCACACATTTAAAAATATCATTGAATTCATTTAAACCCTTTCCACTTTATGAGAGTCAACATCTTGCGTCAAACCTTCTGTGAAAAGTATATTCAACTCAAATTTCAAAACATCCATAAAACACAGCTAGAATCATGAACTTTTTTTCATGAATAATAAACATTAAATGTCCAGATTATAAAAACCACAATTCTCTTTGAATTCACATGAATGTGAAGCTACTCAATATTTACCAGTGTACTAACTTGTGAAGACTTAAATAATATTATCAATTTAATTTAATTCCAAGGAAATTATTGTTTTTAAAATCATATATATATATATTATTTTGTGTAATTTTTTATGAATGCATGAATATCCACCTTCTGATACCGACTTCCAATATTTCATGCATAAAAACTCGGGTAGCCTTCAAGTCTCGCAAAACCCTAGTTCTTCTAATGTTCTCACCCTTTTACTACTAGTACCCAAAAAGCATACCAACCTAATATTATACTCACTACTTCTAATATACTTTAATCATGATAAATATATTATTGTTCATTTTTTCAAATTGAAGGAATATCATAAGTATCACCATAATTTTTGTGAATTCATAATATATATATATAAAGTCACTTGGAACCTTTCTGTTAATGTACTTTTGTTGAATGTGATCTCAGTTAAGACTTAGCTTCAACTCAACTCATCCTCAAATGGTCTTTCCCACTTCAAATAGTTTTGTTCAACCATAAAAATAGTAATAATATTATAATGAAATCACAAAAACTTATTTCAAAGAACTTGGAAATCTTCTTATAAATCTTTATCAAGTGAAATTACAAATATTCTTCTAAATCTTCTCATGAAAAGATATTATTCTCAATTATTTTTTTCTTCTCTAGATAATTAAAAAACACGATCTTCTTATGATAATATAGTAAATAAAATTATCTAAACTTATAGTTTCACCTAAAATATAAAAAACATGTACAGAAAAATATTGATAAAAAATAAAAAGACTTCAATAATTCTAAACTAAGGGTTCTTCAATATCATAGTGATTCCCATGAGATTGAATATTTCAAGCATGAGATTTATCTCAAGATATACTTGTTAAATTTCATCTTAGTCTTGGTCTGGGGAAATCTATAGTAACACTAGTTCATTTATGAGATTAGAAAAATGATTCTCATAAGTAAGACTAATGTTGTTTAATTAAATTTATATATATTTCATAATACGTTTGATTTTATTTATATCCACTAATTTAGTGGTTATTTTATAACAGTTATATTTAATATTTATAATAAGTTCATGGTTTTATTTTATTTCATTGTTGTATGTAAAATACGATATTTGAAAACAATTATTTAAATCGAAATATATACTAAAATAATTGGTAGTTACATTCAACCCTCCCTAAAAATAATTTCATCCTAAAAAATCCATTACATAGATAAAAAGCAGTGAGGGTATTTTTTTCTCATTAAATCCTATAGTTCTCAAGTAGATTCCCCATACTTATGATCTTTACAAAAAAAATTAACTAATAAGGTGTCCCTATTACACAACACTTTATTTATTTGATCCAAGATCTCTATTGGGTTTTAATTATAAGATAGACCTTGTTCCAATTGTATATATTTTGATTTTAGTACATGTGATGGATATAATATGTAATTTCTCAAATGAAATTCAAGGAATACATCATATATATGAGAGATGTTTGGTAGAAGCACTGAGCATTAATCCACCATCTCGATACGATCAAGAATATAGAAGGGACTAATAATCTAGGGATTATATTTCCCATCTTTTCAAACCTCATAACCCTTTTATAAATAGATATATAAAGTAATACTTTATCACCAGTTTAATATAAAAATCACATTAATGGTTATTAGTATATACTTTTATTGACATTGTGCTTATTTCATATTTTTTTAATGGATCAAATATTATCCATCATTTCTTAGATAATATTAGATCCTAAAAGTTTACTTCCTTTAAATTCATCCTAAAATGTCAAAGTTTTGCATATTTTCCTATATAGAGATTCATATAGTGCTATTCAAATTCTAGAGTGGAAACTATTATTAAAAGAGAACTCATCTAAAGGAAGATTCTGATCCTAACATCCATTAAAATATATTGACTATAATCTTAGCATATCATAAAATGTATGAATGGTCATTTCATATTGACTATCAGTTTGATAATGATATTCCATACCAAAACTCATATATATATTTAATTAATGTTTAAGACTCCTTTAGAATTTTGATGTGAACCATGAATGTCAATCAGATGAAATTTAAAGTGGTACTCCATATATCCTTACCACCACCTTTATGTATAATATGGATATTTGATCAAATAAGAAATCCTCATGAATTTTAATGAAGTGTTCTAACTTTTTATGTTAGTACAATAATAACCAAATAGAATTTTTCTATTTAGGATTCTTCAAGAGACCAATGATGAAAACCATAGTGATATTTTGAAATATCCATACCATTATAGGTAATGGTTTCATCATCCTCTTAGATTTATAACACTCATCTATTAATTTTTGGCATACCAGGATTTGAGAAACATACTCCATAATCTCCAATTTCATTTTCTCTCACTAGAAGTGTGACTTAATATCTTTATATATCTTCTTTCTTCCGTGATAAATCAAGAAGGATAATTTATGTGAATAATCAAGAAGCTCCTTCTTTAATTATATTTTTAATGGGAAATAAATTCATTATTAGAATATTATAAACCTATTATTATAAAATTTAAATATATTTATATCATAATTTTCTCCATAGAGATAATTTTACCAAATCATCATTGAAAAGATGAACATTTCTAGCTCAAAATCATTTATCAATTAATTTTAATCATTTATATTTAATTGACATGAGAAATAACCAATTAATGTGTTAACATATAAAAGGTAACATACCAATACCTTCTTCTAAGAATCAATGTATATGATAAACCCTTACCCAATATTGGGGTAATGTTAATACATGTGTAGAAACTAACCTCTTCTTAGGTTCCTTGAAACTTTATTCACATTACTCTATATAAATAAACCTTACTCCTTTTCATATAAAATTGGTTATAGAGTTTGAAAATCATGATAAATTTATTAGAAATCAGTGATAGTATTTTCATAAACTAAAAAATCTATGAATTTTTGTCATAATTGTTGGTCTGGGCCACTTTCCAGTCACCTATTTTTTAAAAGGAATAACACATATAACCAAACTAATAATCACATTACCCAAAAAGTTACTTTTGGTTTCTAAAATTCACACTTGTAGAACTTAGTAACCAATTTATTATTTTTAATGTTATAGGTATCCTATTTATTCATTCAACACATTTTTAGTAATAACTATCTAAGGTGGTGATGAAAAAAGAAATATTTCATTCATTGAGGTGGTAGTTGGCACATAACATGGTGATGTTTTAATTTTCCAAATTGAAGGAAGGATGGTAGATAGTGGTTATTCCATAAAAATAATAAAATTTCAATATAATAGTGATACTTATTTCATTATAATAGTATAGTTATATAATATTCGAAGGAGGGTAAGGATGAAATAATCTTGAAATAATTTGGTAAAGATAGTTACCTATTCCTTGAATACCTTTCTTTGGATCACACCTTAGGCCTTCTAAGAATAGTATTATATCGATAAAATAACTTATATAACATGGGAATAATATATGGTGATAGGTTTTGGTATATGGTAATCAGTATAAATGGCTCAATGTGTGTGTTGAAATGAAGTGGTGAAGGGATCCATTTATTGGTGAGAGGAATGTCAATCTTGTAAATACTCTCAACATTAAAATAAAGTCCATCATTTTCAAGGTAAAGTGTTCCAAAATAAGATAAATTTTGAATCTAAGAAGATATATATAGAAATATACACATCCAATAAAATTATATATAATTCCTTTTGGGGGTTTGGGTCTTATATTTTAGCTTTACCCCCTTTTAACTCATTTTATCTTTTATCGTGGTGACTTACTTTTACCATTATAACTCATTTTTATGAAAAAAGAGAAATTGAACATATTAACTAGTTTGAATATTATAATTCAAAAATTTTAAATCATTTTACCTTATTAAATTTCTAAAGTTGGTAAAAATAAATTTTTATATAATTATTCAAAAAGTGATGGGAAACAATTTTTTATGTCTTTTTAATAATAAAAATGATTTTACACCAAAATCATATGTAGTGATAATAATAATTAAATTTATTGGTTTATTAATAAATTAATTAGAGTTATATGAATTTAAAACTAAACCGAAACTTAATTTAATTATTTTCATACAAAATAAAAAAGTACCAAAAGTAGTTTCTATTATAATAAAATATCACATAGGTTCTAAAATGTTAAAAATATATTTATAAACCCAAAAATATTATTTTATTTTACTCCTTAAATACATATTTTTTTGATAAAATATTTTTTATAAACATTTAATTCATACTTATATCATGATGATGTCTCAAAAGTTAGGGTATTGATAAAAATATTATTTTTTACTATTCAACTAAAAATCATCTTTTTTAGAAAAATACCAAAATTTCACCCGAATTTAATTTTAAAATTATTAATGTAAAAATAAAGTTATTTTTTTAAAAAAAAATCTAAAAAGTGGTAAAAAGTAATATCAATATAAAAACACATAACGTGGGGAAACAATTCTTATAAAAAATAAAACATAAAGTGAATAAAATTTCTTAATAATAAAAAATAATTTATTAAATTAATAAGTACTTGTTTATATAATCATAAAATATACTTAAAATACCTCATTTACACCACATAATATCTAAGGTTATGATATTCACTAGTGGAATTCACGAGTTTTGGTTAAACTAGTATGAATCTTATAGTGATTTCTATGAGTTTTAACCTTTTCCACAGTCAGTTTTTTCTCAAGAAGTACTTGTCAAAGTTCAACATGGTCTTAGTCTATGTAAAACCCTAGTGTCTCCAAATCCTTTAATATATTTTAAAAATCATTTAATTAAGGTTTAAAACTATATCTTGATTCTATTTCTATATATTTCATAATTTGGTTACTTTTATTTGTACTCTCTAATTCAATGACAATATTATAACGACAATATTTAATTTTCATAAAAAGTACATGGTTTCATTTTTGTTCAATAATTCATATGAAAAAATATACTAGAAAATATTTATTTTACTAGAAATATATATACTAAACTCATGGGTTGTTATAATTGAATATGGTTCAAGATGAAATTGAGGTGAAACCAACTACTGAGATACATGGGTGGACATGTTGAATGTTTTAACTCAAACCAAGCCTAGTTTAATGAATTATTCCCCTAGAGTAAAAGTTTTTTTTATCATCCAATTTATAATTTAACTATAAATGAATATCAAGATCAAGAATTATATTTATTTTATTTTAATCTATTGGATGCTTAATTATTTATGTTTATTTTATATTTAAAAATAATCATTTAAAATAAATAAATTAACAATCATATAAAATGGAATAAAATAGATGGATTATACATGAATTATTTTATCGATACATGTTTAATTAATTATATAAAGTCTATATAATGTTAAAAATATTATAAAATTGTAAAATAAATAATATTTACATATAAGACAAAAATTACTCAAGGAAATATTAATTTAGAAAAGACTTCTATTACATAAGTTAAAATAAAACCATAGTTTAAAGTAATTTTCTAGACTATGACTGTGTTATTTCAATTATTGTGGAGTTTTAATAATGTTTTGGATTGACTTTATCAAGTTTTCATCAAGGGTTGATTTCTTAAGTAAGAATTGGTGTAACTTGGATGAAAGTGTTAAGTAAATCTAAATTGAGGACTTCAAGATCGGGGAGTCCACTCATTGGATCAAGGAACTTATAGTTAATGTAATTGGAAATATCACCTACCTAATTATCATTTAATAGTTTTTCATGCCAAATTTTTCATTATATGAAGGGAAATATGAATCCTTTCCACTAGAATATCCATATGACAAGATATTATAAATCTAATGGTGTGGGTTATTGGGATTTTATAAAATAGTGTGAGACTAATGAAATTTAAATTCATTACATCAAATTTTTATAATCTAGATAAAGTAAATATATTTTTATTTTAATATAGAAAATATAAATTGATACAACCTTGAAATTATCCATGTGATCAATTTTGTAGAAATATAATCTCTTCATCAACAAAAACTTATAGGAGTGGTATAGGAGATTCCATATCATAATATGTTAAGAGAAGAAGTTTAATGTGTCGAAGTCCCTTGTTCCAGAGAAAGATCTTTTTAATGTGGCTATATATGAGGAAAAAGTTATCTTCTAGAAACTTATGGATGATGAATTTTATTATCAATAACTCATGTTTTAAATTGTATCTAATAATATATAAAATCCTTATAAAATCATGGATTTATCTATGATATTGTCTTATATATCTGGTATTTATTGGGTATGATATCTCCAAGGATCTTTGCATGTGTAGGATTAGAGAGGGTGTTCCATCCGGAGCTCATATAGTCAAGATGATTTTTTATATTGAGTCTTTAGACATATTGGGTTTTAAGCTACCTGATGAGTTGTGTACCCACTTTATTCTTACCTAACTACCTATAAGATTAAATAGTTTAATCATGAAATATAATATGAAAATGTTGAGAAGTTACTCCTCAAATATTTTAATCTGATATACACAGTAGATATGAAAATAAGGCATTAAAACCCCACTATCCTTATGGTGAAAATAATAAGGGAAAACAAAAGGAAACTAAGACTAATTACAAGTATAAGGGTTTTTATCCCTTATATAATAAGAGAAGAAAGATCCATTGGAAGGCTATATAATAAGGTGCATAGTGTATTGAATGTGACAAGAAAGGCCATTGAAAGAAGAACTGCACCTTAGTAAATGAGAACAGGGAATCATCATGTCTATTTATTATCAAATGTAACCTCTTTGTTTCTATAAATTGTTTGTTATATATAGATTTTGTTTCTCATGTTTACATACAAATATAGGAATCAAGTGTATTAAATAAGGTTGAAAAGGTGAGGTGGATCTTTGAGCCACCATTGAAGCAAGACTGGCTGCACTAGCTATTAGAGACTACCACCTTAGTTTGTCGATTAGTTTGATTTTAGTTTTAAATAATATTTATTATGTGCCTATTATTACAAAAAATATTATATATATTTATATTTTATACATATATGCATTTTTATTTATGTTTGGGTATAAAATTTGGTGCTTTTATAAAGATAACATTTGTTATAGCATGGAAAATATAGATAATGGCCATTATATACTAAATTATATAAATCATGTATTGTTAATTGATAAAAAATTAAGGTCACTTGATCACATCACACCCAATTTTGGCATCACCAATGTGGTCATATAAATGATACATGCTTGATATAGTTCAATCAATAATGGTATATATATTCTTCTGAACTAAAACCACTTGATATGTTTCACACATGTTTATAGGGAAAATGACCTAATCTCTATTTAGTGAAAAGGATTAAAGAGTTGTAGAGCTTATTGAATTGGTTTATACATATGTGTGTGGACCTTTTCTAGTTTAATAAAGAGGTGGATACTCATAGTTCATTAATTTTACTATTTAATTTAGTATATATGGATATATATACTTAATGAGGTATAAGTATGAATCACTTGAGAAATTTATGGAGTTAAATAATTAATTACATAATAATATTAGTAAGAATATGGAGAATATTTCATCATATCAAGGTTGAGAGTATATTAACCAAGATTTCATCAACTATCTAATTGATTTTTGGGATTCTATCTCAACTCACTCCTCTTTATATGCCACAATGGAAAGGTGTTGGTGAAAAGAGGAACTACACCTTATTAGATATGGTAACATCGATTTTGAGTCACAAACATATTCTATTATCCTTATAGGGATATTAATTAAAGTCTTTAGTGTACACACTAAACTATGTTCCAACCAAAGTATCAAATAGGATTTCATTTAAATTATTGAGTTTAAAAGAAACCTGTTTTTTCACATAATTATATATAGGGTTATGTAGATTTTTTTAAAGATATCTAAAGAAACAAACTATAACCTTATGGCATAAAGTTTATATTTATTGGATATACCAAGGAACTGAGGAGATAATATCTATATAACCCCTTATATAGAAGGTAATAGTGTAAATATAGGCCATATTCCATTATAAGGAGGACATCTCCAAAAGATATAATGGGAGAAATATTTTCTTTAATTAAGTTCATGCTCAAGATATGAAAGAGTTATCATAGATAAAAATTTCATAAGGCCCCATAGGGGAGGTTATTTTAGAAACACAAGTACTATGTAGGAGCACCATAAAGGATAGATAACCATAGAGATGCAGTTTTCTAGTCACTAAGGATGATGACTCATTATTAGCTGATAATCATAAACCTTTGTACTATATAGAGGCATTAAGTAGTTTATAAGTTTCAATATAGAAATAATACATGCATTATAAGATGGATTCCATGTAAAAAATCATATATGGGTTCATATAGATACTCTAGTTGATATAAATCCTATTTTGTGAAAATAGGTATTTAATAAGAACATGGACATGGAATTTAAATTTAATACCTATAAGCCATGATTGATTACTAAAGGGTTTGATAAAGGTTAGGGGATAAAATAAACAAAAATATTTCACCAGTTTCTATATATAAATCAATAAAAATTATTTATTTCCATATCATCATTTCATGCTTATGAGATTTATAAGATAGATATTAAAAAATCCTTAAAGGAATCTTTATAGAAAATGTCTATCTAACACAACTAGAAGGGTTTTTTATTCAAAAGGAATTCAATAAGGTATGAAATTTGTAGATGTTCATTTATGGACTGAATAAAGTATCTAGATTATGTAAAATTAATTTTTATGAAGACCTATGTGAATACAGTTTAAAAAATAATGAATTTCATCCCTATATCTATAAGATGTTCAGTGGGAGTGCAATAGTTTTTCTAGTAGTATATATTGATAATATATTACTAAAGGGAAATGAGATATGAGTCTTACTATTAGTTAATATTTGGTTTGATAAGTTTTTATCTATGAAGTTATTAGGTGAATAGTCCTATATTCTAGAGATTAAAATCCTTCAAGATAGATCTAAGAGGTTTTTTGAACAAATTTAGGGTATATACATTGACTAGATACTGAAGAGATTCAATATGAAAAAATACAAGATAGTTTTCTTCCATGTCACATGGTATGATTCTCTCTAAGAACATGTTTCCTCAAACATGAGAGGAGAGATATAGGATAAGTAATATTCATTATGAATTAGTTATAAAATTAGAAATATATTCGATGCTATGTACCAGGACTTATATTTCCTATGACTTGAAAATAGTAGGTTGATATCAAACAGAACTAGGTTAAAATTATTGAAATACTATAAATAATATCATATAGTATATGAGGAATAAAAAAGATATGTTTCTATTTTATAGAGGATATGAGGATTTATTCATCAGGGGATATACTGATGCTACTTCCTAGACAAATTAGAATGATCTAAAATCACAGTCGGGTTATTTCTTTTTCTTAATGGAGGAGCTGTGAGATGGAATACCTCAAAGTATCTAGTGGTCACTAATTCTACTGTATATTCTAATTATATTTTAATTTTTATGCATATAAATAAGTAATTTGGATATGTAACTTCATCCCAAATATTTTTATGATACCTAACAATAAATTTGGTGTAACAATTTATTGTGATAATACAGTAGTGGTGGCCCTCAATAAGGAGCCAAGGCTATATCAACGGATGAATCATGAACTTTGTAAGTATATTCTCCTAATGTATTTTTTTAAAAGGGTTAAGGCCATAATAAACATAGATTCCATGGAATAAAATTGTTTCAACCCATTGACTAAATCTATATCTCAAGAGAATCATGAATATTATGTCAAATATAGTAGACTCAAAGTCATTAGTAGTTGGATCTAGTGAAATGAGATTCTATTTGAATTTGTATTTTGGAACCAACTAATTTTTACTTTATATTATCTATATATTCAAATAATTTAATATTAAAATATATCTTAACACATGATGAGTGTTTTTCTTTATAACATTAATTTGATAGTCTCCTTAGAGTATGTTTGAAATCAAAAGGTTATAATAGTTCCCTGATATGATGAAAACCTTAAAGTGATATAAAAATATTATTAAATACATGTTTTATGTAAAGATGAAACATTTATAATGATATATAGATAAAAAATATATTAATTTTATAGGGAAAATCAGACATTTATACTTTTTCTCTTGAAGTTCACACTTAGTAATATCTTAAATAAGAGGCTATGAGAACATATGCAACATTAAGAATTATATATATTATATATTCCATTGGATATTATAATCAATGGAAATGTGTATTAGTCCTTGTAATTGAGATTATTATTAATGTATATCATGAATCACATACCTTTATGTATTTATAAAACCTTTAATCACATATGCTCATAGTGATTTTGGATATATTGGGAGTTTCATAAATGATACGACATTAATTCATAACTCAATAAAGGATTTATACTTTCAAAGTTAATGTAAATAAATAACACAGGCCCTTTTATTGGAATATAACTATTTTATTGAGTCTATGTCCATGTGATTTTATTAATGAGTTCATTTAAAGAAATTAAATAAAAGATATATCAAGAATATAGGTTGATCACATGAGTAATGAAACTTTCAAGATGAAATATTGGGAGAAAGGTATTATATTACACAATGTGTGTTTCTAGGTAGTTTTTGTTGTTATAACATTAACATCTTTCTCTATAGATTTCTATTTATGTTTCTTAATGTTAATCATTAACATTAGGCCTGTTAGACAAATTCCAGTGAGAAAGATGCCTAGAGGGTCTCACACTAAGTGTATCCAAAACCTTAATTAAAATCCATTTGAATTTAATATTATAATAAAAAATATTCATTATTTCTAAGTAATTATTCATGTTATGTTAATCACAAAAATATTTATTGAATGAATAATACTGTGATATCTATTTATTTAAATAAATAGTTATTATTCAAGGTTCAATAAATTTTTAAGAGGATTGGAGGGTTGAGTTAGGGGTCAAGAAAAAAATTATATAATATTTTATATTATTAAAATAAATATTAATTTTTTAATGAAATGATATTTAAATATCTATGGGTTTAGACGCATCAATGAATTATTATTTTTATTATTATTATTCAATGTGGGTTTTTATTTTATTTTAATAGATTGCTTAAGGACCTTTTTCCAATAACTAATTCTATGACCTAGTTATACAAACTCACTTATATCATTTTAAAATATAGAGTGATAATTATGTGAAAAATATATTCAATAGAAAATTCTCTGAACCCTAGAGAAATCTTCTTAAGAACTTTCTCAGGATCCAAGAGCATCATTCCATCTCTTCCCTCTCAAGACGGAGAAAACTAGATAAAAATTCATGTATAGAAATAATCCTTAATGTGATCAACAAAAAATGATGCAATTGGTTTGGTTCTTTCATGAAACCAGTCATAGATATTATAATAATGTTTTGATTTTCTTAGAGAACATTTGGATATTTTCAGAGTGATTTTATCCTTCGATCCTTTATCGTAATGATGGAGTGATAAGAATTTTAAAATTATTCGAAAATAAATAAATAATTATAAGTAAGGTTAATTCATATTTATATGAATTTATCATAAACTATATGTGAAAAAAATCTCTCTATGAATATTATAGTGTGGCATTCATTGAGTTATGATGAGTCAATTTGAAGAAATTGATGAAACCCAATTTTTTGGCATGGGGTTAATTGTTTTCTCTATTCCATGGAAGATTCAAAGCACTATATAGATAATATAATATTGTGGAATTTTTAAAAAAAATTTTCAATAAATTTTGAAGGTGATGTGATAGTGGATCCAACCCAAAGGTGGTTATAGTTGTGTAACTATGCTTTCATGCATGTGATGAGGTTTTGTAGGGTAAATAAAAAAATACTAAGATAAGATTATATATTATAAAAAATTAACTTGGTCTATTTTTGGAATTGTGTTTGTTGAAAATTATATTTTAATATTATAAAGAAGATTATGACTTGATTACATAGTCTTGAAGGATTTTGGGAATAAGCAGACACATTATAGAGAAGGGAACCGTAACCATAGTGGTTGAAAAATTGCCAAAGCTTTTTCACCATGTTGAGGATCTTGGAATTTCCCATTGATAATTTTTCTATACTAAATTGGAATCCCAAAAAAGGAATTGTGGAATACATGGTAAATATTGAAGGGTTTTGAATGAAAAATGAAAATAAATACCTAGATATTATAGAATATGAAGTTCAAGTTAGCCATGTCCTAGCGGAATCCTTATAGTTTTAAAAATAGTAATAAGTTTTTCATCATTCCATGGTAGATGGTATTATTATCTAGACGAATATATGTATAAAATGAGGAATCCCAATTAGGATATTGGTCACAATAGAATTATCACATGTAAGATTCTAGTATAGGTAAGAAGGACATTGAAAATGGGTAGTTGGCAGAGACTGCACCATAGAGGAATATTTCCCATGTTATGGTATTTATAAATTCAATGAATAAATTTTTACATCTTGATGATTCAATATTTAAACTATTCGAATTGAATACCATTCATAAAAATTATTACATGGTAGTTTTTGGAATAGAAAATAAAAGGTGGATATGATATTTTGGGAAATATATTTTCCAAATGAATGAAGAATGATCAATGGAAGAGACATAGGAGTAGAACATGTGATAAATTTTTATAAGTTTGAAAAAATAGATAAGAAGGGGGATTCCAAACCAAGCACTGGATCAAATCACAAAGAAGGAAGATATTATATGGGTTTTATCACTAGAAGACTATAGATTTATTTAGGTGGAATAAAGTGACTCATAGAAATATTCTATTGTCGGTAAACTCTTACCTTTGGTTCGTGAAGATTCAGTGTGGATCTTAGAGGATTAATGAGTTATCTAATTGATTGAGAGTGGTTATGTCTCTATATTTGTGATGGTTGTAAACCTGGAGGGTCAGTGTGGCCACTTTTAATTGTAAAATCAATATTTTTTTTGTTTTGGTACATTTACGCATTTCAAGTGTATACTACATGGATTAACCTCATTTTAGTGACCAAGTAAAACTACTGTACCTCTATTTTTCTTTGTGGATTCATATTTAGTGTGTGAGATATCATATTTAATGTGTGATATATATATATCCTTATAATAGTGGAAAAATATAACCAGTGAGGCTTGAAATAAAAATAATGGCATACCATGATTCACCCCTAAACCTCTCAGGGTATTTAACTTTATTGGGACTAATAAGTGGTATTAAGGATAATTTTTTAAAATTTTTTCTTTCTCTATGAATCCATGTAATTTTTATTCAAACAAAATAGGGTTTTTTATTTTCAATTTTAGCAACATTCAGTTTTGGAAGAATCAGATGCATAATTATTTCTAATATTTGGTAATTTACGTTCACATACCTATTATACATGGGAATCATCCATCATAGAGAGTATATCATTATTAAAAAAAATGACCAAGTGGAAATTGATGTAAATTAAAAATGATTCAATACATTATGAGGATAATTATCTAATTCTATATTGAAGAAGATCATGTGTAAATCCTTATACACCATGTGGAAAAACTTATCAACCTTTTTAAAGGTGATTCCTAGGTACTTGAAGTAAATTTAAGGTATTATGGAAAAAGTATGAGGATTTGAGGATATACCCAAATGTGTTCATTGATGCATTATTTTATTGGGTTAACATTTTATAGATGATATATGGAGACTCAAAAAAACTCTTTGTGATATAAAAATTATAAAGAGAATTCATAGAAGACTACAACCATGTTTCAATGAAAAGGTATTAGTGCTCAACTATTAGTATCCAAAGGAAGTGACACTGGATAGTCTTAAATACACTATAATTTTATACAATATGGGGATCAATGAAAACAAATACATGGTGAAGGGGAGTTATGAGGAAGTTGCATTCAAGGTGATGAAGAAATTCAGTTTATAAGATCTCAATTAAATATAATTTTATGAGGTGATGCCTTTATTATCCTATAACATTAGATAAAAATGGAAAAATTAAAGGAAAGATTCTTCTTGATTTATTTCAGCATGAAAAAATTGGTTATCTCACTAAAAAGTTCCTGAAGAAATTTTGAGATGGTGATGAAGATAAAAAACCCATGAATAAACCATTCAATGGTATAATATGAAAAAGTATTTAACTAAATAAGTTCTTGAAAATAATGAACTTACAATTAAAAGAAGATTATAGCTCAGAAGAAATGAAAGTGGATGAGATAAAGAAATTTAAAGACCTCAGTGAATATGATCTTGTGTCTGTCATAAACATATAACAAATGGAGGGTAATAATTATGGTGATATTAATATTGAGAAAATATTTAACCTCAAATTTGGGTTGAAATCAACTCTTAAAAATATTCATGTTTATAGGGTAAAAATAAAATAAATATAATAGAGCGGTATGATAATCCAAGATGTAAATACAGCACCAAGAAAAATAAAATTCGGAGTTAAATATTGAGAATGGGAGGATTAAATTATAAAAATAAGAAATCTCAAAATAGATGATTTAATATAAGATCAAATTTAAAGAGTATGACCAAATCATTTAAGGTTTGATATATTCTATGAAATATTTTCTCAAAAATATCAAGGAACATGAAGGTGAAGTTGATTCCATGTGATGAAATATTAATGATCCAAAAATACATCTAACACCCTAAATGAAATTGGGGAGATCAAGTTTGTTAGCTATTAAATAAGCCAAGGAGGCTCATGGAGAATCACCAAAGAAGGTGGAAACCCTTACCACAGGTCTGACTTGCTTTACAGGTGATTTTAATATCTTTTATAATAAATTTAAATATATTATAATTATATACCAGAATCATATTAATACATATAATACCAAACATGGTTTACTTTTAACATCTTATCACTCATTCATTAATAGTATTTCATTATAGTCATTATTTCAAGTGTTACCTGCTTCATTTTCCAGGTATCTCTCGAATATACAATTATAGTCCTTGAATATTGATTATGGTTCCATAATATCTATAATTTTAATCATTATATAAATATTATATATTCATTGTATATATATTTATAAAATTTCCTACAAGGAAGAGACAAAAAAAATTAATTACATTTTTCATGGAGATGGTAGTTTGTACATGTGCATGAATGTTGTTTTAATTGTATAACATAATGAATTAAAGAAAGAAAAATAATATTTAATCATTGAAAATGATAATTATAAAATAAAATGATAAATATTTATTAAATTAATCATTATATCCATCAATTTTAGATGGTGATTGAAAATTAATCATATCATTGTGTGGTGGTGATAGTCCACATGTACGCACGAGTGATACTTTAATTTATCACTTGATGGAAAGGATGTGATAAATAGTTTTCCCATAATAATAATAATATTTAATTATATTGATGATACTAGATTCATTATTTTAGGATGGATACAATAGTTTTATTGGTCGCAAAATAAGAAGAAATAAACTTTGAAATTGTTTGGTTAAATGATTACCTCTTCTTTGAGAGACCTCCTTTGTATTACAACGTAAGACTTACTAGGATAGTCGTAGGTTAAGAAAGGAAGATTGAAAATATGTATAAGGAATCTAAGAAGGTTTTGGAGTGGGTTTTTCCAAGATAGAGGGCTCAATGATTATGATTAATGGTGGATAAGAGGGTCCCTTTTATAAGTGATGGGGTGGACATACATGAACTTACTTAAATGATTCAAGTAATATAAAGTCACTTCCTCGTGAAAGTATCTCCAAATGTCCATGAATTTTAAGGTAAGATAATATGTGGTTGAAATATATTCAAAGAATAATATATATACAAGTTTATGTTGCATTTTTACCCTTATCTCTTAGTGAAACTCCTCCACCCCCCATTAAACCCCTTTATCCTTAACCAAGGTAACAAATTTTTATTGTTTTTATCATTCATTATAACAAAAAATTAAGTTTAACTTATTAAATAATATTAATCTTTTGATTCCAAATATGGATTTTGTTTCAATATTCAATTTTTATAAGTCATAAAAATCACTTTAAACAAATGTTTTTAAAATGCACCAAAATGTTTTTTTATAAAAAAGTTAATTTTAAGCATAAAAATGATTCTATAGAAAAATATAGTATATTATTTTTTTAAAATTAAATTAATTGGATTATTATAAATAAAATAAGGTTTATTTTTCTTTCAACCCAAACCAAAACTGAAAATATCCTTACAAACACTTCATTAAAATAGAATAACTAAAAACATTTTTTATTTGAACAAAAAAAATACTTAGATTTCAAAAAGGTTTATAATATATTTCTATGGTCAAAATTATATATTTATACTAATTAGATTACATATTAAATATATATTTTTTCTATAAAATTTTTTTATAAACAATAAAATTATTCTTATGTCATTATAATTTCATAAAAGGGACAGTTTTTGTAAAATCAGTATCTTTTAGTATTCATCTAAAAATAAACTACATCTAGAAAATATAAAATATTAAATACAAGAAAAATTTGACTTGATGAAATAAAAAAAGAAATTAATTAAATCAAATAAAAATCACAACATTTTTTATTTTGGTTTTAACTACATTCTTAATGAAAGTCATGTTATATCTTCATTAGAATGAAAAGCATACTATAATTTAATATCAAGGGTTATAATGGATAACAATATCATTAACCCTAGTAAAGTGGTAATTAACCATCCATATTTATTCAAATTTTTCTCTCTAAATAAAGAGTTTTACTTCCTTAATATTTACATTATCATCATATATATTCTCTTGTTCTCCCTCATCTCCTTGTAAGTCTTATGCCCCATCATTTTGGTACTAACATTATTATATAGAGTTGGAAAGATATAATTTCTAGATTTCCCATCAACCTAAATATTTATCTTGTTAGAAAAATTCTTGGGAGAATCTCTTCTAAGTGAGGTAAATCTCACTGTTTTAGTATCACTCACCTCAAGACCTTGCGATATAAAATATAGATTCATATGATTCTTCCAACCATCAAAATACTTCCCTTAAAAAATTGGTACTCTTTTAATATTGATTTAATTGATATTCTTCATACTTATGCTTGGATCTTTTAGAGGAAACCTGTATTGACTTGGATACCACTTGTACTTCCCAGGTCATGTGATATCACATAGAGGGGGAGGGTTAATCATTTATCCCTTTTCTTTTTATGAATATGTCTCATTTAATTTAAAATCTATGATTTGTAAGTATGAACCTATCATTCTCATGTCTCTTAGAATTATTTGATTGATACAGTAAATAATAGTACATACACTAGCGATTTACATGGTATGTGATTGAAAGCCTACTCAATTGTAACACCCTAGTATTTTGTAAAATATTACTCCTTAAATAATTTTATTTCTTATATGGCATTCATTACACGCCACACCTAGTTTAAATGAACGATGATACACTATTAAAAAATTATTATTTAATGTGATAGTTGTAACCAGCTATTAATTTGGATAGTATGAATATGATTACCTAATTTATGATATATATATATATATATCTAAATTTCATAATAAATATAAATATATTGATAAATTCTTAGTAAATGGTAATTCAAATTTTATTAAATGAATTTTATTCTTCAAAAATATGTTTTCCTCATAAATGAATTTTAATAAATTTTTATAAGAAAATTTTATAATTAATTATTGGAAATTTTAGAAAATATATTTGATAAAATTAATTTCATTTTTTAAATAAACATATAAAAATTAGCTTTGCGTGAAATTTTGGAATTCTTTTGGAAAGATTAATTTTTTAGTAAATAGAGAAAATACCAATTTTTATAAAACTATCATTTTCATTTCATATAAATTATCATTTAGATTTTAATTTTATATCATAGTATAAAAATTATTACTTAATTATATATAATATAATAAAATCCATCTAAATTATCATTATACCTGATTTTGATATAAGTACATTTTTGGGCTTAAGAAGCATTTTTCTAAAAAACAATTTTTGTTGCATTTTTTTTCAGTTTAATGTTAAATTAATTTCTTAAACATCAGTATTTTTAATTTTTAAAATTTTATTAAATTTTTTTAATCATTATTTAAAAATATAGTAAAAATTACTATTTTATTTTCAGACAATATGAATACTAAACATAGTAATTTTTTGTTACTATGCAAATGGTTACTCGGGTAATTAAAGGTTAAAAACAAATCGATAAGAACAATTAAATGACACAAAAACATAAATTAATATTATTAAATAAGTATATATCGATTATAATCATCTTAGGGTTGAATTTATGTGATTTTTGAGCCACCTGGATAAGACTATGACCTTTATAATATTTTATTTAATGAAAAGTTTCACATGTCACACTCTTATTTTTAATAAGTATAATATTATTAATATGTTATTATCCTAGAGATATGTTTGACTATAAATATTATTTCTAAATATATTATATTTATATTCATCATCAAAAAAAATTAATCTTTAGATAATAAATAATTAACATAAATTCTTACACAATGTTGATGCACTAATTATTTTATTAATGGAATAATCAAATAAATAATGTTAAAAATATTAAAAGTTATATAATTTAATATATTTCAGGTGATTCATGGATTATATAGAATAACTTTAAATATATAAGTTATAATGAAATATTTTTTTTATAATTTTAGCAGTTGTATTGATGTTTTTAAAGCCAAAGAAATGAATTGTTTAAAAATTGAGAATAATGATAATTTATGGGATTAATACTTAATTAAATTAATTAAAAATAAAAACAAAATATTAAATAATCATAAAAGTGATAAAATATGGTCTACAATGTCATCCCTTATGAATTTATAGTCCATTTTAAATCATTTTTCTCTAAAAGAGTCTTAATATATTTTAATCTTTTGGGAGATCCAGAAGTGCCCCTCACCTCAATTATAAATGGTCACCCCCTCCATAGCTTATTTACATCACTTGGATCCTTTTAGCTTGACTATACCATTAATTATTCACTTATAAACTTCATTAGATGCATTATTTATGTTCTTTTATTCTAAAAAGACCAAACCTAGAACCCTTTATAGGATATCTAAAGGAGTCGTTTTGAAGAAGAGTTAATCAATCTAATAGATCACTTTCTTTTTATGATCTTGTTCACCTCCTCTAAATATATTTTATTCATCATAAAATAATAAATTAAATATTCTAAATATTATTTAAAGTTCTTTTTATTATTATTAAAATACCATTATACACCCTCTTTCCCATTAAATAATAAGTGAAAGTATCGATCATATATACATACAACTTACCATCTCCACGTAGAGATACAATTCATTTGTCATCGCTGTATTTTATGGATGGGTATTAAAATGGTTTTAAGGTTTATATTTTATATTTTTGAAATAATTAGTATTCTTTAATTAAAATATAACATCTACTATATTACATTCTAAATCATAGGAAAATGGTAACGTCGCTCGTGTGTACATGTGGACTACCACCTCCATGAATAGATGTGATTTGTTTTTAATTTCTATTTTACTTGGATGGTAAGAAGGATGGATATGGTAAATATATATGATATACATGAAATAATAATTATTTTGTAAATGTTAATTATTATTTACTTTTCTTTCATTCTATCCTTCAAAAAGTGGATACAACGTTCATGCATACGTATGACCTACTGTCTCTATAAATGGTGTAATTCATTATCAATATATATCATTATCGAGGAATTTAAATATATATATAATGAATATATATGATACAATAATTTTTTAAATTATTCTGTTATATATGTTTAATAATGTTAAATTTATTATATAAGAATTTAATGATCTTTCAAAGGAAGTTGGACCAAGTTAAGGGATTTCTTAACTCAATTTCCATTCATTGGGATAAACTTATACTTCATTGATTATGTCACACTAATATTATGTGTGAAATTTATTTTTATTATATTATGTTCTATTAATATTTTTTTATGTGTAATTAAATTTAATACACATAATTGACTCATCTTATTAATTCTCACTTCAATGATTTGATCTTTGTAAAGGATTTAGTCTCACTTCTATTTATGTGGGACATATGTGTTATACACTAATTGTTTATTTGGTGTAGTGTATATACTACACATGAATGTATTTTATGAGTCATATCCTAAAAATTATGGTATTTACATGTCCATATATGTTTCTTTCATGGTACTTAAGATTCAAATGATACTAAAGTAGTAAGGGTTTATTTCACAACATCTTTATTTGGGATTGATTATATTTAAGTATCCAATGAGGAATATTTCTATTCCATGTCTATGTTTTCTAAAAATGTTTTTAATTTTTTTTATTATTCTCTAAAAAAAATTAAATTCATTTTTACCCATGTTTGTATTTTTGCAAAATGGTTTGAAAGGGATCTTTTTGTTATTTTCTAAATAAGTTTGTTTTTGAATTTTCTAAAAAAAATACATAAGGAATGTTTTTAAATTACAAGTCATGAGATAATTTTCTCATAGTCATGAAACTTAATTATTTGAAGCTTTATTTATAAGTTTAAAAATTTATTTTCAAAGAATTTATTTTCATTTATTAGTTCACATATTTTTAGAAATAGAAGTAATTTTAAAATGGAAAAGCTATTTACCTCACGAATTATTCCATGTGATCTTTCAAAATAATTTTCCATCCAGGATAACATCCTTTGACGATGACTAATTTTTTCAAGAGATATGATCCAAGGATTCCATCCTTATACTTTTTATTTATTGTTTATTTTTATGATTACAATATGTTTGTGGAACTCGTTCCCTTTTCCATGAGATATAATTTGATTAAATTTGTTTCTTTTCAAGATTTATGTGATGATGAATGTTTTATTATATTATGTTAAATGTATTTATGGTTTTATTTATGTGATTATTGGGGCTTATATCTCCCCCAAATTCATTGGGTAAAAATGTATAACTCAAGAGGTAAATATGGTATGCAAAAATTTGATTACATATTCAAAATTTTATATGCAGACTTGGATTTCTTGTTTATAAGTTTATGCATGGACCTGGATTTCATTTCCATAAGTTTATGTGTGGACCTAGATTTAATTTCTATAATATTATGTGTATATATGCTTTCATGTCCATATGTTTATGTGAGGTCGTTATTTCTTGTCCTTGACTTAATTAGTGAACCTATTTTTATTTACACATGTTCAAAAAGTTACTAGTTTATGTGTATGAAACAATTTCATGTTATATGTCAATGTTATTTACTCAAGTATTTTTTTCTTTGATTAATTTATGATTCATGTCTTACGAATTTTCAATAATTATTCCATGACTGAAGATTATTAATCTATGATATACAGGGGGTAGATTTCTAATTTTCAGATCATGTTCTCATACCCTTATACTCCTATTATTCTTATATGATTATTGATATCTATCTTGTTTACCCTTACTAAGAATATAATCTCTCCATTTTCTTATGTTTCCATTCCATAGTTTATGAAAACAAGTTTTAAGTAGGTTATGTATATTAATGGAGTTAGATGTGAATAAATTTCGTGGGATGATATAGATTCTTAAAAAGCAGTTGTTTATTTTTCCAATATATGTAACAGTTTGTCCTAATTTTATAAAACTATAAACCTAAAACATCCTTCTATATTAAAGTTATTCAATATTTCATTTTATTTGTTATTTGTTGTAGGGTTAAAATTGGGTCATGTTTTTTGGTTTCAAAGATAGAAATGTAAAGATTATATTACTAGTACTGAATCTGGGAGTGTGGGTTCTAGGCTGCTATATTTGGTATCAAAGGTCGGTTTAGAAACATTTGAAGATGTTGATGTTTTTATGAGGGGTTATAATAATATTTATCTATACCATTATGGTTATATAAGTTTGAGGTTGATCATAATTAAAATTTTTGATACACTCCTTTTCAGGTTTGATGTTATGAAATTTTAAGGTGACAATTTATATTTTTGGAGACATGTATTTTTGAGGTATATGTAACACTTAATCTTATCATTAAAAAAATTTATTTAAAGAAGAATTATATTTTTATTTTTTTGAAATAAATTTAAAGGTTTTAATAACCCTTAGGGTTTATATGATATTTTATGTTGAGGTAATTATGGGTTATTACATTTTGGGATGAAAAATAAAAGGTATGAGATAACCTCTGAGGTTAAAAAATTTATTTAATGTTTAATACATTGATTTTATTTTTAAATATGATCATCATGTTTTGATAATTTCATATTTATTATATTAATATATTTTTATAAAAAATGTCAACCCATGGGATGAGAACCTTTCATGTCTGGTAAGGCCATGAGGATTGACCTCACAACTGAAGGGTGATAAGGGTGATTCTCCTACCACTGGCCTATAAGAAGTCCCAATTAGTATTTCATTTTATTTTTAGTTTAATTATATAATTTAAAAAGGTTAAGTTAATTTTGGGAACATATGTGTTATTTTATAGATAACCATGATATTAGAAATTTATTTATTGTTAAGAGATTTTGGTAGATGTTCACTATTTTGGGAACACTATATGATTGATGTAAAAAAGATATTATGGAATTTTTTTATAGGAATAAAGTTTGAATTTTATTTTAGAGTAATATATTATTTTATTATGTATTTATGGTGATTTATATTATTTATGGAAAAGTTTAGTATATCATGTAGATTATGTGTTTAGGGTGTGTGCATTTTGGGTGATAACTCCTAAATTTTTCTTAGAAGATGATATGAGAAAATAATTTTAATTTTTGGGTTTCAATATTAGTATAAAATATTTTAAGGAATTTTAAGGATAGTTATTTATTAAATGATATAAATTTTCTTTTGGTTATTCCTATTGAATTTTGGAGATTAAAGTATATTTTGGTCATATAAATGTTTATTATTTTTGGAGAATTATATTATCTTGTACTAACTATTTTTTTGGTTAATGTGTAACATCCCATTACCCACTTTTAGGTAATTACCTTCTCTTTAAATGTTTTTATTTTTAATTGGGTGTATCTTGGGACTCTTAAGGATAGAGATCATTCTTTTTACAAAAGGACCTAAAGTTGAGGGATTTCTTTGGTTTGAATTAATGGAGTTCAGATAGAAACATGTGATGGATTAGTGGGTTTCTCCCCAATTTTGGAGAATGCTCAAGGTGGTTTGGGTTTTTATGTAATAATTTTCTATTTCTTCTATCTTCTAGGTAATTTCAACCCATGTAACTAGTTTACATGTCATATATTTTATTTTTAGGCTCGTTTCATGAGCTAAGTACACATCGTGAATAAGTATGTACCAGATAATGTAAAAAAATAGGGGTTTTAATAAAAAAGAAGATGAGTTTTTTGGTGTATATAGACCCCATGGATTACATGATGTTCAAAGGAACTACATGCCATGTATTCATCCTAATTTTTGGATTTAGGGAACTTCATAGTGGATACTTATTTCATTCCTTTTAACCCATCTTCCCACTCGACCTAGAAAAATTATCCATCCATTTTAGGAACAACTACTCCTTATAGATTGATTCATTTGGAATTTTATCTTCAGGGTTGTGTGTGATGTCTCTCTGGGTGAGTAATAATTTCTTCTTCTTCATTTCCTTTTATCACAGTATCATTTTTTCTTTGAGTTATCAAATTTTTTTATATTATATGACGTTTCTTCTTGATTATTTCTTGATACTTTGTGTGATCTTGTTCGGGGGATCGATCCTTTGTCAGTTGTGGTGTGGTAGTTGTGTGTTCTTCAAGTTATGTGTGATATATCCTATTATATAACCCTTTTTCTGAATTAAATGAATTATAATATGTGTATATTGACTTTAAGGCCTTAGTTATAATTGTTGCGCTCTTCCTATTGGTGGATCCCATTATAGGCATGTGTGACCCAAGTTTTGAGGTTGGTGGTTCTTTATTTAGCTTGTGTTGGTAAGCTGCATTGCTCTAGTTTTTGATAAATTATTTTATGAATGAAATTGAATGATTAACTGATTTGATTTGTGTGTATAATTTTTTTAAAAAAATAATGTTTTCCCTAGTTTTTTGTAAATGAAATTTTTTCAAAGAATTATGAGATGAATTTATGAAATGTTTTTTCAAATAACGGTTTTGATTAAATAGTTTTATGAAATAGTTTGGAAAATAGATCAAATGGGAAGACTTGGGTACTAATTTGTAAGGTTTAGTAATATGCCTCATCCACTGTTGGGGGGGGGGGGTTCATTCTGGAGTTGTATATCTGATCCTTTGGCCTTTTTTTCCAGGGACATGTTAGACCTATTGGGTGGTTTACTTTCTAGGGTTTTCCTCTTATCTCTACATTTAATGCATCTGTATATAGGATTGATGTGTGAAATTGTTTATGTTAGGTATGTTCTTTCTAGCTATAGTGACCATGTTTAATCCATGGTGTGATGTTACCCATGATTTTAACTGATTTGGGCTATTTTGGATTGTACTGTTTTGAGTGTACTTCTATGTTTTTGATGTACTATGTGATACATGATTTGGTTTGATTTGATATATAATCTTTGATATATGTATATGAAATGATTTGAAATTGATTTACTATATTTATTTGGAAATTTAGAAATGCGTAATTTAAAATTTTTCCATGATTTTGAGATACAAACTACTAAATTTTACATCATTCTTTGTTTTCTTTAATGTTTAGGGTATTTTAATTATTTTACAGATACTTGTTATGGAACACCTAAGTTATAACCTATTGAGCCGATTATCTCACACCCTATACACCCCTTTAGTAATTCATATACCTCATTATGTATTTTTATTTAGGTAAAGGTTGGGCACTATAGTAAGGCAATGAGGCTTTCAGTTAGCTGGGTTTGGGTGGCTGGATGGTGAGATGGTGGGAGTTTTCCCACACTATCACTTAGAGATTGTTGGAGTAGTCATTTGGTTTTGTCATACTTTATAGTTTTACTTGTCTCTTTGTGATTGTTTTTCTACCTTTTCAGTTATATCACTTCTATTGTTCTATTTCTATTATGACATATATATTCATTTTTTCATTCACTGTTTCTTTTTTATATATATGTATGTAATGTTTTCTGCATCATGTTGGGTGAAACCATTTCCTATATTAGTTTTTGATTCTTGGTCACTAGTAATTATCCAGTAGGGATTGAGAATTCCAATAAAGTATGTGGAAATTAAGGTTGGGTACCAGTTTGAGAAGGTATCTGGGTCGGGTTTGTCACAGTTTGGTATCAGAGGTGGTATTTTCTAAAGAGTCCTTATCTTGGGATTTTTGATAGACTAGAGATAGGATTTTAGGAACTTGATATGTATGTTATGGTGAGTCCCCATCCAGATTATGTCATGATGAGACTTAATCTAGCCTGGGATGTTGGGATGCATGTCTTCTATTTTAAGTTATTGATGTTGATCTCAATTTTTGCTAATGGGTTTTTTTGGTTTAAACTAAAATTATTGTATTGTATGATCATTTATTTTATTTCAGTGTGTATCAATATGCCTCTGAGATATGTTCCTAAGGTTCCAAATGAGGGAACAACTGATGATCCTCAAGGTAATATCCCCCTCAATCATAAATTTATTGAGGCTATCATGTGGGTGGTTTTTTCTATAGACAAGAATGTACCAAAAGTCCATAATATAGCCATTGAGGTACAAACCAAAGCTGTAGGCGATAGAGATCAATTGTGAGAGTTCTTGTGTGAGAATCCATTATACTTTAAGGGTAGTGATGATCCCAAAGAGGCGGATTAATGGATATAAAATATTTATGATATCTTTAAATTTCTAGATACACTTGAGAGTAACAAGGTGAAATAATTGATGTTCATACTTGAGGGTCTTAACAATTAATGGTGGGATTCTATGGTACAAATGGGTAGGCTTGTGGTCTTAGACTAGAAGGGTTTCAAGAATCCATTCTTTTAGAAGTTTTTTCCATATTCATTCTTGATGGTAAAGTCTCTAGAGATCATCCCCTTGTAGTAGGGAGAATGTTTGGTGTCTGTATACACCAATCAATTTTCATAGCTGATTTTTTTTCACCAGAGGTTGTAATGAATGATCATCTAAAATATTAGAAGTAATTGTAGGGATTGTGACCAAATATCAGGTTTTATGTATTTACATTGAGGCTTTCAAACTAAGTAGAGATAATGGATAAGTATATGATAGTAGAAATGAATTGGGTAAGAAAGGATGGATTTGTTTCTCGTAATCTTATACCTAGTTTCATATTTAGTGGAACGCTAGGGAAAAAGAGAAAGTAGAAATATCATTAAAGGAGTTGAGAGGTGGTTCTCAGCAGTAGGCCTCTTGAGTGCCTCTAGTTATAGATAGTGGTGTGCCTCTAACTTGTTATCAGAGTGAAAAGGTTGGACAACCCCAATGTTCTTTTCCTTCACCTGAAAAGATATGAAATAATTGTGGATGTTATGGTCATATATAGTGTTTTTGTCTGGTTATGTCAAATCATCGATATTGTCAGGGATCATCATCTCTAAAGGATACCATGGAGGAGTCATTTGCTTCAAAGTTTATAGGGCTATAGCCACAAGACTCATGAGTGAAGAAACTTCACGGAGTATATAAGTTTCTAGTTGAGGTAGATGTGGGTCTAGTGATAGTGATAAGTACCATATTTATTTCATCTTTAGTAATGATTTATTTATTTGATATTGGTGCTTCCCACTCATTTATATTTGGCTGTTTTTTTGATATTATTAACCTTTAAATGAATATCATTTCCTTTTTTATGGATTTAGTGACACCTCTTAGGAAGAGGAAAGAGCAGGGTTTTGGTGTCCCTCTTGTGCATTATTGACAGCTGATGCAGAGTTAGTCTAGAATTTTATCATTGGGATGGATTGACATCATTCACATCATGATGAGTTTTATTTTTATCATCAGATCATCTTGTTTATTTTGGTCTATGGAATCCCACATGTGTTTCAAATAGAGTTGTATTAGAGATCTGGTCATGTAAGACCTTCCCACCTAGAGCTCAGAAGTTTTTTTCTTGTGTAGTGGTTGAGCCCGATGGAGTTTCTTCTATTATTGATCTTCACACTGTTTTTCAGGATTTTCTAGGCATTTCCCCATATTATTTATCACAGATTTCTCTATAGAGGTAGGTAGAGTTTATGATTGACATGGTTTCATGTATGTATCCATTTTTATACCTTCCTATCGTATGGAACTAGTGGAGATGACGAAGCTCAATTTTTAGTTGGATGACCTAATGAAAAATGGTTTTTTATCCTTAGTGTTTCACCTTAGGCAGACCCAATTATCTATTCCAAGAATTCATATGGTTCTATTTGATTGACAATGGACTATCAAAAGTTGAAACATGTAGTTATTAAGAATAAGTATCCATTAGTGTGGGTGATTTTTTTGAATAGTCAAAGTGGGAAAATTAGTTTTCGAAGATTGATCTTCAGTCAAGTTTTCATCATCTTAGATTCCTAGATTCTAATATGACAAAGATGAATTTTAGAAGTAGGTATGACCATTGTGAATATATAATGATTCTATTAGATCTAACTATCACTCATACAGTTTTTATAGATTTGATTAATTAAATATTTAATTAATATCTCAAAAGTTTTATGGTAGTGTTTTTGGATGACATTTTGGTTTATTTGAGAATTGATCATGAGCATGAGCACCATTTAAGTTTGGTTATATAAATATCTAAGGGTCACCATTTTTATTTAAATATTTCTAAATGAAACTTATAGATTCATGAATTGATGTTCTTGGGGAACATGATTTCTAAGAATGGATTATCTGTTGATCTAAAGAAGGTGAAGGTTGTTTTTTCTTGGGAAGAACCATGGAATTTATTTTTGATTCATAGATTCCTTGGCCTTTTTGGATATTATCAATGGTTCATCAAGGATTTCTCAATTTTGTCATCACCTTTGATTAATCTTACCTAGAAATGGGTTGAATTTATATTGGATGAAAAGTGTTAGTCTTCCTTCGATGAAATGAAATAACTTCTGACATCAACTCCTATTCTAATGTTACAAGATCCTGGTAAGTGGTATGCGGTTCTATGTGTTTCTTATAGAACTAGTTTGGGTTTTTTTCTTATGAAGTATGATCATGTGGTAGATTATGACTCTCATCAACTTTAGATGCATGAGAATAATTAACCCACTCATGATTTATATCTTTTTGTGGTTATGAATGCACTTAAGTTTTTGTGGCACTATCTATTTAGGGAGAGGTTCACATTATTTTTTGACTATAAGAGATTGAGAAATAAATTTTCATAGAAGGAATTGAATCTAAGATAGAGGTGGTTGGTGGAATACCTTTAGATGTTCGACTTTGATATTTCCTACACCCAGGAGATGGAAAATGTCATTTAAAACACTCTCTGTAGGAAATTCATATGGTGGGGATACCATTTCGGGTTGGTCTCTATCTTCATATTGTATTCTCCATTTTTGGTATCGTTTTGTCTTCCAGACATTAGTGAGGATATCCATTTGGTTTGATTATCATAGTTCTTCATCATACGTTCAGTCAGGAACAATGAAGATGTATTATGACATGATATGGTGATTCTAGTGGCTGGGTATGAAGCATGACATTATTGATTATGTGTCTCTTTGTTACACCTTCCAAAAGATAAAGACAGAGCATCTGTAACCTTATGGTTTTCTCTATCCTATTCTGGTTCCAGTTAGGAAATGGGATATGGTATCCATGGACTTTGTTGTTGGATTAATATGGACTCCCTAAGGAATAAATGCTATTTGTGTGGTGATTTTTTACTTTTTAAAGTCATATCATTTCATTCTGACCAGGGACACCACTAAAGTTGATGATCTGGGTAAGCTATATGTGCAAGAGCTTATGATGTTACATGGGATTAATTCTATAATTATTTCATAAATAGATTATATATTTACATCAAACTTTTGGAGGAGTATCTAAGAGGTGATGGGGAATTAGGTTAGGTTGATTACAACTAACCATCGATAGAAAAATGGCCAGACATAGCTTATTATTCAAATCTTGGAAGATATGCTATGTCCTTTTGTCTTGAATTTTTGTGGATCATGGGATAACCATCTAGGAATTATTCAGTTTTCTTATAACAAAAATTATCAGTAATCTATAAAAATGGATCCTTTAGATACTATTTATGGTATCCCATGTTGGTTACCACTATGTTGAGAAGATATGGGAGAAACTTCTTTAGGGGGACCAAATTAGGTTTAGGAGGCATCGGTATGGATTCAATATATACATTGACGTTTGGATATAGATTATAGTTGAATGAAATCTTATAAAGACCAATAACATAGTTCTTTGGAGTTTTCCATAAGTGATCTGGTTTTCTTGAAAGTTTCTCCTTGATTGGGTCACTATCGGCTTAGAAAAAAGGGAAAGTTGTCTCTAAGATATGTTGGGCCATTTGAATTGAGTGTCTTGGGAAAATTTATTTTCGGTTGGAATTACCAGTTTAGTTAAAAGAAATTAATGGTTTCTTCCAAATATCATATCACATAAAATACCATCATGATCCCTCTGACATTCTTAGATGTGAAGAGAATGATTTATATCTAGATGTTTCTGTTCTTGAGAATCCAGTATAGATCATTGAATCTCAAGTGAAAGTCTTGTGTGGGAAGTCAATTTTGTTTTTCAGAGTTTTACGGTAGCATGGATCAAATTACCATGATACCTAAGAGCATGAGTTATTAATGATAGAGAAATGGCCTCACCACTCTACCAAAATTCATTCTTCCACATGAATTCCTAAGTATGAAACATCTTATGGTGGGGTTTTTGTAACATCCCTTTACTATCTTTTAGGTAATTACCTTTTCTTTACATGATTTCCTCATTAATTGGGTGCATCTTGGGACTCCTGAGGATGGAGATAATTTTTTGGGTAAAATGGAATAAAATTATAGGATATATGTTTTTTTGAATTAATAAAGTGTAGGTATAAACATGTAATGGCCTATAAAGGTTCTCCTAGAGTTTGAAAAATGCCTGAGGTGGTTTGGTTTTTCATGTCAAAATCTACTATTTCTACAGCCTATTGGGTGATTAAATTCAGTGTAAATGGTTTTCACCTCATGTATTTGATCTCCAAGATAATATCATTAGTATAGTATACAGTGTAAAATATCACATGTCATGTAATGTTAAAAATCATTTTTTTAATAAAAAAGTTGATGGGTTTCTTTGGAGCATATAGTCCTCATTGATTATACAACGTGTAAAGGGATTATATACCATGTAATCATCATGATTTGTGGATTTAGGGAGTGGAATATAGGATTATTATTTCATTATTTCACAACCCTCTTCGCTCTCAACCTATAAGCATTCTCTGGAAAATTTGGGAACCTCCATGCCTTTCAAATCTATTTGTTTGGTGTTTGATCTTTAGGGTTGTGCGAGGTGTCTCTTCGGGGGAGTAATCATTTCTTCTTATTTGTTTCCTTTGATCATGTTTGAATTGTTTCATTAAATTACTAGATAAGTTGATCTAATATTATATTTCTTATTTATTTTTTCTATATCTATTATGTGATCTTGTTTCAGGGGCTAATCCTTTGCAAGTTGTGGTGTGGAGGGTGTGAGTTCTTTGAGGTATGTGAGATAATTCCTCTTCACCAACCCTTTTTCTAAATTGAATCAAATATAAGATGTCTAGATTTATTTTAGGGAATCCTTTTTATTTTTTGTCTTCTTTTTGTTGGTGGATCTCATTGAGGGCGTGTATGACCAGAGTTTTAAAGTAGGTGGTTTCTTCTCTAGCCTGTGTTGGTGAACTACATTTCTCCAGTTTTTGATAAATTTTTTTATAAAAGAAATTTCACTATTTAATGATTTTATTTGTCTGTATGGAAATGGGGTTTTTTAAAATATGGGTTTACCTCAGTTTTTGGTAAATGAAAATGGTTTTCAAATCATTGGTAAATGTATTTGTAAAATAGTTTTTGAAATCATGGTTTTTATTAATTGGTTTTATGAAACAGTTTGTAAAATAGGGCACATGGGAAGCCATAGGTACTTAGGTGGAATGTGTAGTAATAGGCCTCACTCACTATCAGGGGGTTCATTCTTCGGGTGTTCCTCTACTCCATATTCCTATTATTCTAGGTACATGTTAGAACTTTTGGGGGGTTCACATTTTAGGTTGTTCCTATGCTCTATATGTTAAATTCATATGTCTAGAGAATTTATATGCATGATTGTATATATTAGGTATGAGTGACCTAGCTATCTTGACCTAGTGTGATCACTAACATGATGTTACCTATGCATTTGTCTGATTTGGGCTGTTTTGGCTTATATTATTTTGAGTTTACTAAAATGGTTTTGATATGCTATGTGATTCATGATTTGGTTTGATTTGATATATCTACTCTGATATATGTATATGAAATGCTTTGAAATTGATTTTCCTTCTTTAGTTGAAAATGTGTAAAACTGGAAAATTAAAAAAATTTCCATGATTTTGAGATAAAAACAGCTAAAATATATATCATTCCTAGTTTTCTTTAAATTTCATCATTCTTGGATTATTTTATATTGGATTTTTTTAAACACCTGGGTGATACCCAAATGAGCCTCTTAGATCACACCCTGTTCACCCCTTCAACGGTGCATAGAACTCATTATATCTTTTGTTGTAAGGAATGGAAAGGCACTGTAATGTGGTACTGAGGTTTTCTATCTATTGGGTTTGGGTATCTAGATTGTGAGATGGTGGTGGTTTTCCCACACTATGACATGGGTAATGTTAGAGTATCTATTTTTTTATCCTTTACATTTCAAATTGTCTCATAGAGATTATTTTGATACCTTTTTATTTGTATCTCTTTCATTCTTCTCTTTCTGTTATGATATATATATATATATATACATGTTTTCTTCCATGTATTATATTTGAATATCTATTTTTCTTATTGTATGTTTCGGGTTGGGTGAAATCACTTTCTCAGTTTCTTTGGTTGTTCGAGACCTAGTCTCGAGCCCGTGGGGATCAAGAACACCCTTCAGGTATGTGGAAATTTGGTTCAGGAACAAATTTGAGTGGGTATCTATGTTGGATTCATCACATAATCTCTAATGATAATAGTAATACATTATTATCCTTTTTTGGATTTTTTTTATCTATGTAATTTGATTGTAATGCTTCAAGAATGAAAAATTGATATTGACTATTCATCATTTATAGAAAAAGATGAGAATGTTATGGAAGTTGAATAAAGGATGAAATTATACTTATCAAGTAAGTATATTATTTATGTTCTCAGTCTAGAAGGTAAATGAATTCCTCATCTTTAAAAAAGAGTCTTAAGACAAAATTTTTGATCTGTGATATTCAATCCAGATGAATTGATGGTATTTTCTGCATCAATGGTTTATGGTTTTTTATTGTTAACTTTATCAAGATCATTCACCTTCTTATGATCAATGATATTTAGAAATTAATTTTCTTCCATGTTTATATCTTCACTTACCACTAATTTTATTCTATTTGGAAACCTATTATGTGTAATCCTAAGTGACCTTCATACTTTCCTTTCTCTTATTTCAAGATTGAGTTTTATTGTCCTTTTTTGAGCTGCAGGTTTCCACAAAGGGAATTTCAAATGAAAAACCTTTTATTTCCAAGAATAAGTTCAAATTATGAGGAATTAATTTATTAAAGGGTGGAGAATGTAACACCCTTAGATTTTATAAAATATTTCTCTTTAAATATTTTTTTGATGTCTTGTGTTACACGCAACACTAAGTTTAAACAGACAACAATACACTGTAAAAATATTATTATTTAATGTGATATTTGTAAACTATCCAATAATTTAAATGGTATGAATATGGTTAAATAATTTATAAAATATATTTATAAATTTACTTATCAATATAAATATATTGATAAATTATTATTAAACGGTCATTCAATTTTTAGTAAATTCATTTTATTCTTCAAAAATATATTTCCTCCAAAATGATTTTTATTATTTTTTGTGAAAAGATTTTATAATTAATTTTTGAAAATTTTTAAAAATATATTTTATAAAATAAATTTCATTTATGAAATTAACATATTAAAATTATATTTGTGTGAAATATTTTAATTCTTCTAAAAATATTGATTTTTCAATAAATAGTGAAGAATACCGATTTTTATAAAACTGTTCATTTATTTACATATAAAGTATCATTATGATTTGAATTCTATCTCAAAGTAACATAAATAATATTTAATTATATATAATATAATTTACTTCATTTTAATCATCATTATACATAATTTTGATATAAGTACATTGTTGGGCTTGAAAACACATTTTTCTGAAAAACTATTTTTTATTGTGTTTTTCTAGATTAACTTTAAATTAAATTATGAAAATTTTGTGTTTCTAATTTTAAAAAATGGATTCCATATATGGAATCAGGAGTCCAAAATTTATTAAATAGAATTTTATTTTTGGACAATATGAATAGTAAACATATAAATATTTTGTTACCATAGTATAGGGTAAACCGTGCAATTAAAGGTTAAAAATAAAATGATAAGAACTATTAAATTACACAAAAACTTCCCTAAATAAAATTTGAAAAGTATATATCTACCATAATCATACAAGGGTTGAATTTATGATATTTTGGATCCAATTTGATATGATTATAACCTTTATAATATTTTATTTAATGAAAAGTCAAACATGTCACACTATTGTTTTTAATAAGTATAATATTTTTAATATGGTGTTATATAGATTATATTCATGAATATTAAAATTATTTTGAAATATAAAATATTTATCTTCATCATGGTATTTTTTTAATTTTTAGTGAAGAAATAATTAACTTAAACATTGATGGAGTATATATTTTATTAATGGAATAATCAAATAAATAATGTTATTTTTTTTAAAGTAACATAATTTAAGATATTTAAGGTGATACATGAATTAGATAGATTATAATTACATTTATAATATATAATAAAACACTTGGTTGAAATTTTACTTATTTTCCTGATGTTTTTAAAGTAAATGTAATGATTAGTATCAAAATTGACAACAATGATATTTATGGGATTAATATATTAATAAATTATTTAAAATTAATAAAAATATCAAATGAGTGAATAGGTGATAATATAAGGTTAAAAATGTCTTACCCTATAAATTTATGGGACATTTTTAAGCATTTGGATCTATAATAGACTTAATATATTTTAAAATTTTGAGAAATTCCAAAAGTGACCCTAAACTCAATTATAAAAGGCCCCCTCCTCCCCCACTTCTTTACACCACTAATATCCTCCTAAATCAATCATAACCTTAAAAATTAACTTATAAAATTTATTATAAATACTATTTAGGTGTTTTTTTCTTAAAATCACAACCCCTAATGACCTTTAGAGGAAATCTAAAGGAGTCATTTTGAAGAAGCGGTAATCGCTCTAACTGATCACTTTCTTTTTCTACGAGTATTCGCCTCCTCTAAATATATGATATTAATCATAATATAATAAATTCAGTATCTTAAATATTCTAAAATGTTATTATAATTATTAATACACCACTATAAACCCTTTTTTCTATAAAACAATATTTGGAAGTATTGCTCATGCGTACGTACGGATTGCCGTCTCCACGTAGCGATACAATTCATTTTTCATCACCATATTTTATGGATGTATATTATGATGGGTTTAATGTTTATATATGATATCTATGTCATAATTATTCATTTTTAATGAAAATATAATATCTAACATCTTACCTTCCAACCTATTGGGAAACGATAACGTTGATCATGCATAGATGTGGATTACCACCTCTATGAAGCGAAGTGATTCATTTTTCATTTCTATTTTAATTGGATTGTAAGTAGGTTGGATATGATAAATATAAATGATATAGATGATATAGTAATTATTCTTTAATGGGGAATTATTATTTAACTTTATTTCATTCCATCCTTCAAAAATTGAATACAACACTCATGTATACGTACGACCTACCATATCCATGAACAATGTAATTCATTTTCTATCTATATCATTATGGATGAATTTAAATATATATATATAATGAATATATATGTTATAATAATCATTTTAAAAATTCTGTTATATATTTATAATAATATTAAATTTATTATACATGAGGTTAAATAACTTTCAAAGGAAGTCGGACCTAAGGTAAGGGAATTCTAAACTCAATTTCCATTCATTGGGTTAAACATATACCTCCTTAATTATGTCATGATAAGATTATGTTTGAAAAAAAATTTATCTAATGTTTTATTTCCATTTTTTTATTTCTAATTATAGTTGATACACCTAATCGATTCATTTTATTAATTATCACTTCAATGATTTGAAATTTGTAATGGATTTTGTCTCACTTTTATTTATGTAGGACACATGTATTATACACTACTTATTTATTTTTTATAGTGTATATACTACCTATGAATGTATTTTATGATTATAATCCTAAATATTATGGTATTTATATATCCATCTAAGTTTCATTCATTCATGGGTATTACTATTCATATGATACCAAAACGGTAATGGTTTCTTTAAAAATCTCATCATTATTCGAAATTGTTTATGTTTAAGTCTCCATTGAGGAATATTTCTCTTGCATGTACATGTTGTCTAAATTTTTTTGATTTTCTTTGAATATTAGACTAATTTTTTTTAATTCCATTTTTACCCATGTTTTACTTTTTTAAAAATGGTTTGAAAGGAATCTTTTTTCATTGTCTAAACAAGGTTCTTTGTAACTTTTCTAACAAGAATACAGTAGGAATATTTTTTAAAAATATATATAATGAGAGGATTTTTCCACCATTATGACACCTTAATTAATTTAAGATCCCTTTATATGTTTACAAGTTTATTTTAAAATAAAATATTTTCATTTATAAGAGTGAAAATTTTGAAAAATAGACATGATTTTAAAATGAATTAGTTATTTACATCAGGAATTATTCAAAGATATATTTCAAAATAATTTTTCCATCTAAGATAACCTCATTTGATGATACATAATTTTTACTAGAGATATGATCCAAGGATATCATCATTATTATTTTTCTTGATAGTTTACGTTTATGATGGAATGATGTTAATGTAACTTTTTCACTTTTTCATAGGTTATAAATCGATGATATTTGTTTCTTTACATGAGTTCTGAGATGATTAATGTTTTATGATCTTGTGGCACAAATATGTATGATTTTCTTTATGTGATGGGTGGGACCTATATCTCCCTTCAACGCATTGTTTAAAGATAGATAACTCATGAGGTAAATATGTTATGTGTGAACCTGATTAATTATTCATAATTTTATGTGTGGACCTGGATTTCATGTCCATAGGATTATGTGTAGACCCATATTTCATCTCCATAAGTTTACATGTGGACGTACCTTTATTGTCCATAAGTTTTTGTGTATAATTAGATTTCATGCCCATAAGATTATGAATGTACCTGGTTTCATGTCCAAATGATTATGTAAGGGCATTATTTCATGTCCTTAACATAATGAGTAAACCTGTTTCTATTTATACATGTTCCCAAAGTTACACGTTTATGTTTATGACACGATTTCATGTTTTATGTCAATTTTATTCTCTCATGGATTATGTTCTTTGATTATTTTTTATTCATGTATTATAAACTACAAATCATTATTCTATGAATCAATATTATGAATCTATGTTATACAGGGTGTATATTTCAAATGTTAAGTTCATGTTGCAACACCCTTATTCTATTGTTATGCTTAGGTGATTATTGATATGTCTCTTGTTTACCCTTACTAAGAATCTAAGTTCACCATTTTCATATGTTTATTTTCCCCAGGTTATGAAGAAAGGATCTAAGTATGATATATATATAAATCGTGCTATATGTGAATAAATTTTGGGGGATGATATATATTTTTATAAACCATATGTTTATTTTTCCAATATATGTAAGAGTTTTTCCTAATTCTCTAAAACTCTTAACCTAAAATATCATTTAGTTTGAAAGTGATCCAATATTCCTTTGATTTGGTATTTTTTATGGTTGAAATTGGGTTATATTTATCAGTACCAAATACATAAATGTAAATATTTTGTTTTTAGCACTGAATATAGAAGTGTAGGTTCTGGGCTGTTACATCATTTCCTAGTTTAAGTCATGTTTTGAGACTTGGTTTACCTACTATGAATTAATATGAGTAAAAGTTCAAACTATCTCCTAAAAAATAATTCAAAAAATATATCAAAATGTATGTTCCAAAGTGATCAAAGTGTTCACCTACCTAGGGTTTCTTATATTGGCTCCCACCAATTAAAAATATCCCCCAAAATGATTCTTTTCATTTCCTAATAGGGTCTATATATTTCCTCATAAAAGTTTATTAAGGATATTCTTTAACTTCTCCCTTGAATGGGTCTTTGACACCCTATGTATATTGGTTTCAGTGTTGGTTTAGAATTATTATCCTTTAATTCCATGCATCCTAATCTTCCAAAGGAAGGATTTCTCTTCCTTGATCACAATTTCTCCATATTATGTAATATCATAGTTAACAAGAATATATTCAGGATTCTCACTTTCTCCTTGTATTAAACATTGTAGGAGTAGTGTTGTATTTTTATCATTCATCTTCTACACATAAGAAATACTTGATTCATTTACTCCTCCTTTGATTAATAGTATATTTTCTAAGAGTTTCAATGATATCATAATTCTCTCCAAGAATCATCATTTTATAATTTATCGCCTTCAAAAATATAATCAAAAAATAATTACATGACTATTATTTTACAAAATAGAATTTTGAAAACTCTATAAAATTTGGTAGTGAAATATTATCTTTAAAACTCAACAAGTTTCCTTCATCCTTTTCCATGTGATATTCAAATATCACAATCCAAAATTCTCTAAAAATATATACAATTTAAATTCCATTAAAAAACTCTACATTTTCATGGAACTATGGCATGAATTTTCATACTCATTGTGTGGAACTCTTCTCATAATTGTTAGATCACAAACATCCTTGAATGATTTATGATTTTTAATTCCTTGAAGATCAATTATTCATAATTGTTAGATTTAATTTTAAAATTCTTCAAAATATAATTTCTAGGAATCTCAATATCAACTTAAGGATAAATAATCATATTATAATAATATCCTTATATTAAAAACTCTTATGTGGATCCCCTTGAACCAATGACCTAGTGATAGATCCCTTTATAATAATGATTCTTTGATAAATACCTTTAGGTGTTCACCCTTACAATGATCTCTAACTCTAGATCCTCATATGTCAACCACTATTCTAACTTCAATCTACCTACATGGTTATTGAAGATTATAATAGAATTATGATTCTGATGACTTTGATTTTAATTTTCATATGTTTATGCCCTTATATATGAATCCCATTACATAAATCTGTATATAAATATTTTTTAGATTAATTATCCAAATAAAATTTGAGTCTCCAAAAACCATCTTCAACAATATTCACCAACTCAAAAACACTTAAAACCTAATCAAATATATCTTCATTAAAAGGAAGGATCTTCTTCAAGTAATCTAGTATCTTTATCTATTAATATAGTCCATAAATATATCCCACTATCTTGAAACTTTCAAACTCTTTCTAAACTATTGTAGACAACACTCTCAACATTTTACATGTCTTGAACATCATAAACTAGTCATCAATCACCACAAGTGAGGTTTATTCCTTGAATATATCAATGAATATTCTTCAAGCTCACAAATAATCTTCCCATATTATTTTCTAACATATTCACACATTATCAAGAATTTTTCCATGGCTGTATATCATAATTACTCTCATACTTCTCTAATACATATTGAGAACCTTCCTTATTGAAAAAAATATTCAATCCATGTATAGGAAATTCAACATAGTTTTCTACCTCCTAGTGTGTCATCCTTTTTATGTATATACTTGGATATATAATTCTCTTCTACTTATTTTTATTTAACTTTTCATATATATGGTTGATCAAATATGTAATTGAATGAACTTTTCTCTTCTCATTAGTGGAAGCTACTCAACTGTCTGATTTTATATTATATATTCTCTCTATTGGACCACTAGTTGTGTATTACCTAAAAAACTATGTATTTATTACTATATTTTGTATTTTGGACCTCCTCATAATAGTCTTGTAATTTTTGGATTTTTACACATGAATAACAATACTTAAAATTTATTTCTACCACTTTAGTTAGTCAATCCATGAAAGGATTGACCTTTATAATTCTTTTTTCCCATGAATTAACATCACCATAATATATGATGATTCACCATCATCGATATGTCTCCAACTACATCCATCTAATTTGATAACATCATGATCAAGCCCATGTTTTTACAATTTTTCTAATTGATATTTATTGAATATAAACCTTATTAGTTCAATTTTTGTGTAAAATATAGTTTTTTGTATACTTGGTGAATTTTGGACTTAATTTTTTAATGAATAAATTGTTATTTTTTAATGGTATATTAATATTTATAATTAAATTATAATCCATACATTAATTTTTAAATTTAATGTGTAACTTCTTATATTTAAAATGATTTGATTAATATGTGAAATTGCAATTTTAATTTGTTTTATCATTTTTCGAATGTAATCCCGCATAAACAAAATTATGTTATAAAGATCATAAAAGAATGGAAAGTGAATGGATCAACCATGAATTTACTTCTAATGGTCGATCCAATCATTATAAAATGGAAATGACATAGATAAACCATGAATTCTCATCTTAAGTTGATACAACCATCGAGAAGAGCTTCCAATGACAAAAGAAATTGACCACACTAAGTGATCTCCTTGTGGATGATCATTCAATTAATTCCCTTTTTGAATTAACCCTATATAAAGGAACCCATTTTAGTCTATTGATCATAGCGTAAAAATTGATCAAATGCAAATGTTAAGAGAAACATTTAGAAAAAAATATCAACTATGCTTCAAATTCCATTGACTGCCAGAAGACCCAAAATTGGTAGAGTCATGGACCAGGAGTATAAAAATAGGAATCATTTCTACCCTTATCATAACGAATCATCCTAATATATCATTCCACCTTCTTCTAACAACCAAAAATATGAATAAATTGATATTAATGGGAAGATGGTGAAATTACTTGCAAAGGAAGTCATTCCTATGTATTTTCAAACTTAATCTCTCCACTAACCAAAGATGAGATCCATACAATTGAACCATATTCAAATATTCTATGCTTTCACTACCTATAAAGAAGATTTTTTATTCCACTCTGATGTGAAGGTGATCATTTCCTAATTACCCTATACAATAAGACCACCACCATGAGGGATATGAACCACACTAATCGATTCATACCACCATTGAATATGTTCCCAAATATGGAATAATAGATTGAATCCTACAAAAACTAAATATACCAACCAAGGTGAATAAAATGATGATCTATACTCATAGGAGCCTAGTATACTTATGATGTGGTTCCTACAGACCATAGAAAACAAGAACTACTAAGCTCAACACACTCCATCAAAACGGGTTTGGAGAATACTGAAGACCCACCAACTCAAAACCAGAGCCACATGACAAATGACCAATCTCCCATATTAAGCTAAAGAGGATAATCCACACTGCCATGTTCCCCCGAGCACTATATATTTTTATGAAATCAAGGTAATTTTTAAACCCTTATAAGATCAAAGATTACACTTAGGAGGAACCAATCATTCCATTATTAAAGCTTGACTGACCACTGAATAAATAGTCTTACACAGAGAGAATGAATATTGACCCTAAAATAAGCAATCTCATTTGAGAATACACCCTTTTGAAGATTTCAGTGCCACTAATAAATGATAGTTTGAATTCACATTATAAAGATAAAAAGGGTAAATTATTTGATCCACAAAGGATTTTTAAACAGTAAGAGAAAAAAATATAGCATGAAAAATCACAAATAAAAGTGGTGATACCCAGTACTACCTAGAACCAAGACCAATGATGAGTCCCAATAACCAAGGAATAGGCATATTCATTTAAATACTAGGAAATAATTTAAGTCCATAGACCCAACATGTGAAACTCCTCACATGATTCTTTCATCTTTCAATAAAGCTGCAGAGAAGCATATAATTTCTCTATAAAGAGGTATGGAGCTCAATCATGGGACTAGAATTATTTATTGGTAAATATTTAAATTATACAGATCCAAATAAATTCATACCTCCAAGTTAAGAATATGGAATAAATAAATGTAATAAAAGTGGGATCAAAATTTGAGAAGAGAATTGGGCATACTAGGTTCATTGGAAAAGGAACTGACACCTATCATGAGGAAGGTGTGAAAGATTATAGAGCGTAGATATAAAAAAGAATAGGCTAGAAAGTTATAGAGAAGAAAATGGGATCAAATGGTGTTTTTATTTCTACTAATATTTTCCATTTTATTTTCCCTTTATTTTTTAATCTCTAGTGATGGAACACCAGGATGACAGTATCCAAGACAATGATATCTCTTCCCACCCAAGTGATGAATTAGCTCTCTTAATGAAAATCATTCTCCTTTTTTCTAAAGATCCTTGGATGCTTGGAATTTAGAATATTCTTAATTGAATTCACATTTTAATTTCACTTTCCATATTTCCCTGGTTGCATACACAGGATGGTTGGGAATTCCACTACTTATATAATATGATAATGGGATTATACAAGAGTGATTGGTAGTATCCAATTTCTAGGATATGTAAGGATATAAAATATATTTATTATTATATCTTTTTATTCCAAATAAAAATTGATTTTAACGGATAATTAGGGATATTTCCTTTTATTATAGAGTTATTGGGAAGAAAAATTGAATAATGATTCAGAGGGAAGTGAAGAGAGTATTCCAAGTTTAGACTACTATATTTTAAACTTTTAATTTTAAACCGATAATTTTCATACACTTTTTTCAAACATTTTTACCCCAATGAACAAGATTTTAACACATCCAAAACAATGTATTCTCTAGATACAACCTGATTTCCAATAATAATACATTTAGTTCAGGTTCAAAATTCATTTTTTGATTACCCTGAGAAAATATCCCTTCAAACATGGAAATATTTTCGATAAATCCAATGTTAGTCTTTTTATTTTGTTTAAAATTATTTCAAATGACCAAATCATATTCTTCCAACCTCATTGGTTTAGATCTTGATGTTTTGAGAACTGTTCTCAGTTGACTTTGAACTCTAAAAATCACAAAACAAGATGAATGGGAGTTTATCAACATTATATTTGATAAATATCATTCCTTGGTTTCTTCTTCCACCATAGTTACATTATGTAATGAAAAAATGATAGAAAATATTATGAGTGTGAATAATACTTTAAAGGAAATGTATGCACCAAATTTCAACATCAATAATAGGCAATTATAGTTGAATGATCAATAGGATTGTGAATTCAAAACTGGTATGATAGGTATTCTTCCAAAATTTCATGTATTGTCAAGTGAGGACCACAAAATACATTTAATATCATTCAAATATGTATTAAATGGATTTTGAATTAGATTATTCACTGATTCCTAAATCATCTGAAATGATTTATCCTTATCTATTGAAGGGAAAACCAAGGAGTATCGATACAATCTAAATCCCAGAGAAGTAAAATCATGGGAAGAGTTACAGTGGGAATTCTTCTAGAAATTATTCCATGTTTTAAGGAGTAATAAACTAAGGAAATAGATATTTGGATTAAAATAAGTAACTAGAGAAACTATCTAACAGATTGGGGAAAGGTTTAAGAAACTGACCACAACTTACCCACAATAGCCCAATGAAGAACCTCATTTCATGGTATTATTTTACAAAGGATTAATGGAAAATGATCAAAAGCTACTACACACTTCCTTAATAGGATCATTGGTTGATAAATCATTATTTTAAGTTAGAGAAATGATTTATTTAATCTCCTAAAATTCCCAACAATTTGGTAAAATAACTACAACTATAGGTGTATATGAGGTAAAAAGTTCCAAATCACCAGGATTGTGAATTCAAAACTGGTATGATAGGTATTCTTCCAAAATTTCATGTATTGTCAAGTGAGGACCACAAAATACATGTAATATCATTGAAATATGTATTCAATGGATTTTGAATTAGATTATTCACTGATTCCTAAATCATCTGAAATGATTTATCCTTATCTATTGAAGGGAAAACCAAGGAGTGTCTATACAATCTAAATCCCAGAGAAGTCAAATCATGGGAAGAGTTACAGTGGGAATTCTTCTAGAAATTATTCCATGTTTTAAGGAGTAATAAACTAAGGAAATCGATATTTGGATTCAAACAAGTAACTAGAGAAACTATCTAACAGATTGGGGAAATGTTTAAGAAACTGACCACAACTTACCCACAATAGCCCAATGAAGAACTTCATTTCATGGTATTATTTTACAAAGGATTAATGGAAAATGATCAAAAGCTACTACACACTTTTTTAAGAGGATCATTGGTTGATAAATCATTAGTTTAAGTTAGATAAATGATTGATTTAATCTCCTAAAATTCCTAACAATTTGGTAAAATAACTACAACTATAGGTGTACATGAGGTAAAAAGTTCCAAATCACAATTATTATAAAATAAAATTACATAAATAACCTCTCCAGTGATACATATAGTTTTGAATGAGGTGTAGGAGTCATCACCCACCACACCCCCATGGATCTACAAGCTCTGTTATTCTCACGATCATTTCACTAATGGATGCCCCCAGGTTCAAGGGCTTGAAAAATGGGATGCCATGTTCTAGAGGAAATACCATAATCAACCAAGTAGAAACCAATGATTCAAATATTTTACAATTAATAAAAATTGTCAATAGACCACTCTAACCACTCATGGATCATAATTGAAGGAATTAAAATGACAGTTTGTCCATCTCATTACCACCCTCGATAATAGAGTAAATAAAGGTTTAGTTAAACTTCCTTCCTAAACAAATCCTAAAAATAAAGGAAATATCAATGATATCACATTAATAAGTATGAAGGAGATATAAGGATGTAATGAATCACCCCTATAAAATTTAAGCTAGATGTGAATAGAAATGTGTACCCGATGAAACATCCCAATAAAAGAAACATGATGAGAAATATGTGAAGACAACCACTATGAATAAAGATAAATGGAAAGAAAATATGGAATATTAACATCAATCCCAACCTCCCTTCCCTATAATAATGAAATATCCTAAAAAAAACGATGAATAATTACTATAACAGGAGATACTAGAAGTATTCAAGAAGGTTGATATCAAAATCTCTCTATTGGAGGTCATCTACCAAATTCCAAGGTATATAAAATTCATTAAATACATGTGTATTAAGATAAGGATATTTCAAGGAAATGAAGAGGAAATATTACGTAAGAAAGTTTCTACCCCCATTACCCCTCAAATCCCCCACAAATTCCATTATCTAAGTGCATTTTCTATCCCATGAACAATTAGTAATCTTACTATTTCCAATTAATTGTGTGATTTGGGAGTATTAATTAATGTAATTACTTCTTCCATTTATTATTTTAATTTCATATGGGATAACTTAAACCTATCTTTTTGGTTTTTTAACTCACCAATCATGACACTATATACCCATTAGGTGTTCCTAAAGATGTATTTGTAAGTGTATAAGGTTTCCCATTCCCTTTTGACTTCTATATTCTCAACATTTAAGAATGAAAAGGTAAAGATCACTCTCCTATTATTGTAGGTATTTCATTACTCAATACTATTAAAATAACAATAAATGTCAATAAAGGAACCCTTTCCAAGAATTTTGGTGAGGAAATAGTGTATTTCAACATCCATGACTCAATGAAACACCCACGTGAATAATATTATGATTTACAATATTTTTTTTGAATTACCTTTCTCTTATAGGGAGGAAATTGACAATTTTAATGATATAATAAGAATAGGAGAATATTTTGAAACACCCAACCTACTTGAAAAAATATATATATATATTAAAATAAACTCAATTTTAATATTTTTTTGATTGTTGAACAATTTTAAGAAATTGATGAAATTTATTTTTATGAATTACTCAAATATTATACTAATACTTCTACCTTTCAAATACAGGTTGCTAAGATGGAGAACTCCCAACTGAATTCATATTTCGAACCACCCCCCACCAAACTGGAATTAAATTTTCTACTATCAAAATTAAAAAATAATTTCTAAAGGAAAATGAGAAACTACTACTTATAATATAAAATTATTTAGAACGAATACAAGAGAAACAACTTATGAAAATTCTAAAAAATAATGCTAGGGAAATAGGTTGGACATTAGGGGATATCCTAGGGATTATCCCAACCATTTCCATGCATGGAATTTTACTTGAATATTATTTAAAACTAGTTATACATACATAAATAAGGCTTAACCTGACCATTTTGTAAGTATTAAAAGAGATATAGAAATAATTTTAGGAGATATATTAATCCATACCATCTCAGACTCCCAATGGGTGAGTCCCATCCAAATTGTTCTGAAGAAAATCATCTACACAGTTGTATAAAATGAGAAAAATGACTTATTTTCCTAAATAATTCTTAATAGCTAGAGAGTTTGCAATGATTGTAGGAGATTGAACTATATTAATATAAAATACCACTTTCCTATACCATTTGTGGACCAAATGTTTTATAATCCAACCAAGAAGGGTCATTATTTATTCCTCGATGGATTTTATTTCTATTTTCAAGTTCTAATTGCTTATGAGGATCAAGACAAGAAAACTTTCACATGTAACTTTGGTGTATTTTCCTACTAAACTATGGATTTTAGTCTTTTTAAAGCCCTAGGTACTCTTAAAAATTACATGTTATGTATCTTATCAGACGAAATTGATAACTGCCTGGAGGTATTACATGATGACTTCATTATGTATGGAAATTGTTTACAAAGCTTCCTGGTGAGTCTGAAATAGGTTTTAAAGAAATTTATTGATAAAAACATTGTTATAGATTTTGAAAAGTTTAATTTTATGGTAGAAAAGGGAACTTATTTAGGCCATCTAATTTATAATGGTATAATAAATGTAGATAAAGACAAAGTTGATATTATTTCCACACTACCTTACCCCACCACTGTGAGACACAATAGATCATTTCTGGTCTATGTTTGATTTTATATAAGTCTTTTAGAGACATTAAAAAAAATTATTTAACCCTAACTAACCTACTAAAGAATAAAACTTATTTTTTTAATGATTCATGTAGAAAAACATTTAATATATTGAAAGAGAGTTTGACCACTACCCTTATTATCTTTCCAAAAAACTAGAGTTACCCCTTTGAGATTCTATATTATTCCTCCAATAGTGTTGTATTAGATGTTCTTTCCCAAAATATTGATATACTTTCATAAGTGATATCCTACACATTAAAAACCCAGTACACTACCTAGATTTACTAGACAACAAAAAACGAGGGGTTTTGTCTGTAGTATTACCCTTAGAAAAAATTCAATATTATATTTTAGGGAGTAAAGTAATTTTTTATTCTAATCATGTATCCTTTAAATATTTAATCAAGAAAAAATATGAAAATACCAAATTAGTGATATCAATGTTTTTGTTGAAATATTTTTATTTAGATACTAAGGAAATGAGGGTTGTGAAAATATGGTAATAGACCACATGATTGAGCTGCATCATACTACCGAGGGAGAACCAATTCCTAGTACTGAGTTGGATGATTATTTTCCTGGTGAAAAACAATACAATCCTTCCCAATTTCCTTGGTACACTGAAATTATGAACATTTTATTCACAACAATGGTACCCTCCTTCTTTTATGAACATCAAACTAAAAAATTAAAATCTAAATCAAAATATTTTTCCTATGAAGGCTCTTATTTATGGAAAATTTAAATTGACCAATTCATTAGAAGGTATATACTTAAATAGGAAATTAAATATGTGATTTAGTTTTCCAATACACTTATATATGGGGTCCATTTTGGTTGTTATATAATCATTAGAAAAAAATTTAAAATATAGATTATTTTGGCCATCAATTTCTAAAATTCACATAATTTTTATAAAAAATGTCCCAATTTTTATTTTACTATTGGAATTTCTAAAATACATAAGATGGCCCAATAAGATTTGTTTTTTGGGAAATTTTTTATATATGTGGAATTGAATTAATTTTCCCATTTCATGTGTCATTCATATTTTCCTACAAATTTTTAGTAGTATAATATGTTTCTAAGTGGATTGAAGAAAACTCCACTCATACTAATAATTAGAAAATTTTTATTGATTTTATAAAATCAAAATGTTTTTGTAGGTTTGGAATAACATAATATATAATCAGTGACTAAGGAACCCAATTTTCCAACAAGAACATATAAGAAATCATGAATAAATATGTGGTGCACCATAAGACATCCATTTTCTACCACCTATAGAAAAATGGATTGACTGAGGTGTCTAATAGATAATTTTAAAAAATTAGATAAATAGTATTTATCAACCCCAAATACTGGGGTAATAAATTTTTGGAGGCATTGTGGGAATAAAAAACTAAATAGGAAACCCCCTTAGTTATGTCACCCTATAGAATTGTTTATGGTAAACTTTTTCACGTGTCTATTAAGATACAACATAAAGCCTACTGGGCTGTCAAAAAATTGAGCCTGAAGTTTCAAAAAGCTTGAGAACAGAAGAATTTGTATATGATAGATCTTGAGGTCCTGAGAAGGAAATCATATAATAACTCGATACTTTATAAGGATAAAACTAAATCATCTAATGATAAATTGATTCATAAAAGATAATTCCATGTTTGATACAAAGTAATGTTGTTTTCTTCAAGGATGAAGCTCTTACCTGGTAAGCATCATTCCAAGTGAGTTGAGTCATACACATTAACTAAAACATTTCTTTTTGGTGTACTTGAAATTAAAAGAGAAGGTTCAGAGAATCCATTCAATTTGAATGGACAATAATTGAATAAGTTTTAGGAATATTTATAGAAATAACCTATGTATGATTCCAAACTCCTCCCTTATATTAATTAGAGAACACTTAGGTTTTATCTTTCCTGTATTTTGGTCTAGTTGATTTATTTTCAATAGTCTTTCTTGAAAAAATTTAAGCCTAAATTAAATTAGAAGTATGTCTAAACTAAGTGTGGGTGTCAGGGAAAAAGTAGACTTAGGATATAAACACGATTGTTCTATTTTAAATTATGATAAAAAATATACTCTATCTTTCAAACATTATTTGAGATGAATTGGGAAACATAATGAATCTTTGAACTCTAAGTGAGTGTGATGAGCTGGGTCATATTATTGAATCGCAAAATATCAAATGATTTATTAAATTTTGTTATTTTCTTTAGTTTTAATTTTTTAAAAATTTCATGATTTATAACTAGAAAATAAAATCCATACCACTAGTGACAGTACCAAATCTTAATTCCCATATTGATAGGTTTTTGCAACATTTTGAAACTATCTTTATTATACTGTCACTTGTTGAGAGAGTCCTAGTATTTGTTTTGTAAACTAGAACTTTTTTATTCACAATCATATCTTTATAATCTGTGAGGTAATTTCAATATGTTTGAGGCATTAGATTGAAAATAACCTTATTTTTTCTTAAAGTCTACCTAGAATAATGAACCTTGTTAATCTATTATATAACCATGAATGGACTTATATGTTTAAGCTATATTACAAGAAAAATTATCCCTTACCCACCCTCACTCTAAACTATAACTTCATGATTGATTCTAGTATAAGAATAGGGGAATGAGGCTTTCATATGTTTTTCTATGGGAATAATTTTATGCTAAGGGGTTTTTGATAGGTGTGAGTCACCATTTAGGGAATTTGAGAGAGGATAAATGGGCATGAGCCACCTTGTGTACATTTTATTTTTATCATCCCATATTTAAGTGAAATGAGGTTACAATATTATTTATACTCATCTAATTTATTCACACCCTAATAAAATAAAGGGAATTATAGCTATTCATTAATCCACAAACTCACAAATCATTTCCCCTCTAAAAAATGGGGAAATTAGAAAGAATCATTTTTTTGGATTCATTTGATGGCTCATGCCCATTGTATGGAATATTAAATTTTGGAATGTGTGTAACATCTAGTTTAGGGATAATTTAGTGAGGAGTTCTTTAATACATTACTTAATATAACATAAAATATATTTAAAGAGTAAAACCTTTCTCTTAATTCTGAATTATTTTGGAACATTTTCCCACCAACCTCAAAGCCACTAAAAACATTTTAAATAACTCATGATTAATTTTATTTTTCATGATTCATAGTGTAGAGAGATGAGAATTATTTTAATAATGTGGTAAATAATCACTTACATATTATAATCCTAACTCTATATAAAAAATTTCACTTGAGGTAAGAGTGGTAGTGTATTTCATATGAGGTAGTTCAAAAAATTATTTTTGGATGGATTTTTAAGGTTGAATTATTTTTAATATGAAAAAATTCTTACCTTTAAAATAATACACATTTATGAAGTAGGATGAAATTTATTTTAGAAATAAATGAAAATGTTTCCCTCACCCTCTTCTTGGTAGTCTTGAATTTATTTTGAGAATTTCTATTCATTTCATTGATTATATATTCATTAAAAAAAAATTCATTTAAAAATCAGTTTTGAACAGTGAAAATTTATATAAATTGATTTCAATGATAAAATAATCTGATATTGCAATAGTTCATACATGGGGGATTGATTGAGACTATGTTTTTGGATTTTTTTGATTGATTTTAATTGAAAATAACACTTATTTAATTTGATTAATGTTAAAATATAGTTTTTTTATCATCTTGGTGAATTTGTAACTTTAGTGTTTAATGTATAAATTAATAATTTTTAATGGTTTTTTCATATTTTCAATTAAATTGAGAATACATACATTAATTTGGAAATTTTAATTTTAACTACCTAAATTTCAAATTATTTGTTTAACAAGTGAAGTTGTGATTTTAATTTGGTTTATAATATTTTGAATATAATTCTACTCTAAAAAATGTTTGTTCTATATAGACCATCTAAAAATGGAAAATGAATGGACCAGTAATGATTATACTTATTACATTCAATCCAATCATAAAAAATAGAAAAGTTATATATTTACCATGACTTCCCTTATTATGGTCGATTCAGCCACCGAATGGAGCTGCTACATGATAAAAGTGTTTGACCACTTGAAGTAACCTCCTTATGGTAATAATTTGGAAACATGCCATATTATTTTTGATCTTCACAAAGAAAATCCCAAAAATGAAATTGACCAAAACCAAAAAATGGATTGATTACACCTGTGAATAATAATATTTGGAAAAAACATATCGACTTCACTTTAAATTCTATATTCTAAAGTCACAAAAATTATAAAGGTAATTGACTGTTGGTAAAAAAGGATAGTGACCATGAATTATATGAAACATATACTATCACAAGAAACAAAAATTGGAAGACTCATGGACCTATAAAACAAAAAGAGGAAGAGAATACACCCCTTATTAGGTTCAATCATCCTGATTGTCTGCACTAACTTTTTATGCCAACTATAGATCTAAATAAATTAGTATTGGAGGTATGATGGTTAACCACCTTGTTAAGGAAGTCATGAATGTTTAATATCAAAAACAAATCTGCACAACAACTGAATTTGAGATATAGCTGATCACACTATGGTTGAAGCCTCTATGCTCACACCACCTCTAAATAATGTTACATATGCCACTCCACCTTGACAAGGATTTCCACCTAACACCACTAAATCGTGTGACCACCACCGTGGGAGAGATGAATCTCATCAGTAAAGTCACATATCCATTGATGACACATCCATATCTAGAAGGATAAATTGAACCCCATAGAACTTGAACATAAAAACCAAGTTGAATCACCAGATGTTCACTGCCCATAGGATCTCAGAAAATTTTTGGTGTGGTGCCTACCTGATCAAAGAAGACAAGAACTCAAGATCTGGCCACACTCCTTTGCACTAGATCAGGAAAACACTAAATACATACAATCTCAAAACCATAGTCACATGATGAAGATCCAAGATCCCATATGAACTTAAAGAGGTGAATCTATACCACCATGCTTCCCCAAACACCACTGATTCTGAAGAAATGAAGGACACACTGAAACCCTTTAAATTCAAATATTGAATTGGGGGGGACTAGGCATGCCATTTTTGTAGCTTGAATAACCATTGAATAAATATTAATGTATGGAGAGAAAAAATATTCATCCTTAACAAAGAATTATCAATATAAAACACAACCTACTTAAGATTTCAGCAACCACTAATAAATTACAGTTCAAATTCACTGAATAATGATAATATGGGGAAATTATTTGAGCCACAAAGGATTTCTATTACAGAAATATAGAGCATAAAGAAATAAAAGATCAAAAAGAAGATACCCATCATTTTCTAGATCCATGTCGAATAATGAATCCCATCAAATATTTCTCAAGCATATTCCTTTAAAGCTCAAGAAATGTTTTATGTCCATAGACCCAACATGTGAAACTTTTCATGTAATGATTTCATATTTTATTGAAGTTGTGAAGTAGTGTATAATTTCTATATAAATAGGTACAAAGATCATTCTTATGAGGATAATTATTTACCAAGAGTTATTTAATGTATAGAGACCCTAATAAATCCAAACCATCAAGTTATTCTCATGGAATCAATCAAATAAATTTTAGTGGGATTAAAATTTAAGGAGTCAATCGAGCATACTCAGTTCATTAGAGAAGAAACTTGTGCCTATAATGAGGTATGTATGAAAGTTCATAGAGCATTGATATAATAATAGGAGTCTATAAAGCTATGGAGGAGATTATGGGATCATCTGGAGTTATTCATTCTTCTATTTTTTACACTTTATTTTCTCTCTATTGTTTAAGTTTTTTAGTTGGAACACTAGGCGGATAGTGGACAATAAAAGGAGACATCTCCCCCAACATATGATGAATTCTTTATTTGTATTAAAAATTTTCTCCACTTTTTTCTGGATTTGTTTAGATGCATAGATTTTAAGATATTCTTAATAAGATTTTCTTTTTAATTTATCTTGCTTTCTTTCACTAGTTTCACACATCGGACTCTTAGGAATTATACTAATTATGGTAGTTAATAGTGGGATGATCCAATAGTTATTAGTGGTATCCAATCACTAGGATGTTTGAATATATAAAATACATTTATTAGTGTATCATTTTGTTCTAAATAAAATTTTTTAGAAAATTCTAATCAGTAAAAATTGCTTTAATTAGAGAATGTCTGGGAATAAAATTTGAATAATTGTTCACTAAGAAGTGAGGAGAGTAATCCAAGGTTTTTCCAATATATTTTAAACTTTTCATTTTAAAAAATCAATTTAATCCACTATTTTCAAACATTTAAAACCAAATAAAAAAGATTTTAACAAATCCACAAAACAATCTTCTCTGGTGAAAACTTGAGTCCCACCAATACTTTATTTAATTCTGGTTCCAAAATCATTTTTCTAAGCACCCCGTGAAAGGATCCCATCACATATTCCATAAAATATCCACATAATTTATATCAAATTAATAAATACCATGGGTAAATAAATTTGATCATCAATCATACCATCTCAAGTAGCCTCAATGATTTATTAATAGTATAAAGTAGTGTTCAACTACAATACACTAATGATAATTTTCTCCTTGAGTATTGTCTCTATAATTTATTAAATTTTCCTATAATTTTATAAATAAGGTCCAATAATTTAATTATATATCATAAATAAAAACAATTATTTATTTATCTATTAACTGAATAGACTATTTACCTATTTAGTATACCCATGATCTCATTTTAATTTTAGCTTTCAATATAATCTTTACTCAAACACTTCACAAACCATGTATGTTTCCAATATGAATTGGATTTATTATATCTTTGATTGATAATCAATTATAATAGTTTAGTCAAATTAATTATATTGAGAATATCTCAAAATTATTTATTAACTCTAATTATCTATGTTTTGTCAATTATATATTTCATCATTATAACCATAATACCAACCATTATATACGAACATTCATCTTTTCATTAGTAACACATAAATCGATAAGACCTTATCTCGAACTATAATATCTATAAGGAAAACATTAAAATTTTATTTCTTCTATCTTATTTTATCATGGATTATAATAACTTTAGACATAATCAACATTATATCATTGTACATTATTCATGTGAAATGTATCTTTTTGATAGCATAATTTTTCTTCACTAAACTCTTCCATAACCTCTAATATCTTCTATCATCATTACCTTTATGAATCATTATCCAATAATAAATTGCATTAGCTTCATTAATCTTACCTATTTTAATATATTTCTTATTAAATCTCTTTATGGATAACTATGTAATACATTATCTTATATATTATTTTATGCACTATCATTCAGTTTACTCCAACAAATATATATTAAATGTATATCCATTATTGAAAATATTTATTATAGGTATGTAGAACATAACTATATGATATTATGATGTTTCAGTAATTCATAGTTGTAGATACATTAAAGATAGTTCTATAATCATGTTTTAAAATAAACTATTTCTATAGGCATGATAGACTCATGGTTTAGTTAAACCATTAATATTAGTGGCTAAGATATACCAATAGTCCTAACTAACAAATTATGCCTATATATATACAAATTATAATTTGAAATTAATTATAATTGAATAGAGCCTATGATCATGGTTACTTGAATGGTGATTATAGGTGCAAAAGTTTTTAAAAGAAACGTAATAGACCAAGAAACCCATTACTTCCAAATACTTGCTTAAATATAAAAACAATAATTGGAATCAATTAAACCAATAGAAGTTAAGTAAATAAATGGATAGAAAAGAAATAAAAATTTATATTTCAATCACAATGAAGTTAATCATCCATGAATTTGAATCAAATGAACATTAAATATCAATTATCATTTATTTTGAAATATTTTAATTCAACTTCAATAAATAAGAATGCTTAATTTTTTAGTCTAAATATTATATAAATAAATCATTTTTGGAAATAGTATTATTCGGTCAATTTAATAACTTCAGTTCAAATTGATATTTAAATATTAATTTAATAACATTTTAATTGCATCAAAGGTCAAAACGGGAACATGTTATTATAACATCATCATATATAACATTACATCAATATAGGTATTATTGGAAATTTATTATATTAAAAAACAAAATTTAAAAATGAAATTTCATGGGAAAGTGATTAAACAATGCTACTTGTATTTAATACGAGAATATGATATTTTTCTGACTAAATTAAAAATAAATTATTCAAAAATAATCAATAATAAATTAATGAAAAATATTTTACAGAAAAAATTGGCCTAAAAAATCTAAAATAAATAAGAACATGTGGTAAAAGTCCAAAAAAACATCAAAAAGTATTCTAGATATGCGAGAACATGTAAAAATTATTGAAAATGATTTAAAATCAAATTGATATTCAAATAAAAACATAGTAAGAACATACATTTATACATCATGTTTATGAATCATATTCTCAAAAATTTATATATCAAATTTAATTTTAGTCCAAAACTATTTTTCATATAATATAAAGATTCCAAACCATGTTCTTTTTATTAGTATGCATAAAATTTTAGTGGGTCTCAAATCTCTCGCATTTTATATCATTGGAAGAAAAAATTAAATAAAATATGTAAATTATAATGTCAATTATAAACAAATATTATATATGAAACAATAAATAATAAAAATAGTCATATAATTACAAATAAAATTCTCTAAAATTCATGTTCACTTTAATCAAATAATGTTTATTCCTAAAAATTGATAATTTAAAATAAAATTCCAATTGATTATTAATATGTAAATATGATAAAATATTATATAAAATTTACATTTATAACACCAAAAAAGTGTTAATTTTAAATATAACTTTGTAGTAGTAATTATAAATAAGAAATAGTCTGTGACCCCAATAAAACAATAACAGATCTATTCTAAGTGATATTGTATAAAAATGAAAATAAAATGTTATAATATCTCCATGAAAAGTGACTTACCATTATAAAGTACACACTCATAAATTTTTAGTAAGGTACTCTCCATTACCACCCATACCATCATCATCAAAATCATCCTCATAATTCTCATTATCACCAACTTATTTATTTTATGAAAAACCAAAAACCTCATCTACAACACTACTACCAAAATTTCCATCAACATAATCAAGATATTGGTTAGTGGAATCACGAAAACAACATGGAGAAAATAATGCTTAAAAAAGTCAACCCAATCATCGATCTGAGATAAAATATCTCATGAAATCACATTTTTTTTAAAATAAAATCAATTATTAATCTACTATTGTGTAATATTTATTCATCTTTATATTTAAACATAGAATTAGTCAATAATATATGGATTGGAAGAACCATCATTTCTAGATGATGGCTTATATTTCATTGGCATAATTTTATTTCATGGCCTACATCAAACCATACCAAGGTTCTCTCCACTAGAAACCTAATTAAAAAGATCATCAAGACTACTATGGTCCTCCCACTATTTATCAATAGCCTTAAAATAAACCTATGAAAATAATTTAAGAAATAATTATTACATAAATACATTGTATATTTAGATTTATTAAATATATAAAAAATTACAATTTTTTATGTTGTTGCTATATTGACCAGATTTCCATTCATTTTCTTATGGCTTGGGAAAAAATGGCATGAGGTACCCAACCCTCAATATTCATTTTTTTCATAAAAATTAATTTAAATTAATAAATTAATAAATATTAATATTTTATATTTAAATACTCATTGGTACACAAATATATTTGAATCAAACTGAATAATTATATACTTGATTTTATTAATGATCAGGAATACTAGTGCACCAAAAATTGTAAAAATATTTTATTTTTGAATTATTATTTTATTCCACTATAATTATTGATAGATGAAAAAAAATTATAGGAAAACTTTTTAATAAACAAAATAAATTATTTTATATAATAATTTAAAATATTAAAAACTATATACCATAAAATTAAGACTCGAACAGTAGAAAATTCTCAATGAATATTGATAGATTGAATAATCAATCATTCAAGTAACATAGATCTAAATGGTTATAAATATTTCCATTCATACATGATAAAAATAAAATTTATATAACCTTCAATGTAAACTTAACTCTATATTGTTATCCAACCTCACATTTTCACAAAAAGGTAAACGATACTGAATCAATATAAATAATTTTTTTTGATTATATATAATAAATTTTAAAAATATTAAATAAAAAATAGTAAATAATTATTCACAAATCTCTTTCTATACTCTATATTTGATTATAGAATCCACTTTACACTATTGAATAGGCTACAAAGCCATACTTTCACTATATCTAACTAAAATTTCCTTGAATCTTTGTAATTTTTTCCAATGTTTACTAATAATTTTTTACTATTCATTTATTCCATCATAACCTAGGTATTTATATTCCATATAGAATGCAGTTCTATATGAACAACATTCCATATACTAGAAGTTATATCAAAACCACCCAGATGTATGTATAAATTAGGAAAAATATTTTGATAAATATTTTTTTCTATTATTAATGAATTAAATAATTATTTACTTGATGTAAAAGGATGTTTCATCTCTATATGAGTAGTATAATCGGTATCCCTAATGAAATATTTTTTAGAGGTTGCTATGATACCTCCAGTAGTGATAAGAGGAAAAGAAATCATGGGATGAGGGTTAAAACTAGCAGATCCTGATGACCTAGGTGTGTGAGTAGAAGTGTGTATGATGAGGATTAGGGACCTAGAGTGGGTAGTTGTATTAGGTTTGAGATGAATAATGCATATATATATATGAGAACCTAAGATTAGGTACATTGTCATGCAAGATTCTATGTGATACTTGAGAGGGGATCATTGATGTTTCTCTATGAGTTATAAAATATGTGAGATATGATTTTTGGGATGGGTGGGAAAGCCTACTAATATTAAGATATGACTAGGGATATTAGTAATTTTGGTGTTACGATTGAGTAGTATGATTCTTTCCAACTATTGTTAGAGGTAAGTCCTAACATGTGAGGGTATCCTAAAAAAGGGTTTAACTCAGGATAATGAATTCCCTTTGGGTTAGAAAACATGGGTAAATTCTTAAAATTTTATCATGATCCATGGGAGATGTTATCATGTATGTGGGATGGGCATGGAGTCTCCTTAGGTAATGTAAATATGAAAACATAGGCAGTTTATGGTGTTGTGATTGGCCTAACATGTACAGGAAGCATGGTTCACAAGTTAATTTGGCTACTGGTCCTAGGATTGATAGGGTGTGACTCGAGATAGTATGAGTCGAGTGGTGTGGTAGGGTAGCACCAAGGTGTATGACTATTTGAAAATGATTTTATTTAGAAATGGGGGATGTTGATAACCATTATAAATAAATACTTTTGTGATGGCATGAGGTTTGCATGAAATTGTTTTCCAATTTGGTTTCATTTGAAATTTTTTATAGAGGTTTAAGAAAACTAATGCATCAGGATATGATGAGTGTATAAGAGATTAAGTCTCTATAAAGTGTTATATAAATAGATTTAGGTGTCATAGGGGTTGTAAATATGTCAATATGGTCAGCTATTATTAGATATGATTATGAACACTTATGAAAAGTATAAAATGAGGTAGGATAGTTAATGGATTTGATGATATTACTAAAATCTTGGGGGTGGGGTTTTGATTGGGGTGGTAGGTATCCTTATGTGTTGGCGGGAGGTATCGAAAATACATCAGAGTAACATGGTACCATTGGTCTAAACATGGTCTATGATAGGTGTTTCCAAGTATGGTATGAGTGTGTCCTAGGATTAGAAACATGTGTCTGATACTAGAACTCATTGGGAATTGCACTCAATGATTGGTGATAAAAAAAGTCATATTGTATGGAGAATGTTAGAATTGGTTATATATAATCAAATACTTTGTAATTTTTATTATATTTGTAATCAAATACATGAATATTAATAAATATTTTATCACATGATGACTGTTCTTCTATGTAAAATTAGTGTGATAACTTTCTTAGAGTATTTATCACATCGAAAGGTCATAGTAGTTCCACATGATGATAATGAACTTGAAGTTCTATGACAATAATCATAAATAAATTATTTTGGTTTTTTCTAAAAAAACTATGGTTCAGTGTGAACTTTCACATATTCTCCAACAGAGAAACTCAATATACCAAATTACAACCGCAATACTATATTGTGAACTGTAAGTATCATACACTGAAATTTAAAAATTAAAATTCAAATCACAATTAAAATTAAAAAACAATAGAAAATATATTAATACTAACATGAACTCATATCACATTGGATGAGGGTAACCAGATTTGATGTAGATCACATTGATTCCCTAATAAATCTTTACTAGTGTCTCACCACCATCTGACTAGATAACTAAAATTCTGGCCATAAGTGTTCACCACCATCATCATATCACCATTTTCAGGCCTTGCTCTATCGAGCCATATACCTCTGTTCACTATCACTAACTCCATCATCGCAGGAACAACAAATCACAATCTAACCAAAACATCATCCAAATATCTATTTCTAGATAACATCCACCATATAATAAAAAACCAATGTGATATAACCCCAAGAAATCAACACAAAAAATTAATAGAAATACCCAAAATATATCACAACAAATAAACCACATCAAAAAATGAAGCATGATCCAACTTCACTTTTTTCTTCACTATGAAAGAACCCAACGACTTATACTAATAGAACAAAAACAAACCTGACAACACCAACCCTCCAAGCACCAGGTCACCATTAATGTAAGAAAAATGATAAAATTTCTTTATTTAATGGGAGTACTAAAACCAAAACCGAAGGGAAACATTGAGCTTATATCTGGACTAACTAAATATAAGAACCAACACTTTGGGATTAAACATAAAATCTAGTTATGATCTATATGAAATCAAAGATGGTATATTCACCAAATAACGAGTGATGATGAAAAATAGAGGAGGGGAGGAAACAAATCCAACCAAGAACTAAAATTTTAGGGAAGGGAAATCTAATAACATGACCAAAGGCTAAATATGGAGAGAGAAAAAGGATGAAAATATACCTCCAAATCATAAGGAAAGAGAGATAAAGAACCCAAATATAATGTGAGAGAGAATAAAGAATTGGAAACCCAAAATTAGATAGAGAGGACAAATAGAAGAGTGTGGAACCATATATTCCACAATAATCACAAATACATGTTTTATGGATAGATAATATATTTATAATGGAAGATAGATGATATAGGTTATTAGGTGTAGGGGGATCATAATACATTGAGACTTATTCTCCTTAATTTCATACGTGGTAATCTTTGAGGGAAAAGGTTATGAGAATAGACCTGCTAATAAGAATTCCATATATTATACATTTCATTGTATATTCCTATCTATGGATGTGTTTATTGGTCCTTAAACTTTATATTGTTATTAATTCATATTATAGATTGCATACTTTGATTTATTGATGAAAACTTTTATGACATATTCTTATTATGGGGTATGATACATTGGGTGCATCATAAATGATATGACATTAATGAATTAGTCAATAAAATATTTATCCCTTATGAATTAATGAAAGTAAATATCTCAATACCTTTTATTGGAATGAGACTATCTAATTAAGTCACTATCTATAGTTGTTTTATCGATGAGTTCATTTTATGAGTGGTAGTGAAATATATATAAAGAATACAGGTCTATGAAACAAGTTATTCAACCTTCTTGATGAGATACTGAGAAAACAGATTATATTATACATTGATAATTCTCAAGATATTATTTTCATTTTGACAGTAACATATTTTACTACAGGTTCCTTTATGTGTTTCCAGACATTGATCTTGGAATTCAGGCTAGTTACCCTAATGCATATGAGAAAGAGGAATATAGGATCACACACCTAGTGTATCCAACACCTCTATTATAGTATATTTAAATTTAATGTTAAAATAAATTTTATTATTGACTTTAGAGGAATAATTATTATTTATGATAGGTTTTTCACATTAATATTTATTAAATGAATAATAAAATGATATTTATTCCATCAAATAAATAGTTATTATTTAATGTTAGATAAATTCAGAGGAGGGTTGATGGTATGAATTAAGGTTCTATATAATAATGATATATTATTTAATGTTTTTAAAAAAAATATATATTTATTTATTTAAAATAATGGTATTAAAATATCTCTAGGTTTTCACTTGTTAAGAAAATAATAATAATATTATTAATTAATGTGGGGTTTTATTTTGGTTAAAGAGACTGGTTAAGGTCTTTTCTACAATAGCTATCTTACCAAGATATATAAACCCAATTATATCATTTTAGAGCATATAGAGAGAGTTTTTTGCACAACGAATTTCTCAAGAAATTTCTCAATACCTAGAGTGAACTTCTTAAGAATTCTCTCTAGAGTAGAGAAAATCGATCCTCCTCCTCCCTCTCAAGACCACTAGGACAAGATAGAATCCTTAAAGTCTGGATGGAATTCTTATTATGATCAATAGTGAATGAATCAAGAAGTCTTGTTATTCCACACTAAAACCTAAAGATCTAATGAAAACATTATGAGGTTTGTGGAGCATTTGTGGATTCTTCTTGATGGATTCTATATTTGGATCCTACATTCAAATAATGATATGATAAGAAAGGATAAATGATTCAATAATAATAAAAATTCAAGTGGATTTAATTCTTATTTATATAAATTAATCATACATTATATGTGAAAAGATGCTCTCTATGAATTTTAAAGGGTTTCATTTATTAATTTATGGGGATTAAATCTGAAGAAACTCATGAAAACCCATTATTGGGATTGGACCAAAAAATTTGTTTACACCCTAGAACCTTAAAGTGGTATTAGATCTAGTTTAGATATTAATTTATGATTATGATCAATTTACACATTTGGTGGATATTTTTTCATTTCCGTTTTTTTATTATTTAATTTGAAAGTCGAGATATTACAATCATTCATATAAAAGTGATCAAGAGAAACAAATAATAGATGAAAAACAAACAATGATCCCATATAAAGGTTTCATAGATTCTAGCCAGATAAGATAGATACACAACCTATCACTAAAAAGTGCACCATGGGTACCCATGGTTAACCATGAAAGGATTATGTGAATAAATCATGGCATTTCATGTGGTAGAATAATATTTTTTTCATTAAATTCAATTTATTGATCAATATATGACATGTGGTTTGACAGGGTGTACACAATGTGTAATTGGAGTGCATGTCAAGTAACCCCACATTGTTTGACCTCATAGGAAACATGAAATCCATTTTATTAAAGTATATGACATGAAATTAATACATGTCATTTAATGGATTATAGCTATGTGAAATGACAATACGTGAAGTAAATAGTGTATAGGGGGATGTACATAGCTTGTAGTGGGTTGTACATACTGTGTAATTCATAATAACCCACATGGAAAACACATTGAGTCCCTAGGGGTACAGTGTGGGTAAATACCTAGGGAAATTAATTATATCATTAAAATTAAACTGAATAGTTTGTAGTTGGTGTACATGCCTTTTGATAGGATTTATCCCACTATTTATATAATTATTTATTTTTATCAGGTTATGTGGAATTAAATGATTAAATTATTTATTTTCGTCATTATTTTGTAATTACAAGATGTTTAGGGGCTTCAAAAACCCTATGTACTTCATAGTCATTTCCAACGGTATACCCTAGTTATATTAAAGGTGTATTGTGTTTCCAAAAATATTATTCTATCTATGTGGGTTGACTCATAGAACTACACACCATGAAATATCATCACACTCCATGTATGCTACATTCTATGTAAGCACACAATACTTGATAAGGACCATATTGAACAGGCACATGTCATGTGAGTGAAAATACACACCATGTAGAGTAGATTAGTGAACATTGTGCTACCACTAGAACATGATGTCTTAAATTCAGGTCATAATTTAATACTGACCAGAAGGGTACATGTCATTTCCCTTATCAGAACACATTATATATGAATTAATTTTAATTAAATTAATTTATTTAAATTATTTAAAATTATAACGGATGGAAATATCAAGGAGAATTTGGATATAAAATTAACATAAAATAATTTACAAATTAATAAGTTAAATGATTAAATCTATAATTTAATCTTAATAAAAAATGAATTGAAATAAATTCTAATGAGTTTTAAATGAATATTTTTTGTATGTGTGTATGATCATGATATTTTCCAACCTATGTATGTGTTGGGTTTATTTTAATTTAAATATATTTTTTTATAGGTTTTGTGCTAATTATTATTAAACTAAAATAATGACTAATGAATGATACCATTCAAATTAATATGTATGGGACAATTTTTTCATATTTTATTTTATATAACCTCGTACCCCAGATTCCCCTAACCTTTTTTGAGTAACCATATATACATGGTCTTCCAGGTGAGTGGTGAGGTGACCTAAGTTAAACATGCAGATATTTTACATCCTTTCCAAAAATAAAATATTATATATCATAAATGATCACACAATCTGAGGGCCCAAGGTTTTACTATCTTTAAATATTAGTTACTTAAAACATACACTTTATTTCTAAAAAATATCTCATAATATATATATATATAAAACATTCGTATACTCATAGTCATATATATTATTACTTAGGGAAGTAGAAAAAAAAGAAGTAAACCCAAATTCTTTGTTAGGGAAAAATTATCAATGAGTCATAAAAGAGTAAATCATAACCATGTTAGATAAAATGATCATGGGAGACATATGTGATTAAAATTTCCATAAAATCATAAGATATAATCATAATAAATGATTGAACATCGTAGATACTAGTATGAGAACATAAGATCACAAAAGGGAAATCATGGAAGCATACACCATGTCTTAGAAACATAACTTTAGACTATGGAATAAATATGATAATAGAAATAATAATATTTTATATCATTCATAAATACCAATATCTCTTAGTATAATGGATCATGTATCTCTACCATCTTCCCTTAGTGTAATAAATCAGGCATCACTACCAGCATCCCTTAGTATAGTGGATCAGGAATCACTTCCAAAATGACTTAGAAATATAATGATATATAAATCATAAACTAATAAATTAGATGATTATGTAGGACCCCACCTTTCCTATAATTATATACCAATCTTATATATTCTATAATATCATAATAGAACCCATCATTCATTTATAGCTTAATTAACCTGTAAAAAAGAAATAGGTTTCTTGATAATTTCCTCAAACAATCATCATAATATATATAAAGAAACAAAATGGGTAGTATCATTTGATTATATCCCCATCAAAGAAAATAATAATTAAAAGATATTAATATATATGAAAATACTTTTATAAAATTATAATAAATCTTCTTTGAAAAGTAAGGAGAAATGTCATTTTTTTATAGTATCTTTTGACAAACTAAAATATTCAAATAAAAATGGGGATATTATTTTCATTTAAACCTATAAATTAATATAGAGAAAAATAATGCTAATGATATCAAGAAAATTAGTTTGAGCAATAAATGTTAAAAAGCATTATTTTGATACATTTATAATGAAAGTAAAAAATAACCTATATGGAAAATGTTAAAAAATTATATGAAGGCTTTATAAAGAAATTAAAATATAGTTAAAAATATATTAAACAATCATTGAAATATATATAATAACATTCTATAAATAATATAAAGAATATTTATATTTAAGATAAATTATTAGGTAAAATACTTGAAAACTTTTAAAGCAAAGATTTAAAATAAAACCCTTTATGACTTTTAATATAAAAAGTATCCTGAGTAAAATAACATGAGAGGGAGATTAAAATTATATGAGTATAAATAGATTTATGAAATAATATGTCAAATATAAATTATATACACCACAGAAATGAAAATATGTGTGTAATGTGAAACACGTCTCAATAAAAGAAATTTGAGACGAGAAACCCTTTCCTTCAACTTTAGTTTGGTCAGACACACTCTAACCTCATTCACAATAAATTTATATTTTCTATAAATATATAAAATAATAATATTTTTATATATATTACTTTATACAATTCACTTATAATTTTATATTACCCATTTAGTAATAATTCTTTTTTTAAATCAATATTGTTTTGTTAACTATTCATTTTTCTGTACATGTTTTGATTCGGAGGTTATAGTCCTTACACATTGGCCATGGTTTAATCACATGACAAATTTCCATTATATGGTAATAAATTTTTTTGATATGTTTCTTGAGTTCCATATCCATTTCATTGAACTTATGTTGATGGTTCTCATAGAATGCTTAAAAATTCCCTTTTTGGGAGATTGTTGAATTAACAAAAGAACTAAATTAATTTGTAAATAAAAATTTTAATATTAACACTCAAGAATTATGAAAACAAATTAAATTAATAATTATTACATCTTATATCCATTATTTAATTTATTATATTGATTCATTATATAAAAATTATAAAAATGTTCATAGGGGTTGAAAAACTGACCAAAACAAGAACAAATTAAAACGGTTGAATGAGTAAGAAAATGTTACTGTATAATTATAATATAACTTTTATAGAAGATTAATTTTTTTAAAATATTAAAACTGAAAAATAAAATTAAATAAGATATATATGAATATTATAAGTTAAAGATAATTGTAATAAGTTTTTACTTATAAAATGTCTCTGTATACTCATTTTAGGAGGTTAAATTTTACGATGATCATTTACTATTAATATTATTTATAGAATAGAGAAATTATATTTAGAAAACCTTATTAATTTTATAAATATAATATTTATTTATTAAATAATTTTTTATAACTACCCATATAAGGCGGTGATAAAAAATGAAATACGTCGTTCATGGAGGCGGTAGTCTGAACGTAACATGATGATGTTTTTATTTTACAAATAGGTTTAAGGAAGGTAGATAATGGTTTTTTTAATATAATAACATTAAATTATACAAATTATACCTATTTAATTATACTTGGATGATTATATAATATTTTTATAGCATTAATAAAGAAATAAACATAAAATAATTTGGTAAATACAATTACCTCTTCCTTGGAAATCCTTTTTTGGATCAAAGATTGGGCCTTCTAAAATTGATCTTTTGGGAATACGAGAACCTATAGGATGTTATAAATATGTTTTTAGATAGTTTTTGTTAGAGTTTCATCAGATAAGGTTCTCATGTTGTGTGGATAAGTGAGGTTATGAGGGGATCATTTTATATGTGAGGTGAGTGGCACTCTTGTAAATAATCTTAACTTTAAAATAAAATAAGTCATTTTCAATGGAAATTGAACAAAATATTCCTAATTTCACATATAAGATGAGTTAGGTTTAAATATAATCATTTAATTAAATTATAAAAATAGTTTTTATGGGGTTTTTTCCTTATCCCTTAGTTCTAACCCCTTTTAATTCAGTTTATCCTTTATTATGGTTACTAAATATTTCCATGTAACTCATTTGCCTAACCAAAGATAAAAGTAAAATTATTATCTAATTTTAATATTATGATTAAAAATATGGATATAATTTTAAAACATTTAATTTATAATGGTGGTAAAAATTAATTTTAATATAATTCCACAAAATATGGTGAAATTGGTTTTTTTTAGAAAAATTTCTTTTTAAGAATAAAAATGATTTTACACCAAAATAATGTGTATTGTTGATACTTACCAAATTTATTACTTTATGGAAAATAAAAATGGATATTTATATGAATTAAAACTAAAATAAAATTAAATGGAACCATGTTCATACTTAATTAAAGAAAAATAACCAAATGTGGTTTTTATTAGAATAAAATAACACTTCAGTTACAAAATATTAAAAATAGATTTATAAATAAAAAATAATAATTTTTACACTTATTAAATACATATTTTTCAAAAAAAATGTTTCATAAACTTTTAAGTCATTCTTATAAAATTATGAGAGTTAAAATTTATAGAATTAATAAAAATGGTATTTTCACTATTCACCTAAAAATAAATTTTTTAGAAAAAAATACACCCTAATTCAATTATTACATGATTAATCAAAAAATTAATTTCAATTTTTCAAATTAAAATTCTAAAAGTTATCAAATGAATTTTATTATTATGACATGTAATGTTGGAAAAATTTGAAATTTAACTTCTAAGAATAAAATGAATCAAAAGGATAAATAATGAAAATAATAATTTATTACATTCGTAATTAATTTTTTAAATATTACAAAATTAAAATTAAAACCCCTCATGATCTCTATATAATATGTATGGTTAATATATGCACTAGTGGTAATATCAGGTGGTGGTTTAACTAGCGTGGATCCCAATAGTTCCTAGAAAATTATAGGCCACTGAGAAGGGGGTTAAATCAATTGTTATCATTTTGTAATTTCATTTATCATAAAATTAAACTCTATAAATTTTTAATGTTTCGATCTTCTCAACTTTAAAACTTTACCACACTCACCTGCAATGATAAGGAAGATAAATTCAAGGTGTATAGGTTTTTACAAGTTTTGGTCCCAATGTGTGTACCTAGTCCTTACTGTATTGACTCTCATCAAGAAATGGATATCCAAAAAATAATGAAATTGAATAAAAATGAGATAAATACCAAAAATATAATTCTATATCACAATAAAAAAAAATTGGTTCCCACTATTTCAATATTTTTTTCTTCTTCCGAGCCAATGTAATATTGTAACATTAAATTATTCCCACTTTAACCTCTATCTGGAATAAATTAAATAGAATTTATTTTCCAAAAATCTATACTTATATATTCTCAATGGAGTATACTTATGTAATTTTTAAATGTATTCTTAGAATAAATATTTATGGAACTATGAAACTTCTTTGACCCTTCTTATTTTATAAATAAAGTTATATGGTGACACCTCTAATATTTATCCAGTAAAAAATATCAAAATATTCATAAGAAGACTCATAGGATTTAGCATTATATATAATCATTCATTCCTGAACTAATCATAGATATATGGAATTTAAACCCTACAAATTTCACACATTTAAATAACTCTTTGAATGCCTTTAATATCTTCCTTCTTTATCGAAGTTAACAACTAGCGTTAGACCTTATGTGAAAAATTGATTCAAATAAATTTTAAAAACTTCCTCAAAACATGAATAGAATTAAAAAAATTGTTTTCTGAATTTTAAGTATAGATCATTCATCTCATTATTATCATAATTATTTTTTATTCACATGAATATGAAGTTATTCAATGTTTTCCACTGTACTAACTAGTACAGACTTCAATATTCTCAAATGAGTTTTATTCTTCAGACATAACTTTCCTCAACATCACCCAAATTTTGTTTTAAAAAACTTTTTATGCATTCATGATATCATCATTTTTAATATTTCTTTATCTCCTGCATGAATATTAACTCTTGCATCCTTCATGTCTTTTAAAAATCTAATTCTTCTACTGTAATCACCCTTCTGAAATTTTTCCCAACTAAGTAACACAACACAATATTCCAATCACTACTTTTGATAAAATTGATTCATGAAAAATATATTATCATGATTTATTTCACATTGAAGAAATAGGACAATTATATTCACAATTTTTGTGAATTAACAATATTTATATAAAGGCACTATAAAACTTATAGTGGATGTACTTCCAGTTAATGTTTATCACATTATGCATTATCTTCAACTAAAATCATCCTCATATATATTTTATCAATTAAAATAGTTTATTTATACCTTAGGTATAATAATATCCTAATGGTGAAATCATAAAAACTTCTTCCTATAAATATGAAAAGATTCTTCCGAATATTCATCAAGAGAACTTAAAAAGCTTCTTCTAATCCTTCACCTGTGGATTTATTATTCTCATATTTTTTATTCATCTTCTAATAAAATTTCAACTCAATATTCTTCTTGATAATATAGAAAATTAAATTATCCAAACCATCAAATTCATATAAAAAAACATGTAAAAACAAAATGTTAACAAAAAATACACAAAATTTAAAAACTCTAAACAAAAGGTTCTTCAATCTCCCCATTTTTATTTTTTGGGTAGAAATAGTATCAAAGCTTATTTTTATCTCTTATTTCCATCAAACGATATCCATTTTCATATAGAGGTATCCTGACACCACATGGTCAGAATAAGAAAAGTTTTTGAATCAATTTTATTCCTTTGTGATAATAACTTTTGTGTTTATGATATTGATGAACTTTCTTAAAAAATATTCTAAATTTTTAACTTAAAAAACATTTACTCCCCCTTTTCATGATAACATCCGCTTTATATTCACAAAAGATAAATAAATTACAAGGTTGTGGTAAAAAATTTCTTCCCTTCTGACAACAGAATCCAAATAAAATTAGGGGTAACTCAAAAAAATCTTAATTGAGTAGTGGAATATAAACATGAAGTTTCAACCTATAACCCTAAAATATTTCCCTTATTATAGCTTCAATATTAATATCGTCAATTTAATATTTTATTGAAATATAATCAATATTGAAATATCCACTAGAAACTCTTTCCTTGATGAAATAAAACCTAATATCAATGTTCTTGTATCTTGAGTATTTCACTCTATCTTTAGATATATTAATTACACTTCGATTATAGAAAATGGTTTTCAGAGTTTTTTCAACATGCATTATCAAATTTTCTAGTCAAAATTTTATCCACATCATTTGAGTACATACATTGGTAGAGTCAGCATATTATGTTTCCACTGTAATTAGAGTCACAAAATTTATTTTTCTAATATTCTAATTCACATAAATTTATCCTAATAAGAAAGATATTCCTATGGTTTATTTTCTATCATTTCAATATCCAACACAATTAGCATTGGTGAAACCAAGTAAGGTCAACTCATTACTCTTTTTATACAACGTCCCATAATTTTTTATTCCCTAAACATACCTGAGGATTCCTTTTTTGTTTCTTTCATGAGTGATTCCTTCAAACCACTCTGATATCTTTCACACAAAGTTACAATATATAAAATTTAGGGTTTTGGTATTGTAAGAAAAATAAAACTTCTAATTGGATTCTAAAATTTCTTATGATTCACACTTTTATTGGTCTTATCTTTACTCATTTTCACACCAACTATAATAGTTTTTATAACTTAATTTGATTATTTCATGAAAAATTTATTTAGTAATTATTTGGAATATTTTTTTATGAAAACAATATGTATGGTTAATTCTATTGAACTTTTAGTCCCAGAAATAAATTTAACATTCCAATCATTAACATATCAAAGTTCCTCTTCATCTATTTAATAAATTCTTGATAAAATTTATCCTGGTAATCTATAAAAATTATGCCATCAATGTAAATAATGAAAATTATGGTACCGGTTCTAATATATTTCATATATAATATTCTATAAACTTTTCCTTTATAAAATTTCAACTGCTTTAGGAAACATTCATGTCTTGAATACCCATCATGAGAGGTCTTATTTAACAAATAAGAATCTTTCCTCAGTTTTCACACCATGGTGTCATTATTATCATATATTACCCCATTGGGTTTCTCAATATAAAGTTATTATTTAAATTTTCCATTCAATAATTCTAACTATACAACATTTTGATAGACTTTTTAATTTCAATGAGAAGAAATATCTAAAAACATTATGATGGTTTCAAGTCTTTTTAGATGGAAAAACTTTTCTTCATAATCAAATGCTTCTACATATATATATCCCTTTAAAACTATAGTGACCCATAATTTTCATATATAAATATCACATATTAATATATGAATATTCATTATATAATATAATGATCTATGCTAGAATCATATAGGTCTAGTGACTTTGGAAACTTGTATATATAAACAACTAGTTCATATGTGAGTTATGTTATCTCCCACTAAGTTCTTCATAACTATAACTCTTCTTAGTTATATCATATATAATTCCTTTCTTCATAACCTATGTAAAGGAAACATAAGAAATTGTGAGCAATAAATCTCAGTATGGGTTAACAAGGTAGATATTAATGATCACATGATTATAACTTGAGCATTAGGGTATGAGAACATGATATTAAAATTTTAAAACCATACCATGTATATCATAGATCATAAACTTGAGTCATGGTATAAATTTTGGAAGTTAATAAGACATTAATCATAAAGTAATCAAATAACATAATACATGAGAGCATAACATTATCATAAGACATAGATTTGTGGAATACACATAAGTATATAAAATATTATATTAATGATACTCACCCAAAAAAGTTCTTAACATGTTATGCTTGGATTAACCACCTATGTACATAATTCGGAATTGGGATAACCTCATGTGTATCCTCTTTCATGATTGAGATAGCCTCCCATGTACCCTATTTTTAGCATGTTATAACCTCTCATGTAACCTCTTTTGGGCTTGGAATGACCTCATATGTACCCTACTTTTGGATTTGGATAACTTCCCATGTACCCTCTTTGGGGATTGAGATAACCTCCCATGTACCCTTATTTAGATGAAGAAGAGACAACCAGGAACCCTTATTGAGGAGGATTTGGTTCAGCCTGATGGTTGATTGTGAGGGATTCATTTCTTGAAAAATTACCAACATCAGGTCACCATTATATTTCTTAACTGAAACTCTCAACAGTTTAGTCATCCATCACTGGGTACGGACCTACTATCCAAATGAAGGTGGTTAATTAGGGTTTTAGACCAAATTACAATTAGGAAATCTCATTGTTCAAGAGGATGGGAGATCAGGCTCATCATACCCCTTTATGGGGGGAATTTTTGTATACATTAGGACTCTCTTATAGATTTATGCTATTTTCTAGAATCTCTTACTAATCTTGATATGGGACTGTTAACCCTAAAAAAATATTGTAGTTTAAATTCCTTATATATAAAAAATAGAAGGTAATATATATCATTTTTAAATCCATATGTATGTATTTGAGGTTCTTAATCCATTTCTAATAATGAATTGTTTCTTATGTACTGAAACCATATAACCAATCACTTCAGAATTTTCTTCTATACAGGGAGGCAGTTAATATTTCAAGGAGGGGATTAAGCCATTATGGGTTGTCCTACATATCTTAGTAATTATAGGGATTCAAACCCACATAGTTTATTAAAACCATTCAGTTTAGCATCATGCATAATGGATATATATGTGGGAACTTAGGAATCAGATATTTGAGCTTCAGTCTCTAGGAGATGTCATATGTATCCGGGTTATTACAGGAATCAGAGTTATCATAGTTCAATCACACCCTTAGGACTAGCCCCAAGGTAGATGACCTTATATAAGTGATAATTATATCATTCCACTCATTAGGTATTACATTCTATTATTTACTTGGATGGTGTAGATTAATGATTCCAGTGATGTTTTTATTATGGCTCCCTAATCTAGTGTGAGCTATGCTCTATATAATAAACAAGTGATAGAAAGTGACCAACCTAATTTCAAATGGATGTGGGGTATTATATGTTGGGTCTTCCCTTTGGAAGTTTAATATATAGATCAAACCTTGGAGAGGCATCCTACATATCCTAGTTATGGTAGGAATCAGAGTCTCTATAGTTTGGTTTATTTCTCAGTTCAATGAGGGATGAGATATAGTGATCAGTCCATGGGAATGGTTGGGTCATGATGGTTTAAATGTCAAAGATATGAGGGGTCTTACACTAAAGTGGATTCCCATTTGAGTTTGAGATCAAACATTAGGAATGTGTCCTATGTTTCATGGTTATAGAAGGAATCATAGTCCACATAGTTCATTTGGTCAGGGTTTACACACTAATGTTTCCCTTATATATGGGACATATCATGATATGTCATTGATCAAGGCTTACACATTGAGGTTACCCTTATCCTGATAGATAAATTTCAATTGAATTATATGATCATAGTCACTCTCTAAGCCCATATGAGATATGATTGATGTGGGAAACAAGAGATGGAAAATAATCAATGTAACTACTTGTGGATATGGGACTTATGTACTGGGAATTCTATTTGGATGCTTAATATAGATCTCAGGTCTCAGATTTGTGTCCCACGTATCCTGGATATGGTAGGAATCAGACTCTTCATAGTTAAATTTGTCAGGGATTGCAAACTAATGTTTCCGTTATAGACCTAGCCTATATTTTCTATCTAACATGAATTGATTATACACTCATAATTCCTTGATCATATACTTTACATGTCGGAAGGTGTCTTCCTAACATGTCCAAATACAATTATATGATCTGGTTGACTTTTTTAAGGGACTTTTCATAACCAGGATAGCATGTCTAAGGGTTATCATATGATCAAGGCTGAATTTTCCAGAGGACATCACAAGACCAGGCCAGTTGATCCAAGAAATCATCACATGATCCTGTCTGACATGCTTAGAAGGTGTCACATGATATGACTAACATACCTTAGTGTCATCATAATAGATGGCTGATAGTCTTGGAGGTAATCATGAGAGTCAAGGTGACATGTCTCGAAGGGTGTCATATGTCCTGGTTAATATGCCTAGAGGACATCGTGAAGCCCAGATGGCAAGTTAAAGGGATGATGCAAGAGCTAACTGAAATTCCCATGTGCTACCATGAGACTCAGTTGATATGTACTGGTTCCTCCATATGATTTGGGTGACATGTATGAAATACACGGAATGTCCTGGATGGTGAACCCGTATGGATTCATGAGACTCAGGTGGAATGATTGTGGGGACCCATGTCACTTGCTATAACATGTCTAAAAAACTTAACATGATCCAAATAGTATACCAATGGAGCAACGTGTGATCTTGTAAACATATCCTGGTGTTGTCGCATGTACTGGGTGGTTCACGCGAAGCGCATGAGGATCATCATATATGTTATTTGATTAATTCTCTCATCCCTTAGACTTTATTACAGCCTTTAATTATGAGTGTATTAAATTTTTTATGTGTTATCTTGTTGTAAGTCTCACATGATCTAGAAGATGTGTGGGGTGTTCTTTCATGTCCTTCCATAATTCTTTCGTGAGATCTATAGTGATCACATAAAGTTCTCCAGATTGTTCCACAGATCTTACCTGATGGGAATATTTTTTGATTTCAAGATCATCCTCTCTAAAAAATACACTCTGGTTCTTGGGTGTTCTGATGTGTCTGGATGCAAAAAGAAAATCCTCTTATTTGATGTTCAGATGGTGGATTTATAGGCCTCTCCAATCTAGTTTTTCACTACTTTTCATGGTGAATATCACACAAATCCATACTAGAGTTGGCAGAGGGATTCTACATCACATTTCTTCATGAGGTCCTAGTGCAAGTTACTCCAGGGGAATCACCTAATTTCCAACGACCATGAGACCACCCCAACAATTCATTCTTCATTGTACTTTTTCCAATTAATGGGGTCTTGTTAAATCACGAAGACATCCTAAAGGACTTCCTTATTATCAAGCTGACATGTTTAAGGGCCTTTTCAAGATCAAGATACCTACTAAAAGGCCTTTACATGATCTAAGGATACTTGATTATAAGTCATCATTAGACAAGGATAGATTGGTAGGGGGCCTTCGCGAGATCAGGATAATGTGTCTTGGGAACCTGTGAGATCATGATGCAAATAGACTAGGTGTTTCATGTGTGTTTTACAACCACGAGAGGCTCCCACCTCTAAATTTTTTATTTCATTTATTTTTTTTATAATGGTTGAGGATCTCGCAAGGTTGTTTGGGTGATTCTGAAGAAAATTACCCTACCTCTTGGTGATACAACATGTGACCAATAATGTTAATATAAATATTCATGATCATTTCATGGAAAATTACATATGTTTGTCGATATAGAGCTAAAGTGTGAATGTGAGGTCTCTTAGACATGTCTAGGACCTTTTTTTTGGGATGAGGATAACATTACAGCAGGCTTTCCTGAGATGAGGCGAACGTATCGCTGGGGTCTTGCGATGTCTTTTGGACTTCCAGGTGCATATCACATGATGTTTATGACCAAAAGAGGCCCCCACCTCCTCCCATTTTTTTTATTTGTTTATTCTACAATGGTGGTGGATCTTATGAGTTTTCTTGAATGTTGTTGAGGAAAATCATTCTCCACATTGGTGATGTGTCACGTGAGTTTTATAACCTCAAGAGGATACATCATTTTGGACGTTTTACTTCTATTTTCCAATGGGTTTTTGGAGTGTTTCCTGGGTGCCTACTGATTGATAAACTGCATGACCTAGGGGATCATATTTGGCTACTATCATGTGATCAGTGATTGTCTATAGTGCCTTCAGGAGAGCATAAGGAATTTTCAAAAGAATATTCAACGAATATTATACTGGTTATGTTTTTTTCATGGACATCCACATGACCTCATACTAGTGACGCAATCTTGTGTCTCCTGAGGGTTCACCTGATCCTCATGATCATGGACACCATCTTATTTGTTTTATTTTTCATAGAAAATAATACCCATACCAAATATTTATTCCGTTTTTGTATTTTCCAGTTCTCATTTGGTAGGTGTCAATAAATCCCCCCACCCACTCAAGAGTAATTTCCATGGGGACATGGTTGTCATGACCCGAACCAGTCAGGTCCACACTACGACTCCCCAAGCCTGCCTCCAATAGGCCAGGGGCTGGTGACTAGCATCGAGTAGGCATATTACTAACATAGGAGGCATTTACTAAGTACCTATACACATGCACACATCTACAAGACCACAAATGTTGAAATGTAAAATAACCACTAAGGAACAAAATGCATGCATGCAACTAACCCAAACAACATAGTACGATGAAAAGTAAATTACTAAAAGTAAACTGGTCCAGAATACAAGCCCACCAAAAACAAGGGTCTAAAAACTACAAAATCCAACCTGTAAACACAAAGAGGTACTGGGAATACTGCTCATAGCCGTAGAAACACCTCAGCCTGTAGGGAACTCAAAAGGCTTGGTCCTGTCCTGGTCCTCACTGGACTCTGTCAAAAGGCTTCTCGTCTACACAAGACATGACACGTGCGGGCAAATCCCATGTAGGGGTGAGTATAACAATACTCAATAGAGGACCCCAAAAACCACAAATCAATACAAAAAGTAATGCCACAATAATCTCTACACAGTATATGCCTACTAAACATATAATAGGAGAACACAATCCATATATACTCAAAAACCAGACCCGCAGTCTAGAGAAACATCACACAACCACATACCCCCTCTAGGGATTCAGTTCAAAAGTTCCACAAAGCACTCATCCAAGAGAAATCACTCCATGAGTCTGATAACTCTAATGAAGTCTATCCGAGAAGTACTTTCTGTCAGCAAAAGACACGAGAGATAGATACACTCATTCCCGGAGAACACACTTCTGTGTGGGGAAAGATCTCAACACATAGATGAGAATCAATTCTAGGGCCTTGGAAAATACCTCAACTCATCCAGATTCACCTAATGGGTAGAGTATTAGTGCCCTGTGGAAGTAGTCATGTTGATACCTGAATCTACCTAGGGTCAAGAATGGATAGAGGATCTTTCTTCAGGCCTCTCGGAGGGATACCTGACTCTATCTCCGAAAGTCCTACTGAAGAGATCATGCTCATGTAGAAGGAAATGATACCTGACCTTTAGGGGAATGAGAAGAAGTGTCACTAACCCAAACAAACGTGTCCAAGATACAGTGGAAAACAAGATCAATCCATGTACTAAAATGGACATGGCATGTAGGTCTATCACATGCCATGTCTTCTGACCCAGTGTACTACCTGTGTACAACGGCTCATGTCGTGAGTCTTATCGTGTAGAAAATTCAGTACATGGCGTGTAGTACAGATCACACTTTGTGTCTGAGTAAGTGGGGTCGGCTCGGTGTACGCGGCTGTGTTCTTGTACATAGCTTTATCTTGTGTGTTCCATCCTGTGTTATGGGTAAATGGGGTAACTCGTGCAGTCAGCCTGGTATGGCCATGTGGTGGAGTACATGGTTGTTTACTCCATCCCATGTCCGTTTATTTCCTGGGATACACGCTGAGTCCCGTATAAGGACCCAAACGCCGTGTTCTTTGGGGAACATGTTGTGTATTATGGAATTTTCTAGAATCGTGAACATCCACCATTGCACCTCCCGTGCTACCCTTTTATTTGATATGGCCACTCAATAACCATGAAACTCAAGGGCTTAGGTTTCCCCAATGCCACGAAGCCTATTTTGTTGGTTTCATACCTCTAATCATCTCTGAAAACCCACATCGATCCACCCGCGCGAAGAACGCTCAAAGAACGGTCTTTCCCTATCCGATCTGATCCGTCGTCCGCTATCATCATCACACCTCCGCTAGGTCTTGCAATGTCTGATCTTCAATTTGGGATCATTTCATTGCATAACAGATGCACAATGATCCATTTTTCATTACTCTGTGAAGAACGTAAAGAACACAAGTAAAAAGGGGGAAGAAATACAAAAGAAAAATGAGGAACGAACCTTCACCATTTTTTATAACAATGTTGACCCGCTACCATTAGTAGGGTCAAACAGAGAAAAAAACAATAAACAAAAAACTATCATGTCAATTCCATGAAAGAGATGGAAAATAATACCCTCTTGAGATTACGCACGATCCACAGATCAACATGTTCATGGGTTGATCTGTGTTCGTAATTAAATCCAAAAATGGAAAAATAAGAATCTAAATAACATCCCCTACCTCAATCTAGTTAAAGAACAATTGCTGCATCATGTTCGTTTGAGAGGTTCGTCGGATCTGAGATGCGTCGTTGTCATCTGCCAACAGTTTCTCCTTTGATGATCTAAGATGCTCTCTCTCTCAATTCGTAGGGTTATGAGGCTAACCCTATGAACTTTCCATACACAGGTATTTAAAAGTGAGGAATTAGGTCGTTGTGAAAAAAGGAAACATTTAAATAAAAAAATTATTATTTTATATTATTTAAGATTTTCCTTTCTACGCAGCGACCTAATTCCTCCCTTTTAAATACCTGCATATGGAAAGTTCACAAGGTCAGCCTCATAACCCTGGGAATTGAGAGAGAGCCTCTTGGAGCATCAAAGGAGAAACAGTTGGTGGATGAAGATGACAAATCTCAGATCCGATGAACCTCGCCAACAAACATGATGCGGTGATCATTCTTCAACTAAATCAAGGTAGGGGATGTTATTTCGATTCTTCTTTTCCCATTTTTGGATTTAATGATGAACACAGATCAACCCATGACCAAGTTTATCCGCAGATTGTGAATTCTCATGGGAGGGTGTTATTTTCCATTTCTTTTGGGGAATTTATATGATAGTTTTTTTATCGTATGTTTTTGCTCCATTTGATCCAACTAACGAGAGTAGGTCAACGCCGTGGTGAATGACGGTGAAGGTTCGTTCCTCATTTTGCTTTTGGATTTCTTCCCCCTTTTTACTTTTTTTCTTCGAATTCATCACGGATCAACAAAAAAAAAGATTTTTGCACACCCGTTCTGTAATGAAACAATCCCAAATTGAAGATCTAACATCAAAACAACCTAGCGGCAGTGCGATGATGATAGCAGATGACGAATCGAACCGAACCGGGAAAGACCGTTCTTCGAGTGTTCTTCGCACAGGTGTATTGATGTACATTTTAGGAGCTGATTTAAGGTAGGAAACCAATAGAATCAGCTTCATGGTGTCAAGGGGACCTAAACCCTTGAGTTTCATGGTGATCAGGCGGCTGGATCAAAGAACGAGGCAACATGGGAGGCACGACGGTGGGTGTTCACGATTCTGGAAAATTCCAGAATACATGGCGTGTTCCCCGAAGAACACAACATGTGGGTCCTTATGTGGGACTTAACATGTATCCTGGGAGATACATGGAAATGGGATGGAGTACATGACTGTGTACTCCACCACATGGCCAGACTAGTTCGGCTGCATGGGTTACCCCATATTCCCGTTACACGGGATGGCACACACGAGATAAATCCATGTACGAGCACCCGACCGCGTACATAGAGCCAACCCCAATTACTCAAAAATAGTGTGTTATTTGTACTACATTTTATGTACTAACTTTTCTACATGACAAGCCTCATGACACGGGCCATTGTACTCGGGCAGTACCCAGGGTTAGAAGACATGGTGTGTGACAGACCAACATGTCGTGTACTTTTCAGTACATGGATTAATCTTCTTCTCCACCGTATCATGGACATATTGATTTGGGTTAATACCCCTTTTTCTCATTCCCATGAAGTTCAGGTATCATTTTCTTCTACAGGAGTATGATCTCTTCAGCAGGACTTTCTAAGATAAAGTCAGGTATCCCTCCGAGAGGCCCGGAGGGAGATCCTCTATCCATTATTGACCCTTGGTAGAGTCAGGTATCAATGTGACTACTTCCACAGGGCACCGATCCTCTACCTAGTAGGTGAATCTAGATGAGTCGCGGTATCTGCCAAGACCCTGGCAGTGATCCTCACCTTTTTATTAAGATCTTTCCCCACTCAAGAGTGTGTTCTACAGGAATGAGTGTATCTATCTCTCGTGTATTTTCCCGACAGACAGTAATTCTCGGACGGACATCATCAGAGCTATTAGAATCATGGAGCGAGTTCTCTCGAATGAGTGCCTTGTGGAATCTTTGAACTAAATACCTAGTAGGGGTATGAGGTTGCGTAATGTGTCTCTAGACTACGGTTTTGGGTTTTGAATATATATGGATTTCATTCTCTTATTATATGTTCCGTAGGAATATACTATGTAGAGATGACTATGCCGTTCCTTTGTGTATTGATTTGTGGTTTTCAGGGTCCTCTACTGAGTATTGTTATACTCATCCCTACACGGGCTTTTCCTGCACGTGTCGTGTCTTGTGTAGACGAGTAGCCTTTTGACAGAGTCTATGGTGGAGAAGGACAGGACCAAGACTTATAAGTTCCCTAAAGTCCGAGGTGTTCCTATGGCTATGATCATCAATCCCAGTACCTATTTCTGTTTACTGGTTGGAATTTTCAGTTTTCAGACTCTTGTTTTTTCATGGGCTTGATTTCTAGCCCAGTTTACTTTCAATACATTACTTTCCTTCATACTCTTTTGGTTGGGTTTAGTTTAATGAATGCATTATATTCCTTAGTGGTTATTTTACATTTCATCATTTGTGGGAATAGAGATGTGTGCTTATGTACATGTACTTAAGAAATTCCTCCCATGTTAGTAATATTCCTACTTGGTGCTGGTCACCAACCCCTGGCCTATAGGAGGCATGCATGGGGAGTCGTGGCGCGAGGCCCATTGGGTTGGGTCGTGACAGAGCCTCTGATACGACTCTATCATGACCCGACCCTGTGGGGCCCGTGCCAGGACTCCCCAAGCCCACCTCCAATAGGCCAGGGGCTGGTGACTAGCACCGCGTAGGCATATTACTAACATGGGAGGCATTTCCTAAGTACCTGTACACATGCACACATCTCCAATCCCACAAAATATTGTAATACCCTCGAATGATAAAGGTTTAAATGGCTAAAATGATATGAATCATGTCAACAAGGTACACCTTCCTTTTCGGGAGCTTGCCTGATTAGAACTTCATAGTTATGCATGCTTGGCCTAGAGTTGTGATTAGTATGGGTGACCTTCTAGGAAGTTTTCTAGGGTGTGTGTGTGAGGAGAAAGAACACTAGAAAGGACATGTGTTGGCTTTGGGGACAATCATTAGTCAGATAACCCATTCAGGCATATAGATGGGCCCCTGGGTGGGGACCACATGTTTGCAGGGGAACTGGTGGTACCTGGTGGGCCAGGACCTGATGGCCATGTTAAGGTGAGGTGGTTGTGCTGTCACCAAGACCCAGTTGTCACATTTGGTTTCAGAGGTGGTACACATCCTTAAGTGCAGTGCACTGCCTGGGTTGAGTTGTAGGGCCCACAACGAGGACGTTGTGCTCTAAAGGGGGGGGGGGGTGATTGTAACACCCTCAAATGATAAAGGGTTAAATGGATAAAATGATATGACTCATGTCAACAAGGTTCGCCTTCCTTGCAATGCGACGATCATTTTTCAACTAGATCGAGGTAGGGGCTGTTATTTCAATTCTTCTTTTCCCATTTTCAGATTTAACGACAAATGTGGATCAACCCATGAACATGTTGTTCCTTGGATTATGTGTTCTCATGAGAGGGTGTTATTTTCTGTTTCTTTCAGGGAATTGATATGATAGTTGTTTGTTTATTGTTTTTTTTGATCTGTTTGATCCTATTAATGGGAGTGGGTCAATGCCGTGATGAACGACGGTGGAGGTGGTACCCAGCCTTAAGTGCAGTGCACTACCTGGGTTGAGTTGTAGGGCCCACAATGAGGACGTTGTGCTCTAGGGGGGGGGGGTGATTGTAACACCCCCAAATGATAAAGTTTTAAATGGATAGAATCATATAACTCATGTCAACAAGGTTCACCTTCCTTGGGACGCAGTGATCGTTCTTCAATCGGATCGAGGTAGGGGTTGTTATTTCGAATCTTCTTTTCCCGTTTTTGGATTTAATGACGAACGTGGATCAAACCATGAAAATGTTGTTCATTATCTTGTGTGTTCTCATGGGAGGGTGTTATTTTCCATTTCTTTCAAGGAATTGATATGATAGTTGTTTTTTTATCATTTGTTTTTGCTCCATTTGATCCTACTAATGGGAGTGGGTCAACGCCGTGACGAATGAAGGCGGAGGTTCGTTCCTCATTTTGATTTTGGATTTATTCCCCATTTTTACTTTTGTTATTTTCATTTTTCACAGATCAAAAAACAACAGATCATTGCACATTTGTTTTGAAATGCAATGATCCCAAATTGAAGATCTGAAATTGCAACGACCTAGAGGAGGTGCGGGGACAATAATGGATGACGAATTGGACCAGATCGGGAAAGACTGTTCTTTGAGAATTCTTCATGTGGGAGGATTGATGAATGTTTTCAGAGCTGATCAGAGGTACGAAACCAATGAAATTGGCTTCGTGGTGTCAGGGAGATCTAAACCCTTGAGTTTCATGGAGATCGGGTAGCTGGATCGAAGAATGGGGAAACACAGGAGGCGTGACGACGGTGGTTCATGATTCTTGAAAATTCTAGAATACATAGAGTGTTCCATGAAGAACATGATGTGTGGGTACTTAAGAAGGACTCAACATGTATCCCGGGTGATACACGGACATGAGATAGAGTACACGTCCATGTAGTCCACCTCACGGCCAGACCAGGCCAGCTACACAAGTTACCCCATGTACTAGTTACACAAGATGGCGCACATGAGATAAAGCTGTGTACGAGCACACAGCCGCATACACGGAGCTGACCCCACTTACTTAGACACGACATGTGGTATATACTACACGCCATGTACTAACTTTTCTACATGACAGGACTCACGACGCTGGTCATTGTACACGGGCAGTACCCAGGGTCAAAAGACACAACATGTGATAGACCTACACATCATGTACTTTTCAGTACATGGATTGATCTTCTTGTCCACCTTATCTTGGACATGTTCATTTGGGTTAGTTCCCCCATTTTCTCTTTCCCCTAAAGTCAAGTTATCATTTCCTTTTATAGGAGTATGATCTCTTCAGTAGGACTTTCCAAGATAGAGTCAAGTATCCCTCTGAGAGGCCCGGAGTGGGATCCTCTATCCATTCTTGACCCCAGGTAGAGTCAGGTATCAACATGACTACTACCACAGGGTGATGATCCTCTACCTAGTAGGTGAATCCAGATAAGTCACGGTATCCACCAAGGCCCTGGTAGTGATCCCCATCTATGTATTAAGATCTTTCCCCACTCAAGAGTGTGTTCTCCCGGAATGAGTGTATCTATCTCTCGTGTCTTTTCCCGACAGACAGTACTACTCAGACAGACATCATCAGAGATATCAGTCTCATGGAGTGAGTTCTCCTGGATTAGTGCTTCGTGGAATCTTCGAACTGAATCCCTAGAGGGGAATACAGTTGCGTGATGTGTATCTAGACCGCGGGTCAGGGTTTTTAGTATATATGGATTGTGTTCTCCTATTATATGTTTAGTAGGCATATACTATATAGAGCTGACTGTGTCTTTCCATTATGTATTGCTTTTTGGTTTTTGGGGTCCTCTACTGAGTATTGTTATACTCACCCCTACAGGGGATTTGCCTGAACGTGTTGTGTCTTGTGTAGATGAGTAGCCTTTTGACAGAGTCTAGGGAAAACTTAGACAAAACTGAGCCTTTTGAGTTCCCTACAGGATGAGGTGTTCCTACAGCTATGAGTAGTAGTCCCAGTACCTCTTTGTGTTTATAGGTTGGACTTTTTAGTTTTCAGACTCTTTTTTTCGGTGGGCTTGTATTCTAACCTAATTTACTTTTAGTACTTTACTTTTTGTCATACTTTGTTGGTTGGGTTTAGTTGTATGCATGAATTCTGTTCCTTAATAGTTCTTTTACATTCCAGTATTTGTGGGATTAGAGATGTGTATGTGTGTACAGGTACTTAGGCAATGCCTCCCATGTTAGTAATATGCCTACTCGGTGCTAGTCACCATCCCTTGGCCTATTGGAGGCGGTCTTGGGGAGTCACGACACGGTCCCCACTAGTTCGGGTCATGATAATGGTCTAAGTTCAAAAGAAAGTATATGCCCACCTAAGTATTTAGTACTATCATGAATCAGCATCTTGGGAAATGCTTGGTATACCAGGTGATGTTTTGTATTTTTTAGGATGCCTTGTAAATAGGGGAATGGATAGAGATTCATTCACCAACTACTAACTTCTTCAGAAATCTCTCCCTGATTCATTTCTATAACATTTTCACAAGACCCTCTTGGAAGATCTGATTGTGAGTCCTTTTACGAGACATTTTCTGCAAGAGTTTCTTAGCAAGACATCCTTTTTCTCAGCACTCGATTGAACTAACCATGAACTAAACTTTAGTAATTGATTGAAATTTATCCATGGGGATGATATTTAGTTGAGGGTTCTGTAGGATCTTCTGGCTTGATTGAATGATACATTTTCTATCAAGAGGCTCAAGTGACCATGTTTAGGTCAGGTAATCATAATTCCATTGAGGGGTTATTCCATTGAAAAATGTCTTACATTTTTATGTGAACCACATGATCTTTAGGATTCAGGTGATTCACGATTCCTTTTCATGATTCAAAAATTTCTTTATTGATTCATTTGATGCACATGATGTTTCCATTTTATGACTTCTTGATTAGATTTTATTTTATCTATCTAACATATACCACTTAGTTCTATTCATATATATTATAATTCTCATCAAGTTTCCTCTATTGTATCTAACCTAAGGTCCATGATCACTAGAAACTACAATTATAATCCTTGATACCATGAGAATTAACATAACGAGGTTATGGAGCCGCATCTTCCATTTGAGCTTTAAAATTATCCTCTATCTTACTTGCTTATTCTATATGGGTTTAGTCTTCTTGATGATATTTTCATCCCTCCCTTAGACTTCAATCTACCTTCTCATTGGGTGTCAACTTCTCTTGACTATACTTAGAAGACAATTACTAAAGACAGAGATCTAGCCACAACTCGATCCCAAGGGTTGTCTTATATGTTGAAAAACACTCCCTTGGGTCCTAAAGGTTGTGAATTTTCTTATCATACTATTGGTCAGAGTTTCTCAAGTATATTCTTCTCATATCTGAGCAACACAGTAATTGGATATATCTTGAAATGGGATCTCTATCTTGGTGTTAATTTCTATGATGAATGGATGTGGCTCTTATGGGTCCGGAAAAGCTAACTATATTTTGCTGACCAATTATATAGGGTATAAATTTTTGAATCCATATGGATTTCCCAATTTATTTTCTATAACCAGTCTGATATTCTCTAAGAAATGATTATCCATTTTCCCAGGCACCAACACATTCCATTTTTTCCATGGTGAAGTAGGCATCAACCTATGGGATATCTATCAACTAGCTAGGATTCCACCTATCGAAGAGATTCACGACGAGTTCTTCCCTACTACGAATGTTTGGGATAACCCTTTACATAATCCAGTACTAGTGAGGGATATGCTGACTATTGCGAAGGGGAGATGGGGAAGGAGTTGACAATGCACTCTCTTATCTCCTTCAAATACTAGATTGAAATTTTCGTCATAGAGGGTTTAGGCCAACAACTTTCTACCCCCATCAATTCCATTTCTAGTAAGTTGATGAAAATGTTGGATCAAATTGGGAAATTTTAAAAGATAGGTATCATACTTAATTGGGATATTGAGTGAATTCAAATATATCTCTGATCCTTAGGCGGTCAGGGTTTATGGCCATTTTCTTGAACCAATGGATTTTCCTAGATAGTGACACACATTCCAGAATCTAGGTCATAATGCTGGTAATAGAATTTTGGCTAGCATAAAAATGGTAACTTAATCTGGTGGTGTCAATCCTTTCATTTTTTACTAAATATTGGGATAAATTCAACAAGGTAACATCCTTTATAGGATCAGTGGTCCTTTTCCATTTTTATCCAACTGGATTGGGGAGCATTTAAATTTCTATGAATACTAAAACTCTACTGGGATCTCTGATGCCTTATCTCATCCTATATTGTTGAACATATTTGGGTTTGGGGCTATGTCACTAAGATCCAATGAGGCTAGATATGTGTTGATCCAATCAAACAGCTTCAATTTCACCCCTTATCATGCACTGATTGGGTTGATCATTAACAATGGTAGTGGTTCCCTCGATGAAATATTGTATATGATATCCCTTCAGGTTGGGTTTTTTGCAGCTAGGGTTGAATATCTGATCATCTTTGATTCATATATGCCTTTATAGTTTTCTCATCAGTTTGGCTACATCCAAAGGGTCTCTCCTCTTCCTTTGGCTGGTGTACAAGTATAGTGACACCCTAGGACCATCCGCCAGTTTTGGATAATGTTGTCACATAAAGACACTGATGTTAAGATCATTCTTCCACCTGCTGATTCTCCCACCATCCTTACCCAGTATTATTACTAGGATTGAGTAGCAGCCTGTCAGAGTGGAATTATAAGTTGACTAGTTCATCTTGTGGGAAATCCATTTTCTTCATTAAACACTATATATGTAGCAATAATGGATTTGATTGAGGATTTGGGTGAGACTTAAAGGAAGCTTCCTCATCCTAGAGATGACTATCCCAATAACGGGATGGAATTTGTTGAGGAATTCACCTCTCCATCAGAAGCGGTGGGTGATTCTTCTATTGAGGTGGTGATATGAAAATACTCCTCTATAATTTCCTTGATAGCTTAACTGAATATTCCCCCTTCTGGTGTGTCCATCCCATCAATCATAAAGGCTTATACATGACACAGAGTGATCTAGAAATATATTCATGTCTTGATTACTAAGACCCCTTTGTAAACATTTTGTGACCAAGGTGAATTCCTTCATTAGCTATTTAATGACTTAAGGGAGAATGGTTTTTACTGCCAACCACTTTATGAAACCATGAAACAAATTATCCTGAATTGGAAATATTTTCCACCAATGAGAGGGTCTTTCATGATTTTGAAAATGAGTCCCCCCTTTCTAGATAAATGAAAGAGGATTTGGAGGTACTGGAGAAAATTCACTATTTTATGTATAACTTGCAATAATAGATAGATGTATAAACCATGCAGACATGGAGGTATGTGGTGATCATAGATCGCCCGAGATCTGATCTCTCGGTAGGAACCTCTTCATTAAAAACAACTCAAAAGAGAGTTGAGGGGCTAACATATTTCATTGAAACTCTTCTTCAAGGGGCAGTAGAAGAAGAGGAAGGATGAGGGGTACTTCAGTATTCAATTGATACTTATCTCCAAACTCTTTCCAATTTGGACAACTCAGTCGATTTAATCTTATTATAATTTGACCATTGACATGTACTCTATTTTTATGAGATTTATAGAGAGATTAAAAAATGTGGATATTCCTCCTCTTGAATTCTATCTTTGAATAGATATAATGAACTTTATATTTTGTTGTCCATTTTTTTATTCATGATGTGCATGACATATCACTGATCTAAAATTATATGAATCACCAATGATACCCATCATTTTCATAATATCAAGTAAACCTGAATTCTTAGATCTAAATAATGAAATTCTATCATATTATTCTTGATAGACACTCATTAATGCCCCAAAACATGAGATTATTCATCAGTACATCGGCTACAACTATCTTGAGTTCACCAAATTTGTAGAAGGATAAATGGGTGGAATATATGTCTCAGAGGTAGAGTGATTTTTCTTTTTCCAAATTTGATATTCTTGGTGAGTGTATCTTTATTATTTCCATGTACATATAGTGGGACCTTAAATATTTATCATTCTCGCATAATAAATCATTGTTAACACTCTATTTTAGGTTCTTTTAGCTAAGAAATTCTATCATTTTAGTTTTGGGTATTTTAGCTTAGATCTTTTATCATTGTAGTTTAGGGTCTTTTTGATCACACCTTCTATCATTTTAGATTAGGGTATTTTTGTGTGGACCTCCTATCATAGTAATTTAAGGTATTTTAGCTCAAAACTTTTATCATTGTAGTTTAGGGTCTTTAAGTTTGGACCTTTTATTGATTTAGTTTAAGATCTTTTAGCTTATACCTTCTATTTCTATAGTTTAGGGTTTTTTATCTTGGACCTTATATAGATATAGTTTTAGGCCTTTTACCTCATACCTTATATAATTGTAGTTTTGGGTCTTTTAGATCAGACTTTCTATCGATATAGTTTAGGGTATTTTAGCTCAGACCTTATATCAATGTAGATTTAAGTCTTTTAGATCAGATCCTCTATCACTTTAGTTTAGGTTTTTTTAGCTCGAACATTCTATCACTGCCTTTTCGGGTCTTTTAGCTTGGACCTTATATCGCTATAGTTTTGGATCTTTTAGCTCAGACATGAATGATGATCATGTAATATGGTTTAAAATTTCTAGTAATGACCCAAAACATACTAAGATGTTGAGTTAATTCATTGTGTTGTTGAGGCTTAGGAGGATCAACACTCTTTTCGTACAAGGAGGAGGTGCCTCTGGTTGGTAGGTCAAATCCCTCATTCATTTGTAACATTTTCAATCAGAGGTGAATCTACTTTTTTCTAAGGTTCATAGAAGATTTATGGGAGTAAATATTAGTTGAGGGGGAAATAATAGGCATTTAGGTCCACATGGATAGTTGGATTATGAGTGACATAATTCATAACCCAAAACTTTGATTCCATGAATATGGGATGGGGAAGACTTGTCGGGGATGACCCGTAACACACTGAGATGTCGAGTTCCATTGCAGTGTTTCCCGGGCTCATAGAGATTGAAGCTCCTTTCCTATAAGTATTTTATACCTTTACCTGGTAGGTTAAATCCGTTTAGAATCTATACCATGGACATGAAAAGATGATCTCCACTCCTTTATAATAGACATGAAATATTTTTGAAGGCAAAAACATCTAGATAATGATGTTGGGTATGAGAGAGAGCTATCTGAGAAGGGTTTTCAAACCCTAGGGTAGTTCATCTCTTAATTATGATGCTCTATACCTATGCCTTGTTGTTTCAAATCATGAGGTGTGGGACCTCAAAGTTTTGGGAATGGAGTGTCACATTCTGGCCATAAGAATGGGTACAAAATACAGGGATGTAATGTTGAGGATATCGAATCCTCTTGAATAGTTTGGTACAAAATTTGTAAACCATGGTTCAAACTGATCAATTTAGGTGGATGATATGGGAAAATCATACTGATAATGACCCGAAACACACTGAGGTGATGGTTTCTACCACAACGATGTCAGGTCCCACAAGGACCGGAAAGCCTTGTTTTGCATAGTGACTCATTTGTTTGCTAACCATATATGAATATACAGGAGACATAAGTATACATTCATAGTCAATAAAAGGGTATCTTGAAATTGGGTATCCTTTCCAAGGGCCATGGAATACTGTGATGATATGAGGAACTCAAATCATGAAGTGTGATTTTTGGAAAGTGTAATATCCAAGAAGGGTTCGAGCACCCTAAAAGTTGTGTCACCATGTCAAGAACATATTATCATAGTGAGGAGATGTGAAAATTAATTAATCTAACTTTTTTATAAACTAGGGGTTCAAAGGGCATTGATTTTATTTTATGAGGGCTAAAGAGTGGCCCTATAAGCTTTATGCCTTATTTATTTTTGACATAATTTTTTTCCTAACCATTAATGATGATGTTTTTAGCAAGAGAAGACAAGAATTTTTTCTCAAGACAACCTTTGTAGGTTTTCAACCTAAATAGTTTTGTGCCTATTTCTCTAGAAGTTTAAGGTCTTACGATTCAGACCATTAGATGCTAGAGTTTAAGGTCATACATATTTGACCAACAATGCAGTCAGTTTAAGGTCATGATGCACATGGACCTAATATAGGGAATGATACACAAGATCCTAATTAGGATACCTGGGTCAGGAGTACCCCAACATCCTTTTGATCGGGATATAGAAATGTTATAAATCATGGATCTAGGTTTTCAAGTCATGAGTAATAATATTCGTAAATCATACTGGGAGTATTTCATATCACATTGAGGTGTTGAGTTATGCCATTATGATGTTAGGGCTCACAATAATTGGAAATACCTTTTTACAGAGTGACACATTTGGTTGATGACCATAGGTGCATATGCAGGAGACATAGACATACATGAACAATAAAAAAAATGGTATCTTGAATCCAGGTATATTTTCAAAGGTCCATAAAAGGATTTATAATCCTAAGGCACTCAATACATGAAGCGTGATTTATGTATTGAGGTGCTTCAAAATATAATGGAAGAACCCTATACTCTGGATAACCGGGATAAGGATATTGTGTTCCTTTGATAGGGGTTGAAAAATAGGTGATGGTATGCCAAGTTTATCATCGTGTAGTGTGGAAATATTTATCTTAATGCAGTTTAACATCATGTGGTAAGAAAAATTTTCAAGAAGTTTACCATCATGCCGTAAAGACACTTTTATTGTACAATTTTAATATCATGCGACCATGATGCTTTCCTTAAATTTTAACATCATATGGTAAGTATGTGGGAACCGACATGAAAAATTGTACAACATATATTATGTTAAAAATAAATCAATGTGTATATCTTTCTCATATGTAGGAAAAATGAGCTTGTATGAATCAGCACCTATGTATCTCGGGGTGCATTGTTTCCGTTGATTGTTGTGGTTGGGCCTTGGATTGAAGATATGGTTGTCACTACATATCCTGTGATAATAGGAATCAATTCACAAGTAGTTATTTTGAAATATTCCTATATAGGTCTAACCTATACATAGAGAGGGGGAATCTTTATTCTTATTTGTTGTGACTATCCCAGAGTTGGAGATTCTGGCGTCATTACATATCTTGTGAGGATAGAAATCAAGTCACATGTAGTTCTTGAATGGGAAACACGCCACATAGTTCTGTCTCATACATAGAGGTGGGAATTATTTCTAATGATTTTTGTAGCAGGGCCCATGATTGGAGACTCAGATATTACTATGTATTCGGTGATGATAGGAATCAAGCCACACATAGTCCTTGAGGAACCGTGTAGTTTTATATAATGCGGTAAGGACGTGGACTTCCCGATATAAAAAGGGGAATTGTGGCTGGACCCAATGGTGTAAATATGGGCATCACTAAATATCCTAGGGTAATAATAATTAATCCATATGTAGTTATTAAAGAAGGAACTTCTTGTGTGAGTCTGACCTATACGCAGAGAGAGGTAATTTTTTCAAATTTGTTATAGCTGGACCAAGGATTGATTATTTGGACATCACTATATATCCTATGATGATAGGAATCAAGTCACAAATAGTTCATGAATTGAGGTATGGTAGGAGACCAACACCAACAATGGTGGTCCACTCAGGTGAGGTCTATAGGATTGTATAGTTTTACATCATGCATGACACATAAACTATTTCATTTAATGTCATGCGGTGAGGACTCATGGTATGCCTATTATGGTCATTCATTCAGGACCATGATTGATCCTATAATGACCTTTAATTCCTTTTTTGTGCGGGGAATCATTTAATATAATTCCTAATCTCACATGAGATATGTTCAATGTGAGAAACAAGGAATGGAAAGGGTTCTTCTGACTGCATAGAGAAAATTAAGTATATGAAATGGGAATTTTGTTTCATTTAGTGTTTGGACAAAGATATTAGATCAAATCATCCCTACTTATCACACTGATAATGATAATCAATCCCTACATAATTATATAAAACATATATAGTTTAATTTTGTGTAAAAAGACATGGATAATCTGACGTGAAGGAAAAGGAAGGTTGTGGATAGGCCCGTGACTAGAGGTTCATGAATCACTACATATCCTATGATGGTAAGAATAAAGAAACATGTAGTTCTTGGATGAAGAGATTCCTTATGTGGATCTAACTCTCACATGGGTATGGGGGAATTTCATCCTTTCTTTGCATAGATATGGCTCATATTCGGTGAGTTGTTTGTGAGATGGTTCTTTCCATGAAATTTAACGTCATGTAGTGAGGATGTGATCCATGATGATAAGTGCCATGTGGTTAGGACATGAGATGTTTTATAGTTTAACATCTATTTTCCAAGATTAATTCCATACAATTTAACATCATGTGATCAGGAGAAGAGGTTACTGTGTATTTTTTAGTCTCATTCTCAGGACTTGAGATTTTTTGTAGTTTAATGTCTTACTTACAAGATAATGTTGTGCAATTTAATGTCATGTTATCAGGATGAAATTTTATATTTTAACTTCAAGAAACCAGGATTATACTTGCTTTATGATAGCTATGTAAATTAATTATGGATAAATATCACATTATTGGGGGGTGTGACACACACCCCATCCATTTTGGACAATTAGTAGTCTTTATCATGATAGAACTTATGTATAATGTAAGGTCCTTACCATTTGGGTTCTATCTTTGAAGGCTTATTTACTAGTTTTATTGGGGTTTTGAGGGATAATACCAGTTCTAATTAGAGGAATGAATGGAGGAAAACCTTGTTATTGAAGTTTAGTGCAGTCCGATTATGATGGACTTCGAGGTTATTCAATGTATGCAACCTATTCTCATCAAGCCACTCTAATTAATTCAGATTCTTTTTTGATTTCTCATTATCTAACTGCTATCTACATATGGTAATTTGGAGTGAAGGTGGATAGACTTATATGGGTATCAAACCTTGGTATCATACACCAATGAGTATGGTGTCGCTTGTGTAGTAGTGTGTGTGGTGGTATGGTAAGCCCATAAAGCATAGAGGAACATGTCTGACTAGGAATTCTTATCCTTTTTACCATATTCTAGTGTATATTCGATAGAGTCTTATTGAATGCCTATATATGTCCATTTACCACTACATAATAGATATATGAGTGATTGGAATTGATATTGTACTCTTGGTAAAATTATTCAACTCTATAAAATAGAAGTCAGTGTTGTTGTCTACCAATATTTCATGAGGGGCCTTGAATCTGGTGATAATATGGGAATTTATGAATTTCACGATATTCTTCTTTCTTACTTTCTTGAGGGGTATTTCCTTAGACCATTTGGAAAATAAGTTAGTGGTAATAAAGATGTACTTGAACTGCTTAGCTGTGGATAGGGGATATGGCCCCACAAAATTCATTCTCAAAATAGGAAATGGCTAGGAATATGTAGTTGTATGTAGAAATTTTGGGGGTTGATAGATAAAGTTTTCATAGATCTGGAACACATGAAATTTCTTGTTGAATTCCACATAGTATTATACCATGGTTTTCTTGTAATAACACAACCTCCAAATTTGGTGGGGGAGCGTAGTTCTATCCTGATAAGCATCATATAATCCTACATGGACTTCTTCCATGATGGTGATAATCTCTCATTCTGTAATTCATTTTAGGAGGATTCCATCAAAGCCTCACTTGTATAAGGATTTTTTCATTTGGACCATCATGCTGGGTAAAGTTCCCTGCATGGCATCGAATATGTTCCCTCCCATCTTGGTCTATTGAGAGGGAACTATTTTGGAGATAACCAATTATGGGCCCCATTCATCTAGGGTAAGATGTTGGTTGATCGTTCTCTGGGGAGTTGTTGACTTGATTGATATCTTCTATATCACATATGACGACCGAAAAGACCATTATTTGGTGTGTGATATGGAATATTTCTTTCCCCTGATTAGGGTCAGCTAGGACTGTGGCTGCATTAGTCAACACGTCGGTGCAAGCATTATATGATTAGGGAATATGAAGTAATGTCAAATCAAAAAGGAAATATTCCATTAGTTTCCTTATGTAGCTAGTAAGGGGTCTAGTTATTCCCTTTTAATGTCATATTCATCATTGGTATACTTTATCACTAGTTATGAATTCCCTTTGATATTCAGGTAGGCTATATGTAGCTTTAGGGATAGTTCCAATCCTGTAATGAGGGCTTTATATTCTATATAATTATCCATGTATCCTTCAAATAGTGAGAAATAGCAGGGAAAAAATCTTTGTCTAGAGAGACAAATACAATCACTAAGCTAATCCAATTAATATTTGGATTTTCTAACCTTTTTCCTATAGGACTTTCAGAGGTGCCATCAAAATACATATCCCATGTCTGGGGAGTATTTTGGGTATAGAATACCTCTTCATATAAAATCTTGGTGTCCAATGGTATATTCTCTAAGGCATGATTTTCTATTAGGAAATCTGTCAGGGCTTTCCTGTTCACTAATTTCTGTGATATGAACTAAATGTCATATTACTGCATAATGACCACCCATCTGGCCAAGCGACCAATCAACATATGATGTAAAAGGATATACTTTACAAGATCCATATAAGAGACCATATTTACTTTTTAGTGCTTCAAGTAATGAATCATCTTTTTTATTACAATGATGAGTGTGAGGATGTTCTTCTAGACATAAAATTATCAGGTCTCATTACCAAACATTGTCTGGATGAGGTGGTAGAGACTGTTCTCACTCCCCCATTTCATTTTTTCTACGATACGAGGGAACCAAGTGAGAATTCCATTAAATCTACATAAAATATGTGTGTCCTACCTTCCACCAAAGGAATCAAGATTGGTGGGTGCAGTAGATACTACTTGAGACTTCTGAAGGCTTCTTGGCAGTCATCATCCGATTGATAGGTGATTCCCTTATTCATTAGCCTGGTAAAGTGGTGAGATTTTCCAGAAAATTTGGATATGAAACACTGAATATAGGTGAGTTTCCCTTGGATCCCCCTAGGTTATTTAAAATTTCTAGGGGTTACATGGATAAAATAGAACTAGTCTTCTCTAGGTCAAACTCGATGCCACAATGGCCTACCAAAAAGTCCAGGAACTTTTCTCATGTTACCCCAAAAGTGAATTTTAGTAGATTCATCTTCAAACTATGTTGTTGTACCATTTCAGTGACTATTAAAAGGTCTGTGAAGTTTTCATATTGATTTTAAGATTTGAACACCAGGTCATTGTCATAGAATTAGGCTATCTTTCCCAACAATGGATTAAATATATGATGCATGGTGAATTGATAAGTAGTTCCAACATTATTTAAGAAGAAGAACATGAACTGATAGAAAAATATCCATTGGGATGCTTTGAAGGCAATGGATTCTTCATCTTCAGGGTTTATCTTTATTTGATTGTACCCTAAATACACATCTATATAGTAAAGGGCTTGTAAGTAAGTTCTTTCTTTGATCAATAGTTCTTTGATCGTTAATGGGAAATCACCTTTTGGGTAGTACTGATTAAGTTCTTTAAAATCGATACAGACCCTAATCTACCAATTATTTTTCTTTATAGGGATGATTTTGGTGATCCATAGTGGGAATTTCACTTCTCAAAAAAGTTATATTTGATAATTTTTTCAACTTTTTCCACTACATTGGTGGAATGAGAAAGGTGAATCCTCCTAGAATCCTGATTAAAGCCTTGATGATCATCAGATCGTCTAAGATAGTGTGTATCCACATCTGGATTCAGTCTAGGAATTTCTATATAGTTTTAAGCAAACATGCTACTTCATAAATGAAATATACATCTCTTTATCTTTAAGGAAAATGGAAACACTAATCATCATAGGCCACAAGTCTTCTTTTGCTCCTAGTTCTACCTAACTGATCTTATCAATGGTAGTGGAGACTCCTTCCTCGAATGTAGGAGGGGAATTCTTGAGGTCATCTTCCTCTTCTTCTACCTCTGAGTCTATGGATACATTTCCTAATGAAATTGTAAATTTGGGGGATTCTCTACCACTATCATAGTTAGAGAGGACATGAGAAGAGACATTATCATCCCTTTTTTCCTAAGTTATTTTAGAGAGATGTTGAAGCTGATTTATTTTTACACTATCACTAGGGATAGGAGGGGCTTGGACCTCTAGGGTCAAGTCTATCACCTTGACTAGATTTATGGGGATAACCTTGTCATTTTTTTTCATAATCTAGGGATTTGATGGGGTGGTCTCCAATCCATTGGGATCTACAACATGTATATCATCATCCATCATTGGTTTTGTGCCTCCCTTCTTATAGAAACATTCATCATAATATGTGGCTTCATAGTTCTCAAATGGGGCACTATCACCATGTAGTTTTTCAACCTTTCCATCAATGTGGTATTTCAGAAATCTATGGAATGTTGAAGGAACCACCAAATGGATATGGATCTAGGGCCTTCTTAGTAGAAAATTGTATGTGTTGTCTTACTAGATAACCATAAAATCAGCTTTAGAGGTGAGATCCCCAGACTAATTTTGAGTTTGATCTTCCCCAGAGGTATTTTCTCACACTTTTCATATCCTTAAATGGTCATCTTTATGGAAGATAGGTCCCCTTCACTATATCCCAAACATTTGAGGGTCCAGATCAAAATGAGATTGATCCTGAAACAATTTTCAATAAAATCCCTCTGGATATTGACATTATTGAGTCTACACAAAACATATAGGGGCCTATTGTACCTTTTATGACCTATTCATGGTCATGCTCTATGAACAAGATGGAAACATGGCATTCTACTAACATGGTATCCATTCGATAGAACTCAGCTGTAGTTAATTCTATCTCAAACTCCCATGGGCTTTGAAGGGATTTAATGAGTTCCTCTCTGAGTTATTTTGAAAGATGGAGAACATTAAGGATTGAGATCTTGGCTAGTACAACCACCAACTTCTTCAAAAAGCTGTACTTTTGTGTTAGAGGTCAGTACTTCATGAGGTAGGGTTTCTCCTAGAAATGTGACATAAGAACTAGGGGATTTGAGTTTGATGGGACTGGTGCTTGTGCAAAGGTTGAGGGATCATCTTCTCCCATTAGAGTGGTTCATTACATCCTTCCTTGTTTTCTAGGTTGATTAGATAATTGAACCACCTCTATGTAGTCATGCAAGACAACTATGAATGGGAAACTATTGGAGGGTTCTAGGACACCAACATTCCTCTTTTGAACCTATTGGAGCACTTTCCCATAAGTATCAACTGCATATATGTTGTCTGAGGTAATGTGATTCAAATATTGGTTTTGACCATGCCTATTTTGTATATGGTGTCCTCAGTTCCTATGAATGTGGTCTCTCATTCCTAGGTTATATACTAAAAAATCATATCTTGAGGTGAATTCATCATCAGAGAAGGGGTATTCCAAGTGTATCACATTGATGAAACAAAATATAATCTCTTCATACAATGAGGGTTATGTTTGATAAGGTGGTTCTTATGCTTAGAATATCACATAAAAGAATCTAAAAGAGTTGGATCTTTTATTGGAGTATAAAATGACTCCTCTTCTTCTATTTCATCATACTCCTCATGGTCACACCCACTTTTGAGAGGCATATATGATGTCATATACTTGGGTGGTGGAGCTATTGTGGGTCTTTGAAACTGTGCTATCATGGTGGAATGAGCTTGATCAACTATATTTCAATTCATCTCGTTTTTTAACTTCCATTCATACCTAGTCGGAACCTTCTATCAATCAGTCTCTTCTTCGGACTGGGAAAAAGTTATGTTGGACACCTTCTTTGAGGATTTATCTAACACCAAATGTATATAATCGATCATGCCTTGAAGTACTTATTTGAATATGGATAAGTCTAGGATATTATGACCCAACCTTTTATAGAAATGGTAGTAGTTGGGATCTTCGGTGAGGTTGATCTCACTAGACTTCTTGGGCTATGGTATCTTGAGAAGATTATTGTCTATGGATACTAAGAAATAACAGGGGAATTTTTCATTTAATAAGAAGTATTATTTATTAATTAATTCCTCAAACCCTAAATGAGCCTGATTTCTTTCTACTATTTGATGTGGGAAATTTTGTGGTTGTCTCTGATCGATAGGAGGTGTTGGGTAGTTCACGGGAGTGTCTGATGGCGGCGACGGGATTTGCAGATCCAACTTGTGGCAGTGGAGATGCTGCTTGGTGATAGAGGTTCTATGGTCTTCTGGTTTTGTTTGGAGTGAGGAAAGTTATGAGTTTTTGATTTTTAGGGTGAGCCAGATTGACAGTGGAATGGAAAGATTTCAGACTGGAATGGAATTCTTGCTGTAATCGTGGGATATAGCTAGTCAGTGGCATACCTCATGATGATGGTGCATCAAATGGATGGGGTCTTAAATAGTTGAGAAGGATTTTACTTTGTTTCATTTGATGCTTTGGTTTTTGGGATGATGGTTTGGTCCAGAGTTTCTATAGAAAATGATCCAGATGTGGATTCAGAGCAATTAGTTTTCACTATGCGCGACTTTTCAGATTCTGAAGATTGAGAGGGTATGTCCTAGCCATCAGTACCAAGACCATGCATTTTTTTACACGGGATGCTAGGTGATTAGTCCTAAATTTATAGAGGCTTTACATAATTATGTTTATGATGGGAGGGGAATTTTTTTAGTTTTGTCTTGGGACTGAGTCATTTAATGTATTTATTTCTTTGAAGCCATGTGAGGTTTCCCACTTTATCCTTAAAAGTAGGATTATCTAAAATAAATAAAAATTGAGGACTTCGGGCCATTCAGTCAGTCATTGAGGAGTTGATATAGTTATTTAATTGATAATGAAGGTATTCCCATTCTCCAACGAATCCTACTAAAATACTGTTGTACCAAAAAAAGGTTGTCCCTTTCAGATTCTGTACAAAACACCTTAGCTTTTTTCCCTCCTGTTGATCTCAAGGGCCCATCATCATCCCACATCAGGATATGATGTGTGTGATATACTTTTCATGGACTCATACCCCATCTAATCTATACATGGTAGGATTTTCAAAATTGGGTGGAGGAGAATTTTCATCCACCCACTCGGGATATAGATTCCTCTTAGGCTACATAAGTGCACATCACCCTTCTATGTCTTATATTTGAGTATCTAGGGACTCGATGACATTAAACATTTTCTGGGGTAACTACTATCTAAGCCACCTCTTGTCTATAGGGAGAGGGAGGGGGTAAATGAGGTTTTCCCTCCTTCATCTACTATTGATACTTGATTCTTACTAATACTGAATGAATGCCCTTTTGAGGGAGAGGTTGTACCACAATAGTGGGAAGTCATGATCATTTTAGAATTCCTCATTTATGTACATTGGTTGATTGTATTTGGAGCCAGTCTAACACTCAAATACCTCTACTGTTAGTGGATCAGATATAGGAGGGATAACATTCATGTATTCCTATAGACGATACATATCATGAACATTTCCCTTGAGTTTCTCCTCATTGAGTTGTCTATGAGTTTTTATCTCACTCTCATATTATGAAAACTATTCCTATGTAAAAGGAACCTCAAATATTATAGGTGGTGATTGGAATGTATCCATAACTTTACCTTTTCCTTTATAAGTGATCCTCTTTAGAGGTAGAAACTTGGTGTTTAGAGGAGCTAGTTTTTTCAGCCTTCTTTGGTTCTGGGTGTACGGAGATTTTTTTGGTGCATCCAAATCACTCTCCTCTCAGGGTAGGTTCTCCATGTCACATCCCTCTGCATTGGGATCATGATCCACCATATTTTTTATACTGGTAGTGATTCAATTCATAGAGGAATATTAGGAAATAGTGGTTGTACCATTACTTTCAACACAACAGGATGATTCTACACTACCTTTATCATGGTCGTTATTCAAACCCCTGACTATATTGGGTCATTTTTTCTTGTGACCCCAGTGGGATCTGATTACCTTTTTCATACACTCCTTTAATCATCTTCCATAAAATAGTGACTTTGAGGGAGTTTCTGATCATATTTTTTCTTGGCCTTGTGGTTGGAGGAATAGATGAGATATCGATTGTTGATCTTTACCCCCCAACCTAGAGAAGACTGATTCTCTCTATGGTGATGATTATGATTAAAATTACCCCATCCCTATAGACTGAGGGTTATTAGGGGACACAATTGGTATTGATTGATCGAGTTGTTGAGGATCTAATGATTCCTGTTGGGGATTTGATGACTCCCATGATGGAAATTGATCTATAATTTCCTCCAATCAAGTGGAGTGGGTTTGATCTAAAATGATTTTTTTTCATGACCCTCTTAGGGTATGAAAAACCTAGTGATGGTGATTGAGATATAAATTCCCTTAGCCCAGTGGGAAAGGGTTTTTTTACAGCTATTAATGATATGTCCTAAATCCTCTTGGAAATTTAAGATTTGAGATGTAGAGTCAGTGGTAGATATTCCCCCAGCCCAATGATTTGGGTTCTTTATTGGATAGATTCTATGATAGAATCTACTATGGACCATTTTATGTGATGCATATTTTCTCTCATAGGATCTGGTGGTGACAGAAACCCATGATTGGAATCACTCTTTATGGGAAGTTGTTCGGTTGATCACAACTTCAGATTCTGTGTTTTAAATAAATTATTATTGATTTGAGGGGCTTAGTTTAAATACATATTAGCTATCCACTCTCTCTATTCATAGGGTTTGGGAATTTTTGAAGTGGGGTAATTATATTGTAGTGACCAATTTCTATAAGTGTTACCCGATCTTATATTTTTTTAGAGGCTATGATATTATAGGATGTTGTATCTGAAGGGTTATTTTATTCCAAGGGTGAGGAAAAGTGTAATTCTCTATAAATTCTCCATCCTTGAATACAGATACATGATATGTCTTCAGAGATCATATATTTAAGAGTTATGATTCAATAGTGGCAAGAATGTTGTAGATTTATGTGGTGATTTTTAGGTTTTGGATCCTGGGCCATGGTGATAGTCCCTAGGAGCAGCTGACAATAGAGTATCTTGATGGTTTGAGGATGACCCTCATATCCTAGATAAGGTAGGTATCTATTCTTCAGTTTCTAATGAGTTTCCCACTTATTTTGGTATAGATAAGGCATACACTCCCTCTTTAGCTCATTTGGGACCTCATAGTCATAAGTGGAATGGGTCCAGAACATTATGGGGAGGTTTTTTCCAGTTAATACTCTCCATATATCAATATCGGCCTCCTCTTCCTCAGATTTACACGCCTCCATCCAGTCAAACCATAGAAGATTCTTTATAGGGTCACCAACTAACTGGAGTAGAGTACTTTTGGAATTTGATAAGGAAATATATGTAGTTGACTTTGATGTTTCAATAACCTCTCTACACAAAGGAGTCTGAGTTTTAACACCTCTCTATATGAAAGTTTCTAGTAAAGGGAAGGATTTCCTTGTTTGTGGGAGATATCATCACAGGGAGGTTGACCATGGTGTATTTTAGGAGTAGAGTCCCTTTGATCCATATCCACACTACCATGAGGAGGATTACCATGGTAATGATCATCTTCTTCTTGGGTTCAAGAGTTGACAGACCCTTGTGGTGTTGAGAATATGTCTTGAATGACCACAAGGGCACTAGAATTGACATATTAGGAATATGGGTCTTGTCCTATGTTGTGGATGAAATATGTTGACCCACCTTTTAGAATTGTTTAGGGATATTAGCCTATTGTGTGAATGTTTCCAGAACATGTTCATAATAGTCAGGTGTTACAAGAGTATAATACCACTACTAAGAAGCTACTAAAATATGACAATGATATTCTTCATTATTGAAATGAATATAATACTATCTTGGGGCATGTTTTATTCTCACTTGGTGAGCCTCGTTCAGGATATAAGTATGAGCCCAATCCAGAGCCTTTGGAATATGCCTATGGTCTTTCTTAGTAGGAATATGAGCCCACCCTAAGGCATGTACCACTCTCACCTGGTGAGCCCCAGTTAGAATAGGAATATGAGCATGGTTCATATATTTATTCCCCACTAGAATATATTTATGGACCTATAGAATGTGATAATGGATATGATCCTCCTCCTATATTTTCTCATAATGATGCTCGTGCAGCAGTTCATTGGTGGAAGTATAAATATGCACCTAGATTCCATGGTCTACTAAAATTTTCCATGAAAATTAATTGACTGGAATATGAGCATGTCCTGAGGTATTTTTCATTCTCAATTAGTTATCCCTAGAGATAATGGGGATATAATCTCAATACTGGGCCTTTAAAGTATTCCATTGGACTTATTTGATAGGAATATGAACTTATCCTAAGGCATGTTCTCCTCTCACTTGGTGAACGCTGGCCAGAATGAGGATATGAGCATGATCCTAGGCCTTTGTAATAATCTGTCAATTTTTTTGATAGGAATGTTCCACTATCCTAAGGCATGTGTTTCTCTCACCTGGTGAGCCCTGGTTGGAAGTGGAATATGAGCCTAGTCTGGTTCCTCATCCTTTACCAGAATATGCTGATAATACTCCTGAACATGAGAAAGAATGTGTGCCTGATCCAGAGCAGCCAATTGTTGCAATGATTAGAGTGTTGAGATGTCCTAAATGTAGGGATAGAAATATGTGGTTGTACCTTAATTTTAACCAATGCTGGAATATGTAAACAGAGTTCTCTAGTTGTCTCTAAGATGTATTAGCATTTTAGAAAAGTTTGTGTAGGTATATAAGCCTGCACATTTTTCTTCTACATTATGTACTGATATATGTCTTTGATTGAAGCGGGGATATGTTCCAACTATTTTCCTCCTTGTTCCATAGGAATAGTTTTATGGGCTTCATAAATGGGGGTAGGGATAGGTATCCCCCACCCCATAATTACTATAGAACTACACCTATATACTTGTTTCAAGTGATCAAAAATATGAGCTAGCTCACTGGTTACTACTGGAATATGCTGGAAGACATCATTAGTGGGAGTGGGGATATGATCCCACATCTAGATATCCATCATATTCTTTACCTAATGTGTCTTCCTTGTCAATTTTGGATGGGTATCAAAAGAGATATTGTGTCAGGTGGTACCCTTATCAAGCGACTTATGGGTACCGATGGGATGGTGCTGGCGACGGTGGTTGAAAAGGGCCCTCCTCTATGGTACCTAAACTAAAAGGGAGTCATATTTGAATACCTAGTCTACATTCATCAGGGACTGAAGGTTTTTGTTGTCATGCTCTGGGGATAAGTTCCCAAAGCAGTTGGTTGTGGTGACAAGACCCACTGGCTTAGCAAAATCTTTACCTAGATGATATGGGATCATCAGTTTCTATACTTGGAGACCCTCACAGACATCTTTGAGGATCATTATTTTACCACATCAGTGTTATTCCCATACCACTGTGTTATCTACCCAATGTTGAAGTTTTTAGGCAAGTGGGATCATTTTTCAACCCGTGGGGATTGTAGTCGTAGGTGATTTACTGGAACGGTCATTGGGTGATAAAGGCATTATCTCATATTGGGATTTTTTTTGATGAGATTAGTATCTGTAGTCATCTAGACAAGAAGAAATAAGGTTTTATATCAGGGTGATATCATGGGCATAATGTGTTCTCAATCAGATATGTATAGTTAACACAATTTTCCTTTTATTCCTAATCTTTCCATTCTACTCATATGGACTTTTCATCATAAGGATGGAATTATTTCATAAGAACCCCAGTTATAGAGGATCAAATGTAAGATTTATTCCAAGATCGTCATATTTTCTTGATATTCCAATAAAGTGTCCTCACACATGATTAACTGATCATATTTATCTGAGAGATTCATGTTAGGTTCACCATTTATGTTTTTGTATAGTGTGAAAAAAATATCTTGATGGATAATAACCTAATCATTTTTTTATTTGGATATTCACATCGGGTTCACCATTTCTATTTTCATATAGTGTGAAAACAAATTGGCCCGATGGATAATAACCTAATCATTTTTTATTAATATATTCACATCAAGCTCACCATTTCTGTTTCTAAGAACAAGAGATAATTGGGAACACTCATTAAGGTGGATTCATTTTTTCCTGGTGGTTGATTATGAGGGATTCATTTCTTGCTCAATTACCAACATTGGGTCACCATTATCATTCTTAACAAAAATTATCAACATTTCCCTCATCCATAATTAGGTACATACCTGTTTTCCAAAGGCGGGTGGTCAATTGGGGTTTCAGACCCACTGACACTTAGGGACTCACATTGGTTGAGAGGATGAGAGTTCAGGCTCATCATGCCATTTTGGGGGGAATATAATTCTACTTCGAGAATCTCTTATAGATTTAATATATGTTTGATAATATCTTCCTAATCCAAATACGGGATCAGTTACCCTAACAAAATGATTATTGGTTAAATTAATTTTATATACAAATTAAAGGGGAATAAATCTCATTATTGAATCCATATGTATGTGTCTGAGTTTTTTCATTCGTTTCCAATAATTAATAGCTACTTATGTATTGAAACTATATAACTAGGAACTTTGGAATTTATTTCCATGTAGGGAGGCAGTTAATATTATGAGGAGGGGATTGATCCATTATGGGTCATCCTACATATCTTAGTTATTTCAAGAATCAAAACACATGAAGTTAGTTAAACTCATATAGTTTATAATCATGTTTAAAGGAAATAAATGTGGGAACTTGGACACCAAATATTTGAGATTTAATCTTGAGTATATTCCCTATATATCCTGGTTATTGTAGGAATCAGAGTTATCATAGTTTCATCACGTCCTCATGACTATCCCCAAGGTAGATGCCCTTATATTAATGATACTTATATCATTACACCCATCAGGGCTTACATGATGAGATTTCCCTGGCTGGTGGAGATTCATGATTCCATTTATGTGTTTATTGCGGCTCCCTAAGCCCACATGAGCTATGCTCTGTGTGAAAAAAAGGGATAGCAAGTGATAAAACTCATTGTATTTTGATGTGGGGGGTTATGTGCTAGTAATACCCTTTTTATGTCTAATATGGAGCTCAGGCCTTAGATAGGTGACCTATGTATCTTGGTTATGGAAGGAATTAGATTCGTCGTAGTTCGGTTGATTTCTTAGTCTGCTAAGGGATGAGGTATAGTGATCATTCCATGGGAATGATTGGGTCCTAATGGTTGATGTGTCAGAGATATGAAGGGGATTACACCAAAGTGGATTACCATTTGAGTTTAGGATAAGGCCTTAGTAAGTTTTCCTATGTATCCTGATTATAGAAGGAATCGTAGTCCTTGTAGTTTAGTTGGTCTGGTCTTAGACACTAACATTACCCTTATATGCAGAGCATATCATGTTATGTTGTTGATCGGGGATTACACAATAAGGTTTCCCTTATCCTGATAGATATATGTCATATGAATGATATAATCATTGTGAATCACTAATACCATGTGATATATGTTTAGTGTGGGGAACAAGGGATGCCAAATAATCAGTTTAACTTCTCATGGATGTAAGAATTTTGTAGTGGGATTTCCCTTTGGGTACATAATATAGATCTATAGCCTCAAAGATGCATCCTATATATCCTGGTTATGAAAATAACCAGAGTCATCATAGTTTAGTTGGTCAATGATTACACACTGATGTTCCCCTTATAGACCTAGCCTACTTGTCTGCCTGACATGTGTTGACTATCCACTCAACATGCTTTGATCATATACTTTTCATGTCCAAGGGTTTCTTCCTGATACTTCCAAAGACTATTATGTGATCTAATTTACTTTTATGATGTAATTAGTATAACCTAGATGGCATGTCCAAGGGTTGTTGCATGATCAAGGCAAACTTTTCCAGAGGACATCTTAAGACCTGACCAGTTGATCTAGAAACCCATCGCATGATCTTGGATGACATTCTTATAGGGTTTAAAATAATCCATTTGACATACCTGTTGGATATTGTGTCCTAGAACCAACTACTTTTTAGTTTATTCATTAATAAATACCTTATCACATCTTTATTGTTCTTCTACGTGACAATGCATGTGATAATGTCTAAAGAATAGCTGTTGCATTAAAGGTTCATAGCAGACCTCTGCTATGATGAGAACCTAGAAGTGACATAAAACTATTCTTGAATATATGTTCTATGGCTAGATGATGTTATTTGAGGGACACAACTAATATAGGCCATTAGGGGTGGGGACTCATAAAAATTTGAGGTACCTTCTCCTGGTGTGCGCCCTTGGTAATATCCAGTAGGATATTATGAGAACGAGACCTGCCAATATGAAATCCACATTTCATAGTCTCATTGGATGTTCCTATCTTCATACGTGTGTATTTCTCCTTAGACTTTAATATTATTATTAATTGGTATTACAACTCGTGCACTTAGATGTATTGATAAAAACTTTGATGACACACTGTTCGCAGTGAGGTATGATATGTTGGGTGTGTCACGAGTAATAATACATTAATAGATAATGCGAGAAAGGATTTGTCCCTTCTGTTCCATAATGGAAGTAGATATCTCAGGCCCTTTGATGGAATTGATATAGCCTAAATAAATCCATGTCCATGGTGAGGAAGGGGCATATTCAATTCCAGAAAGTCAAAGAAAGAATAATCGAGCACATGGGTTGATGGAACTAGCATGCAACCCACTTGATTTGAGATATTGAGACAAAGAGATTATATTATAGGGTAAGAATTTGTAGAAGGTGACATGTCATTTTAGCATTAACTTATTTCTCTATGTGTGCCTTGGCATGTTGTTAGATGCTAACCTTGGACTTTAGGCAGGCTCCGCCTAATGCCACTAGGAAAGAGGCCTAGAGGGTCACACACTATGTGTGTCCAAGTATCTCAGTTAAATATTAATTTAACAAGTTGAATAAAGATTATTCTTGATTGTGGTTTAATAATTATTTAAGGACGCCTGATCACATTTATTTCGACACTAGTTATTTGAGAGAATATATTGTGGGAGAAATAATTTATTTATTAGTGATTAATGCACTGATATTTATTTTAGAAGTAAATAGCCATTATTCAAGGTATAATAAATGTGGTGGAGGAAATAAAGAAAAATATAAAAGAAAAAGTACACACTGTATATATAAAATATACATGCCATGTATTTTTTCTGGGAATTTTTATGAGAAATAATAATATTTATTTAATTAATTAATATTACATGTAATTCGTTGGGCGCATGTTAAGTAATAATAATATTCAACTGTTATTATTAGACATCAGGTATTACTAAGAATTAACTGAAATGAATAAATACTTTTGGGGTAATTAATTCATTTTATTATTCTATGTAAATTAAAATCCCAATTCTATAATTCTTATTATCCAAGTCATTTTTTGGGGTAGTGCACAAGAGATCTAGAGAAAGCTCTCAAGCCAAGAGAGAATTATTTTCTTCTGAGAACACTCTCAAGCTATGAGAGGGAGATCCTCCTCCACTAGATCAAGAAGATCGAAGGTGGAAATCACAAGCAAAGGATCTTCTATGCTAGCACCCGGATATCCCTTCAGCGATGTCCAGAGATACATAGAGCACGTGTGGATCACCGCTAGAGGAATCATACACTTGGATTCTACAATACAATGACGGATCACATCGGATCATGACTAGAAGCATCAACAAAGAAATAATTCCATCAAGGTAATTCTTGTCAATTAAATAAATTAATTGTAACCAACATATTATGATCCTATCTATGGTTCCAGTACTCACCTCTTTCTTTTAGTTCTTTGTTATTTTCTGAAGATCCTGTGTTTTTTATTGTAATGGATCTCAGATTGATCATTGTTAACACTAAAATTAAAGTTTTGTACATCCACCAACATGCTTCTGCTATGCCCAGAACCTACAAGTGGTATCAGAACAGTCATATCATTGATTATAATTATTTAGTTTTTTGTTGGTGATTTATGCATTTCATAATTTAGTTGTTTCAATTAAAGTTAATCTCTCTTTAAATATGAATCTCGAGATCTGTTCCTCCTCTCTCTTTTCTTGTTCTCCTTACAGAAACAAAGTTTTCTTTTAATTTTGATTATAATAAAATAGAGGATCTCATCCAGAGCTTCCAAATGTTCCTGTCCGTATAACACCAGAATACACGGTGTGTATTCGACAGTACATGCCTTGTAGTCTAGGTTCAATGAATCGGACTGGTCCGCCAAATCAGGTTGTGTGTTGGAGAATTTATAAGTCTTAAATGACACCGTGTGTTGACTAGGAACAGGTGGCACACAGTTTATGGATTAAACACCATGTGGTCCACTGAACATGGCATGTAGTCCCTTCAGGTTGTGGTTAGACCGTGTACCCCATACAGAGCTTGCCCAGCTGGAAACTGTGTAACATGGATACTACATGGTGTGTGTCCCACTGAACCCAACATGTACTCCAAAAAATTTCCAAAGTACATCTACACACCATGTTCTCGAGCGTGTAATTCGAATGGATAGTGAACAAAATTACACGTCGTGTAGTTTGAACTACATGTTGTGTACTCATCCAAATTACAGATATTTATTAAAATTTATTATTATATTATACAAACCCTTGATACTTGTACCATAGTTTAGGTGTAAAGATGAGGCACAATGTGTGATAGGTGCGTTATATATATATGTTTAATTTAACATCTGCGTGATGATCATTTCTACTCATTAGTTAGTGATGAACGAGAATTCACAGAGTTTCCTCCAAGGTAAAAGTTACGTAAAAAGATAATTTTAAATGAATTTATTTGTTTAAAATTATAATGGATGAGAATATCAAGGAAATTCAGAAAAGGGGTTTAAGATAAAAGGATTGATTAATTAAATATAATTAATTTATTCGAGCATAATTTATCTTAAACAAGAATGATTAAAGAATTGAATGCTAGTTTTATTTATGCGTAAATATCATTGCATGCATGGATGATCATGAGCTCTACCAAGACCTTTGTATGTGAATGGTTTATTTTAATTTATTTATTTAAATTAAATTTTTTTGGCATGTGAGCCTTCTCCTCATTAATATGTAGGGCCTACATGCCCAAGGTTTCTTTTATGTTAACCCCCACTTTACCCCTCAACTACGTGTGAGATAAAAGTATACGTAATGGATAGAGCTCCCAAGCTAGTGGAGGCAGCTCAAGTTAGGATCCAAGGTGAAACCAATCTAAGGAGATACAAAGGTGGACAAGTGGAAAGTTGTAAAGATGAACCCAAAAGGTTCAAGGTGTTTCTCCCCTAGGTCTTGGGTTAGTTTATCAACCACTAGATAAAATAACCAATAGAACAAGATCATGATCATACGATTTATTTTATTTCAATCATTTTCATGGTTTATTTATTTTGGGTGTGTTTTCACGATCACACAATTAATGAATTAAACAAGCATGAAATATGGAACTAAAATAAGACCAGCTTAGGGGTAAAAATATTAGCTTATACATGGTTAATAACCTAATTATATCTCAATTAATATTAACAAGCATGTAATAAAATATAATAAAATGTAAATTTATGTATAATGATAAAATCCCTCAAAGATATATTAAGTCGGTATAGCCTTCCATAATCTTGGTTAGAATTGAACCATAGTTCAAAGTGCTTGAGCAACCCTAGTTGGGATGCTTTCAATTATCAGGGAATTATAATTCATGGTTTTGGGTTGACTTGACTTGGTTCACATCAAGGGTTTACTTCCACAGTAGGAATTGGTGTGACCAAGAGGAAAAGGTTGAGGAAATCCAAAATAAAAGGATTTCAGGATTGGGGAGTCCACTCAGAGGATCAAGGAGTTACAAGTTAATGCAGTTGGAATTTGGAATGCCTGCCTAAAAACCTTCAAGTTTCTTAAACAACCCTATTTGGGGTAATACGAAGGAAAATATAGATCATTTCCACTAGAATATTCATGAAACAAAATATTCTAAAGTCAATGGTGAGGGATATTGGATTTTGATAAAATAGTGGGAGAGTAATATGTATTAATTTATTTATTTGTCTTAGTTTTATCATAATAAAGTACTAAACCTTTTATCATCTTAATTTGTAAAAATTTCAAGAAAAATGACTTCAAAAATATCATTGTGAACCATACCCGAGAAGGAAAACCTTCTCACTGGTACCAATTTCCAAGAGTGGTAGAGGCATTTACGCATCATCCTTTGCTATGAGAAGAAATTGTATGTGCTGGAAGAGCCTATTCCAGTTGCGCCTGGGAAAGAGTCCAGTGATGAAGAACTATCTCTCTATATGATACATATGGATGATGCCACAAATGTCCAATGTTTCATGCTACCGGCGATGTCTAATGAGATCTTGAAGTAATATGAAAACATGGACGCATATAGCATGATGTATATTCTTAAGGATATCTACCAAGAGAAGGAGATACATGAGAGATATGAGATCTCCAATGATTTTTTTACAACTAATCTTGGAGATTCTGCACTAGTTGGGCCTCATGTAGTCAAGCATATTGGTTACATTGAATTCCTAGACATCTTAGGTATTATGTTCCCGGATGAGTTGTGCACAGATCTCATCCTATCATCACTTCCAAGACCTTCTCTAGCTTTATTGTCAACTATAACATGAGAAATAATGAGAAGAGTCTATCATAACTTCTCACCTTAATTCTCTAGGTAGATAGGGACATGGGGCATGAAAAACCCACGGTCCTTATGGTGAATAAGAAAAGGAAGGGCAAGGAAAAGGGGACAAGGAATTATAAATGGTCTGAAGCCCCCAAGTATTGTCCCTCTAAGAAGGGGAAGATCCAGAGGTAGGGAAAGGAACAGAAGGTGGTAAGTTTTGCATGTGGAAAGCCAAGCCACTGGAAGAAAAATTGCACCCAGAAGCATGGGGATGTTAAAGGCACATTCGTTATCAAGTGTAATATTTCTATTTCTACACATTGGGTATTAGATACAGCTTGTGGGGCTCACATCTGTATTCAAATGTAGAAACCAAGTAGATTTAGAAATATTTCCATGGGATAGGTGGATCTTCGAGCTGTCAATGGCATGAGGCTGGATGTATTGGCCATTGGAAATTACCACCTCTCATTTTCATATGGGATGATTTTGGTTTTACATAACTATTATTATGTGCCTCGTGTTACCAAAAACATAATTTCTATATCATGTTTGGATATGGATAGATTTATTTTCAATTTTTGAAGTAAGGGTTTATTCTTTTATAAGAACAATGTATGTTATGGTATGGAACATTTAAATAATGGTTTTATGTATTAAATTAATAAAACCAAGTGTTGGCAATAAATAATGAAACAAAATCACATGACTCATACATCACCCAGTTATGGCATCACCATCTCGATCATGTAAATGAGAAGCGCTTGACAAAGCTATGCCAAGATGGATATTTAGACTTTAGTGAGCTAAAACCACTTGATAGATGTCACGCTTGTTTACAAGGTAAAATTACCGAGACTTATTTAAGTGGATAGGGTGAGAGGGTCACAGAGCTTCTAGGATTCGTGCACATAGATGTGTGTGGACAATTTTCAGTAGAATCTATAGGTGGATATTCTTACTTCATTACTTTTACTATTGATTTGAGTAGATATGGCTATGTGTAATTAATGAGGTATAAGTGAGAATCGTTAGAGAAATTTAAGGAATTCAATAATTAAGTAAAAAATAATCTTGGTAAGAAGATAAAGAAGCTTTGATTGGATCAAGGTGGAGAATATTTGAACCAAGAGTTCATTGATCTTCTACGAGAGTCTGGGATTCTATCTCATCTCACTCCTCATTATACACCAAAGCGGAGTGGTGTTAGTGAAAGGAGGAACCTCACCTTGTTGGACATGGTGAGGTTGATGATGAGTCATGTAGATATTCCATTATACTTTTGAGGATATGCATTACAGACTGCAGCATACACATTATACTGAGTACCAACTAAGGAGGAAAATGGAATTCCCTATGAGTTATAGAATGGAAATAAACCCATTTTGTTGCACACACATGTATGGGGATGCAAGGCATTTGTTAAGGACTTATCAGGAAACAAACTAGAACCCCGGGGCATGAATTGTATATTTATAGGATATCCCAAGGAAAAAAAATGATATTACCTATATAACCCTTCAGACAAGAAAGTTACTGTCACCAGATAAGCTATCTTTCTTAAGAGGGAGCACATCCTCAAAAAGGATAGTTGGAGAAATATTTACTTTGAAGAATTTGATTCTCAAGATACACAAGAGTTGGTATAGGAACAATTTCCATAGGTCCCTGTGGAAGAAGTTTCAGAAACGCAAGTACTGCATAGGAGCTCAAGAGAGGTAAGTGAACCAGAGAGATTTGGTTTCCTAGTCACTGAGAATGGTGAATCATTATTATTGGAAAATGATGAACCTCTCTCCTACAAGGAAGTAGTAGAAAACTTAGAATCTTCAAGATGTCTAGAAGATATGAATTCTAAGATGGATTCCATGTATCAGAACCAAGTCTGGGTTCTAGTCGATGAGACAGTTGATGTAAATCCTATTGGATGCAAATAGGTATTCAAGAGAAAACTGGACATGGAAGGTCAAGTTAGCACCTATAAAGCAAGTCTAGTGGCTAAAGGATTTAGACAACATCAAGGAATTGACTATGATGAAAACTTCTCTCCGGTTTACTTGTTTTAATCCATAAGAATCATACTTTCCATAGAAGCTTACCATAACTATGAGATTTTCAAAATAAATGTCAAAACATCATTCCTTAATTGGAACCTTTAGGAAGATTTCTATATGACACAACCAGAAGATTTTGTGACACCAAGTGAATCCAAATGGGTTTGAAAGTTATAAAAATACATTTATGGATTAAATCAAGCATCCACATTGTGGAACATTCGACTTGATGAAGCTGTAAAGGATTTTGGTTTCATTAAGAATGAATGTGAGGCATGTGTTTATAAGCGGTTTAATGGAAATATAGTAGTTATCCTAGTAGTGTATGTTGATGACATATTGCTTATTGGATATGATGTAACTGTCTTACAGTCAGTTAAGGAATAGTTGAACAAGTGTTTCTCCATAAAGGACTTGGGTGAAGCAGTCTACATTCTAGGGATCAAAATCATTTGTGATAGATCCAAGAGTCTACTTGGACTAAGTCAGGGTACATATATTGACCAGATACTAAAGATATTTTGTATGGAAAAATCCAAGATGGTATTGGTTCTAGTGTCATATAGACTACATATTTTTAAAAAAAATGTGTCCTCAGACACAACATGAGAAAGATAGAATGAGCAAGATCCTATACGATTCGGCTATATGATCCATCATGTATGCCATGTTATGTACCAGGCTTGATGTTGCCTATGCAATAAGCATGGTAGGCAGATATCTAGAAGATCCAAGAGAACAACATTGGATTGCAATAAAGAATATCCTTAAGTATCTTAGAATAACTAAGGATATGTTCCTGGTGTATGGAGGAGACAAGGATCTTGTCATTAGAGGGTATGCTGATGCCGATTTTTAGACAGATCAGAACTATCTGAAGTCACATTATGAATATGTTTTCTATCTCAAGGGAGGATCTGTGAGCTAGAAGAGTTCAAAGCAACCAGTTGTCACCGATTCTACAGTGATGTATGAATATATATCGGCTTATGATGTAGCCAAGGAAGATGTCTAGATTCATAACTTTTTCCAGGATCTTGGTTTGGTGCCTAGCAGTAAAGATCCTATCACATTATATTTTGATTACACTACAACAGTGGCTCTTTCAAAATAACCAAGGTCACATCAAAGGACAAAGAACATACTCTATAAGTATCACCTCTTGAGGGATTTCTATCAAAGGGGTAAAGTTACAGTGAGCAGAGTGTCCATGGAAGAGAACATGGTAGACCCCATGACTAAAAGGCCTATCTTAGAAGAAGCATGAATATCATGTGATAGCTAGCAGGTTAATGGTTGTTAGTAGTTGGATCTAGTCTAGGTAGAAGTATTTTGGAGTTGTTGGCCTAGAACCAACTACATTGTACTTTATTCATTAATAAGTACCTTATCACATATTGATTGTTCTTTTGCATGGAAATGCATGTGATAATGTTCTAAGGATAATTGTTGTTTTAAAGGGTCATAGAGGATCCCTATTATGATGAGAACCCGGAAGTTCCATAACACTATTCTTGAATATATGTTATATGGATGGATTATGTTATTTGAGTGACACAAATAATATAGGCCATTAGGGGTGAAGACTCATAAAACTTTGAGGCACCTTCTCATGGTGTGTTCCCTTGGTAATATCCAAGAGGATATTATGAGAATGAGACCCACCAGTAAGAAATCCACATTTCATAGTTTCATTGGATGTTCCTATTTTTGGACATGTGCATTGGTCCTTAGAATTTAAGATTATTATTAATGGGTATTACAAATCATTTAATTAGATGTATTGATGAAAACTGTGACGACACATTATTCGCAGTGAGGTAGGATATGTTGGGTGCATCATGAGTAATACTGCATTAATAAATAATGCGAGAAAAGATTTGTCCCTTGTGTTCCATAACGATATTAGTTATCTCAGGCCCTTTAATGGAATTGATATATCCTAAATAAATTCATGGCCATGGTGAGGAATGGTCAAGTTCAATTCTAGAAAGTCAAAGAAAGAATAATCGAGAACATGGGTTGATGGCACTAGCATGCAACCCACTTGATTTGAGATATCAAGACAAAGGGAATATATTACACAGTAAGTGTTCTTAGGAGGTGACACATCATTGTAGCATTAAATTCTTTCTCTATGGGTGACTTGTTGTGTTGCTAGACACTATCCTTGGAATTTAGGTAGGCTCCGCCTAATGCCACTGAGAAAGAGTCCTAGAGGGTCACACACTAAGTGTGTCCAAGTATCTTAGTTAAATATTAATTTAACAAGTTGAATAAAGATTATTCCCGATTGTGGTTTAATAATTATTTAAGGATGCCTGATCGCATTTATTTCAACACTAGTTATTTGAGAGAATATATTATGGGTGAAATAATATATTTATTAGTGAGTGATGCAGTGATATTTAATTTATCAATAAATATCCATTATTCAAGGTCTAATAAATGTGGTGGAGGAAATAAAGAAAAATGGAAAAACAAAATAACACTCCATGTATATTAAATATACACAACGTGTATTTTTTATAGGAATTTATGAGAAATAATATTATTTATTTAATTAAGTAATATTAGGTGTAATTCATTGGGTGCATGTAAAGTAATAAAAATAGTCAACTGTTATTATTAGACATGGGGTATTACTAAGAATTAAATGAAATAAATAAATTCTTTCGGGTAATTAATTCATTGTATTATTCTATGTAATTAAAATCCCTATTATATAATTCTCATTATCCTAGCCATTTTTTTGTGGTGGTGCACAATGGATCTTGAGAAATCTCTCAAGACAATCGGGAATTATTTTCTTCCAAGAATGCTCTCAAGCTACGAGAGAGAGATCCTCCAACACCGGATCAAGGTGATCGAAGGAGGACATTGCAAGTGAAGGCTCTTCTACACTAGGACCTTTAGATCCCTTCGGCGGCATCCATAGATATGTGGAGCACATGTGGATCATTTATAGAGGAATATTACACTTGGATTATATGATGCAATGATAGATCACATCAGATCGTGACCTGAAACATCAACAAAGAAAGAATTTAATCAAGGTAATTATTTTCATTTAATTAAATTAATTATAACCAACATATGATTATCCTATCTATGGTTCTGGGACCCCCCTTTTTATTTTCATTATTTTTTCTATTCTGAAGATTCAACATTTTATTTTCATGACGGATCTTGGATTGATCATTGTTAATGATAAAATTAAAATTGGGTACATCCACCAACGCGCTTCCGCTGCTCCCAAAACCTACAATGCCCGGGTGACATTGCAAGATCTGGATAACATTATTGGATGGGGTCGCATGAGTCAAGGTGATGTGTCTTGGAGGGTGTTGAATGTCCTAGCTAACATGACTGGAGGACATCGTGAATCCTGGATGGCTTGTCAGTGGGATGTCACAAGATCCAACTAACATCCCCAAGTGTTATCCCGATACTCAGCTAATATGTATTAGTTCCACCATATGAGTGGGGTGACATGTCTAAAGGACACCATAAGGGCTGGATGGTGAACCCATAAGGCTTCCTAAGACTAGGGTGGCATGCCCATTGGGCACCATGTGACTTGCTTTCATATGTCCAAAGGACTTCACGTGATCTAAATAGTATACCAAAGGAGCATCGTGAGATCTAGGCTATATGTCCTGGTGATGTTGTGTTTCTTCGTTGGTCCACATGAAGTGCATGAGGATTGTTTTATATGTTATTTAATTAAGTATCGCATCCCTTGGTCTTTATTATATCCTTTTATTGCAAGTGTCATAGGTTTGTTCTATGTTTTATTGTTTTAGGTGTCGCATTATCTAGTTGGTGTGTAGGGTGTTCTATGTGTGTCCTACCAGAATTCCTTCATGTGATCTATAGTGGTAACACAAAGTTCTTATTCATGATGCATGATTGCACTGGTTGTTCCATGGCTCATTCATGATGAGTACTTTTCTGGTCATGAGATCAACCACTCTAAAAAATATGCTCTAGTGTTTGGATGTGCCGGTGTGTCTCGATGTGAAAAGACCAACCTCTTCTTTGAGGCTGGGGTGAGTGATTTATAAGAATTTCCACCCCAAATGTTCTACAATTTTCATGGTGCATATTTCATAAATCCTTGCTGGATATGAAAGAGGGATTCGGTGTCATGCATCTTCGCGATGTCCTGACATAGGTTACTCTAGGGGTGTCCTATGATTTCAAATGACCAGGATACCACCCCATAAACAACTTATTCAGTGGATTTTTTCCAATTAATGGGTTCTTTTTGAATCATGAATGCAACACCCAGGTGTTTTTATGAAATATTTTATTTAAATATTTTTTATTATTTAGTAGCTTGTGTAGCACGCACTCGTGAGTTTAAAAGAACTGTGAGATTCCCTTATTATAAAATAACCATTATATCCTAGTTGTTAGGTTAGCAGGAATAAGTATAACTATCTTATGAAAATTCATTGTGAATTCATTGTTTATTAATTATTTTTGAAAAATATAAAACAATAAGATATATTTATTATTGAGTGAATTACTTTTGAAACAAAATTAATGAGGTATATATATATATATATGTTATATACTTAATAAAATATTTTTTATATTCATCCAATTGATAATTTAGTCATAGGGTATGAATAAACCATATTTGATATATAAAAACCAATTTTAAGTGTAATTTTACACCTTTTAATGGAAATACCCTTTAAAATTAATATTTTTACACATTAAAAATTTTTATATGACAACATAACCATGTTATTTTGAATCAGGATATAAAAATATACTTTGGATGAATTTATGATATTTTTATGATAATTTTCAAGTTTTGATGAATAGTAAAAATACACTAAATTTTAAGAGAAAACAACTTTCTTCATATAAACAGAATATATTTTTATTATTCAATACAATTTATTTCATTATAATTAATTTACATTGAATTCATGTGTAAAAATATTTCTATATTTTTCAACGTTTTAACTTTTAAAAATTCGTCCTCTCATTCTAACAACAAGATTGATTTTAAATTAATTACTATAACTTCTGTGTTTTGTATTTATAAAAATAGACTCCATATTTGGAATCATTAGGTCTAAATTGTGTTAATATTCTAATTTTATTTTTGGTAATTATGAATAGAAACTTTGGTAATTATTTTTAATACCATGGTTAAAGGTAAACTGGGTAATTAAAGGTACAAATTATATTATAAAATCACCTTAACACCTGTAAAAATCCTATTGGATGACTAAATTATACCCTTATCATATATTTTTTGAAATTGAATCACTTAATGGCCACTTTACCATGAATATGACATTAATTTTATTAAAATCAATGAATGTGACTAAATGTATTACTTTATTTTTATATAAGTATATTAATTTTAATATATGGATAACCAGGAGATAATATTGAATATATATAGTTATAGAAAGATAAAATAATTACCTACATCATATAAATTTATTTATAATTTTTATAAATTAAATAATTAGCATTAAGGATGAAATAATAGTGAAGTAGAAATTATTTTATTAATAGAAATATCAAATAAATGATTTTAAAAATATTAAAATAAATATAATTTGAATTAATTAAAGTTATCCATGAATTTCATAGGTTATTATGACATTTTTTGGAATGTATTAATTTTTTTTTGAATTTATCTTCTGTGTGGATTTTATTTAAAATCAAAGGAATGAATAGTGTCAAAATTTACACTTGATATTTTATAAAAATAACATTTTATTAAATTATTTAAAAATTATAAAAACATTTAAAAATTAAAAATTGATAATTATAAGGTCTAAAATTTCATAAAATATCCATTTATGTTCAACTAACATTATTTAAGTAAATATTTATGACCGTTAAATATTTAAAATATATTACCACAATTAAAATTAAATAGATTAAATAAGGATAAATCAAAATGATAAGGTTTAAAATAAAACTAAAAAATTTCTAAATTTTATTGGTTGAAAGGATTTATACCCATAATCATCTAATATTATAAATAATCCACTTTTTAGGATTTTTAATATAAAAATTAATATATATTAATTTAATAGTTTTGGTATTTCCAAAGGTGACCCTCCCCTCTCTTATAAAAGGGCACTTATCCTTCTCTTTTAATCACACCTCTAAATCTCTTTTTCTCAAAAAAACCTAACTATTTCCTCTCCAAATTTCCATAACTTCATCCTAGAGGCCATACTTTGGGCATAAATCCATCTTAAGGAAGCATTTTGTGCAAATCAAAACGTGATACTCGAAAAGGCGGTAATTGTTTTATCACCTCTTTCAAAATTATTTTCTTCTTAGAATTCATATTATTATGTTTTTTCCATACTAAAGAAATAAATACAGTATCTTATACATTATTATATGTTACTATATTTATGTTAAAACCTTATACCTACTTTTATCCATCCTATAAATAACAATATCACCATGCGTGCGTATGTAAGGCTTACCGTCTCCACGTTGTGGCGTAATCTGTTATTCAATAATACTTTATTAGGATGGGTATAATTATGGGAATAATGGATTAAAATAATTAATATAACATAATTATTATTCTTTATAATTAATATACCATCCAATTCTATACCATTTAACCATCAAAGAGAATGATATCATCGCTCGTGCGTACGTACGACCTACCATCACCACTACGCGGTGAGATTCATTATCCACGCTAAAAATTAAAGAATGGTTATAAAATTTATATGATGAGTAAAAATAATAATTATGAACTTAATTTAATTCTTTAAATGAATAAAATACATCCTAAGTATAAAAAACATGACAAATATGGCAAAACAGGAATTGGAAAATGAAGTAGTTAACACCTGAAATAATGGAAATATTGAAACACTATTAACAAAATGATATAATAGGATCATATATGATATCATAAATATTAATATTGTTATGGTATAATTAAATAACATACTTTAACCATTATATAGGAGGTTCATATACAAACAAATGATATCATACCTAAGCTAAGGGATAATTCGACAGTCTCATTATTTTCTGAGATAGTTCATATATAAGTATTTAATAGGGTATATTTATCATCCACATACATGTTTACTAAATATATAATATTATTTCTATCAATATAAAATTTTTTATAGTCAATTTTACCCATTGTTGAATTTTAATTAAACATTATGGAAGGAATCTTTCATTCATTTTCCAAACGTGGTACTTTTTGACTTTTTCGGCAAGAGTATGAGAAGAATGTTTTTTTTAAATTATATGGCATGAATGGATTTTTATGTATTCATAATTCCTAATTTATATGAATATTACTCTACAATATTTTAATTTTATTTTCAACTAAATTGTTTTCTTATAAAATTGGACAATATTTTGAGAATAGAAAATGTTTTTGAAGAAGAAAGGATATTTTCCTCAGGAATTAAGCTCAATTGTTTTATCAAAATTATTTTCCATCTAAGATGAAATAGAGTTATGTTTTTATCCTTATTATTACTTTTATTTTATTGTGTTTATGATGGAATAATTTTTATGAACTCTATTTATTCTATATTGATTATGTTATGATGGTATGATGTTTAAGAAAACCATTTTTTGTTCCTTGAGTTATGCTATGGTGAATGGTTAATGTTTTTTGTGGAACATTCAAGAATTATTTCATCATGAGATGTGTGGGACCTATATCTCCCTCCAATACATTGGGTAAAGATTTATATCTCATGATATAAACATTATTAGAACAACAAGTAAATCTAGTTCAGTAATAAAGGGTTGGAATGACAAGTAAACCCAGTTCAGTAATAGACTTTGTCTACTGTGATGGTCTTGTGTATGAGCCTTGGCTAATATGGAAATGATTTTCTATGCTTATATGTATGCCAAAAAACTTCATGTATTATGTTATGAATTTTGGGGTTATGTACATTAATTCTTACGAACTTTTATTCCATGACATGATATCATGATATTTTGAATGAAGGATAAGATTTTAAAATGTTATATTATTATGTATTATAATAATGATATGATTGATATTTACCTTGTATAAACTTAATGAGAATTTTATCTCACCCTTTCATATGTTTCTTTTCCCTAGGTCATGAAGAAGGGTATTAAGTAAGTTATGTCAGAAAGGAGTCTAGTTATAAAGAAATAAGTGAAAGATAATGTAGATGTTTTATGAACCAGTTGTTTATGTTTCCCAATTTATAAAGACACTATACCTATATGGTACTTTCATGGATTTATTATATGTTGTAATGAATGTATATAAATTTTAAAGAAATTTAAATGTATGTAAATTATGGGTTGTTATTGTTTGTATCAGAGTAAAGGTATAGTTAACCTTTGTAAACTAGGATGATAAAGTCTTAGTAAGAATCCTAAGGATATGTCAAAATATAGGTTAAAATCCTAGTGTTTTAGAAATGAACATGAATAACTGAGGATAAAATATAATGTTTCCTAAATTAAAATTTTATTCTTGGTAATATGGTTTTCTTGTTATGATTAGTGTTTCTCATATTATGCTTCTTAATTTTATTCAATGGATGGAACCCGAAGAAACAAAATTAATGTTGTATGTGATAGAAAAAGAAATGATTGTCCCCCTGATCAACTAAATTTTTTGGGAGCAGGAACGAAAAATCTCATAGCCATGCGCACACAACTTTCTCAATCTATGAATCATACGGTACTTCCAAACGAGCAAAGGAGGGAGAAAAATTTTGTTGAGTCCTTCATGAGGTAGCATCCACCTTTATTTAGTAGGTATTCTGATACATTAGTGAATGAACAATGGATCAGTGCCACTAAAAAGTTATTTTCAATTCTATAATGTTCTAAATATAATAAAGTCATATTAGCATACTATCGTTTGGAGGTTGAAGCTGATCAATGGTGGAATATTATCAAGAATATGAGTCAAAGATATGAAATTGAGTCCATGGAATGGGATAAGTTCAAGAACTTATTTTTTTAATATGTACTTTCCTTGTATTCTTAAAACAAATATGGAGAAGGAGTTCCTTGAACTTAATCAAAAGGATGATTAATTCATTGGTAATTATTAATAAAATTTTACAAGACATTCAAGGTATGATTCTGAAATTATTATCGAACCTGAGAGTAAAATTGATCAATTCTTTAGTGGCTTAAAACCAAGTCTCTGAAAGGAATTATCCATAAGGGACTTTAACAGCTATGAGGAAATCGTTCAATATTCTCTAAAGGTTGAGATGGATATTGGAGTAAACCATTAGTCCTATGGATTTTATAAGAAGATAAAAATGGAATTCAAAGGAAAATATAAATACCACACCGAGAATAGGATGTGTTTCCCCTTATGCTCAAAGTGTGGAAAGAAACATGGAGGAAATTTTATTAAAGGGACTAGTAAATTTTTTAACTATAGAAAATAAGTTCATCGGGTGGTTGAATGCTGAAGTGATGGGAAAAATATTTCTAATGATGCGAATAAAGAAAATATTACATAGAATATACCTCCTACACTTCAATTCTATAAGTTCAAGGAAATGGGGAATTTTGCCAATCATTTCCCTAATACAATGGTTATTGATGATGATCGGCGCCAAAAAACTCTTAAGGCCAAATACAAAGGAAATTCATATGAAATCACTATCGACGGTTTGGAATATGATAATGAAGTGGTGAAAGGTACACTTACCATCCAATATAAAGTATCAAATGTTTTATTTTATTCTCAATCCACCAATCTTTTATTTCTAAAGAATTTTATAAGGGTATCATCATATTACCTCAAAAATTAGATGTTGAGTTAGCTGTGATGACTTCTAATAGCAAACAGTCACATCAAAAGTTTATAATTCTTCTCTAGTTGAAGTTTGTGGGAAAGTGCTTCTTTAAAATCTAGTGATCCTTATTATAGTGTAATTTGATTTGATTGTTGGCATGGATTGGATTTATCTATATAGAGCTCATATCAATTTCTAAGTAAGGGAACTTACATTTCATAATCCAGATCAATCTATGACCATCTATCGATGTGAGGATGAATATAACCTTCCAATAGAAATTTATTCCATATCATGGGTTTTTATTCCTATAAAAAAATTTATTTATCTCAATTGGTTGGGGATAAACTCATGATTAATAATACACCCATTGTATGGTAGTTTGATGGTGCCTTTCCAGAGTAATTTCTAGGTCTTCCACCAAATCGTGAAGTTGAGTTTTCAATAGAACTCATACCAGGTGTTTTCCCTATATAAAAGACACCTTATAAAATGAACCCAATTGAGTTTTAGGAATTGAAAAATCAAATCCCAGAGAATATTGGTAAGAAATTCATATTCCCTATCATGTCACCTTGGGGAGCACCTTTTTGGTTTGTTAATAAGAAATATTGAAATGTGAGACTCTTTATGGATTATCGATAACTTAACAAGGTCACTATCAAAAAAATTATTTTTTACCTGCATTGATGACTTATTCAACCAACTACACAAAGATCAATACTTTTCTAAGATTGATCTTCATTTAGGATATAATCAATTAAGGGTCAAGAAATAGAATATATCAAATATGGAATTATGTATAAGGTATCGACACTATGAATTTATAGTGATGCCTTTTGGTCTTACTAATTCCCCCACTATCTTCATGGATCTAATGAGTAGAGTCTTTAGATACTATCTTGATCATTTTTTGGTAGTCTTTATAGACAATATTCTTATCTATTCTAAGAGTAATGAAGAACATGAAGACCATTGGAGAATTGTACTAATGACCCTAAGAAAAGACAAGATTTATGAAAAATTTACCAAAGTGTGACTTTTGGCTTTAGAAAGTTTAATTTTTGGGTCACATAATTCAATAGATGGGATATCTATGGATCCATTAAAAACAGAAGCCGTTGAAAGTTAGATGAGACAAAAAATTATGACTGAGATCAAAATTTTTCTTGGTTTGACTGGATATTATCGACATTTTGTGAAATATTTTTCTATATTATCTTATCCACATGCCAAGGTGACTCGGAAAGAAGTTAAGTTACTATGGATGAAATAATGTGAAGAGAATTTCAAAAAGATAAAAAGAAGGTTAGCCAGTGCACCTATGCTCACACTACCTTGTAGTGGATAAATGTTTGTGATCTACAGTGATGCATCCAAAAAGGGTTTGGGATGTGTTCTCATGAAAAATGGTATGGTGATAGATTATTCCTCTCGATAGTTGAAAATCCATGAGAAAAATTACCCAACTCATCATTTGGAGTGATTTGTGGTAATATTTGCATTAAATATATTGAGGAATTATCTTTATGGTGATAAGTGTGATATTTATACTGATCATAAAATTTTAAAGTATATTTTCATGAAAAAGGAGCTAAATATATTCCAAAGAAGATGGTTGGAGTTGATTAAAGATTATGACTGCTCAATACATTACCACCCTGGGAAAGACAACATGGTGGAAGATTCTTTGAGTCGAAAAGACCATGTTATCTTATCCATGATGAGGATCACAAAAATCCAATGTTTGTGGATTTAAAAAGGATGGATCTTGAAATTTTAAAAGAAGAGGGAAATATTATCTTTCTCAAATGAATGTTCAACCATCTATTCAAGTGAATATTAAGGAGGTGTAGAAGAAAAATATAGAGCTAAAAAAAAGGTGATAAATGTTCCTAAATTTATCCTTAATTGTGATGAAAAAATAAGGTTCAGGAACTGGGTTTGTATTCCTCCTATACCATAATTAAAGATGGAGATATTGGATGAGCCTCATAGTTATTCATTCTCTATTCACCCTAGAAGCACAAAGATGTACAAGGACTTAAAAGAGTATTTCTGGTGGGATGTCATGAAAATAGATTTCTCTAAATATGTCTCTTGATGTTTGGTTTGTAAAAAATTTAAGGATGAGAGATAGAAGTCTAAGGGAATGTTACAACCATTACCCATACCAGAATGGAAATGGGAAAACATCACTATGGACTTTGTCGTTGGACTTCCCAAAACATCCAAATGGAATAATGATATTTGGGTTATAGTTGATCGTCTTACAAATTCGGCACACTTAATTTCTACTAAAGAGGATTTATCTCTTTATAAACCTTCCAGGTTATATGTAAATGAAGTGGTAATATTTCCTAGAGTACCACTTTCCATTATATCTAATCGGGATCTAAGGTTTACCTCAAAGTTCTATTGAAATATTCATTATACTCTGGATACAGAGTTAAATTTCAGTACTTCTTATCATCCTTAGACAAATGATTAGTCTGAGAGGACAATTCAAACTCTAGAAGAAATTTTGATATCTTGCTCTATGGATTTCAAGGGTGTTTGGGATCAACATCTACCATTGTTGAAATTTTATTACAATAATAATTTTCACTCCAGTATTCAGATGAAACCTTATGAAGCCCTATATGAAAATAAGTGTATAAATCCAACTTTCAGGTATGAATTTAGGGAAAGAAAGATATTATGACCTTATCTTATTGATGAAATGGAAGAAAAGGTCAAATCTTCTCAATAGCACATAAGAGAAGCTTATAGTCAACAAAAAAGTAATTTTGAAAACCAAAGAAAATACCTAGAGTTTTTAGTGGGTGATAAGGTTTTTTATGAATATCTCCCGAGAAGAGAGTAATGATATTTGTAAATAAGGGAAAGCTAAGCCCTAGGAATATCGGTCTCTCTAAAATTATGGACCTTTTTGGGAAGGTAGCATACTGATTTAAACTTCCACCAAATCTCTGTTAAGTTCATGATGTGTTCCATGTATCTCTCCTGAGAAATTACATACCTTATCCTTCACATGTACCAAACTCATAAGTTATACTGCTGGAGAAAGATATTTCTAATGAAGAACAACTGATAGAGATTATGGATCTTAGTGAAAAATTTCGATAAAACAGGACCACTTGCTTGGTTAAAGTTTTATGGTAGAACCACCAATTTGAAGAAGCTACATGGGAACTTCAAGATATTATTAGAGAGAGGTATAATCATCTTTTTATTTCCAAGTGATGAATTTTGAGAGAAAAATTTAGTTTAAGGGGGTATAATGTAACACCCGAATGTTTTTATGAAATATTTTATTTAAATAATTTTTATTATTTTGTAGCTTGAATTGCATGCAATAGTGAGTTTAAATAAACCGCGAGATTCCCTTAGTATAAAATTATTGTTATATCCTAGTTATTAGGTTAGCAAGAATAAGTATAACTCAATTATCAAAATGCATTGTGAATTCATTGGATGCTAATTATTTATGAAAAATATAAATCAATTAGATATTTTTTCTATTTACTGAATTACTTTTGGTAGTGAAATTAATGAGATATATATTATTTATATACTTAATAAAATATTTTTTATATTATACAATGGATATTTTAGTCATGGTGTTTGAATAAACCCTATTATATATATAAAAACCTATTTTTTAAAGGGTAATTTTACGACTTTGAATGGAGAACCCCTTTAAAATTAATATTTTGAAAAATTAACAACATTTTTATGAAAACATAAACATGTTATTTTAAAGAGGGATATAAAAATTTACTTTGGATTAATTTATGATATTTTTCTATTAACTTTCTTGTTTAGATAAATATTAAAAATACAATAAATTTTAAGAGAAAACAACTTTTTTCATCGAAGTAATTTATATTGTTGAATTATAATATTGAATTGTTTTAAAGCATATATAGAAGATATTTTTATCATTCAATAAAATTTATATCATTATCATTAATTTTACATTAAATTAATTTGTAAAAATATTTCAATCTTTTGCAATGTTTTAACTTTTAAAAACTCGTTCTCTCATTCCGACAACAGGATTGATTTTAAATTTATTACTATAACTTATGTGTTTTTAATTTTTAAAAATGGACTCCATATATGGAATAAGTAGTTAAATATTATGTTAATTGACTACTTTTATTTTTGGTAATTATGAATAGTATCTTTGGTAATTATTTTTATTACCATGTTGAAGGTAAATTGGGTAATTAAAGGTAAAAATAATATTATAAAATTACCTTAACACCTGTAAAAATACTATTAGATGACTAAATTAGATCCTTATTATATATTTTTCCAAACTGAATCACTTAATGGCCACTTTCCCATGAAAATGACATTAATTTTATTAAAATCAATGAATGTGAAAAAATGTCACACTTTCTTTTTGTATACGTATATTAATTTTAATATATATGGATAAACAAGAGATAATATTGACTATAGATAGTCTCTGTAAATATAAAATAATTAGATAAATTATAAAAATTTATTTATAATTTTTATAAATTAAATAATTACCATTAAGGATGACACAATATTGATGCATAAATTATTTTAGTAATTGAAATATCAAATAAATTATTTTAAAAATATTAAAAGAAATATAATTTGAATTAATTATGGTTATTTATGAATTTTATAGGTGATTATTAAATGTTTGGAGTATATTCAATTTTTTTTGAAGTTATCTTCTGTGTGGATTTTATTTAAAATCAAAGAAATGAATAGTATCAAAATTGACGCAATTAATATTTTATAGAAATAACATTTTATTGAATTATTTAAAAATCATAAAAATATTTAAAAATTACAAAGTTATAATTATAAGGTCTAAAATTTCATAAAATATCCATTTATGGTCAATTAACATGATATAAGTTAACATTTATGACCATTAAATATTTAGAATACATTCCCACAATTAAAATTAAATAGATTAAATAAGAATAAATTAAAATGATATGGTTTAAAATAAAATCAAGACATGCCTAAATTTTATTTTTTGAGAGTATTTTGACCGATACTCATCTAATATTTTAAATAATACCATTTGGAGGCATTTTAATTTAAAAAATTAATTTATATTAATTTAATATTTTTGTTATTTCCAAAGGTGCCCCTCCCCACTCTTATAAAGGGAACCTCTCCTTCTCATTTAATTGCATATCTAAAGCTATTTTTCTTGGCCAAAACCTACCCATTTACTCTCCCAACTTCCCTTAATTCATTATAGAGGCCACACTTTGGGTAGAAATCCATATTAAGGAGGCATTTTTTGCAAATCAAAAGGTGATACTTGAAAAAAAGGTAATTGTTCTATCACCTATTTCAAAATTATTTTCTTCTTCTACTTTCTCTTATTATGTTGTTTCCATAATAAAGTAATAAATTAAGTATATTATACATTATAAGATGTTACTATAGTTATGGTACAACCTTATACCTCCTTTTATCCATCCTACTAATAACAATATCATCATGTGTGCATATGTACGGCTTACCGTCTCCACGCCGTGGTGTAATCTGTTATTCAATAATACTTTATTTGGATGGGTATAATGATGGGTATAATGGATTTAAATAATGAATATAAAATTATTGTTATTATTTTTAATTAATATACCATCCAACTCCATACCATTTAACCATCAAAGGTAGTGATATCATCGCTTGTGCATACGTACAATCTACCATCTCCACGATGCGGTGAGATACATTCTCCATGTTAACAATTCAAGAATGATTATAAAATTTATATGATGAGTAAAAATAATAATTATGAACTTAATTTCATTCTTTAAAATAATAAAATACATCCCAATAATAAAAATCATGACTTACTTGGAAAAACATGAATGGGAAAATGAAGTAGTTAACACCTGAAATAATGGCAATATTGAAACAATATCAACAAAATGATATAATAGGATTATATATGACATCGTAAATATTAATATGGTTATGGTATAATTTAATAATATATTTTAACCATTATATTGTAGGTTCAGATACATAGGAAAGATATATAACCTAAGGTAAGGGGTAATTCCGCAATCTCATTATTTTCTGAGATTGTTTATACGTAAGTATTTATTGGATTATATTAATCATCAAAATCCTTGTTTCCTAAATATATAATATTATTTATATCCTTATACTATTTTTAAAGTCTATTTTACCCATTTTTTTAATTTTTATTAAATGGTATGGAAGGAATATTTCTTTTAATTTCCATACTTTTTGACTTTTCTGGCAAGAGTATGAGAAGAATGTTTTTTTAATTTATACGACATGAACAAATTTTCCAGTATTCATAATGAATTATTTCCTTGAAGATTAATCTACATTATTTAAATTTTATTTTCAACTTAATTATTTTATTTTAAAATTTCATATAATTTTTATAATAGAAAACATTTTTAAAGAAGAAAGGATATTTCCCTTAGCAATTAAGCTCGAGTGTTTTATCAAAAATCAATCCATATAAGATGAAATAAGTTTCTGTTTCAATCCCTATTATTACTTTTATTTGATTATTTTTATGATTTAATTTTTTTTATGAAATCCATTTATCTTATATGTATCATTTTATGATATAATGATGTTTAAGAAACCCATTTTTTTGTTCCTTGGGTTATCTTATGGTTAATGGTTTATGTTTTTGTGGCACATGTTAGAATGATTACATTATGAGATGGGTGAGACCTATATCTACCTCCAATTCATTGGGTAAAGATTTATATCCCATTATATAGACCTGACTGGAATGGAAAGTAAATATGGTTCATTAATAAAGGGTAGTAATGGAAAGTAAACCCATTTCAGTAATAGAATTTTTCCGCTATGATGGTATTGTATATAAGCCTTGGATAATATGTAAATAATTTTATATGGTTATATTTATGCCAAAAAACATCATGTATAATGTTATGACTTTGGGGATTATGTCTATTAATTATTATGAACTTTTATCCCATGACATGATATCACGATATTTCATATGTAGGATAAGATTTTAAAATGTTTTGTTCTTATGTCTTATGATTCTGATATGATTGATATTTCTCTTTTATACCCTTACTGAGCATTTGAGTTCACCTTTTCATATGTTTCTTTTCCCCAAGTCATGAAGAAGGGTATTAAGTAAGCTATTCTAGAAAGGAGTCTAGTTATGAAGAAATAAGTGTAAGATAATGTATATGTTTTATGAACCAATTATTTATGTTTTCCAATTTCTAAATACATTATACCTAAACAGTCCTATCATGGGTTTATTATATGTTATAATGAATGTAATTCAATTTTGAAGTAATATTAATGTATGTAAATTATGGGTCGTTATAATGAAGATATACCAAATGACTTCATTATTTTCAAGCCGACATGTTTGAGGGCCTTCGTGAGATCAGGATGCCTACTGAAAGTCTGCCGTGTAATCTGAGGTGACTTGTCTCAAATTCATCGCGAGACAAGGATGGGTTGTTAGGGGGCCTTCACGAGATCATCTCGTCTTGTCAAGGGGTCTTGTGAGACTATGTTGTAGATAGCCTAGGTTTGTCTCATGAGTTTTATCACCACAAGAAGCTCCTGTCTCCTCCCATTTTTATTTTCTTTTTTATTTTACAAAGGTTAGGGATCTCATGAGGTATCTTGGGTGTTGTTGAAGACAATTACCCTACCTGTCGGTGATGTATCACGTGACCAAAAAAGTTCCTATGAATATGTGTGAGCATTTCATGGAAAATTCAATATGTTTGTCCTTATGGAGCCAAAGGGGGAGCATGAGGTCACCTATACATGTTCAGGAACTTTCTTAAGATGAATATTACATGCTGGTAGGCTTCCATGAGATGAGGAGGACATGTTGTTGGGGTCTTGGGGTGTCTTACAGACTGCAAGGGGCATGTCATGTGATATTTATGACTACAAGATGTTCCTACCACCACCCATTTTATTTCATTTTTTTATTCTACAAAGTCTGGGAATCTCGTGAGTTTTCCTAAATTTTTTTAATGTATAATCATTCTCCCCATCAGTGATGAGTCATGTGAGTTTTTAGACCTCATGATTCTCTCTTTTTTTTTGTTATTTTCCTCCTATTTCGAATGGTTTTTTGGAGGGTTTGTCAGGTTCCCATCAGTTAAAAAACCATGTGACCTGGGGGAGATTATTTTGTTGTCACAACACAATTAGCGATTGTCTAGAGGGTTCCTTTATAAGGGAATAAGGGATTATAAAAATGGGATTTTTAGGATCATCCACATGTTATGAAAATTTCATGTCCATCCGCAAGAACTCCTTCTAGTCATGCGAAATCATGTCTCCCAAGGGTTCACGCGATCCACATGATCATGGACAACTTCTTTTTTCCATTTCTTTTGAAGATAAAATAATACTCATATTTAGTTATTTCTTTCTTTGTGGATTTTATGATGATCATTTGGTTGGTGTTAAAACCCTATTTTAAGTTTGGGATAACCTCCCATTACCCTCATTTGGGCTGGTGATAACCTCTCGTGTACCCTCTTTCAGGCTTGGGATAACCTCTATGTACCCTTTGGAATATAGAAAATTAATAATTACCCAATTAATTAGAGGGAGACAAAGGTCCCACCCATCACATAATCCATACATTTTTGTGTCACAATATCATAAAACATTAAACATATCATAACCCTTTAAAAGGAACCAGGTTTAACGAACATTCCATTATAGTAGAAACTATGTAAAATAAATAGTTTTCATAAAAATTTGTCATCATAATCATAAATCATCCAAATAAATAATAAGTTTAGAATAATTGGATCATGTACTCAAAAAAATATTAAGTGACATCAAAGGATGGAATCTTTGAAGGAAAATGATTTTGAAAGATCACTTGGAACATTTCTTACAAAAAATAACCTTTCTAATTTGAAAAAACAAATTTTTTCTAAAATATTTATGAAAAAATTTTATTTGAAAATAACCTTTGATACTAGTAAAAGAATATTTAAATCATTAAGTGTCCATGATAGTGGAAAATACCATTCATGTCGTGCACATTAAAATGAATATTCATTTCACATTTTTGGTAAATAGTCAAAAGTACCATGTTCAAAAAATATAAAAAATATTAATTTTAAATTATTTAGTAAAAAGACAAACATTGGTAAAAATTTATTTAAAAAAACATTGGATAATAGTAAAAAAAATCTTTTAAAAAAATTTAAGAAACAATGACATATAAGAGAAAGGAGTTTTGACCAGAGAGAGAAATAAACTCAATTTATCTTAAAAATATTATTTTGGTACTTTGAGTTATTAAAGAGATTAAAATGAATGGGAAACATGTATTCTCTAGAAATACCATATAAGAATAAAATAAATGAGTTTCTTGAGAGATATATCGTAATATTTCAGCATCAAAAGCATAATCATAAACAATCATAATAAATAATGAGATTGTGACATAAAACCTTTACCACTTTGGTACGTAGTGTATGAATTATAAGATCCTTGAATGAAATAACATTAAATGGATATTATATAACATGATTTTCATGATAAAAATGATAAAATATATTCATGGCTAGCAATAAACCACATAAAAGAAACAAGTGGTGAATATGGCATGTGTCCCATATAAATAAATGTGAGACAAAAAACTATTAGCTCAAGTCTCAAATTTATTCATACACATTTGAACCTCTTGTGTAATAAATATAGGTTTATTATGCATCTTTTCCAAAACCATACTCATATATATCATACTATATATTATTTAATTATGAACTTTTATTACATGTTTATTAACAATTTCTTTTCTGAAATCACCTTTTGGTTAATAAATGCTTTTTTGTGTATGTTTTGGTTTGGTTTTTTGGATCTTTTACTTTTATTATGGTTCCATCATCTATATAATGTTAATAATGATATAAATATCATATATATTCTTTTTATATGTATTTATATTAGTCCCTAAAAATTATGGATATAAAATGAATTACACTATTCACTATAAAAAAGGTAATTAATAGGGTTTTTTTGTAGACCAGCGGTGGTTTAAACTGACACCAAATATTATAGTGGTGGTTTGTAAAAACACCACGTATTTCATGGTATCTTGTCATTTAGTGACGTGTTTTTTGATTTCATGGTAGTTTAATGTGTATTCAGCGGTATTTTTTTTAAAAAAACTAGGGGAAATATAAATAAACTAAAACAAACTACCCCTGAATATACTACCAATGGTTTGTTTTAGGTGTAGTTAATTGCAACCACTTCTAAAAGACATTTTATTTACTTTATTTAGCAGCGATTACTAAAAACTGAAAATAAATTATTTTTTAAATTATTTTAAAAAACTAATCACATATATTTCATACATTCATAGAAATATATAAAAACATCCATAGTCATCATAACCATAGTCTCAGTTTACCCATACATCTGTCAACCAATACCTCGGTCATCAATATGTACATATAAAATTTGTCCAAAAAAACAGATGACCAATAAACATATAGGGAAAATCATAATTAATAATGACAAGAGGATGATTCCTATATGTCATAAATGACTTATGTATCATTGTATTAAAGTATCAAAACAATCTGAAAACATTTTCTCAATATTGAGTAGGTCAGTTTCCCTTTTTACTAAAATGGATGTCAATTTTAAATAAAAAGACACACTTTGAGTCATAATGGATACATTGTGCATCATATTGAGGTGTGGTTGATTCCTATAAGTCAAAAATGACTTATGGATCATTTTCCTAAAGTATAAAAACAATCTGAATGTGTTTGATCAGTTTTGAGTAGGTCATTTTCCCTTTTACTAAAATTGATGTCAAGTTTTAATAAAAAAGACACACTTGGAGCAATACTGGTCACATTGTGCATCGTATTGAGGTTTTGTTGATTCTTACACATCAAAAATGACTTATGGATCATTTTCCTAAAGTATCAAAATAATTATAATGTGTTTTCTTGGTTTTTGAGTAGGTTATTTGTGGTTTTTACTAAAATTGATGTCAATTTTAAATTAAAAGATGCACTTGGAGTCATTCCAGTCACACTGTGCATTTTATTGATTTGAGGCTGATTCCTACATGTCTTAAATTACTTATGTATAATTTTCCTAATGTATAAAAATAATATGAATATGTTTCCTTGGGTTTTTGTCTTTTATACTAAATTGTCATTTTGAACTAAAAACACACACTTTGACTCATATCAATTAAATAGGTTATCAATTTGAAATGATATAGATTCATAAAGGTCAAAAATGACTTACGAATCAATTTTTTGAATTATCAAGAAAATCTGAGTGTGTTTGAACAGTTTTCAGAAAGTGACACTTTTTGAACTAAAATGCCGATTTTAAATTGATAATGGACACATTGAGTCATAATGGACACATTGTGCATCAGATTGAGATTTAGTTGATTATTTCATGTCAAAAGTGAATTATGAATAATTTTCTTAATGTATCAAAAAAATCTAAATGTGTTTACTCAAATTTGAGTAGGACAGTTTTCCTTTTTATGAAAATGGATGTCAATTTTAAATAAAAACACACACTTTGAGACATACTGGGTACATAGTGCATCATATTGAGGTTAGTTTGATTCCTAAACATCACAAATAACATATGTATTGTTTTTATAAATTATCAAAACAATATTAATGAATTTTCTCTATTTTAAGTAGGTTATTTTCCCTTTTTACTAAAATGGATGTCAATTTTAAATAAAAAGAAGCACTTGGAGCTATACCAGTCACACCAGGAATCAGATTGAGGTTATGTTTATTTGTACACATCTAAAATGACTTAAGGATCCTTTCCTAAAGTATAAAATCAATACAAATGTTTTTCTTGATTTTGATTACTCCACTTGTCACTTTTACTAAATTCTCATTTTAAACAGGAAATGTGCACTTTGACTCATATTGATTACATAATGTATCAGTTTGATGTGAGACCAATTCCTACATGTCACAAATGAATTATTAATTGAACTATTAAATTATTAAAAAATATGATCTATATTTCTATATTTTTAGTGAGTGACACTTTTTGAACCAAAATGTCAATTTTAAACTAATAATGGATACATTGGTTCATATTGGGCACATCGTGTACCGTATTGATGTGCGTATGATTCCTACATGTCATAAATGACTTATAGATTATTTTTTTAAATTATAAAAACAATATTAATGTTTTTATTGGTTTTGAGTAGGTTATTTTACCTTTTTACTAAAATAGATGTCAATTTTAAATAAAATGACATACTTGGAGTCATACCGGGCACATTGTGCATTGAATTGAGTTTTGGTTGATTCCTACATGTCAAAAATGACTTATGGATCATTTTCCTAAAGTATAAAAACAATAAGAATATATTTTCTCTATTTTTTGTAGGTCATTTTCCCTTTTTATTAAAATGGATGTTAATTTTAAATAAAAAGACGCACTTGGAGCTGTATCAGTCACACTGTGCATCGTATTGAGGTTCAGTTGATTCCTAAAAATCCAAAATGTCTTATGGATTATTTTTATAAATTATAAAAACAATATGAATGAATTTTATCTATTTTGAGTAGGTTATTTGTTCTTTTTACTAAAATTGATGTCCATTTTTTTAAAAAAAGACACACTTACAGTCATACCAGTCACACCGTTCATCAGATTGTGGTGTGGTTGATTTATACACATATCAAATGAATTATGGATAATTTTCCAAAAGTTTGAAAATAATATGAATTTGTTTTCTAGGTTTTGAGTACTTCACTTATCTTTTTTTTTGAAAATTGATGTCAATTTTAAATAAAAAAATCAATTGGAGTCATACTGGTTACATCGTGCATCAGATTTAGGTTTGGATAATTCATACATGTCTCAAATGAGTTATGTATAATTTTCCTAAAGTATCAAAAAAAAATATGAATTTTTTTCTCAGTTTTGAGTAATTCAATTTTATTTGTTACTAAATTTTCATTTTAAATTGGAAACATACACTTTGACTCATATAAATAACATCATGTATCAGTTTTATGTGAGACTGATTCCTACACATCAAAAATTATTTATGAATAAATTTCCTAAATTATAAAAAAAATTTCATGAACCAGCCTGGGTCGACCCTGAACCGGGCACCCGAGCCGGTCCGCGGCAAGTCCCGAGGGGCGTTCCCGATCCCCCCGGGATGGCAACAAGTGCCGGGCATTAGAAATTTCAATCGTTGGGAACGATTTTAGCCCAAAGTAAAAACAGGATCAAAAGAACGAATATAAACTAAACAACAGACAAACACTAAAGCCATAAACAAACCTACACCACGACATACCTCCACGTAACCTCACGGGTCACCACCCAACTACAACCAACGTCGCTCCCACACTGAGCGACTCAAACAGGAAAACCTGAACACAAGGAACCTGCAACTGAAAAAGGTAAAAGATAGGCGTGAGCACAAAAGTACTCAGTAGGTGAGCCCACAACAAAACCCAATGCACTGCCAGTGAATAGAGAATCTACATAGTCCAGGTTTGAACTATAATGTATAAAAGTAAGTTTTCATAATGCTTTACTTGAAAATCAAACACGAGACGTTTCCCTTATTCTTTTTGAAAGTTATTTCCCTTTCATCAGTTTTAAACTCATTCTAAAAAGAAAAGAGTTACATTTTCAAATCTTACCCAAAGAGAATAAAGCATTTTCATTTGAAAACCATTTTCCCAAAGTCTAATAGTACAGGCTGTGAAGGATGACTGAAAGTAAACAAGCAGGGAAAACAAGTGCAAGTAAAGGTAAACAAGCAAGGAAAACCAAGTGCAAGAAAAAATAAACCAGAAGTTATCAGCAATAACCATGGGTGATCCTGAACATCCCTAGAAAACCCCTGGACGTACTCGGGTTCAGACTACCTGCCGGCGTGGTACTCCATAGTCAATAACCAACTGGCCACCCTAATAGCCAACCAGTGGCACATCCCTCCTGGCCTGTCCACAACTCCAGGGGGTACTAACCCATCTAATCAGGGTTAGCAAGCAACCGTCACTCGATAATCTACAAGACGCCCAGGAACCCATGGTGGTTTTAGTAACACTGTGTAAGTGGGAGACCCTCGCACGCGTGACTCATCTCACCACACTTGGCAACCCCTTACACGGACATCGCTACACGACAACCCTCAAAGGGAAGTCCCCCTGTATAGATGCCCTCATAAGTACGTATATATATAGATATACATGTATAATCACTTCACAATTAATAAAGTGCCAACCGGGCCATCATATCATTTACATTTTGAACATTTAACACTAAAACATTTCCAAAGGGATATGACACACGCCATACCCTTGAAAACCAGAAACACACTAGAACATTATTTAAGAAACTCAAATCAGCATCTTAAACCTGAAAGATGTTGGTATCACAAGTAAAAATCATTTTCCAATTTCCAAATGCACCCCACTTTTATCAAGAGCCAAACGGGCCTTTAATCACTTTTTGAAAGAATAATATTTCTCAAATGAAATCCAGACTTTTAATCACGCATCAAAGGAAAACATTTTTCAACAATCAAGAACCACACTTAATGTTTCCAAAAATCGAGTTTAAAGGTCACACAACACTTCTTCTAATCAAGGTTCTAAGAAAAACACCATTTTCCATAACCAATACACCTGCCATTTTACACACACCAAAACCGTTTCAAAACCCAATTCAAAATGATCTTCATATTTCATAATGAACTCATTTAGTAGTATCATCAGGAAAACATACACAGTTAAAACCAAGAAAAATACTTCCACTGAAATGCTAGAAATAAGCAGAGCAAACCACATTATAAGTTACTACTTCATAATACTTTTAAATCTACTGAAACACAATAAAAGACAAGGGATAAATAAATTCTAAATTTAAAGGCAAGTGCAAAGGGAGACCTACCTCGAATCAGAACGAAGGACGACATGGCGCAAAACTCCCGTTGCGTAAAAGGGTGCACCGTACTGCGCTGTCAAACTGGTCCTAAAACAAAAGACTGTTAAACGGGTTCAACGATATTAATAACATAATAATAATAATAATAATAATAATAATAAATGTGAAAATAATCATGGTGATAACAGTAACACCATAACATTAATAACACAACATAATAATAAAAATAATGATATAATAATAATAACAATAATCTAATAGTAATAATAACAAAATTCTAATAAGAATAAAAATTAATAGCGTAATAATAATAGTAATAGCAGTAATAACAATAATAATAATAATAATAATAATAAAGGCATAGCCGTAATATTGTAATAACAATAATAATATAATAATAATTATAATAGCATATTAATAAGGTAATAATAATAACAATAATGCAATAATAATAATAAAAATAATAATATAACAATAAAAATTATAACAATAACAATAATAATAATAATAATGATAAAAATGATAATATAAAAATAATAATAATAATAATAATAAAAATGATAATATAATAATAATTATAATAATGATAATAATAATAATATGATAATAATTATAATAATAATAGTAATAATAATAATAATAATAATATTAATAATAACAATAATAATATAATTAGCATAATAATAATATATCAATAATAACAATAATGATAATAATAATATTAATCATAAAAATAATAATGACATAAAAATAATAAAATAATAATATTATTATTAATATGATAAAAATAATAAACGTTTTATAAAAATAAGATTAACATAAAAATAAAAATAAAAATAAAACTTACAGCACAGAGGGGGAGGGGTTGCGGAGCAGTGGCGAGGTCGGACGGGGGTGGAGTCGCCGGAGGCGGCGGGAGCAGGGCCGAGACGGGAGGAGGTCGGCGTGCGCCGGAGCGGGACGGCAGAGTCGCCGGACGGAGGTCGGCGAGCCGGCGGATGGAGGGGAGGCCGGAACGGCGGGGTGCGGGTTGCGCAGAGAAGCCGGGATGCAGGGGTGCGGGTTGCGCAGGGAAGGTCGGGACAGCCGGCGTAGTCGCGGGGGGAGCCGGAAAAGGGGGTGTGCCGGACGGGAGGGCCGCCGGGGGTGGCCAGCGGGCTGGAGGGGGGGCCGGAGCTGGGTGCCGCGCGGGTGAAGAAGCTCCGGAGGTCGGGAGCAGTGGGGGTGCGGAGCTAGGGGAATAAAGAGAAAAAAAGGGCGCTGGCGGTGAGGTTGGGCGCGGCGCGCGGGGTCGGCGCAAGGCAGAGAAGCAGGGGGGGAAACAGGGTGGTGCTGAAGGAGGGGGCCGCCGGTGTGCGGTGAAATGCCTGGAGAGGGGAGGGGGAGCCGCGCGGGGGAGAGGGTGAAGGGCTGCGGGACGAGAGGAGAGAAGGGAGAGGGGGGGCGGCGGGTGGGCAGAATAGGGTTAGGTTAGGGTTAAAAAATATATATATATATATTTATATAATTGATAATAATAATAATAAAAGACTAAATAAAAGAATAAAAACTAATCTTAATAATAATAAAAATTTCTAACAATAATATTAATAAGACCTTATAATAATAATAATAAAACGTTATGATAATAATAATCGCTTTATAATAATAATAACAAACCTTCATAATAATATTAATAATACATTATAATAATAATCATAACAATAAAATAATTAAAGTAAATAAAAGTTAGTTAATTATAATAACAATTATTATAATCAAAATACACATATATACATATACGCATACTTTAACATATATATATATATATATACCTATATATAAACATACACACATAGATACAATATATATATATATATAGACATAACGTATTAAAATATATACATATGTATATATATATACACATATATAGACATATATATATATATACTCATACACAGAAAATAACTACAATAATAATAATAACGCAACTCAAATAGTAATAATAATAAAAAGTCAATGTAAAAACTTTAATATTTAAAACGCCGGGTGAACACATAGTCACCCGGGCCAAACGCACGATCACCTCTCGCGATGCGATGACCGCGCAACGGCGCGAAACTGCCGACACAACAAAACCTCGAAAAATTTAAATCAGGACCAAGGAAGAAGAAAAAATTACGGACATCCGCGGTCGGGGTGTGACAAAAAATATGTTTGTGTTTTATAGGTTTTCAATGATTGAAACTTTTTTAACTAAAATATTGATTTTAAACTGATAACAGACACTTTGAGTCATACATGGCACATCGTGTATCGTATTGAGATGAGGCTGATTTATACAAATCACAAATGACTTATAGATCATTGTATAAAAATATAAAAACAATAATAATATATTTTCTTAGTTTTGAGTATGAAATTTTTCTTTTTTACTAAAATTTATGTCAATTTTAAATAAAAAGAATCACTTAGAGTCATACCAGTAACACTATGTGTCGGATTGAGGTATGGCTGATTCCTGCATATCCCAAAGTCTTGAAAAAATATAAATACCAATATTACCATGATTTTCATTATCTTTATTTGTATAACTACCAACACTACATATTTACTCAATGTTATTAACCGAAAAACCTTTCCTGTTGTTGAAAGATAGAATAGTAGAAGAAGCTCATGTGCCCAATATATCATGAGAAGTCACCAAAATGGGCACATGAGCTTCCATTACTCTTTAGGATTTCAACAATAAGAAATATTTTTCAGCTAATAACATAGAATTAATATGAAGTGTAGGTATTTTGAAAAATAAAGGGAATGAAAATAGAAATTGTTGTAACATTGGAAGAAAGAAACATTTTATCACACAAGCATGGAAGCTTCGAACAAACCACCCCAACTCGAACAAAATAATTCACATGTATAAGAAAAAAATAATTATATGAGAGATATTGAAAAGAAATAAATTAATCATAAATATGAAACAATAAATTTTATCACAAATTTTTCCCAAGGTCCAGCTCAAATGGTAGCGGCTCTACGGGGTCTTAGTGAGGCCTCGGGTTTGATTCTTACTAAGTTTCTCCCCTATTGGTTTAGAGTAGTATTTTCTTTATATTTATCCCCCTCCCCTAAAATGTTTTTGTAAATTTTAGGAAAAAGGAAACCCATGAAAATTCTATAAGATATTTAATATTTCTTCCTAAATTGAGAGTTGTAAGATGAAGTGTCTTTCTTAGTAAAGATAAATTTATTTTCTCCTATATATTTAATTTTTACTTTTTATTTCTATTATAGAAACCTATTTTTACCTATATAAATTATGTTCTTACTAAAAATATAAAATAAACCCTCTAACTAATTTTATGTATGTCCATCCTTCATTTTTATGAATCTAATTGAATGCAATTTATAATCATGATAAAACAGACATTTAAAATAAACCATTTTATATATTGTAAAAATATTTTTTGTAGAAAAATTATATTTATACTATTATTTATTCTTAATATTATAATGCATTAATTACCAATAAAATGTCTATTAATATAATAATATATTTTTTTAATCATAATTATAGTTCCATTATTTAAATAAATCAATATAATTTATTAGTTAAATGATACAAAATAATAATAAAACAATTCGTTGAAAATAATATTTTTATCATTATCATGGTCATCAACATTAATCATAGTAATTATATATTTATTCCCTAAAATATACTAGGATTATTACATAATATGATTATATTTATCTAAAATAAAATGTACATTTTATGGATTTAATTTCAATAGGTGAAGAAAACTAATTTTTTAATTTAATTGACTGAATCCCCATTTTTATTAAAATATTACAAATGTTTAAAACACTATATACAATTTTTTTAAATATAGAAAATTATATTTTATGATTATATATATATATATATATATTTATAATATAAAAAGGATTCAAAAAGTATTCCATTCTTCCATTTGAGTAATGTAGTGAAAGTAAATGTTTTAATTTTTTTCACTATTTAGCTACAAAATAATTATTTATGTAAATTATGAAAAATTATTCATAATATAATATTTACATGTTAGAATAAAAAAAATGATGCTTATTTTATTAAATTAAAATTAATAATATTTAAAATAAAAAATTATATATATAATGAAATTTGTTTTCATAGGAAAATTACTACTATAAATATATTCAACTCTATGTAGCTCATGATTTGTCATGCATACCCAAAATATTTAACTCCATATGTCTACCTTTACTATAAAAAATAACACACCCCCTTATATCACTGTATAGGATGCACCCTAGAGAACACCATTTGTTCAAGCTATACGTAGTGTTTCTACAACTATAGTGGATACATCCCTACACTATTATATATATAAATAAACTTTCTATGAAAGAGTTTTATAGGATAAACTTCAAAATAAACAAATAACATTAAATATTCACTAACTAATAAAGTGTAATCTAATACCATGTATATATAAAATCAAAACTATTAAGAGGACTTATAGGAAAATAATCCCCTTGAGAAATAACCAATTTAGGGTCATTATGGAGAGGATGATGAAACCTTTAAGGGGTATGTGTTACAGCTGAGGAGGAAATCCAAGCCAGGGAGAGGGAGGCCATAGGATGGGGTCTGTGTTACCACTGAGGAGGGAAACCGAGCTGGGAAGAGGGAGGTCAGAGAAGGGGGTCCGCATTTCCAATGATTAGGGGAACAATGAGTCCGGGAGAGGGGGGTAAGGGAGTCGAGGTCAAAGGGGGTGTCATAGGGGTCAGGGTCACCACTGAGAAGGTAGGAGGAAGGTTGGAGGGGTGGAGGGAATGAGGGTCAGGATGTCGGGTTTGCCTCCAGGGGATGGAGAAGAGGAGGATAAAGGGGTGGGAGAATGGGGGTCATAGGGGTAGGGATTGCTATCCAGGAACAGAGCGGAGGAGGTCCGAGGGGTGGGGGAACGGGGTCATGGGGCCAGGGTCACTGTTGGGGAATCAAGTGGAGGAGGTCGGTGGGGTAGGGGTATGGGGGTTGTGGGGTCAGGGTTGTTGTCTAGGAACAAATTGGATGAGGTCTAAGGGGTGGGGGGAATGGTGTCATGGGGTCATGGTCACCGTCAGGGAACCTAGCAGAGGAGGTCGGAGGGGTGGGGGGAATGGGGTCTCGGGGTCAGGTTGTGGAGGAGGTCAAAGGGGTGGGGTGAAAAGGGGCCATGGGATCAGGGGAAACACTATGGAACCATGTATAGGAGGACATAATGGTGGGGGAATGGTGGTCATGGGTTCGGGGTTTTTGTCAAGGAACCACCTCTAAGTAGCACTTTTTTGTAGTGATTCATGTAGACTATAGGTCGTAGGTATGCATGAACATTATTTACATTTTCTTGATGAATGGAATGGAAGAAATGTAAATAATATATCACCTAGGAATAATAATTTTGATGTAATATATATCATATATACTTATTAAATATATCCTTATTATAATCCATTAAAAAAATTAAAAAATGAATCGCATTGCTTCATGGAGGCGGTAGTCCACACGTACGCACAAGAGACGTCATAATTTTAAAATGGATTGGAAGGTAAGAATTTATATGTGGTATTAAAATTAAATTAGTATAGATGTTTTGTGAATATAATATATAAAAATTAAATATTTCATTATATCTATCCTTGATATGTGGTGATGGAAAACAAATTACATCAGTTCATGAGACGGTAGTCCTCTGTACACACAATCGTCGATTTCATTTACCATTTGATGAATGAAGAAATGGATATAGGTTATGTAATTAATATAAAAAAATATAAATAGATGGTAGATACTGATGTTATTATATTATGATAGTGGAGGAATATTTTAAGGAGGTGGAATGAGAAATAAAATAAAAATTCTTAGTTAAGTTAGCCCCAAAATCCTTCTAATGAGGGTTTCTTAATAAAACTAATACCTCTAGGATGTGGGTAGGTAATTAAAGAATATATTTAGATAGTGATTGACTAAACCAAAAAATTTTGGGAGTGTGATGAGAAGATTATTTGTTTTCCATTTTATAAGTGAGGGAGAAGACACACATGGTATTTTGAAAAGAAAAAATTATACCCACATTTTACAAATGCCAAAAGGATCCAAAATTAATAATTCTAAAACATTAGATGGTATAAGGTTTAAATATGTTTATAAAATATAATTTGGAAAAAAATTGGTCATTTTAACCCTTATTATTTTATTTTAACCCCCCAATAAACTCATTTAAATTTTAACCACGGTAATTAATTTTTACTATTTTTACTATTAATTATGAAGAAAAATTAAGTTGAAATTATAATATAATATTAATTAGTCTAATTAAAAATGTGTAATAAATTTTTCTAAATTAAATTTACATAATTAGAAGAATTTAATTTAAAATTATACCCACAGATGTGATAAAAAACTAGTTTTCCAAAAGAATTTTTTTCATATGTGTAGAAAATTTTAATATCAAAATTATTTATGAAATTGATTATATTGAAATAAATTGGATTTTTTTAGATAAATGAGGTCATTTAAAGAGGTAAATCTGCATAAAATTAATGAAAAAAAATGTTACAAAATTCTAAAGAATTAAATTTATATTAATATCTTTGGAAAAGATGCATCAACTCATTAGAAAGGTTCTTGGAAAAGATGAAATAATCACAGCTCACCCAATTTTTTACAAGACCATCAAAAATAGAATTATCTTCAAGATATTTTTATTTGATAAAATAGTCTATTAAGGAGATCATGTATCAAAATTGTATTCATTTAAAATTCATCTTCTAGGAGAGTTGAATGTTACCAATTATATTAACCTGCACAATCATAATAGAGGCACAATAAATCCATAAATTGTTCTAGATATGTAAATATTCCATGTCAATTTCCTTGATCAAACTAATTATTTTAGCTTCCAAAGAAGAGGAAATTACATAGGGGTATAAAGGCATCCCATGAAATAACTGTTATGATCTCTATAAATAGCTCAAAATCCCATAGGTCCTGAATTACATTTAGAATCTCTGTTATATTTTTATTTAATACATCTAAAAAATGGTGGGTTTTAAATGACTTTTAAAGTACCTGATGGAGGGTATAAATTACATGTAATTTTAATAAATCATAGAACTGAGTAGTTGTGGTTTTGAATTTTTATAATGGACACACTAAAGGGAATTGGTATTTTACACTTATATAATGATTTTAACAATGATAGATTCAATGTTGAGAGAATTTTTATCATAAATCATCTAATTCCTTCCGTGATAGATGAAATGAATGAGTTATGTACTATCCAATTTGAATAGGTTTATAAGTTTTTAGAAAGAGAGAGCTAAAAGAACTCATTGATATGTCCAATAATCAATTTATCATGTAGAGGGTGTGCCTCAAAGATAAACTGCATTACAGGTCATTTAGTTCATGTTATATCTTGATAAGGGATGATTTACATCCTCCCTATGTAGATGAGAAAAGACACATCTCAAGCAGAGGGAGGTGCCTCTAGTTTGAAGACTATAATCAATGGGGATATTTGAGAAGGATATCCTCTATAACATAGTAAATCTAGATGGAAGAATTCATTTATTATTCAGGGAATAAATCCAACTATATATTCCTTGTATCTTATTCCTATAAAATATCTTAGATTTAATAATTCCATCCAAATATGGATCCCATATCTGCAGATCTTCCCAATTAATAAAATCATAATTGTACGAAGTTGATCTGACATCATCAGGAAGGGATTCAAGGAAAGAAATTTAATCTCTGATGGTGGTCCTAGAATCTAAAATAGGATTAGAGGAGTTGAGATTTTCAACCAACTGAATACTTATCTAGCCAGTGGTATTTCATATAAACTCTGGTGAATATAAATACTTTACCAAAAATTAAGTGCCTATTTATCAATATATTTTATTTATCTAAAATCTCAGTAATAATTTTTCAAAATTTGGTTATTCCTATTCATAATTCCAAGTTTAATGACTAGGTTATAATGGTCTTGTTTAAATAATACAATTAATAGTATATTATGGTTCGTTAAAACTCAGTGTTTCATGTGATGAAAGATATCTAATAAATTAAATTTATTTGAAAATATATATTTAATAAAATCCTAGGGTGTTACATTCTACCCAACTTAAAATGAATTTTCCCTTGAAATATTTCTACTATAATAAAAACAACTGAGGATAAGTCTGCCTCATCATATCCTCATATTCCCATGTAGCTTCCTCATGTTGGTGGTTTCACCATAAAACCTTGACTAGGTGAGTGGTCTTGTTTAATAGAACATTCTATCTACGATGTAGAATGTCCAAAAATTATTCTTCATATAAAATATAATGATCCAGTATTATGACATCTAATTTCAGTACATGTGAAGGATTGGGAATGTAATTCCTCAAGAGAGATACATAGAACACATCATGGACTTAGGATAGGTTTTGTGGAAGCACCAAGTGATAAGAAACCATCTATACTCGATCTATATTTTCAAAAGGGATAATATACCTAGGGATCATATTTATTTTCTTCTTGAATCTCATAACCATGTTCTATAGATAAATTTATAGAAACACTTTCTGATCAACTTCAAACTCTAAATCACAATGATGATTGTCAGTATAACTTTTCTATCAACTCTGATCTATCTTGATGTGTTTTTGAATGGATATAACTCTATGTACCATTTCCTCATCCTAATCAAGTCCCAATAGCTTTCTTTCTCTAAATTCATCCCAACATGTTAGAGTTTTACAATTCTTTCCATATGGGTCTTCATAAGTAGCCATTTGAATTCTCATTTGAAAGCTATTTTTGTAAGAAAACTTCACTAGAGAAAGGTGTTGTTCCCAACCACCTTTTAAATACATAAAACGAGATCTAATAATATACTCCATGGTTTTAGTTTTTCCCTTATACTAACCATCTATTTAAGGATGACACATAGTGCTGAAACTCAACACTATATCCAGAGCCTGTAGAACACTTCACCAGAACTTTGAGGTAAACTTTAGATCTCGATCAAATAAAATAAAAATTGGTACTCCATGAAACCTTACCACCTACTTAATATTTATCTTGTAAAGTTTATCAAAATAGAAATATTATTAAATATCAATTAAGTGTGATGAATTTTTTAAGTGATTGAATACAGCCCATATAGAATTGTTTCCTTTAGATGTTTTGGGGAATGTGATGAAAAAAACCATGGTGATGGTTTCCTATTTTTATTCAGGTATGGGTAATTGTTGTAACATCAAATTAGAATTTTTTCTCTAAGCCTTAAATTAATGATATATTAAGCATTGATATAAAAACTCTATAATATCTCTCTTCATTCTATCCCACCATATATACTCTTTTAAATCTACATAAGTATTTGTACTTCCAGAATGAATTGAGAATGAAAAAGTATGAGCTTCCTCTAACATCTCTTTCTTTAAATCTTCTATGTATGGAACACATACATGGTTCATGAACCTTATAATTATAGAATAATCAATTTTCAACTCCAAAATATTTATAAACATCTTCTATAACTCCGCATCATCCTTATGTTCCACATTAATCTTTACTTTGATAAGATATCAAAATCCTTTCAACACAAATAACCATCCACCATGTTCTCTTTCTCTGGGTAGTAATGTATTGATCAGTCATAATATTTAATTATATATAACCATATTCTCTATAATATATTTAACTCCTTCTATTTGAATATATAATTTAAACTTTTATGACCACTTCATATATCACACTTTTCTCCATGAAGATAATGCCTCCATATCATTCATGAAAAAAATTTCATATCTAAATCCAAATAATGATTTGTGTATTTATATTCATGAACCATTAATTATCATGTGGCATAAACAATCAACATATCATTTTTAAATGCCATGGTTTTTCTAGGACCAATAGTTTGTACTTTGATTTCATAAATATTCAATGTATTGAATATTAATAAAACTTATTATTACATATTCTTTGTTGTTCCTCATGACTATAATGTAATAATGACCTAGAGTATATATCACATTAATAAAGTCATAGCAGTTCCCTTCTATTATGAGAACCTTGATGTTCTATAATGATATTCTCAAATAATATTATATGGTTGGATAACATACTATGATGGGACATGTAGTACATACACTATCATATGAGAGTACTCGTAAGAAAATGAGTCTTCTTCTCAGGAAGTTCACACTTGATAATCTCCAAGATAAGAGATAATGAGAACATACCCTCCCGTAGGAATTTTTCATATTTTGGTGTCATCATATATTCCTATCTATGAGTATGTGTGATGGTCCTCAGACTTTAATATTATTATTAATGCATTCTACAACTCACATACTTTGACTTATTTTGTAAATCATGATGATAACAGTTCATGGAGTAGTTAGATATGTTGGGTGCGTCACGAGTGACATGTCATTAATTAATAAATCGATGAATTATTTCCCCCTTACATATTTATGGAATACAACATCTCATACTTTTGTTTGGAATAGAACAGTTGCATTAAATTCCATGGCCATTGTGTAACGATGTGTTTATTTCAGATAATCAAAGAAAGACATATCGAGCATATAGTTCGGCGACATGAATGTGAAACCTTATTGATGATATATTTTGACAAAGGGATTATATTTCATAGTTAGTGTTCATATGTGGTTGTTGATGTTACGACATTAAGTTCTTTCTTTTGGGTTCCCTCACTCATTGCTAGATAGTAATCTTAGACATTAGGCAAGCCCACCTAATGCCAATGAGAAATAATACAAAAGGGTCAAATAATAAGTGTTTCCATTGATCTAGATTAAATTATATTTGAGTTTAATTAATGGAATAAATATTATTCTCATGTCCAAGGAATAATAATATTAAAGTTATATCAATCGCATAAATAAAATAAATATTTATTCACTATCATGTGAATAAAATATTTATTTCATTTATTTAATATTTTAATAAATATTTATTGTCTAGATTGTGAATAAAATATTTATTTATAAATAAAACATTTATTTGATTATTCAATAAATACTGGAGGAGTTCGAATGGACCAAGACCGATTCCAGTGATAAATATTAATTAACAATATAGTTTCATAATATTTGTTATTTCACAAGTTGGAGCTCACCACAAAATAGTAATAATCTTATTTATATTATGTGGAAGGGGGTTTATTAAAGATAATAAATATTATTTAATGGTAGATATGCAATTAAATAATATTTTAACTTAAATCCTAACTCTATAAATAGATAACTATGTATATTTTGTAGAGTATCCAAAATTGAGAATAGTGAATTGTTGTGAACAATGAATTCTATATCAAATCCTCCTTCTCTATCCCTCTCAATAATGATAAGTTTAAGATATATTTCTTTTAAGGCCAAATAATGGGTGATCAAGAACGAATAATGCATGGAATTTGACTCACTGAGCTCGCACCTAGAGATTGAGTGGTGTTCCTTAGAGATCATAGAAGCGCGTGTGGTTCACCACTGGAGAGATTCTATCCTTAGATCTTCATAGTATAATAAATTTAATATTAAAGGGTCTTTTCAGATGATCAAAATTCACCAATGAAGAAAGTTCTTATGCCTAGGTATTTATTTCTTTAAATATTAAATAAATTAATTATAAATTTTACATGCAAAATCCTCACTCTTAGTTTCAGGCAACAATTATTAAAATAAATTTTAATCTATCACCCACCTTTGTATGCTTCTGCTGCACTTGGAACCTACAAGTGGTATCAAAGTGGTCAAATTTAAATCTATAATTATTTATTTTATTATTGATCTATTTACAATTGTGGTTAGAAATTTATTTCATGTTATTTATTCTTTAATCTGATTTGAATTAACATGTTATCGACATATTAATGATTTTCATTCAGTGTTTCATTTTCTCATAGGTTTATGAACAAATGAAGAATGACCAAAGATTCCATTAGGAAGTACCAAATCATTGGACGATAAAATGGGGTTACACAACATGCGGCCGAAGCACATGTCTTATACCCATCTGCATTGTATCTAGATGAATTGAGAAGTTAATTACATGTGGTGATTTTATTAAATACAGTATGTTGATCAGGCCAACCTGACACACAGTAAGTGGATACATGGTGTATAGCTGTCATTAACACACCGTGTAGTTCATCTGAGTTAACACGCTGAAGATCTATGCATGTGACTTGGATATATAGAAACCGAGGTACATGGCGTGTAACTGTATCTACATGCCATGTAGTCTCCAATTAATGAAAAAATTAACATTACATTAAATTTGGAAATTTTAGAATTAAAAACTTATTATACTAATTGGAACGCCATTGTGTGTTTGACAATTTAATAATGGATTTAAAATTTTTAAAAGTCTTAAATAATTTACTGTAATTAATATGCCATTATTGGTTCTACTATTTAGTTTACATAAATTTCATTAATGATGGGTATCTCCAAGTAAGATCTAATAATCATTAATATGAAATGGAATTAATTAACTGATTTATTTATTAATTAATTCAAGTGCATTTATCTTAAAATAATAAGAGAAAAAATAATTAAAAGAAGGATATATGTTTACTTTTTCATTTTCATTGCATGTATAAACTTTCATGACCTTGACTGAGACCTGTGTATGTATTGGATGTTTTAATTTAATTTTTTTTTCTGTGTTTGAAATTATTTAATATTAAATTAAATGATGTCTTGCGAGTCATCCCTCCCTCCATTATTAGGTAGGGCATACGTGTCTAAGTATTTTTATGTAACCCATTTTAACCAATAATTTAGTACCCCTGACCTATGTGTGAGCAATAAATATTTGTAATTATTGGAGCATCTCAAGGTGCATGGAGGTGGTTTAAGATGAAACCATAATGATTCCAACCCAGGTGATACACAGGTGGATAGGTGGAGTGTTTTAACTTATTCCATGACCGAAAATAAGAGTTATTTCTCATAGTTCAAAGGTTGATTTAATATCCACTCATAAAATCAATTGTTAGCTAAAGCTCATTAATTGGTCATTTATTTATTTATTTATTTATGTCTATACAATTATTTATTTTTTGGATGAAATACCGCAATCACATAATAAATTAATTAATGTGAAAAGATGAAAATTAAATAAATGAACTATGTATAAATGTTTTATATAACATGGTTAATTAATTAAGTAACATCCAATTAATATTAAAAGGATGTGTAAAAGATAAAACAAGATAAAATTTATTCATAATAAATTAAAATCCCTCAATTAAATATGAAGACATACTAATCCTTCCATTACTTTATTGGGAATGAAACCATAGAACAAAGTGTAGTAAATGACCAAAGTCTAGACACTTACTTTTATCGGGGATTTCTCATGAGTGTTTTGGGTAGACTTAACCAAAATTGTGTTTATTTTAATGGACAAAGTTTATTTTATACAAATTAGGAGGTAAGTGTTGAGGAAATCCATGTCAAGATTTTAGGATAGGGGAATCCACTCAATGGATCAAGGAACTACAAGTCTGCAGTTGGAAATACTGGATACTTAATTACTTTATTATGATTTTCATGGAAAAAGTATGGATCATTAATATAAGTAATGGGGATCCTTTCCACTAGAATGCTAAAGAAACTAGACATTTCCAATATAATGGTAAGGGATATTGATACTTGATAAAATAGTGGGAGATTTAATAAATAAATAAATAAAAACATTTAATTTATTATATCTCACTTATTTTGTAATCAAGTAAAGTACTGGTTTTTTACTCTTTTTAATTGTAGAATAAAATTACAATTTCATCATCCACACTATCCCTATGATCAATATCGGAGAAAGATAGCCCTCTAACTGTCAGTAACTTCCAGGACTAGTTTAGATACCTTTGGGTTGTGTAATCCCATGAATGGAAATCTTATGTGCTAGAATACTCAATGCCCAGTCTGCCTACTAAAGAGGTGTGTAATGAAGAGTTTCTTGTCTATGAAAAAACATTTGAGATGCATGATAGGCATTTAATTTTTTATTCCTTAATCAATTTATAGTGAAATAATTAAGTCTCATGAAAACATAGATTCATATATAATGCTTGAGAACCTCTGTGGACTTTACCAGAAGAGATCTAGACAGTAATGGTTTGATATTTCCAAGGTGTTCTTTCATAGAAATCTTGGAGAGGTTTCACAAGATGGGACTCATGTATTCATGATAATTGGCTACATTGAGAGCTTAGAGTATCTAGTGTTTAAACTCCCTAAAGAACTGGGAACTGACATCATCTTGGCTTCACTCCCTTATAGATTCACCAACTTTGTTGTGAATTTTAATATAAACAACATTGAGAAGTCTCTTCCATGTCTTCTTAATATTTATCGCTAAGTAGATAGGGATATGTATCGTGAAAAACTTCTATACTTATGGTGAAAAATTGAAATGGAAAGATAAGATATTTAATCCAAAATATTCTTCACACCCTTCTAAGAAGAGCAAGATCAAGGGGGAATCAAGGGAATATGATGTTTTCTGTTTTACATGTGGCAAGAAGGGGAACTGGAAGAAAACCTGCACCTAGACAAAGAAACAAGGGAATATTTAGGTGTGTTTTTTATCTAGTGAAATTTATCTATTTCTAAAAATTGGGTATTATATACAGCCCCCGGTGCTCACATATGTATTCAAATATAGGAACCTCATAGATTCAGAAAGATTGACTGAGGAGAGGTAGATCTTTGAGTAGCCAATGAAGATAAACTTTCTACTGTAGCTATTGGGGACTACCACCTCACATTCTTAACTAGAATAATCTTGGTTTTAAATTACATTTATTATGTGCCTTAAGTTACCAATTTTGTTTGTATTCATAATTGATACAGATGGATTTATATTCAAAATTGTGAATAAATGTTTCTTCTTTTATAAATATAGCATTTTTTATGGTAAGGAACATTTAAATAACAACCTTTTGTGTTGTATTACATGAAGTAAATAATGAAAATTGATAAAGAAGTAAATTTACATGACTCATACCACACCCAAATTTAGAATCACTGTATTGGTTATGTGAATGAAAAGTGCTTGACTAAATTACATCAATATGGATATTTATATTCTTTTGAACTAAAACAACTTAGTGTTTGTCATGCATGTTTACAAGGAAAAATGATCAAATCCCTATTAAGTTGGAAAGGTTAAAGGGCTAATGAGATTCTTGAATTAGTTCATACCAATATGTGTGGACCATTTTCTATTGAAGAAAGGGTGGGTACTCATACTTCATAAAGTTTTCTGATTATTTTAGGAGATATGGATATGTCTAATTAATGAGGTATAATTTCGATTCTTTTAACAAATTCAAATAATTCAAGAATTATGTTGAGAACCATCTTGGTAATAAGATTAAGAAGCACTGCTCGAACCATGGTAGAGAATATCTTGATCAATACTTCATTGATTACAGTTGTGATTTAGGGATTTTATCTCAACTCAATCCTCCTTATATGCCTTAGTGGAATGGTGTAATAAAAAGGAGGAGCCACACCTTATTGTACATTGTTAGATCAATGACAATTCATGCAATTCTTCCATTATCCATTTAGGGATACACGTTAAAAAGAAAATAATATGTACTAAACCAAGTTCCAACTAAAGAAATAGATGATATTTCATACCAATTATTGAATAGAAGGAATCATGTGTTGTATTACATACATGTTTGGGGTTGAAAAGAATTTGTTAAGGCCTCTTCAGGTAATGATCTTGCACCATGAGGCAAAAAGTGTACATTTATAGGATATAATAAAGAAACAAATGGATATTGCCTATAAAATCCTTCAGAAAAAAAGGTTGTGGTTGACATACATCCCAAATTTCTTGAGTAGAATCATATCACTAAAAGATATAGCTGGATTGAGATATAATTTGTTGAATCATGGCTCAAGATACACAAGAGTGGGCATAAGAACAAATTCCACAAAGCCCAATGGAATAAGAAATTGTTCCAAAGTCACAATCACTGCGTATGAGTATGAGAGAGGATAGAGAACCAAAAAAGTATGGTTTTCTAGTCACCATGGATGGTGAATCCTTATTAGTTGATAATAATGATCCTATAACCTAAAAGGAATCAATAAGTGTCATAAATGTTTCTAAGTGGAAAGAAGCCTTGAATTCTAAAATGGATTCCATGTACCATATCCAAATTTGAATTTTTGTAGAACCTACAGTAGATGTAAAAATCATTGGGTTAAAATGGGTATTCAAGAAGAAACTAGACATGGAAGAAAAAATCAGTATATATAAGGTGTGACTAGTTACAAAAGGGTTTAAACACCATCAAGGCATTGACTACGATGAAAACTTTTCACCAATTTCAATACTGAAATCCATTTGAATTCAACATACCATTGCGGGTTTCCATGATTATGAGACTTGGAAAATGGATGTCAAAACTTCCTTACTTAATGGGAACCTTTAGGAAGATGTCTATATGAAAATGCCTGAAGGGTTTGTGACTCCAAAGGATTCCAAAAAGTTATAAAAATTATAAATATCCATTTATGGCTTAAAGTAAGCATCCAGGTCATGGAAAATTCATTTTAATGAGGCCATAATGGAATTTGGTTTTATAAAGAATGAATATGAGTTATGTTTATATAAATGGTTTTGTGGGAGTGTAGTCATTTTTTTAATAGTTTATGTTGATGATATATTTCTCATTGGAAACGATATACTAGTCTTAGAGTCTATTAAGTAAAGGTTGAATAAATTCTTATATATGAAGGACTTGGGAAAGGTAGCATATATTCTTGGGATCAAGATCCATCATGATGGTCCAAGAGGTTTCTCAGACTAAGTCAATGTACATACATTAATAAGATACTGAAGATATTCAGTATAGAACAATAAAATAGAGGATTGTTTCCAGCGTCATGTGGCATTCATCTTTCTATAAAAATGTATCCTCAAACACATGAAAAAATAAATAGAATGACATGTATTTCATACGCATCAGCAATTCAGTTAGTCATGTATGTTATGCTATCTACTAGGATAGATGTTTCCTACGTATAAATTATGGTAGGAAGATACCAAGATAATCTAGGTGACCTCTATTGGATGGCAGTCGAGATTATCCTTGAGTATCTAAGGCGTACTAAGGATATGTTTTTGGTTTATGAAGTAGATGAGTAAATTGTCATCATAGGATATGTAGATTCTAGTTTCCAAACTGATCATGATGATATAAATTCACAAACGGGATACATATTCACTTTAAATAGAGGTGTTGTGAGATAGAAGAGCTCAAAGCAGGTTGTGGTTGCATATTCTATAGAAGAGTCCGAGTATATTGTGGCTTCTGAGGCATCTAAATAAGTAGTATGGATGCTCAAATTCATCCAATATCTTGATGTGGTTCCTATCATTAAATATCCTATCACACTCTATTATGATAATATTGTAGCGGTGGATCTTGTAAAAGATCAATGGTCACATTAGTGGACAATACACATACTTTAGAAGTATCATATATTTGGGTATTTTTTTTCAAATAGGTGAAGTTACAGTGAGAAGTATTTTTATGGAAGAAAATTTAGAGGACCCATTGACTAAATCCTTGACTCCTAAAAAACATGACTATCATGTGAGTTCTAGAGGACTGAAAGTCATAGGTAGTTGGGTCTAGTCCAACTGGGAGTTTGTTGGAGTTGGTGTCCTAGGACCATATTTTTGTACTTTGATTACATAAATATTCAATGTATTGAATTTTAATAAAAATTATTATTACTTTTTTTTATTATGCATGAATCTAAGGTAATAATTTCCTAGAGTATATGTTTCATTGATAAGGTCATAGAAGTTTCCTGTTATGATGAGAACCTTGATGTGCTATGATGATATTCTCAAATAATGTTCTGTGTTTGGATAATGTACAATGATAGGACACATTGTACATAGACTATTAGGTGCGAGTACTCATAAGAAGATGAGGATTCTTCTCATTAAGTTCACACTTAGTAATTTCCATGATGGGATATTATGAGAACATACCTGCCAGTAAAAATTCCTCATGTTTTTGTGCCATTATATATTTCTATCTATGAGCATGTGTGATAGTACCTATACTTTAATATAATTATTAATTCATGTTACAACTCATGAAATTAGATTTATTTCATAAACCATGACTAGAACAATTCATGGTAAATTTAGGTATGTTGGGTGCGTCATTAGTGAAATGAAATTAATGAATAAATTGAGGAAGGATTTGTCCCTTACATCTTTATGGAAGATGATATCTTAGCTCTTTTATTGGAATAGAATTGTCTCATTAAATTTGATGGTCATGGTGTAAGGACATGTTTATTTGAGATAGTCAAAGAAAGACATATTGGGCATATAGGTTCGTGACATGGATGTAAAACATGCTTGATAAGATATTATAACAAAGGTATTATATTAAACGGTGTGTGTACATATGTGGTTTTTAACATTGTGACATTAAATTCTTTCTCTATGGTTCTATGACCTGTTCCTAGTTAGTAATCTTTTACTTTAGGCAAGACCACCTAATTCCAATGAAAAATAATCCTAGAGGGTCACACACTAATTGTTTCTATTGATCACGATTAAATTATATTTAAGTTTAATTAATGAAATAAATATTATTCTTAAGTACAAGGAATAATTTTATTAAATTATATTGATCACATAAATTAAAAAAATATTTATTCCTCAGAGAGTGAATAAAATATTTATTTTATTTATTGAATATTTTAATAAATATTTATTCACTAGATTGTGAATAAAATATTTATTTATGAATAAAATATTTATTTTTTTATTCAATAAATGATAGAGGAGTTCAAATGGACCAAGACCCAGTCTGGTGACAAATATTAATTAATGAGATTGTTATATAATATTTGTTATTTTTCAAGTCGGCATGCACCACAAAATAGTAATAATATAATTATTATTATGTGGAATGGATTTTATTAAAGGAAATAAATGTTATTTAATTGTAGGTATCCAATTATATTATAGTTTAACTTAAATCATAAATCTATAAATATACGGTCATGTCTATTGTGTAGAGTATCCAAAATTGAGAATAGATAATTTTTGCGCACAATGAATTCTATATCAACTCCTTCTCTCTCCCACTCAAGAATGATTATTTTAAGAGATATTTCTTCAATACCTAAGAATAAGAGATCCATAATGAACAACTCAAGACATTCAAATCACCGTGTTAGTACATGGAGATTGAGTGGTGTTTCTCGGAGATCATAGGAGCACATGTGGATAACCGCAATAGGGATTCTATCCTTGGATCCTCGTAGTGTAATAAGGTAATCCTAAAGGGTATTTTCAGATGATAAACATTCACCAACAAAAAATTTCCTAAACCCATATATTTATTTATTCAAATATTAAATAAATTAATTATAATATAGACATGAAATATCATCTCTCTTGGTTTCAGGGAATAATTATTAAAATAAATTTTAATATATCACCCATCTCCACACAATTTCACTAAGACAGGAACTTATAGTTCTATTTCCCATGGTGGTAATGTATTGATCAATCATAATATTTAATTATCTAAAACCATATTCTCTATCACATATTTAACTCCTTCTATTTGAATATATACTTTAACCTTTTATGATCAATGCATATATCAAACCTTTCTCTGTGAAGATAATTCCCCCATATCATTAATGAAAATATTACCACAACAAACTCCAAATAATGAGTTGTGTATTTATGTTAATGAACCATTAAATATCAGGAGGCATAGGTAATAAAAATATCATTTTTAAATCCCAGGGTTATCTCTAGGATAAAACATATGTTCCCAAAATCAACTTAATCTTTATCTTTCACATCATTTTAAAAAAGAAATTTCATAATAACCAAGACATAACGTAGGATAGTAGTAGGTGTTGCACCCTTATCACCCTTTGATTGTAGCTTCAAGATTCTAATCCTTTCTAAATATGGAAGGTTTTCCTTTATTACTAAAATATATATTAATATAATTATTATAACATCACTAAAAACATTATCAACATCCTTGAAAATAACTTCAATAATCAAAGATCATATAAACCTTAAAGGTTATTAATAAATTTAAAATTATGAGAAGAGTATTCTTATCAAATAGTACTTCATATTGAACATAAGGGTTATATATACCTTATATTTCCAAAAATTTCATTAATATCATAAAAATAACATCACCTAAAACCTAAAAAGTAGTGTTTAATACTTTGAACTTATGATCTTCCTTGAAATCCGAAACCCATGAAGGTATTCATGACTCTTAAATTCTTATTACATAAAGACATATATGATTACAAAATTAATATAATACTTAGATGTTTCATGATTTTTATAACCAAAATACTATTGGTAAAAATAATTCTACAACCTAATTATTGAATCCCAATACATAAACACTTCAATCATTTCACTTCAACAGTTGGAATAGCATAAGTCCTTCCTTATTCTATGGGAAAACCCTTAGTTTAAGACATTGAATCAGATAATTTTCAAGTTCACAACATATAATACATTGAATTACTTAAAATTTGGTTGATCTATGACCTTAATTTCCACATTGAAAATTTCTTTCCCTTTATTTTAGATATTCTTCTAGGTTATTCTTCTCAAATTCTTGACATGTAGGAAGCTAAATATTCATTTATTTATGTTCATTACTATAAAAACTTTCATAAAAGTCCATCTTACTCTTATTTGACATTATAAGTGACTCACTAAAGTTTACATTTTTAATTATATATCTTAATAACTGGTTATTTATAATCACAATATCTTTATCTTCATCCATTAACCAATTTGGTTTCGTATAATCACCAAATTTTCCATCACATTCAATGTTAACATGATTCCTACTAGTTCTATCCATAGACTAAAAACAAAAATCATCTGAGAAACAATAATAATAATCATGGATAAATCACGTAATCATTAAAAGTTACTTATAGGATTTATAAATCATAATACCTTATTTTCAATCTATGAAACCTTATGATTAACCTAGGTCAGTCATGGTCATTATTCAAATCCTTCATGATGGTTTTTAAAGATTTTTTGAATTTCAAAAACAAATCCCCTAGGATTTTCAAACCAGGTGTGCAGAAAGGTTCATTTTCATGTATCGGTGAATATCGATTAAAGTCCAAATTTACCCTGTTAAGAGTTGTTACCCCAGAGTTCAACTATGCTAGAGCTACATACACTTGTATTATTTAGATAGGGATGTAATTTTATGAAAACCAATTGTACTATCCTTCACCAAAATTATTTAACAGTTTCATATACTTAGGCTTATCCAAATGGTTCTCACTAAAGTTTTTTTATCCTAGTTTTCAAAGGTTAACTAAACCTTTCTATGATACAAACTATTGAGATACAAACTTTTTATACATAGATATTACATATTAATAAATGAATATTCATTACATAACAAAATGATCCATGCTAGAATCGTATAGGTATAATACCTTTGTAAAATTGGATACAAAAACTATTGGTTCATATGTGTGATATTCCATCTCCCACTAACTTATTCATAACTAGAACCCTTATTAGACATATCATAAATAATAACTCTCTTCATAACCTGGAGAAAGAAAACATAAGAAAGAGTTATCTCAGATTCATAGTAAGGGTAAACAATGGAGATATCAATGATCACAAGAGAAAAACATGTGCATAAGGGTATGAGAACATGATAATAACATTTGAAAACCATATCCTGAATATCATAGATCATAAACTTGAGTCATGGTATCAATCTAATTATTTCATAAGACATGAATCATAAAGGAATAAAATAACATAATCCATGAGAGAATAAAATTAGAATAATACATGGATTATTGGAATACAAATAATCATAGAAAAAATTATATCAAGGCTACCCAAAAATATATTTTTAACAATTTAGGCTTGGGCTAACCACCCATGTACATGCTTCATACTTGGGATAACCTCCCATGTGCCCTCTTTCAGGCTTGCAATAACATCCCATGTACCCTCTTTAGAGCTATGGATAACCTCTTGTTTACCCAATTTCAGGCCTGGGATAACTTCCTATGTACCCTATTTTGGGCTTTGTATAACCTCCCCTACACCCTCTTTTGGGATTGGGATAACCTTCTGTGTACCCTATTTCAGGCAGGGATAACCTCATGTGTACCTTATTTTAGGCTTGGGATAACTTCCCATGTGCCATTTGATATCATAGAACATTAATCATTACCCAATTCATTATAAGGAGATATAGATCCCACATATAACATAATCCATACATTTTTTCATAATATTAAAAAACAATCATCATATCCTAACCCCTAAAAATGAACATAGTTTAATAAATATTTCATCATACCAAAACCCATGGGTAAGAAACATGTTTTATATACATTTGTAATCATAATCATAAATGTTCTAGATAAATAATAAGGATGGTATAATTTGATCATATCCCCAATAATTCTTATGTAACATAAAAGTATGTCACCTTAGATGAAAAATTATTTTTGAAAGATCACTTAGAACATTTCTTGAGGAAAATAACCTTTCAACTTTAAATACACTTATATAAAATTGAAAAAATTCCCAAATTTTAGATAAAAAAATTTATTTCAAAATAACCTTTGAAAATTTTAAACGAATATTTAAATAATATTTTATTTATGATGGAAAAAATACCATTTATGTTGTAGACATTAAAATGAATATTTATTTTACATTTTCTATAAAAAGAAGAAAGTACATTATTCAAAAAATGACAAGATGATTCCTGTAAAATAATTTAGTAAAAAATCAAACATGTGAAAAAATTTCTTTAAAAACCATTTTAGTATAGTAAAAACATTATTTAAAACATTTTTAGGAAAAATTGACATATAATAGAAAGGATTTTTGACCAAAGAGAGAAATAAAGTTTATATTTCTTAAAAATTTTCTTTGAGGATATTATATTTTTAAAGAGATTAAATTAAATGGGAAAAAATTATTATCTAATAAATAAATATATTTTATGAAAATTCATGAGTTACTTGAGATATTGATAATAATATTTCATCACTTTAATCATAATCATAAACAATCTTAATAAATAGTGAGATTGTGACATAAAACTTTTTCTACTTTGGTAATGTTTGAATCTTAAGATCCATGAAATAAATAACCTTTTATTGATATGTATATCCAAATATTTGTATTATATGGATAATAAAATATATTCATGATCAGTATATACACAACAAAAATGAAACAAGTGGTGAATATGGCATGGTTCCCACAGAAATAAAAGTGAGATTAAAATCCCTTACCTAAAGTCTTGAATATCTTTGTACATGTTCAAACCTACTGTATAATAAATATATTTTCATTATAAATACATTACATAACAATAATAATTTATATCATACCATATTTGATTTACTTATGACCTTTTATTACCCATTTATTAACAATTTCCTTGTTAAAATCATGTTTTGGGTAATAACTGCTTTGTTTTTCATGTATCATTTGGTTTGGTGTTTTCAGTCTTTTTAATTTACTCATGGTTCCAAAATATTCATAATTTTAATCATGATTTAAATATAATATAAATTTATTATATATGTATTTATAGTATTCCATAAAATTTATGGATAGAAAATGAATTACATCGTTCATGGAGACGACAAGTCGTACGTATGCACGAATGTTGTTTCCACTTACTCAAAGGATTGAACATAATAAAGGTAAATTATATATCACATTTCTAGAATATTTTATATTTCATATATATCATATATATTCATTAAATATATCTTTATTACCATTCATGTAAAAATAAAATGTAAAACAAATCACATAACTACATGGAGGTGGTACCCTAAACATACACATGAGTGATGTTATCCTTTTCCAATGGATTAGAAGGTAAGAAGGTATGTAACAACCCAAGATTTTTTTATTTATTTTTTTAATTAATTTATTAACTTTTATTTTTTTACATTTTACACAACACTGAATATATATTTTGTTATATGAAAGAACTATGTATTTACTGAGTTATACACAACCCCGTGTTATGATTGCTCTACACGCAACACTTAGATTATATTATTGTAAACACAACACTATTTTTGGGTTTTGTTACACACAATTACTAGTTCCATTGATAGTTTACTTTACACACAAGACTGAGTTCTACCAAACTACAATATATTATTAATATTTTTATTAAAATATTATTATAGCTACCCCCTAGCCATTAGAATAGAGGTTATGAATACGATTAAATAAGTTTTGAAAATATGATTTATAAATGTATATAGAATTAATCCTTTGGTTATCAATTATTATAAGTGAATGTATGAATTATTTTAAAACAAAGAAGCTTCTTTTCTAAGAAAACTATTTTTCTATGTACAAACGTAATTTTATCTCAATAAATTAAACAAACCACTTTTGTGTAATTTTTTCTATAATATTTATATATTATACATTCAATGAATATTTTTTATACTCATCCAATATATTTTATAGCTATAACATAAGAATAAATCCAATTTTATGAATAAAAAGATGTATTTTTCTAAATGGTAAGTTTACAACCTTTTAATGGAGAATCCATTTTAAATCTAGTTTTAGAAACTTTTATAATTTTTATTTGATAAAAATAAAATTAATTTTTGAAAGATAAATATAAAAATTTAATTTGGGTGAATTTTTGGTACTTTGTTGAGAACCTTCATATTTTGATGAATAGTTAATAATACGGAATTTTAGTTCAAAACTGCATTTTCGTCCAATTTATTTATATATTTAAATAATGTTTTTAATTAATTTTTAAGTATAATTATATCAATTTTATATCATTTAAATCAATTTAGTTAATTTTAAATAATTTCAAATTAAATCTATTTATAAAAACTTAGTAATCCTTTGAATATTTTTACTTTAAAAACCTTCTTTGTCGCCTCATCTACGGGATTAACTTTAAATTAATTTTTTCCATTTATGCGATTAGAATTTTTAAAAATGGAATAAATATTTTTAATAAAAATAATTTATAATTTATATTAAGTTCAACTTTGTTTCTATCCAAAAATATTAGTGAAAGTAATTACAATTAATTATAGTGATTAAGGTAAAAACAATACTACTTAATAGTTAAACTTTAATATTAAGAGCCTAAATGACCTAAAAACATTTTAAAAAGAAATTTTATGGAAATATTTCAACCAATTACCATATTTTATTGTATTTTAAGAATTATTATAGGAACGTGATTTAATTTATACCTCTCAATAGTGCTTACCTTTTCATATTTACAAGAATGTCGCTCATCCTCCTCTATAAAAGGGCACCCACCCACTCGCTTCCCTACACCTCTCAAGACACTTTGTCTCATCCAAAAACTACTGAACTTATCTCCCATAATTCATCTTATAAACCTATAATCTTTACTTTGTGAATAAATCCAACCATGGAATCCCTTTGGTGCAAACAAAACGGAGTTACTCAATGAAGAGGCAACATCCTTCTAAAAGATCTTTTGTTTTATTTTCATTCTCCAACCCATAAAATATTATTATTCCATGATTATATAATAACATAATTATCTTAAATATACTGATATTTTTTTATTCTAAGGTTTCAATCTAAACTTACACACACTTCTGTATAATGGGTATTGAACTTACCATTCTTCTGTACGGGGAACTACTGCCTCATGAAATGATGTTGTTGGGTTTCCTTTACCACATATCATGGTTGGAAATTATTATAGACACTATTTTTTATATTATATATATATTTATTATATATTTATGCTTCTATAATTTCTATATAACAAATATCTTCATGCTTTCCATTTTGTGTAAATACGATAATTTCGTTTGTCGAAATGTGGATTATTGCCTCTTCAAAGTGATGTGATTCATTCACAATTTACATAGAATGTATTAAGGATGGGTTTAGTAAAATTATATGATATATATTAAATAATAATTATAATTTAATTATATTATATATATATATATGAAAATATTTAATTTAATTTCCTTTAAATATGACAAGAAAAAAAATAGCATTCATGCATATGTACGGTCTACCGTCTCCATGAATGTTATATTTCATTTCCTATATATATATTTCATAGATTATCATAAATATTTATATAACGAATATATATGATATATAATTTTTTTTACATTCATGAAATAATTAAATCACCATCTAAGTAATATGATTAAGAATAACAAGTCAAAACATGTATGATAAACAAAGCGGTTATTACCCGAAATGTTTCTTTAAAATGGAACTGTTAATAAACGAGTAATATAAAGTCATAATTGAATCATATATGGTATTATATATATAATTATGATTATTTTGTAGATTTATAATAAAATTATATTTATTATAAAGGTGTTTTTAATGTGTACAAAGAAATTCAATACTTAAGGTAACGATTTTCTCATCTCACTTTTTATATTCGTGAGATACATTCCATGTTCACCACTCGTTTATTTTGTGTGGTGTATATAATACCCATGAATGTATTATATGATACTTATAATTAAATTTTCGAGTATTTACATATACATTTTATGATCTCACTATAATGGTTTTATGTTTCAAAAGTTACCAAATCGTTAAAGTGGTTTTGTTTCAATTTTTCTTATTTGAGACTCATGACGCGTTAGGCACATATATTTTTCCATTAGGTGAATATACTACCTTTGAAATGTTATATCATGAATTTTATTATTTTCATGATATTATAATATTAATTTAATAATATTCTCCTATGGGGATCATGGTTCAATGTTACCAATGTGGTAACAGTTTATTGATATAATCTCATTGTTTATCAGGATTGTTTATGATTATGCTTACATTGATGAAATATTATGATCCATCTCTCAAGAAGTCTCATATATTTTATTCTCCTATGGTTATTCATGATATATTAATTTATTGGTATCATTTTTCCACTATTTGGTACTTAATATAATTAAGAAAGTTTTTTTAAGAAAATCTGACTTTATCTCTCACTTTTGTCGGAAATCTATGTTCTTTCAAAACTATGTTTTCTAAAAAGTTTTTTAAAAATGTTTTATGTTTAAAAAGTGTTTTAAATATTTTCGATATTTAATTATTAGATTTAAAATTATTTTAAAATAAAAAGGCTTTCAAAATTAATTTTAATCTTCTTTTATTATTTTTTAAAGAAAATGGTTTTCAAAATGTTTTCAAGATTTTTTTATAATTTTTCAAATAAAAAGTCTTTCAAGATGTTTTAAAGATTCTTTATATGTTATAAAGGTTATGTTTTTAAAAAAAATTATGTTATAAAAATATTTTTTGAAAGTGGAAATAATATTTTCCTCAATAAATGTTTTAAATTATTTTTAATGATTCCCTTATATTTTTTCAAAGTGATTTAAAATAAAATGATTTTGAAAAAAAATATGTTTTAAAAAAGTAATTTTCAATAAAGAGTCATGTCCAAGTGATCCTCAAAAATCCTTATCAATCAAAGATGATATGATTTGATATTTTTTATTCTTTACTAGTGTTATGATCCATGAAAATCTTTCTTATTCTTTCTTTTAATGGTTTATGGTTATAATGAAAAGTTGTTTATGAAACTCATTTATCTTCCCTGGGTTATACCATGATAAAATTGTTATGAATCCAATGTCTTTTCATGGGTTATCCTATGATGAGATTATTTTTAATCCTGTCTCTTTTCCACATGTTATGATAGGATTAATTATTTATAATATCCATTTCATTTCATGGGTTATGATATGATGTTTATGAAACCCATTTATTTTTATGGTTCAATATATAGTGAAAGTTTTATTATATTATAAAACATATATGTATGATTTTATTATGTGATGGGTGGGGCCTATATCTCCCTCCAATGAATTGGGTAAAGATTTATATTTCATGAGTATGATAGGGCTAGAACAATAAGTGAACATGGTTTGGTAATACAGGGTTGGAATAAGGAGTGAACTAGATTTATTAATACAGGGATGGAATGAGCAGTGAACTCGGTTCAGTAATACAAGGCTGGAATGAGGAGTAGAATCAGTTTAGTAATACAAGGTTGGAATAGGAAGTGAACCCGGTTCAGTAGTACAGGGCTAGAATGAGAAGTGAACCCGATTCGGTAAAGGACTTTGTCCTCTAAGATGGTCTTGGGAGCAAACCTTGACTATTAATATAGTTTGGGGAGTGAACCCATTTCACCAATATGTCCTTGGAATAAATCCTTGACTTCTATAGAAGTCATTTTATATATTTATGTGTCTACCACAATCACATGTCTTATTATTATGTTATAATCTCATAGATTAGGATATTGATTTATTTATGATTAATGTCTTATGAATTTGAAATATTTATTCCATAACTCTTTTTTATGATCTTTAATGTGTATGTTATGATCTTCTAATGTTAAGATCATATTCTCATACCCTTATATTCATGTTATTCTTACATATCTCTCTTGTTTACTATTACTAAGCATCTGAGCTCACACCTTTCGTATGTTTCCTCTTCCTAGGTTATGTAGAAATGTTTTAAATATGAGTTCTAAAGGTTAAGATATTTAAGGTAGATTTTGAAGATCGTTCACAAAGTTAGAAGATTATGTTTCCAAGTTTACAAAGACACTAAACTATTACAATCCTTAAGCATGTATTTTTGTAATGTATTGATTATTCATATCAAATTATGTAATATCCAGGTATGTTAATCATGGGTTTATATAAGTTAAATGTGATATTATAATTAAAAAAATCTAAATATGTAATAAATATAATATATAAATAATAAATCCATCATTATCTCCAATCATGATAGGAGGTGATAGAAAATGAATTACATTGGTTCATGGGCTGGTAGTCCTTTGTATACACGATTGGAAGTTTTGTTTCCCATTAGATGGTATAAGTAATGTATAGAGATTATTCCATTAAAATAATAATATATCAGTATATGGGAGATATTAATTTTATTATATTATCATAGTTAATGAATATTTGAAGTAGGTGGAAGAAGAAATAAAATAAAAATGATCGGTTAAGAATAAAACCACTTCTTCCTATAACCTCCTTAGTTTTTTAAAAAACTAATTATTTAGATACTTGGGTAGGAATTGGATGAACCAAAAGGATTTGGGAGTGTAAATAGGAGACAGGAATCAGTGCCCTTTTATAAGTGGGGGAGAGGACGCACATAGAATTTTTTAAAAGAAAAACGTTTTCCCATGTTTTACACATTCCAAAAGTCTAAAAAATGGCTCATTATTGAAACTTAAATCATATAAGGTTGAAATATATAAATAAAATATCATTTGGACGAGTTTTTAGGTCATTTTAACCCTAATATTTTTAGTTAAACCCTTGATAAAATCATTTTAACCTTAACTATGATAATTAATTTTTAATATTTTTACCTTTAATTATGAAGAAAATTTAATTTCAACATATTATATAATATTAATTATGATGATTAAAAATATAGAATCCATTTTATAAATTCAATTGCAAAAATTATAATAATTTAATTTAAAATTAAACCCATAGACATAGTGAAAAAACAATTTTCTAAAGAAAACATTTTTATATATATAGAAAGTTTTAATCTAAAATTCAATTTTAAATTGATTAAAATAAAATTAATTGAATTAATTATGATATAATTTAACTAATATAATTTTTAAAAATATATTAAAAAAATGTAGCTTAATAATTTTTTAAACGAAAAGGCAGCTTTTAATAAAAAATAACACTCTTCATTATTCATTAAAAAATTAATATTTTTATAAAATTCTCAAAAATTCACAGTAAGATAATTTTATTATTTTTATTCCTAAATTGAATTTAATTTTTTTAAATAAATTTTCTAATAGTGGTAAAAATTATTATTTTTTATTTTCTCACAAAAAGCTATAAAAATTATAGTTAAAGAAAAAATTATTTTCAAATAATATAATGACATTAAAAAAAATAAGTTCTTATTTATCAATATTTTTTTTATCTAAAAAATCATATTTATTTAAAAAAATGTTATTCCTATTTATACCTTCAATTTTAATGGCTGAGTTATAACAGTCTTGTTTAAATAAAAATATTAATACTATATCATGGTTCGTTAAGATTTGATGTTGTGTGTAATGCAAGCTATCAAATAAATTAAATTTATTTGAAAAAATATACTTCATGAAATATCAAGGTGTAAAAAAACTAACCAAGATGTATTCCTTGAAATTTAACCCTTTTCATTGAGTTTATTTCTAGACACCAATTTCATTCCTATAACATTCTTTTCTTCCAGTCGAAGAACTAGTTCCCAGGATTTAGTTTTGTCAGTTTGATCTAACTCTTCATTCATTTAATTTAACAATTATTTATACTCGACTTATTCCAAAATTTATTTGAGTTCCACCTTTGAGATAAGTGTTTTTCTATTTTCAAACCTCAATCTATATCTTATATTAACTTAACCTACCTACCTTATGATGATATTATATATTTCAACTTGTTTTTATAAAGTATATAATTTAAGAGTTTTTTTCTCTTATTATTATCCTCATCACTATAATGATCAAAATATATTAGTACACAATTATTCTTGTATTCAAATTCATTTTCATTAGCTTCTCAAGAAGTTTCCATTCTATCCTCTAAAGAAATATTCACATCATATTCAATAAATTCTTTCAAGGTGAATTAATTTTCAATTAATTTTACATAAAAGTAATCAAATAAATTATATATCCATTTATTCTAACATTTTTAACTTATTATGTTGGGTTAATATACTATGAAAACACATTCTTCCACCTTTTCATCAATATTTTCTAAATCTTGATTTTTTATCTTCATTAAGGAAGGACTCCCAAAAACCTTAAAATGTATCATTTTCAAATTCTTTTTATACCATATCTCATAAAGATTCATCTTTTATTCTAGTCCTATTAAGAATATATATTTAACATGTATAGTTTTACTTATAACATATATCATGAAGGACTTTAACATTTCATATCCAATAAGCATGATTCTTCTCATATCTACTAGACTTTTGTTTTTCCTTTCCACAACTCCATTCTATTGAGGAGTGTTGGGAGAATTATACTGGTGTTTAATTCCAGGATTATTTAGGTAGGACATGAAATAGTTACTTGTGTAATAATTTTAATTTTCTATTCTTATCAGTCTATATAGGTTAGAATGTATGAGCTCAAATGGTTTGGTGAATAGAATTTCAACTTTCTTATAACTTACACTAACCATCCACTATTTTCTAGTAAGTTATGATATTAAAATCATCTTTTCTATTAAGGTTTGGTATATCCCTTACAAAATATTCCTCTAGAATTATGCTCATACATTTATGGAATATATGGATAATCCTCTACATCCATAGCTTGTTTTCATCCTAAGCACTCAAATAGTAGGAGTATATAGGATCACCAATCTAAAATAAATCACCACTAGTTCTTTCTCCCTTACTAAAAAATTTACCATATTTCAAAAATCATATGATAAAATAATATTTTTGGAAGATTAATTCCTTCCCATCATCATAGAGTTAGCTAAAAATTGGTAATTTTTGTTTAATTCTATTAATAAATATAACTTTCTTTGACTTTAACTTCTGTTCATTAACTTTTTCATTCCAGTTCCTTTTATTTTTAAGGAAATGTAATTTCAAAATTTGACTACTCCTCCCTCATGTTAATTAATTTGTTTCAAAATTTACACATTACCTATCATATGTGTGGAATGGTCACGGTCAAGTATGCATAGATAATGCTTTTTTCTATTATTTAGAGTTATCTCAATAATAAAATATTTATCTTTTATCTTTATTTTCTTTGTTTCTTTTATTTTATGGTACAAGTAAGTTTACCTATAAGTTTTTTCTTACAATCTTTAAAATAGGGACCCATTTGGTCAAATCCTATACAAATCTCCTTTATATGGTTAAATTGATTTTTTCTTAATGGGTTTTTAACTTTTGATGCCTTTTCTTTTACATCTTCCATTAACTTTAAGAAATTACTTCATTTTCTTCCATTATTTCTCCCCCTTAATTCATTCTTACAACTAGGGAGAGACATGTTGTACCAAAAATTATATTCCTTTTGTTTTAATATCTTATAAAACCAAAAATATTATTTGAACCTTAATCTTTCATAGTAGTATGGTTGTCCCAAGGAATTTTTTTTAAGATTCAATAGACATTCTATAACACTCTATGATTTTAAAATATGAAACTCTTGTTTGATAGAATATATGATATGAAAATTTTAGCTTAAATAAGAATATAACACCCTAAGACTTTAAAATATATTTCTTTTTAATTAAATTTAATCTCTTTGATATCTTGTGGAATACTCAACCCCAAGTCTAAATGAACCATAATAAAGAATACTATTAAAACCCAGCTGTTAATTTAAAGGTATGAATAAGAATAACAAAATTATATAAATTATATGTTTTTCAAATTTATAAAATAAATTAAATGTTTATCTGTTGATTAGAAATTAAATAAGTACCATTTTAAATAAAAATAACTATTTTCTGAAAAACTGTATTTTTCAAAACAGTTGTTTAGTCTCATTTTTTTATACATAATTTAAAATTAATTTTTACCACTTTATGAAAATTTACATTACAACATGAATTAAATTTTTTAAATAATCATATAAAAATTTACATAGGTTGAAATTCAAGGATTTTTTAGAAAATAATTATTTTTCAATGAATAGTGAAAACACCGATTTTTGTAAATCTTCAAATTATATAGAATAAATTAAGTAATTTAAAAGGACCATTATGATTTGATTTTGATTTCAAGTAACATAATTATTATTTAGTTATATTTATTCTAATGATTTATATTTTAATCACCTTTATCATATATTTGTTAATAAGTGTATTTTTGGGTTTCAAAACACATTTGTTTGAAGACTGTCATAAAGAGAATAATGTTTCCCTATTTTAATTAATAAAAATAACCCACAATTAGGAATTATTTAAATTAAAATTATATATTATGAATAAAAAAATTTAATTTTAAATTCATATAATGATTATTTCTATTCAAATAGTTTGAATAAGATTATGTTTTCCCTGAAAAATACATTTCTTGAAAACTTTTTTTTTCAATGCATCTATATGTTTAAATTTAAATTGAATTTTTTAACTTTTCTGAATTGAATTTGTAAAAATGGATTACATATTTAGAATCAACATAATTTATATTATCAAATGAGGTCAATTTAATTTTTGACCATAATTAATAGAAAAAATAGTAAAAATTATTTATCGGCGTAAAGGTGAAAACATGTTTACCTAGGGTTAAACTAATAATATAGGGGTTAAAATGAAAACAATATTTTTAAAAATCTATTTTATAAACATTATAAACTCTTGTGATCTATAATGTACCATTTTGGAGTTTTTTTCATGAGACAAATGTGGGTATCACGTTATCTTTTCAAAAATTCCAAGTGTGTACTCTCCCCCACTTATAAAAATCTACCAACTCTATACAAATATTCACACTTACAAAAACATTTTTTTCAGAAAATACCTTTCAAAATAAATTAATTATTTTCCTCCACACATCCAATATTTCTTAATTTAATTAGGAAACCTTCCTAATAAGTCTTTAGGTATAAACCTAAAGAGACTCTCCAAAGAAGAGGTAAAATTTTTAAACACGTGTACTTGTTTAATTTATTCTTCCACATACTTAAAATAATATCAAAATATTATAAAATAATTACACCATTATATAATATATACTAAGATTTTATTATGTTAATTTCATAACTGAAATCTATATTCACTTCCATAAAATGGGAAATGAAATCATCTATCATGTGTACTACAGACTACCGCCTCCCAAACCAATGTAATTTGTTTTCCATCACTACCTTTCAAGGTAGGATATAATAATGTATTTAGAATATTTATATGTTATTTATGAAATTATTATACTTATTTACTTATTATATCATATATACCTTCTTACTTACCATTCCATGGGGTGATCCAATAATGTCACTTGTGTGTACGGTGGATTATCGCCTGGCGAAGCAATATAAATCATTTTTCACTTACGCTTTACATGGAAGGAAGTAAGGATAAATTTATTGAAAATATGTGATATTTTTTATTTATACATTAGTTCATAAATATAATATAAAATATAACTTATTTCCTTCTAATCTTTTGGAAAAAATAGCATTGCTTATGTGTACGTGTGGACTACCGCCTCCACATAGCGATGTGAAATGTTTTTCATTTTTTTTAAAATGGATGGTAAAAAGTTTTTATTTGATTAATATAAATTATATTTATAAAATAATATGATTATTTAATTTTTAATTAAAATTTATTTCCCTTTCATTCCATCCATTTATAAAAATAAAAATAGTATTCATGTGTATGTACGACTTACCGTCTCCATGAAGGGTTTAATCAATTTTCTATGTAAAAATTTAATAGATTAATATAATCACATATATAATGAATATATTGGATATTTAAATCATTTTTAAAATTATTAATATTATATAACCATGATCAAAGTAAAAGGACATAATTTACCGAACTAAAACATACATGAAAAATTAACCAATTATCACCTAAAGTAGTAATTTTAACAAGGAATTGTTAATAAACAGGTGATGAATGATTATAAGTAAATCATATATGGTATGAAATATATTATTGTGATTATATAATAAATTTATAATAAACCAATATTTATTATATATTATTTCTTAACACATATGAAGAAAATGAGGCCTAAGGTGAAGATTTCTCACCTCACTTTTAATTTCCTGTGATGTATGCCATATTAACCAATTATTTATTTTTTGACATGTATATACAGTCCCTATTTATATATTATATTATGGATATATTTATATTCATGGTATTTAATGTTTCATTTAAATTTATTTCTTTCATTGGTCTTACAATTCAAAAGATACCAAAGTGTAAATGGTTTTTTTTATAATCTCATTATTTATCAGGACCGTTTATGATTAAATTTATGATGATGAAATATTTTGAACTATCACTCAATAAAATCATTAATTTTATTATCCTATGTTTATTCATGAACTTTTCAAGTAATAGTTCGATTTTATTCTCTTTCGTGCTGAAAACTTTTGTGATAATGTTTTTAAAAAATATGACTTTATTTCTCTATTTAGTTAAAAAAAATTATTCCAAAACTAGGTTTTCTAAAAATGTTTTCAAAAACATTTTTAAAATTATCTAAATTATTTATTAAATAAATTTTTACCCATTTTTGAATTTTTACATAAATTTTTTAAAGTAATAATCATTTCATTTTCTAAATAAGGCTCATTTAGATTTTATCGAAAATATGGAATGAACTTTTTAAAAGTTTATAGGATATAAAAAAATTATTATTGTCCTGACCAATCAAGGTTTTAAATATTAATTTATATGTTTCAAAGATTTTTTTCATAGATTTTTTTTTCAAAATATTTTTTGAACTTTTAGTTTTAAAAATATTTTCAATGCGAAAAGAAGATTTTTCTCAAGAAAGTTTTTAATTGAATTTTTAAGGTATTTTTATTCATCAATGAAATAAAACCTTTTTTTTACTTATGATACATTGGGGATATATTATATTTATATCATCCTTATTTTTTATTTGAATATTTTATGAACTGATTATGTATAATTTTATCTCTATTCACCATATTACTCTGAATGGTTTATGATTATGTTTATTGATTTGGTAAATTATTAAAACTTCATATGTTAGTTTTTAGTATGAATTTTTATGTTGATTATGCTTCACCCCTATTATATAAGAAATTTATTTTACTTATTAAGTGATGTTTTGGGCCCACTAAAGCCCCTTGATACATCAGAAGGTCTCACGAGAAAAACTAGGTTGAGTTTTTGGACGAGGCCTTACCTATTTATGTAAGATGTCTTGGAACAAGGCCTTGAAGGTATGGTTATGATGTTGGTTATTATGTATTATCTCATTATGAGATTAGTTATTAATTTTCATGTTATTATTTTATTAGTTATAATATCCATAGATAATTTTCAATCTCATGTGATTATTTAGATGGCTTTTTTATCATCAATTATTCATATCAAATTATGCTCAAGTTATTTTTTAAATAGAATGTGTTTTATTTATTTACCCTGACATATTTATTATTCTTATTTATTCATGATATATTTTACTATATGAATACACTTACTAAGTATCTGAGATTACCCCTTTCTTTTGTTTAATTTTCCCTTGGATACTAAGAAGTGTTTTATGATTGATATGTAATAATATGATGAGATAAAATATGGAATTATCAAAGAAAACACTTTTCATATTTTATATTTTCAATTTTAATGAGAATTTCAAATATGTTTCTATTTTACCAAGACTACTAAACTATTAATTCCTTTAGGATATTATTCCTTTTATCTTATGCGAATGAAATAAATTAACCATCAACTATCGACTACTAAGGTCGAGGTATTTACAGTTGATGTTAGAGGAAGTTTAGTAGAAACTTTGAGAACTAGATTTGGTAAAACATTTACTAGAGAGAAAAAATCTATGTCTAAATATGAGGATAATTCTAATTATAAGATAAAATCATAATGTTTTGGTAAGGTACTGATTATGTGGTTTTCCAAGAAATATATCTCTATTTGGATATTATAAGTGGATGTGGTTCTAGTACAGACATACCTAGGGGTAATAACTCCAAAAAAAGAACATTATTCTAGACTCAATAGTTACCTGATACATTAAAATGGTCCTTATTGTGCACCTGGATTGAAACTCCCAGGGGATATTCTTAAGATAATGAACATTTTTTTAAAAACCATTATTAAGGATTTAAAAATGTTTTATGATTTTTATTCTTTTCCAAATAAACTATGTTTATTATTATGAGATTATCCATGTATAAATTTTTCAATTTATATTAGGTGTTTCACTAGTTTTGGGATTATACATTATGTTTCATAGTGTTATGATATAATCTAATCTATCAAATTTTTTAGATATGATACCTCGTAGAATTAATGGAAACCGTATCAATTCTTATACCCTATGTAGAGATTCCCCTTTTGGTCAAGATATTGGAACTATATTTGAATATATAGAAATAACTGATCAAATTATAACCACATTGGGTAATTGGACTCATGTTATGAGAAATAACCTTTCTTATATGGATCATCATGATTTTCTACCAAGTTATGTAATAATTTTATAATGCTTTATACATCAGTAACCTATATCATTTAATGGGAATAAAAATCCATTTTTATCTAAGAAATGGATAAGTTCCTTATAGAAGATATTTCTTTCTTTGGGAAGCATTAAAATAGATAAATTTTTCATGGAGGTTTATCATCTCTTAGGAGACGCAGATCAATGGTGTTCATTGATTCAAAACACTAAGGATGAAGAAAAAATATAATACATGGAATTGAAGTAATTTGAGGTACTCTTATAAAAAAAAGTATTTTACTCATGAATAATGAGTGGATACAGAGATAAAATTACCATTTATAAGAAAAAAGGAAGATGAAAATGTATATAAGTATGGTGAAAAATTTACAAGGTTATAAATGAATGTTATGAAGTATATATGTAATCCAAAGAGAAATAATTTTCTAAGTATCAATTACTATCTAGATAGATAAATAATTTTCCAAGTCTTTTGTATTCGAAGGGAAGAAAGAGTAGAAAATGTTAATAGAGAAAAATATAGATATGGGGAAGAAGGTAAAGAATTATTTCTCATATGTGATAAAGGTGGAAGGAATCACCCTAGTACTTTTTGGACTGGGATGGTTGTTTGCTACAAGTGTGTATAGAAAGACCATTATGCTTGTTATTGTAAGTAAAAGAAAAAAACATCCAATGTTAATTTCTTAAAATGTAAGGATATGGTGAAATGTTCAAATAAAACCCCCAAGCATCAAGTTAATATACCTGATAAGAAAATATGGGATCAAGTTAAATATTATGCTACAGATGAAGTTGAATGATTAAATTTCTTGTGTTTGGTTTCATGAATTGTGTTATAGGATTATTTTATAAATTATATTATATTTATAAGAATAATGAAATGTATAAGGATTGTACTATAATAGTATTTCTTTAAGTATTTTCAATAATATTTTAAATGGTATTGATGACCAAGAAAAGTGATTTAGTGGTAAGTTGATCTTTTTAGAAAACATATGATTAAGGTAATATAACCCTTATTAAATGTCTTATGTTGAAATAATGATGATAAAGATATGTTTACATGATAATATTGGTGTAAATTAAATTGGTTATTGATTTATGTTTTATGTTATCTCTGCTAGAGATTACTATATTTTTATAATTATGTAATAAACATGATAATTCAATATTTTATATAAGGAATAAGGAGAAAAACGATTTTTATAATCATGTATGTTTTTATTAAGGTTTTATAGTGATAATTATACTCACATATTTCAAATGTCACATTAAGAGCCTCTTAATTTTTTTTGGGGAATATAATGTTATATTTATTAGTCACCACCCTTATGAATTTTTAGACATTGAATTTTGTTAGAGATATATTTTAAAGGTATTAAGGTTAACTATTTATGGAATGGATGAAGTTGAAATTTGGGTGTTTTTGGATAACTCATGATAACCATTTTGGTTTTTGAAAATATTAGAGGAAGGACTTGACATTATATTATGGATCTTATGACATATTAAAAGTTAATTTTAGTTCTCCAAGCATGAAAAATTCAACTTCAATACTTAGAATTTTGGAAAAAAATATGAGATTGTGGTGTAAGTTGATTAAGGATTAAATTATATTTTTTAGGTAAGTATAGTTAGTTATGTTCATATTTTAGAAATTAGAGTAATTACTCAACTCTAGTAAAAGGATCTTGAAAAAAATATGTTATCCAAGTACCTTCATTTTTTATGAATCAATGATCTTTTCATGAGTACATATGACATTTTGTCTCTATAAATAGTGTGATCCATTTTCTATATCTAAATTTTATAGATTAATATAATCACTTATATAATTAATATATATAATATTTATATCATGTTTAACATTATGGAGATTATGGAACCATGATCAATGTAAATGGACTTAAATTACCAGACAAAAACATACATGAAAAACGAATCAATTATCACCTGAAATAGTGATTATAACAAAAAAATGTAAATAAACAGGTAATAAAAGACTATAATTAAATAATATATGGTATAAAATATTTAATTATTGTTATATAATAGATTTATAATAAACCTATATTTATTATATAGTATGTTCAACCAAGTAAAAAGGTAATCAGACCTAATGTAAGAGTTTATCGCCCCACTTTTACTTCCGTGAGATGTGTGTCATATTCACTACTTAGTTATTTTTTGTGGTGTATATACTTCCCATTTTTATTTGTTATATCATGAGTATCTATATATTTCTAGTATTTAAAATTTTATTCAATGTTATTTCTTTCATAGTATTATAATTCAAAAGTTACAAAAGTGGTAATAGTTTATTTTACAATCTCATCATTTATCAAGATTGTTTATGATTAAATTTATGATGATGAAATATTATGATATATCACTCAATAAAATCATTAATTTTATTATAAAATTATTATTATGATTTTTTATGTAATATTACCATGTTATTTCTTTTTTACTTAAAATGGAGATGAAAATGTTTTTTAAAAAAACTGACAAAATTTCTCTCTTTAGTTAAAAATCCTTTTTCTTCTAAGATATGTTTTATAAAAAAATATTTCAAAAATGTTCATCACATTATAAAAATAATTTATTAAATATATTTTTGAACATAATTTAATTTTTATAGAAACTTTTTAATGGAATATTCATGCTTTTCTCCAAATAAGGCACATTTAGATTTTATCAAAAATGGGAAAGGACTCTTTGTTTTAACATGTATAGCATGTATAGAATTTTCAACCATCATGACCACTCAATGTTTTAAAGATTGATTTATAAATTCCAAATTTTATTTTAAAATAAAATTATTTTCAAAATATTTCATTAAATTTTATTTTTAAAAATATTTTCTTTGTGAAAAGGATATGTTCTTTAATAAAGTTTTTAATGGCATTTTTATGGTATTTTTATTCATCAATGACATAAATCCTTCATTTTACTTATGATACATTTGGAAAATGTTGTATTTATATCATCCTTATTATTTATTGGACGTTTTATTGTTATTTTTATTGTGGATGTATAATTTTATTATCATTCTCCATATTTCTCTAAATAGTTTATGACTATGTTTATTGATTGGGGTAATTATTAACATTTCATATGTTTATTGTTCCATATGAATATTTATATTGATTATATTTCACCCATTTCATATGATGAATTCATTTGACTTAGTGAGTGATAGGGAGGGTCTACTATAGCCCCTCAATTAATTGTTAGGTCTCATGAGATAAACTAGCTTACGTTTTTGGTCGAGGCCTTATCCATTTATGTAATATGTCTTGACAAGAGACCTTGAAGGTGTGATTATGATGTATGGAATTATAAATTCCCTCATTATGAGATTATTTATTTATGCCCATGTGATTATTAGATTAGTTAGAATATACAATTATAAGTTTCCATATCATGTAATTATTTATATGGATTTATTTGATCATAAATTATTCCAAACATTTTTTGATTAGGTTATTTTTTAAATAGATTTGTTTGGTTATTTACCTTTCCATATTGATTATGATTATTTATTAATGATAACTTATATTTTACACATACCCTTACTGAGAATCTAATCTCACCCCCTTCTTAATTTTATTTTCCTTGGGATACTAGGATGTGTTTTATGATTGATATATAGGGATATTCTATGGGGAAATATGCCATTCTCAAATAAAACACTTATTGTTTTTTATTTTTTCAATTGTAATATTAATTTAGGTATGTATCTATTTTTTCCAAGACTAATAAACTATTTTATCCTTCAAGATGTGATTCTTTATATATTATTCTATTTTAATAAATTCACCCATGAATCTAGGCTACTAGGGTTGGGGTTCTTACATGATACAACATCTGATTTCCACTAATATGGGGAATCATTCTTACAGAATATAATTTTATCTTTTTTGATGTGAAAGATTTATCATATGCTTTCTCAAACAAATATCTTACATTATTGGTTCTTAAATATAAATAGTTAGTAATATCAAATGAACTTTAAAATTTAGTGGATATAGATTCACCTGATTTTTTTGATGGGTTCTCTCAGCAACTTTATATTGTTTAACATTCACATCTTAATATTTGTTTAAAATATTATTCATATTATAGAAAGTATTTTCAACATCAATACATTATGATTGTTTCATATATGCATTATTCCTTATCAGTAATTTTTCATCAAGTTATTTCACTATTTTCTATGTTATGCAACTTTAATCTCAAGATTTTAAATTTAAATTATGTACACGTCTTCCTTTTTTAGAAATTATTATTTTCCTTCATTCTTATTTTCACTTTCCTATTTCAATACTCAAGATTTTTTCTTAAGTTTGGTATTTTTCACAAAACATGCCTCACGTTATGATCTCATTATATGTTCCATATAAGTTTCTTAACCTCCTTTTTCTTCACTACTTGAGGTATCTTCCTTCATTTTGTTGTGATCCATGAAGGTTTTAAACTTCTATAAAACTAAATCTTTTTATGAACTATTATTAGTAGAGTCATACACTTCCTTTTTACTCAACATAATTATTTTTCTCATTTCAATGAACCTTTTCTTAATTTTATTGAATTATTGAACTTCATTTGAAGTTTTACCCCACTTATTTCTTTGAGGTTTTTATTCAGGATCATCATTATAATGTTCTCCATATTTCTTATTAGAATATTTTATTGAAAAATTCCTAATCCCCACACACTCAAAATATTTGAGAGGGAGTTTTAGTTTATACTTTTTTTTTCTTTTCCAAAATTCCTATAGGTAAGGGATATGATCCTTTTATTCTCTTCGCCATCATATTTCTTATCTTTTTTATTCACTATATCACATTACCTTATCTTCAATTTCTTAGATTTTCAGCTTCCTCATACCTTCAAAATCCATTTAATCCTTTATATTATTTTTTAATACTAGATCTTAACTTAAATTAAATACAAAAAACATGTTACGTAGTTTATCAAGAGTTAAATTATCTCTATCTTACAATCCATATACTTTACGATAAAACTTATCTAAAAATTTCCTATTCATTTTTTTAACAATAGTTGAATTTTTTATAACACATTTTAATCCTCTTATGTAGTTGACAATTTCATCCACTCAGGTATAATAATCATCAGTATTTTCTTCTTCCACCACCCAAACATATTTGAACCTACTTCTTAAGATTTAATGCATTTCTCAATTTACTTTTATATTACCTATAAAGATACATTCACTTTTTCTCCATCTTTCCTTCACAATTTAGATACTTATCACAATCATATAAAATTTTATCATACAATGACATTAGAATAAAATTCCAAACTTTTTCATCAACCTTTAGATTTAATTTTTCAATAAATGACATAGGAGAATATTTCTACGTGGGTCTAAATCCTATATTATTTTCATCAATCACCTCTTGGACAAGATAAAATAAATTTTATATCATTTTATTTTTCCATCTATGAAAATTTTAACCATAAAATATAGGACTACCACTATTATTGACTTTGTTGAGATTATCCATGAAAAATAAAATTGGTATCCTATAGAAGGAATCTTGGTTTATCTAATACCAATTGAATTTCTTAGGAATATGTAGACCACTAAGAAGGGAGGTTGAATCAGTGGTGATCTCTTTATAATTTAATTTCACTTTAAATTAACCTCTACAACGTGTTAAAGTTTTGATCATTTCAACTTTAAAACTCAACCTCACAAAATTATAATGATAAAGAAGATAAATGCATGGAACATAAATTTTTACAGGGTTTGGTCCTAATGTGGTTACCTAGTCCTTTTCATGTTGACTCCCATAAATCCATATATATCCATTAAATAATGAAAGTGAATAAAAATGATCTAACACTCATCAATATCCTTATGTGTTCCAATAGAAAATATTATTGGTTCCCACCATTTACAAGAATATATTCTTTTATTGGTCCAATGTAATATTGTAACTTTTAATTATTATAACATTAAAATCTGTCTGGTAAAAATTTTATAGAACTTATTTTATCAAAATATATAATTTTGGCCTCTAAAATTTTCAAAATTCTATAATTTATAACATTATTCTCAATAAAAATAATTCTAAAACTATATAACTTCTTGGACCCATCTGATTTTTAAAACAAAGTTGGTCTGCCAAAACTCTAATATCACTTTTCTCAAAATTCCCAAAATCTTCACAAGAATACTCAAAAGAGTTTTCTTCTTATATAATCATGTATATCCTATAATAATAATAGATACACAGAATTTAAATTCCTTAAATTTCAAGAATTTAAAAAAACTCTTCCAATGCCTTTAAAATATTATTACTTTATCAGAGTCAACATATCACATAAAACCTTCCATGAAATACATCTTCAAATTATTTTTCAAAACATCTTCAAAAAACGACTAGAATCATGGACAATTTTTCATGGATACTGAATATTGACCATCTATCACAACATCATCATAATTCTTTATGACTTCTTGAATGTGAATTTCCTGAATATTATCCATCGTACTAACTAGAGAAAACTTCAATAATCTTCTCACATGAATTTAATTATTTAGATATAAATCTTTTCAACATCCCTCAAATATAAATTTATTTAAGTTTTAATTCATGCATGAATATACTAATTTTGATTCTGATTTCATCTCATGGATGTATGTAAACTCCCACAGCCTTCAATTCTCAAAAAACCCTAGTGATTCCAATATGATCACCCTTCTACAACCAGTACCCAAATAAGTATCCTAACTCAATATTATAATAAATACTTATAGTTTACTTGAATCATGATAAATATACTATCATGATGTTATTTACATTGAATAAATACAATTAGTATCTTCACAATTTTTATGTCTTAATAATATTTATATGAAGTCACTTAGAACCTTTTAGTGAATGAATTTTTAGTGAATGTGCTTATAGATAAGACACTACTATATCTAAACTCATCCTCCCATTGTTTTTTTTACTTTAAACGGTTTTCTTAAACCTTATATATATTTATCCCATTTTGGTGAAATCACAAAACCTTCGTCTGGTGAATTTTCAAAGATTCTTCTAAATATTCATCTGGTGAACTTATAAAACTTCTTCCAAATCATCTCATGAAAATCTATTATTCTCAGTTATTTTTTTCTTATTTAGATAATGTAGTGACTTGATCTTCATATGATTGTGTAGTAACTCAAATTATCTAAACCACCAACATCACCTAAAATACAAAAACCATGTACAAACAAAATGTTGAAAAAAATTAAAAAAAACATCAATAATTAAAAACTAGGGTTTCTTAAATATCATAGTTATTTCCATGAGCCAACAAGATATTTATCTTAATATATACTTGTTTAATTTCAACTTGGGATTGGATTTGGTAAAACACTAGTAACACCACTTCATTTCCAATCTCAGAAAAATGATCCTCATTAGGACAACTACTTCTTCTTGATTCAATTGTTATATATTTCATAATGAAGTTACTTCTATTTATACTCACTAATTCCATGGATATATTATAACAACCATATTTAATATTTATATGTATAAAATTTTATTTTTGTTTAGTTTTACAAGTGAAAAAAGATATTAGACAATACTTATTTAAGTATATATATATATATATACTAAAATCATGGATTGTTATATTATACCACTAAAAATAGAATCATAATAAAAAATCCATTACTTAGATAAAAATATGTGAGGGTAATTTTGTCTCATTATATGCTCAAGTTCTCACATATCTTCCATATAATTATTATTTTTTTACAAAACTTTGACTAGGTGGGTTGTCCTATTCCACAATAATTTATCTATTTGATTCAATATCTCTACTGGTTTTTCCTCATAAGAGAGATAAAATTCAAATTGTACAGCTTCTGAGTTCAGTACATGTGAAGGATCTAGTATGTAATTTCTCATAATCAATACAAGGAACACATCATATACCAAATAGATGGTTGGTGGAACCATCATGCATTAATATACAATCCCAATATGATCAAGAATCTCAAAGGGGCAAATGTATCTAAGGGTTGAATTTCCCTTATTTATGAACCTCATAACCCTTTTCTAAGGTGATATATAAAGAAATACCTTATAACCCACTTAAAACTCTAAATCACATCAATGTTTATTAGCATAAATTTTCTATTTACATTGTGCTTATTTCATGTATTGTTTAATGGTTCAAACTATATTCATCATTTCTGTGATAATATTACAAACCAAAATATTTCTTTCTATGACTTCATCCCAACATGTCAAAGTTCTGCACATATTCCTATATAGATCCTCTTATGGTGTTATTTGAATACTGGTGTGAAAACTATTATTATAAGAGAACTCAACCAAAGGAAAATATTGATCCTAACTTTCTTTAAAATCTATTGACTAGGATCTCAGCATATCTTACAATGTTTGATTGTTTCTTTCAAATTGACCATAAATTTAGGGATGATATTCTATATTGAGACTAGAATATGTAACTAAAGTATATTCAAGAATCCTGTGGAATTTTAATGTGAGCCTTTTATCTCAATCAAATACAATTTAAAGTGGTACTCTATGTAGCCTTACCACGTCCTTTATATATAACATGGAAATTTGATTGAAAGAGAAATCCTCTTAAATAGTAATTAAGTGTTCCAACTTTTTTAGTCGATCCACCAATCACCAGATAACATTGTTCACATTACGGGTCTGAGGGAGACCGATGATGAAAACCGTAGTGATTATTTCTTACTTCTATACTATTATAGGTAATAGTTTCATTATCCCCTTAGATTTATGATTCTCAACCTTTACTTACTGAAATACCAGGAATCAAGATACATACTTTATGGTCTCTCATTTAATGTTATCCCACCAGAAGTGTTACTTAATATATATATATATATATATATATATATATATATATATTATTATACCTAGATGAACATAGAAGGATAAGCTATGTGTATTTTCTAGAAGCTACTTCATCAATTCCATTTTTGAAGGGACACAAATTCTTTATCTGAATCTTATACCCCACTATCATCAAAGTTGAACTCTGGGATACTTAAAACTTTCTTCTTATATTTCACATCATTTTTCTAAGACACTTTAATATTTACATAGATATATATTGAGAAATAAATTGGGAAAATAAGATTTCATCCATTTTTTATGACTTCCATGTATATCATTAGAATATCCATGAGTATTGGATGTCTTCCAATCTGCATAATAGATAAGGTTATGTAATACTTTCTTCTTAGAGCATCATCCATCATGTTTTCTTTCCCTTTATGGTAATTTATTGAGAATTAATAATCTTGGAACAATTCCAATCATATAATTTGGATATGTTTAACACTTTCTATGTGAATACATACTTTAAACTCTAATGATTAGTATATATATCAGAATTTTATCTATAGAGATAGTATCATGAAATCATTAATACAATGATTATTGTTTCTGGATTTTTGTCATGTGTTGGCTAATTTTACACATGCTTATTCAATTAACATGAGGAATAAGTAATTACCTTGTCAATATATTTAAGGAAACATCCCAATACCTTCTTCAAAGCATCATTCTATATAAAAAACCCTTCCCCATTGTAGGGTAATGTAAATATAGGTGTACAGACAAACATCTTATAAAGTTCCTTGAAACTATATTATCATCCTTATATCTATATAAATCTTACTTCTTTTTATCTTAACTTTGTTAGAATATTTGAAAATTATGAGAAAATTATCAAAAAGCAGTGATGGTATTTGGATAAACTAAGAAAATTATGAAATTTTGTCACATTTTTTCATCTCAGACACTTTTCAATCAGATATATTTTTAAAGGATCAATATATATAACATCACTTGTGATCACATAACCCAAATAGATACATTTTTATCTAAAATTAACACTTTTTTAAATTATTCTACAATTTCTATTTTTGTAAATTCTTTTGAAAAATCTTTAAATTTTCTCTACTCACTTCATTTATCTTATAATATATAATAATATCATCAATAAATAATACAAAAAATTTATTAAGGTAATATATAAAGACTATTTTTATTAAATCCATGAATATTTTAGAGTAATTTGTATATTTAAAAGGAATTAAAATTAATTCATAATTTCCATACCTTATGAAAGAAAAACTATATTGGGTATATCATCACTCTTTACCCTTAATTGATAGAATCAAGATCAAAGTTCCACTTTTGAGAAGTATTGATCCCCTATAATTTGATTAAATAGATCATAAATCTAAGGTAGATAGTACTTATTCATGAACTTAGTTTTGTTAATTTCATGAAAATTAATTCAATGATGCATTGACCCATCCTTATTCTTGACAAAGATGACTAATTCACCCTATGGTGAAGCTCTAGGGTGTATAAAACCCTTATTTAGATTCTATGAAATTTTATTCTTTAATTATACCAATTATATAGGTTCAATTCATCATGGACTCTTTAATATTGGCATAAAACGTAGTATGATTTCAATTTAAAACTCAACCTCAAGTTCTAAGAGAGGACCAGGTAGTTCATCAGGGAATACATCAAATTACTCTCCAAAAATAATCATGTTTTAAATGTTGAGTTTCAACCCAACCATTTGAGCTAAGAGTATCTTATTATTAGGTATCATGATACATAATTAACTTCTAAATGGAGTTTATAATCATCCTTGAATCAATATTTGATAATGGGATGATTTGGGATATAAAATATGACCTCCTTATACCAAAAATTGATATGATCTCTATATAGGGAGATACAATCCATGCCCAATATCAAATAAAATTCCACTAAGGGAAAAAAACTCGATATGTAGGAAGTATATTCCTATAAACCTCAATCGTAGAAGTGTGGTATACTTTAAATGTGATCAACACACCACTTGTTGTGTTCATTAATAATTAAGTATCTAATGTTTGTGATGGTGAATTAATATTATTAGAAAAACTACATGATATGAAATAAAGAGTAAAACCATACACAAATAATACATTCATATATATAGAGTCGAGAATAAGTGTATCTCGAATCAATTGATTACCATTATATACCTCTATAGTTGTGATTTTATAAGATATTTCTTATTCCCTTGCTATAAGGGGTTATCGAATGCTTATCATCCCCTTTTACCCTTTGATTGGGGAATTAATTTTAATAATTCTAAAACTCATTACATTTAAAGCATTTAAGTATGGGTGGTGAATTAGTTCTAGACTTCATATCCTCTATTAAATTGAATAGCATCTTTATATTTCTTTGGAAATTACATGCTCAGTGGTCTACTCTACCACATGTAAATCATCTTCTTGATTCTTTAAGGAAATATCCCAAGTTATTTCAACTAAATTTTTGTCATGTAGTTCATTGAAATTTATTATTTCCATGTGGTTTTTCATTTTAATTTCCATGAATCTATATTTTCCATTTCTTATCACTAGATCCATGAGAATAAGAGTCTCTAAATTCCATTTATAATTTAAGATAACATCAAACAATTTCATTGTAGATACCAAATTCTCTTATAGTTAATGACTTTTGAAGAATTTGTTTTGTCTATTAAAGAACTAATTAATCTTTCTTTGATATTCAGTAATAAAACTAGAGGCATACCATAAAATTCTTATAAAGTTATCCTCATAATTACCAATAGGTTCATCCTCATTTTGTTTTATCTCTAAGAATTATCACTCAATTTTCATTTAAATAGTTCAAGGAAAATATGTAATGAAGAATAATTTCTTAAAATCCACCCATTACAAAGAGTCAAAATTTTTCTTTTTCATCGTATTATTAATTGGGGTCTACTATTGATCAGCATCACCTTCTAAATGATGGATGAATAAAACAACCTTATTATGGTCTGAGCACTAGAGAATGAAAAACAATATTCTCTATTATGTTAATACATTTATTGGTAATTAGCATATTGGAACTCCCACTAAAGTCATGTGGGTGTTGATACATGAAATAAAATATAGTAATTTTCTCCTTCCTTGGTGAATTCAAGAGCACAACATGGTTCATGTTATTATTCATTACTTGATATAGTTGGGTGATAATTACCATGAAGTTTTCGACTCCATATATCATTACATTTGGTTAATCAAGGATAAAATCATTACATTGTCCTTTTCACCTATTATTAACTTTGATTATATAGGTTCTAGCCATTTACTACAACCAATAGAGGTTAACTTGAGTAATAAAAAATAAAATCTAAAGATAATTTGAGTGAAAAAACTATATAAATTTTAATAGTCCATCTTATGAATTCCTTACTCTAAGACACCTTACTCTTAGATAAGAATAGTTTTGGTTCAAATACGGTTATCTAAGTTGGTTTCACTTATAATTATTAAAATAATACTCAAAAATAATTAATCTACACTCTAATACCAATAGAGGCAACCCAAGCTAAACATGAAAATATTTTACATCCTTTCTATAAGTAAAATATTACATGTCACATATAATCTCACAATATCGGGAAAAATGTTTTAGTTTTTTTATATTATCCACATAAAATATATTATTATACATTATTGATTCAACATATCCCAAAAAATTATCTATATAATATTTCTTCTATATATAATCCTGCATATAATTTCCTGGGGAAGTGGAAAACAAAATAAGGAGTGATCTCAAATGATCAATAAGAGAAAACTTATCAATAATTCATAAAGGAATAAATAAAAAACACGTGAGATAAAAATATTATGGGATAAATATCTTATTAAAATGTTCATATAATCATAATATAATATCATAAGAAATGATAAAACATCATCAATCGTGTCAAAAGATCAGAGGATAAAAAAAGGACCATTGTGGAAAGATATACCATGGATTGTAAACATAAAATTAGAGTGTAGCATAAGTATATTCAAGGAAATAAAAACATTTTGGATTAGTAATAACTATATGTATCCCTTAGTATAATATATTAGGCATCACTACCAGTATACCTTAGTGTAATGGATCAAGCATCACTACTAGGATCTCATGCTATAGTGGATTAGGCATCATTACCAACATCCCTTATAAATCTCATGAGATATAAATAATTAACCGATGAATTATAGGACTATACAGGATCCTACTCATCATATAATAATTAACCATAATTATGTATTCCAAATGATTATAAGAGTGTCCATAATTCCTTTATAACTTAATTAAACCATGGAAAAGAAATGGGTTTCATGATAATTTCCCCAAAACATCATCACAAACCATTAAGAAAAAGAAAACAAATTTAATAATTTTAGTATATCCCTAGTAAAGAATAATTATCATTAAAATATTTAGACATAATTTAAAATTATTTTATTAAAGTATTATAAATATTATTTAAAAAATATGGAGAAATATCCTTTTATTTTTATTTTCTTTTAAAAAACTAAAAAAATTAATATAATAATGATAATATGATTTTATTTGAAAAACCATGGAAGATTTTAAAGTAGTATTGATAAGGAATAATTTTCAAGATGGGGGAAATATTTGGTTGAGTACTAAATACTAAAAAACATTCTTTTCATACCTTTGTAAATAATGTAAAAAAATTTCTCATAATGAAGATGAAAAAAATATTCCTTTAAAACCTACATAATGAAAGTAAAATATATTTCAAAATCACCTCAAACTATCCTTGAAATTTATATAATAATTTTTTTAAAATATTATAAAGAATATAGATATAGAAGAGAAATATTTGAATTTAATAATTTAAATTTTTTAAAATAATTATTTAAAATAAAACCATTTACAGATTTTAAAATAAAAAACACCTTGAAATAAAGAACTTGAGTAGAATTTAAAATATCACAATTATAATAGGATTCAAGAAATAACATGTAAAAATAGGCATTATATACACCACATAAATGAAAATAGGTGCATAATTCAAATTATTTCTCAAAGAAAAAAATTTGATATGAGAAACCCTTACCTCAGACATCTATTTGATCAGACACTTTCTAAAATCTTATATAATAAATTTATATTTATTATAAATTTATATCATGAAAATATTTATATTTATATTACTAGATATCATTCACTTTTAATTTCTTCTTACACATTTTGTAATAATTTTTTGTTAAAATAAATATTTTATGTTAACTATTTATTTTTCGACACACATTTTAGTTCGATGGTCCTAGTCCTTACCCAGTTTTCATGGTTTCATCCTCCCAATAATTTTTACTATATGGTATTAAATGTTATTGATATATAACTATAGTATAATATCTATTTCATATAATTTATATTGATAGTTGTAACATCTCAATGATTTACAAATAAATTTAATATAGAATATAATGCACACAACACTGAGTCTCTACGAAACAACACTTTGTAACTACAATAATTTAAACAAGATAGTTATAACCTACCCATTAAACATAATCTTTCTGCTTATATAAATTGAATTTTAAAAAATGGAAAAACATGGTCATCATCAGTAAGATATTTAGAGTCTGATAGGATTAAATTAATTTTTTTGGTGAATAGTAACTTGACCCTTTTGAATTGTAATGTTACCCTTATAAATAGTAATATGACCATTATGAATAGTAAACTAGCTAAATGAATAGTAACATCACTCATGAAATTATAAATAAAATTTTGGAATCTTATAAATGAATGTATGATATAATTATATAACAGTATAAGTAAATAAATATTTTTGAAATTATTAATTAAGTATTCATGTTTTTATAAAACAAAATGTCTATTTAAAATTTTATAATTAATAAAATGATTCAAAATAAAATTTATTTTAATAAAATATAATAATAAGTTAATATTTTTATGTCTTTTTATTATAGGATAATGATACATTATTTAATTTTTCAAAGTTTCAATAAATCGATTATAATTTTAAAATTTTTATTTTTTGAGTAAATGATGATTTTAATTAACAATTTAATTTATCATATTTAGAAAATTATTTTAATAAAATATATTTCATTTCTGAATTATACATGTAAAAAAATGGTTAGTATCATATTTTGGGATTCTTCTAAAATAGTTGAATTTTTGTGAATAGTAAAAAATACAGTTTTTAAGACAATACTATATTTTTTGTGACAACATCAAGATATATTTATGATATAAAATTTATTAAACTTATGGAATAAATAAATAATGATTTTATAAGAGAAATTTTTTATATAAATTATTTTGAACATAGAAATTATAATTTTCTTAATAAGTATAAAAGAACCATTGTTATTGTCAACACAGTTCTTGCGCCGCGCTAACAAAGCCAATTTGGTTGCTTAAAATAATAAATAAGAGATAAAAATTATTTTCATGACCTTTATTATGAATTATTATTTATAATTTATGTTTTTGTATGATAATTTCTAATTTGACAGTTATATAATACTAATCTTATCCAAATGATTGTGTAATGCTTGTGCAGAGCAAGAAAATTCAAAATAACAAATTTAAGAAATTTTCTCAACAAGTATATGAGTGAATATATATAATTTATGAATATAGAATTTTATTTTTAACCTAATTTATTTATTTTTATATTATAAATTTATTTTTAATTTATATATATTAAATAGTTAACATTAATTCGCATACAATGTTGATGAAATTCTTGTGCAAGCGGAAGAAAAAAATAAATAAATTATTATAATTAAATTTATAAGAATACTTAACTTACCCATAAAATGCATAAATTTAATTTTATGAGTAATTTTATGAAAATATATATTTTTTTTTCTAATTATGGAAATTTTGGACCCACATGGATAACGTTAGTCCTTTTATATTATTTTATTAAAAATAAATACAACTTGTTCACACTATAATTTTCAATTAATATAATATTTTAATATGAGGTTTTCCAGAAGTGTTTTTAGAAAAAAATAATTGTATTTGGAAATATAATAGAATTATATTTCTCATAGAATTTTATTTTTAATTTTTAGGTAATAAATAATTACATTAAAGACATGAACTATTCTGATGTAGTAAATATTTAGTTAATTAATAAATCGAATTAATGATTTTAAAGATAGTAAAATAAATATAAATTGATTTTTTTAAGTAAAGTAACGATTTATATAGGTACTTATAATATGTATATGATATAAAAAAATAATTAATTTGAATTGGAAACTTTTTTTAATGTGTTTAAAGTCATGATTGTGAATAGTTTTTAATTTGAAAAAATTATTTTTCCTTGAATAAAAAATTTTATTAAATAAAAAAATCATGATATTCCTTTGAAAATGGGATATCCTATGCTTTTTAGGCCTTCTGGAAGTCGTAAAACCTATAATAAATTTATTATATTTTAATAATTTGAGTAATTCATATGTTACCCCTCACATCAATTGTAAAAGAAGGCTCCCCCCACAAAGTTTCTTCACATTAAGACTTATTTCTCAAATAACATCTTCTAAAATTCCTCCTTATCATAAATTACCACATTATAGTACTTCTAGTATCACAATAAGACCACTTCCAAGAGCCTTAAGGAGGTCTTCAAAGAGAAATTTTCAAGAGGTAAGATTCCTTCTTCTTTTCTTTCAAATTTTTTCTCAATTCTACCTTATCCCTGCCTATTTTCCAATGATTCATGAAAAATACAATATAATATATATAATTTAATTTTGTTTAATTTATGTTAAAATCATCATAAAAAATCTCATATTCTCGTTTTATTCTTAAATAAATAAATCATTGTTTGTGGTGCGTCAATTCAACACCTTCATGGACGATGATTCTTCATTTCCCTTTTACCAAAATCACGGAAAGTTAAAATTAAAATGTAATTGTTTAAAATGAAATACATAAAAATATATATATTATCACTTCTGTATTATTATTTCTTTTTACCAGGATGACCATATAAAACTGATCTTGGAAACCATGAAAAGAATGCACCTGAAACAATAGAAATAACAAAATATTATCAACAAATGGGTGGAAAATGTTATAAGAAAATTATGTAAGGTATTATAAACATGAGTTTAGTTATGTAATAATTTATTAAAACTATTCAAACCATTATACAAGAGTTTTAAACAAGTTTTAAGGAAGTCTAAACCTGAGGTAAGGGATAACTTGACTCAATTTCCATTAATTGAGTTAAACATCTTTGTTATTGATTATGTTTTTTTCCAAGAATATATATGAATGTCCTATGATTTTTTTATAATGTATATCCACTTATATTGTGTGGATTTATATTTTACATACATAATTATTTCATTTATTTATACTCACTCTAAGGATACGATATTTTTAAGGTTTTTCTTCCCAAACCTCCATTTTTATTCAGGTTATGTTTTCTTCCTCAATACACTAATGTAATTATTTATTATTTTTATTTAGTTATTGAAAAAAAATAAAAAATATATATATGTTCCAAAATCATATATCAAATTATTTCATCATTATTTTATGGAATAATAAATGTTTTACAATGTGCCTTTCTCAATCTTTCTCGATATGCAAGCCTGATTAAAGAGAACGTATAGATTTCTTAACCATTTTCAAGTATCGTCTTTAATCTGTTTTAAGAAACCATTATTTTTATAAAATCACTAATTTTTTAGTAAAAACATATCTTAATTCTTTTCTAGTTTTATACAAATATTTTTCCAAAGGAACACTTCTTTTAAAACTAAAAAAAAGTATTTCTCTCAAGAATTCATCGAGGATTTTATAAGAGTATTTTAATCTATTTCCACACCCTCATTGATTCTTATTTATAATTGTGATTAATATTTTATGATATCATATACCATATTTTATTAAATTTTTTGTTATTAGTTTTACTTTGGATTTTCTATCTTGATACCATTCACCATATTACTTTGAATGGTTAGTGATTATGTTTATTGATTGGGGAAAGTTATTTTCATTTTATATGTTAGTTTCAATATGAATGTATATATTAATTATTTTTCAACCATTTCATATTATGAATTAATTGGATATAGTAACTATTGGGTGGGGCTGGGTATATCCCCTTGGTGCATCAGTAGGTCTCATGAGACAAACTAGTTTGGGTATGGGATAACGTCTTACCCAATTATGTATGGTGTCTTAGTCGAATCATTGATGATATGTTTATCATGTCCAACATTTTCAAGTCCTAGTTATGAGAATAGTATCTTATATTTCATGTGATTCTTTTACTAATAGAATATCCATGGTTATTTTTTATTAAGGAATTATTTATTCATCATTTATTCCTGCCATATTATGCTCAAGATTATTTTTTAATGGCATGTGTTCATTAGTTATTCACCATGCCTTATTATTTATGCATCCACTATATTACTTACCATTAATAAGAATCTAATATCACCAATTTATTATGTTTATTTTCCCCAAGATTACAATATGAATTTTATGAATTGCATGCAAAGTTAATCTAGAAGAATAATAGTGTTTCCAAAGGAGTCTCTATAATGTGTTTCGTTTTAAGTTGTAATGTTGAACTTATGTATGTATCTTGTTTTCCAAAGATAATAAAAAATTCAGGCCTTTGAGATATATATTACTTGTTTATATTTTAATGTAATAAATAAATTTAAAAGCTCTGTGAAATTGGGGTTAGAGTCTATTATAACAATTATCATAGAATACTTAAAAATCGCTTTCTCAGTGATTTATGAATTAACAAATGAATTGAATTAATCGGTAAATATACTTTTCAATATTACCACACAAGAATTATGAAACCTTATTAAATTAATAATAATTAAATATTATTAAAACTATTTATTTTTTCTTATTCATTCATAAGATAATGATTATAATAACAATCATGTAGATGGTAAAACTGATAGAAATAAGAACATATTGTAATTGTTGAATGAGTAAGAACTTGTTATTGTATAAGGATAACATAATTTTTAAATAATTTTAATGGTTTTAAAAAACATGTTTTAAAAATGATAAACTAAATTAAATAATAAATAAGTTAATAATATAAATGAAAGATAGTGGTAATAATTTATTACTTAAAAATTTTCTTGGTATACTCATTTTAAGTAGTTAAATTTTAAGAGAACTATTTACTATTAATATAACTAATAAAATAGAAAAATTATCTTTATATAACCTTAATAATTTAATAACTATCATATTTATTAATTCAATACATTTTTAGAATCATCCATGTAAGGCGGTGGTGAAAAACGAAATATGTCGTTCATGGAGGTGGTAGTTCGCATGTAACAAGGCGACGTTTATATTTTCCAAATGGATGGCATAAAGGTAGATAATGGTTGTTACATAAATATAAAAAACATTTTAATATAATAATATTACTTATTTCATTATATTATAATATATATAGAATACTTTTATGAGTTTAAGGAAGAAAAAATGTTGAAATAATTTGGTAAAGATAGTTACCTCTTCCTTGGATGTCTTTTTTTGGATCACATATTAGGCCTTATAATACGGGTCTTTTGGGGATAAAAAAACTTATATAACATATGAAAGTTATTTGGGCATAGATTTTGGTATATTTTGGATGAGATAATGGGTTCAATGTGTGTGTGTAATTGAGGTGGGGAAGGGATCCTTTTATAAGTAGGGGGAGTGACACTCTTGTAAATACTCTTAACTTTAAAATAAAATAAATCATTTTCAAAAAAAGTATAAAATAATAATAAATATGTTAAATATAATTATAATTATATATAAATATAATCATCCAATAAAATTATATATTTTTTACCTGTTTTTGGGTCTTATCTCTTAGTTTTAATCCCTTTTAACTCATTTTATCCTTTATCATGGAGTATAAATTTTACCATAGTAGCACATTTTTATGAACAAAATGAAATTGACCTTATTAAATAGTCTAAATATTATAAATCCAAATATTTAAACCATTTTATAGGATTAAATTTCTAAAGGTGGTAAAAATTAATTTTAATATAAGTATGAAAATGTGATGGGAAACAATTTTTTTAGAAAATTGTCTTTTTAAAGTATAAAAAATATTTTACACCAAAATAAAATGTATTTTTTATCCTCATTAAATTTATTAGTTTTTTAATAAATGAAGTATAGTTATATTACTTTAAAACTAATTAAATCTTAATGTAACCATGTTTATAATTAACGAAAGAAAAATAACCAAAAGTAGTTTTATTAGAATAAAATTCCACTTCGGTTGAAAAATGTAAAAAATAAATTTATAAATCCAAAATAATGATTTATTACACTTCTTTAAAACATATTTTATTAATAAAAATATTTTATAAATAGGTAATTCATTATTATATAATTATTATGACACACAATTTATTGTATTGTTGGTATTTTTCACTATTCACTAAAAAAATCAACTTTTTAGACAAATCCCAAAAAATCACTCTAAGCTAATTTGAAAATCCTTAATAAAAAAATAAGTTAATTTTATTATATTAATATTATAAATTTTATAGAAATTAATTTTAATATAATAACACAATATGTAGAAAAAAATAGAAAAAATATTTTTATGCATTAAATAAATCAAAATGTTTAATAATGATACTAATAATTTATTACATTAATAATTACTTGTTTATATCATCACAAAATCAAATTAAAACCCCCATAATTAAATATTTATAATATATAAGCTTAATATATTCAATGGTGGAATTCATGTGTTGTGGTTCAGCTAGCAAGGATCTCCTAGTGATTTCCATAAGCATGAACTTTTCCTGCAGGCGATTTTTCTCAAACTGTAATTATTGATGTTTAGCTTGGTATTGGTTTAAAAAAAACCCTAGTGACTCCATTTTCTTCCCAAGATTATAAAAATTTCAATCATAAGGAATAACATTACAACTTTATTATATTGTAACATATTTCGTAATTCAATTACATCTATTTATACTTGGTAATTAAATGACTATATTATAATGGTAACATTTATTTTTTAAAAAAAGTACATGGTTTCATTTTAGTTTAGTGGTGCTAATAAAATAAGCTAATTTACAATATTTATTTTAGTATAAATATATATATATACTAAAATCATGATTTTTTAAAATTAAATACAGTTCAATAAGAAACCAAGGTAAAACCAACCACAGATATACATAGGTGAATTTGTTGAATGTTGTAACTCAAACCGAGCATATATTAAGGAGTTACTCCCGTAATGTCAAGGGTTTTTTTATCTTCCAATTGATAAACTAATCGATAATAAATCGCAAGATCATTATATATATTTATTATATTTATTTCCAATTCATAGTTAATTATATATGTTTATTTGATATTTAAACATGATCACTTAAAATAAATAAAGTAAAAATAATGTAATATAGAATAAAATAAATGTATTATGTGTGAATTATTTTATTTATACATGGTTAATTAATTATATAATATCTAAATAATATTAACTACCATGTAAAAGGGTAAAATAAATATTATTTACACATAATATGAAAATACCTCAAGGAAATATTAATTCAGAAAATCCATCAATTACTTAATTGAAAATGAAACCATTGTTCAAATTAATTTTCAATCCTAGGTTTTGGTAGTTTAAATTATTTAACAGTCTTAATAATGTTTTGGGTTAAATTAATCAAGTTAGAATGAAGGGTTTATTTCCTAAGTAAAAATTTGTGTAACTTGGTGGAATGTTTTGTGGAAATATAAGTTCAAGGTTTCAACATTGGGGAGTCCACTCAATAGATAAAGTAACTTCCAGTTAATTTAGTTAGAAATATTACTTACCTAAATACATTTTAGTAGTTTTTCATACTGAATTTTGGACTATAAAAAGGGAAATAAAGATCCTTTCCATTAGAATATCCATGAGATATGATAATCTGAATCAAATGGTGAGTGATAAAGCACAATTTTGTTTTTTATTAATAATAAATTAAATAAAATTCTCACATTGTGTTAAATATGTTTATTTATAAAATATTTGGGGTTAGATCATTCATTTGAAAATTTAATGAAAATTACATTTTTACCCTTTAAAAATTCACTGTATTATTTCTAACATAGATAATTTAATTTAAATTATTTGAACATAATATTTTTTAAGTTTGTTTCTAAATTAAAATTATACAACTTTAATTCAAGACATATGAGTTAAATTGTGCATTTTATTGGACTTAATCGTCCATGAGGTCAAACTTGGGCTGGACTCGCCTGATTGGAAATCATAACTACATTTGGGGAATAACTTCTTCATATGTGCTTGGATTAGGGCCAAATTTTTAGAGTAGATCAAGCACAAAATTTATCAAAAATAATAATTCTGAAAAGATAGATGGTCCACACATTTTTGTGGTCAAACATGAGGTGTAAGTTGGATTAATTTATTTGGCAGAGTTTCCCCATTGACACTTGAAACCTCTTTAAACCTATCCTACCCTCCACTCTATAAATTAGTGTTTTTATCATTTATAGGTGTTATCACATTAATTAGAAATTTTAGGAAATATGATAAGTGGTTCCATGCCAATTATCCAAGAATTTCAATAAGGGTACCTCTTGAAGAAAGGATCCCTTCGTCGAAGCCTTCTTCTTCTTCTTCACATTGTAATGTTTGTGTTTACGTAATATACTTCTTAGTTACACTTTAATTTCTTATGTTTTATTCTGTTACATTCAATTTTCTTCTTATATTAATATTCCTCTTTGTTCTGGAATTAAATATTAGAAAGAATATTGGGTTATGCCCTTTCTAAACCATTGTGAATGAAAAACCTCTCTACGATGACTACACCACCCATAGAAGAGTAGTTCTTTTTAGTAATTGATTGACCTATATCCTTCTTCATTAATTTATTTTGAATCAATGGGATAATGTAATTAAATAAATATGATCCATGAATTGATTTTTTAAATTATAAGAAATTAATTAAGCAACTGAACAATTAACAAAAAACACACGAGGTCAAGAATTTGTGTAAATTGTGGGAGTGACAACTTAATCACTAAAACAAGACCACACAGGATAAATTTGTAGAGTTAAAATAAAATCACTAATCAAAATTCATCATCATTTATATATTGGATATGTTCTATAATTAACCATTTACTATAAGCTAACCTTAGAACATCAATCAAAATAGGGTGATGCAATTGCATGTTTTGAATTTAGCATGGGGTTTAAATAATTTCATCTTTGTGGTTAAGTTAACTCTTGAAGGGTTAGAGGGTTAACAAATTAGGTGATCATAATTAAGTGGATATTAATTTAAATTATAATTATTAATAATTAATTTAAGTTTTATAGTTATATCGATTACGCCTTTTAAAATATGTTTTTAAAAAACCATCTTCTTGTTGTGTCTTTTTAATCAAATTTCATTTAAAAAAACAACAAAAAAATATAATCTTCTTCTAGAATTCTTATTATTATTATTTTATAAACATTAAACAACCCCCATCCTTTCAATTAGTGAATTTATATTATTTTACTCTATTTTTAAAGTACCTTTATTAAGTTTTTTTAATTTACTTCTTCTTATGAGAGACGACCTTGGTCAGCCACTCTACTACACCCAAGTACCCAAAAAATCACAATTCATTTAGGAGCACCCATGATAGCACCTTTAAAATTGGCATAATTTCCTAGGAGGAAAGTAATTATTTCAACCAATTATAGGTATTTATTTTATTTTACACTTTATTCTGTTCTTCTCTTCTTTCTTCCTTTTTTACGCAATCTGAATTTTTTTCTTCTTCTTTTATTTTCTTCTTTTTATTTTTTGACCATCAACTCAAACTTCTCGTTTTTATTATGGTCCACTTTCCTTATTTTTATTTTTATATGATTTATGATACAAAATAATCATGAGAATCTTTTAGATCTTGACCCTGAGATTGAACGCAGCTTTCAGGCTCGAATCAGGCATTCTCAGTCTACAAGAAGTTTCAACATTAAACCAGTTAGAGAATTACTCAATTCCACGAACACTAAAATTAGAAACACTTCTATATCAAACCTAAAACAATAACCAATGGCTGAAAATAATGGAAATTAACTTAGTAGAACCATTTGATAATTGGTTTCACCTGATATTAACTATCAACCAAATTGTGTTGCGTACCCAAATCTCGAATCATACTTTGAACTAAAATATAGATTAATTCACCATCTTCCAAAATTTCATGTATTATCAAGTGAGGATCAAAAAAACATTTAAAATAATTTAATTTGGTTGGATCAACCCTTAAACCAATAAATGTATCTAAAGATCAAATAAAACTAATAGGATTCCCAATTTCACTTTATAGATCTGCAAAGGATTGGATGTATTATTTACAACCTGAAGATGTAACTTATTGGAATGATTTGAAATGAATTTTCTTGCAGAGATTTTTTCTATCATCAAGTACTACATTCATTTGAAAATAGGCCTCTATGATCAAGCAAGCACAAGGGGAGTCAATGTATGATAACTGTGAGCGATTCAAGAAATTGTGTGCAAGCTATCCACATCACCAAATCAGTGAGAAACTCCTCATCCAGTACTTCTATGAAGGACTCACACATATGGAGAGGATCATGGTTGATTTCATGGCTAGATGATCATTGGTTGAAAAGACACCAGTATCTGCATGAGCATTGATTGACAAGATGACCAAAAACTCCCAACAATTTTCCAACCGAGGTACACCACATGTCAGGGGAGTACATCAAGTAAGTCCTACTTCTCATGAAAGTCATTTAATTGATACCATGTTTTAAGAATTGACCAATATGTTGAGGTATATTTCTTTGGCTCAAAAGACATCCCAACCCACTCCTTTGAGGCCTTGTGGCATTTTAACTGAAAAATGCAACCCAACTGACTGTTTCCCCCAATTACAAGAGATAGAGGATTGCACTGCCGTATTTCCTGGGAGACCATATTAGTAGCAACAATAGTGACATCCCAAAAAAAATCTGATTCCTTTTCACCAATATACAACCAAGGGTGGAAGTATCAATCAAACATGAGTTAGGCCTCTAGACAACAACAAATTCCCCCTTTTCAACAAAACTTCCAGTAGCCTCTACCTTACCAATAGGGTTTCCAACAACCACAAAGGATATTTGAATCTCAAGAATAAACAAGTCAACAACAAGGGAATCCCCAAGCAAAGTTTGATTCTAACACTGATTAACTTTTAAAAAATATCTTAATCAAAAAAATGAGATGAAGAGTCAAGGTTCGGATCTGAGGGAGTTGAAAACTCAAATGAGCCAGATTGCCACTTCCCTACATGAACTGGTAAGTAAGAACTCGGTAAATCTTCCTTCCCAGTCTACTCCAAATCCCAAGGGTAATGTTAGTGCCATCACATTGATAAGTGGGAAGAAAACAACAAATACATCTGCACCTATTGTTCCACTGAGATTCACCTCAACATTGGAGAAGCCTCATTCAAAACCAGCTGATGAGAAACCTAAGGAGAAAGATAAAGGTAAGAAAAAAGATTAATTATTTTCCTTCTAAACCCCTTCCATTTACAAATAGAGTTGTTCAAACAAAAAATATGGCTGAAGAGGTGATGAAAAAAAGAATTTTTGGATACATTAAAGTGTGTGTAGATCAACATCCCTCTACTTAAAGCCATTAAGAAAATCCCAAGGTATGTAAAATTATTAAAAGAACTTTGTACCAATAAAAGAGGGATCAAGGTAAATGAGAGGATCAATCTTGGAAGGAATGTGTCAACACTCATTACACCAACTCTAGAAATGCCAAAAAATTTCAAGGATCTAGGGACATTCACCATCCCATGCACCATAGGGTAGTTTTACTTTTCTTATGCTCTTTGTGATTTATGAGCTTCCATAAATGTGATGCCTCACTCTGTATTCTCTTCTTTACAAGTTGGAGAGTTGAAGCCCACGAGAGTAGTGGTGAAGTTAGCAAATAGAGCTACGACATATCTAGAAGGAGTCCTTGAGGATGTATTTGTTTGGGTAAGAGACACAATATTTCTAGTAGATTTCTACGTGATTAAAATGGAGGATGATCAGGTAAGTTCACATGCTCCCATTATCTTAAGTATTCCCTTCCTCAAAACTGCTAAAACAGTCATAAATGTCCATGAGGTTACACTTTCCATGGATTTTGAAGATGAAGTTTTGATATTTAATTTCATGGAATTCATGAAGTACCCCTCAAAAGACTATTATAGTTTTTTTATCTCCCATTTTGAATTGACAAGTAAAAAACCCATGGATTTTGAGTGTCATATGATTAGGGAGATTATGAGCATTGGTTCTTATTTGATGTATAAGAGTACTTCCACACCTGTTTCTAATGCAAAAATCACTTTTAGATTTAATTTTTAAATGGACTCATATTCTAATTTTGATTATGTGAACTCTAATTATGACATGTCTATTGAGTATGCTGATGGGTTTGATGCTTTATTCTCTATTTTTGATTATGTATATTCTATTACTGATTTTCATTGTGCACATATTTTGGTTCCTTCAATTTCTCCATCCATACATGACCCAGCTACATTGGAACTCAAGCCATTTCCACCTAATCTCAAATACTCATAATTTCTAAGTGGTAAGAAATTACCTGTTATCATTTATAATAATATCCCTTTTAAACATGAAGAAAAACTTTTAAATCTTTTTAAGGATAAAATTAAGTCAATTGGGTGGACCTTGGCTGACATGTCAGGTATTATCCCCTCTATTTTCATGCATAGTATTCTTTTATAGGATGTAACTAAACCAGCGAGGCATCCACAATATAGACTAAATCCAAATCTTCTAGAAGTTTTAAAAAAAGAAGTTTAAAATTTGCTCAAGGTAGGTATAATTTATCTAATTTTAGATTCATATTGGGTAATCCCTATTCAGGTTGTGCCTAAGAAATGTGGTGTTACTATTGTTAAAAATGAGAAAGGTGAGTTAGTTCTAATGATGGTGAAAAATAGTTGGCGTGTGTGTATTGATTATAGGAAACTAAATCAATCCACTCGCAAGGACCATTTCTCCCTTCCATTTATTGATCAAATGCTTGAGAGACTAGCTGGGAACACACATTATTATTTCTTTGATGGATTTTCTCGATATTTTCAGGTTCTTATAGATCTAGAGGATCAAGAGAGGACAAAATTCACTTGTCCATTCAGTATATTTTCTTACTGAAGGATTCCATTTGTACTTTTTAATGTCCCAGGTACCTTCTAGAGATGCATGGTGAGTATTTTTTTAGATTTCATTAAGACTTGCATGGAGGTATTCATGGTTGATTTTATAGTGTATCGGTCTTCATTTGATTATTGTATCTCTAGTTTGGGAAAGGTTTTGAATCGTTGTATTGAGAAGAATCTAGTTTTGAACTTTGAAAAGTGTCATTTCATGGTAGATCAGGGCATTGTCTTAGGGAATGTAGTGTCAAAACATGGGATAGAGGTTGATAGATCTAAGGTAGATATTATTTAATCCTTAACATATCCTTCATGTGTTCATGGTGTTTGTAACAACCCGAGATTTTATGAGAATTATTATTTTCAATTTCATTGATGTCTTGTGTTGTACGCTACACCAAAATTAGCTTGCACTATACACAACACCGTATTATCTTGCAGTATACTCAACACTATTCTTGGCTCGTGTTACACACAATTTCAAGTTCATTTTGTGGAAATTATTTTATGCAACATTAAGTTTAGATTTTGTTTAATGTATAAATGAAATATGTTTTGATTATGTTATACGCAACACCAAACAGAGCTTTCACTACACGCATCCCTGACTAGGCTTGCATTACACTCAATCAAGACCTTCCTCGATAGCGTGTGTAGTACGCAATACCAAGTTTCACTAAATGAGATATTATTATAATATTATTATGAACTAGTCGTTATGAATATCAATACCCACATTTTGAAATTTTATAAATTTTATCTTTCAAAATGGACTTCATTTTTGGATTCAGAATATCAAAATTAGTCTAGGGTGAATTTTTGGTATTTTTCTGAAAACTTTCAATTTTTGATGAATAGTGAAAACACTGGGTTACTTATAAAATCGACTTTTTATTTAAATAATTATTTATTTTTTTTAAATTTATTTTAGGTCAAAATTGATACATAATACCTATATAAGTTAAATGTTATTCATTTGAGTCATTTTATAATGATTTTAGATATATAAAAATCTTATTGAACTTTTCACCGTCTTTTACCCACCTCCTAGGAGAATTTGAAAATTTACATAAAACTTAATTTTACCACTTCTATGAGTGGAATTTAGAAAATCCAAGAGACATGGTTAATATCAAGGAGTAAAATATGGTTCAATAAGATAAATGTTTTTGGGTGAATAGTAACTTTTTACTATTATTTACCACAGTTAAAAGTAAATAGGGTAATTAAGAGTAAAAATGATTTTATTATTACCCTAACACATGTCCTAATTCTATTGTATAAGTGTAATTCGACCAGAAACAACCTTAGGGATAAAATATTACCCTTTCGGTCCACTAGGATTAGATTAGGACATTTATTATTATTTTATTTAAAGAAGAGTTAAAAGAGTTAAAATCAAAGTTTAATAACTAAAATTTTTTTAATATAGGGTTATACATAAGATAAATTCAAATATAAATATTAATTATAAATCTAAAAATATTCCCTACATAATGGTATTTTATTTATAATTTTTAGACATTACATAATTTAATTTATTTATGACACAATGATGATGCAAAAATTACCTTATTAATGAAATATTAACATAATTGATGTCATAAATACACAAATAAATGTAATTTTAGACTTTTTATGAATTAAACTAATTTTCTAGGTTAATATGAAATGTTATTATTGATTTAATTAACTTTTTTTGAACTAATAATTCTGTTATGATTTTCACAAATATCAAGTACCAAATAGTGTCAAAATTGACATAAAATAGTTTTTAAAACAAATATTATATTATTAATTGTTATTTTATTAATAAAAATCTAAGGTTCGGAAAAATGACTTAGATAAGGATATATATATTAATAATGAAGCACTTGGGGTTAGTTTGTCTTGTTATAGTAAGTTTATTAACCATATAGTGTAAGAAAACAAAAAGACACGGTAAAAGTTAAATTATTTAACTTAGAGTTAAATCTAAATGATAAGGATAAAATAGTAATTTAAAATTGTCTAAAACCTATTGGTTGAGATGATTTAGACCCATACCCACCTTATCTTAGAAATAAATCAATTTTGAGCTATTAAAAACTGAATATGACTTTATTATAAAATAATATTTTAAGTTTTTCCTAAGGTGCCCCTCTCCTCACTTATAAAAGGGCACCCCTTCCCTCTTCTCTTCAAAACCTTTTGAGCCTTGAAACTCTGCCAATCCCTGAAAATTCCTATTCAAAACCTCTATAGTTATATCATATAGGTTCTCGTCTTCTCAAAATACAATCTCTTGTTCTTTAATAAGAAGATTAAAAGAGGTGCGTCGAAGAAGGGGTAATCTCTTCTACAGATTCTTTCAAGTTTTCTTTCTTCTTCAAATTATTCTTCTTTAGTTGTTTCATTATAAAGTAATAACATCAGTATCACTAATATACTGATATTTTATTATAAATATGAAACAAACCCAATTCACCTTCTATCCATCCTATGGAAAATGAAATCACCGCGCGTGCGTATGTACGGAATACCGTCTCCACCCCGTGGTGTAATCTGTTTTTCCACCACCACCTTACTTGGATGGGTATAATGGTGTAAAGAATAACTATATATAGTTATTATAATATCATACTGATTCTAAGATATTATATCATCCACTCCAATTCAATTCAATGATTATGGGAATGATATCATCGCTTGTGCGTACGTACGGATTACCATCTCCACGACGCGATGAGATTCATTCTCCATGTTAATCACTCAAGAATGATTATAAAGTATATATAATGAATAATAATGAAATATATGGAATGATAAATCTACTGGATTTATATATATATATATATTTCATCTACATACTTCCATTCAAGTCAATAAGGAAAAGAAAACAGCGTTCATGCGTACTTACGACCTACTATCTCCTTGAACGGTGTATTTCATTTCATTTATCTATCTATTATATATATATATACTGAATATATATGATATAAAAATTATGATTCAAATTATGGAAGTAATTAAATCATGATATAAGTAATAATAATATCATGAACAACAAGTCCAAACACGTACGATAAATAAAACGAGTTTACCCAAAATGCTTCTTTAACATGGAATTTACAAAAGAACTGGTAATATAAAGTCATAAGTGAACCATATATGATATCATAACAATTAATATGATTCTGTAATAAGTTAATGACATTATTTAAATCATTATACAGGAGGTTTGGATATGTATGAAGCATATCAGACCTAAGGTAAGGGATAATTATTCCAATCTCATTCTTATCCGAGATTGTTTATTCGTAAGTATTTACTAGGGTTATGTTTATCATCCATGTCCTTGTTTTCTAAAAATGTTTTCATAAAATTTTTAGTATTATTCCATGTATTTTTAAAGTCATTTTTACCCTTTTATGACTTTTACTACAAGGTTTGGAAGGAATCTTTCTTTTGTTTACCATACGAGGTACTTTTTGACTTTTCCAACAAAAGCACGAGGAGAATGTTTTTTTTAACTTATATGGCATGAATGGATTTTTACGGTTTCATAACTCCTTATTTTCAAGCATCTTACTATACAAGATTCATTGACTATTTTCAACAAAATTCCTTTTCTTTTAAAATTTCATGGCATTTTGTAAAAAGAAAATTATTTTTAAGAAGAAAGGATATTTTCCTCAAGAATTCATTTCAAGTGTTTTATCAAAACCATTTTCCATCCAAGATAACATTATTTAATATGTGTATGTTTCAAGTATAATGTGTCTATGATTTACATGGTTCCACTTTTCTTATGATAAAATGATATCCATTTGTTTTATATGGATTATGTTATGATGGGATTATGTTTATGAAACCCATTTTTATTATTTGGGTTATAATGAATGGTTTATGTTTATGTTGTGGCACAAGTAAGAATGATTTCATTATGAGATGGGTGGGACCTATATCTCCCTCCAATTCCTTGGGTAAAGATTTATATCTCATGAGATAGACATGGCTGGAACGGTAAGTTAATCCAGTTCAGTAATACAGGACTGGAATGAGGAGTGAACTCGATTCAGAAAGGGACTTTGTCCACTAAGATGGTCTTGGCAATAATGCCTTGGCTACTATGGAAATCGTATCATGTGCTAAATGGTTGCCACAATTACACGTTTTATTACAATTATATTTTATCATGATTGATGTATCTATACCTTATGTATTGCTATGTTTTATGTCATTGCTCAATATTTTGATGTTTAAACATTATGTTCATGTTTTTAAGTTCAAATGTATATGGTTTGTTTTATTCTCTCCATTATTACCCTTACTAAGAATTTGAGCTCACCCTTTTATATTTTTTCTTTTCCCTAGGATATAAAGAAAATTTTTAGGTAAGAAAACCAAAGGGGAATATCTTTATGGGAGATGTTGAAGATCTTTCACCACGATTAGATGATTATGTTCCGAGTTTCCAAAGACACTAAACTATTACGGTCCTTCGGTGTTTATTTTTGTTATATATTAAGTATTCTTCAAAAGTAATGTAATTTCCATGTACATCAAGCTTTGGGTCTCTACAGTTGGTATCAGAGGTTTGGTTTAGTCAACCTTTGGAAACAAGGATGCGAGAACTTTAGTGATATCCCTAGAGATATTTCTAAGGTATGTCAAGGGATGTCCCTAATGTTAAGTATAAGTATAGGTTATAGTCTTAGAATTATGGTAACGATATTAGAATTAAATCTAATATGTTCGATTTTGAAGTTACTCCCCCTTCATTATGATTTTGGCCTCTCACACTATTCATTTTGGGTTTTAGAAAATGGCTAGAAATAGGAAGATTCACGATAATAGAGGATATAATGGAAAATGGAATGATATTCTTCATGAGAAACCAAATGAAATTGGATCTGGAATTCTACATATCATTATTATGCCTAATCATCAATATCATAATATGATCAATAATCTCAACTTTGGTAAGTTTCCCGACTCAGCTAACAAGAGAAAGATGGAGTTTCATAATGATCACAGAGGAAACAAAGTTCAATTTCTCTCATGTAAATGATGTGCGAAGAGGCATCTGGGAGAATGTTTCAAAGGAACTGAAAGATGATTTGGTTGTATAAAAGAAGAACACAAAGATATTAATTGTAAAGGAAAAAGTTCAGTTAACACCATGGACAAGGATAATGGTATTTCAAAGATATCAACAATGGTTAAATGTTTTAAATGTGGAATGTACAGGCATTATGCAAACCAATTCCCTAAGGGAAAGTCTCATGAAGATAATTACCATGGTTGTATGGGTAGTATTTATGTTGTTGATGATGAAGAGACTACAAATGATATGTGAGATGAAATAATTGTTCAAGATCGGTCAATGGTTTAAGAAGGTAGTGTAATGATTACATGTTTATCAAGAGTAATGTTATATAAGTAATCTCATGGTACTATGGAATAATGAGACATCTAAGGATTGTTACACTATTTTTTTCCTTATGTTTTTGAAAGTATATTTTGAATGGTACCGGTAACCATGAAAGGTTATTAAGATATTTTTAGAAAGCACCTAATATGCACATAAATAAGGGATAAGGAGATAATGAAATGTTTGATAGTATTAATGAGCTCATGACTGATATAAGAACAAAGTGATATCATGGTTTGAGTATATATAATTTTTGGGATTTTGGTATGTGGAAAGAGTTACCTTTTGACAGCATTCATGTTTTCACTATGGTTCTATGATACTTTATGTTTCAAGAGAATACATGATTAAGGTATTCACATGTTTGGAATGCGATCAACAAGATATATCTTATGATATATGGGGGATGAATGATGGTATTCACTTGCTTATTATGTGACCTTTCTAGTAATCATTTTATTTATACTATGAGCATAGACCAAAGTATTTTGGATAAACTTAAAGATTGGAATGAATTAAGTTATATATAAGATAGTATTTTTTAAGGCTAGAAATTTTTTATATTTTATTGCAGGAATGTTATTATAATGTAGTTTTAGAAAAAGGGACAACCTAGGACGGGCGACAAACCGTCGCGTCGGACAAGGCTGGGGGAATCGAACTCACAATCGAAGTGTGACAGGCCTTTATTTCCTACCACTGGCCTACAGGAAGTTCCTGGTTGGTAGAAACTAGTTTTATTAAGAAGTACAATAGATGAAGTATAAGTTCATTTTTGGAATCATATACGATTAACCTCACCATAGATGGACTTATGTATATTTGATAACTTTTGCTAACCTTTTGTTTGAGACATATGGAATGACCCATCATTCTATCACATGATCTTATAACACTTCACAAATGAAAAATTCAACTTCATTTATTTAAGAGATGAAGTTGAAATTGTTCAAGGCACGAACAATGGTGAGATTATACCGAAATAAAGTAAGTATTTCTTCTAATTCAAATTCTTCAACTTTAGGGAAATCATCTTGAAAACCAAAAATGTTGTCCTAGTTCCCTTATATCCGATGAATCAGATGGTACCTTAGATCATCACAAATTTATGGCTTTGTGATTGTTGGCTTTTTCATAGCCATGTCCCCTACCACTCTTCTTCAGAACATGATGGTTATATTTTTCTTCCATATCCAAATTTTCACCTATGTTCTCCTATGTGGAAACCCAGTGATTAGTTAATTTGGGTAATCGTTACATTTCATAATTTAGTTTTTAAAATTTAGTTTTAGTATTCTTTTTTCCGTGGTGGGTTTCTATGAAAGAAACTTTCAAGTAGTAAACCATTTATAACCCGGATGAATTTCGAGGGCGAAATTCATTTTTAAGGGGGGTAGAATGTAACAACCCGAGATTTTATGAGAATTATTCTTTTTAATTTCATTGATGTATTGTGTTGTACGCTACACCAAAATTATCTTACACTATACGCAACACCGTATTAGCTTGTAGTATACGCAACACTATTCTTGGCTCGTGTTACACACAATTTCAAGTTCATTTTGTGGAAATTATTTTACGCAACATTAAGTATAGATTTTGTTTAATGTATAAATGAAATATGTTTTGATTATATTATATGCAACACCAAATGGATCTTTCACTACATGCATCTCTGACTAGGCTTTCATTAAACGCAATCAATACCTTCCTCGATAGCATGTGTAGTACGCAATACCGAGTTTCTCTAAACAAGATATTATTATAATATTATTATGAACTAGCTGTTATGAATAGTAATACCCATTTTTTAAAATTTTATAAATTTTATCTTTCAAAATGGAATTCATTTTTGGATTTGAAATATCGAAATTATCCCAGGGTGAATTTTTGGTATTTTTCTGAAAACTTTCAATTTTTGATGAATAGTGAAAACATTGGGTTACTGTTTAAAAATCAACTTTTTATTTAAATAGTTATTTATTTTATTTAAATTTATTTTAGGTCAACATTGATACATAATACCTATATAAGTTCAATTTTATTCATTTGAGTCATTTTATAATAATTATATATATATATATATAATTTATTGAACTTTTCACCATCTTTTACCCACCTCATAGGAGAATTTGAAAATTTAAATAAAAATTAATTTTACCGCTTATATGAGGGGAATTTTGAAAATCTAAGAGACAAGGTTAATATAAAAGAGTAAAATGTGGTTCAATAAGATAAAAATAATTTTTTTGAATAGTAACATTTTACTATTATTTACCATGGTTAAAAGTAAATAGGGTAATTAAGGGTAAAAATGATATTATTATTACCCTAACACATGTCCTAATTCTATTGGATAGGTATAATTCACCCAAAAACAACCTTAGAGATAAAATATTACCCTTTAGGTCCACTAGGATTAGATTAGTACATTTATTATTATTTTATTTAAAGAATAGTTAAAAGAGTTAAAATCAAAGTTTAATAACTAAAATATTTTTAATATAGGGTTATACATAAGATAAATTCGACTATAAATATTAATTAGAAATATAAAAAGATTACATACATAATAGTATTTTATTTATAATTTTTAGACATTAAATAATTTAATTTATTTATGACACAATGATGACGCAGTAATTACCATATTAATGAAATATTAACATAATTGATGTTATAAATACCCAAATAAATGTAATTTTAGACTTTTTATGAATTACACTAATTTTATAGGTTAATAATACATGTTATTATTGATTTAATTAACGTTTTTCGAACTAATCATCCTGTTATGATTTTCACAAAAATCAAGTACCAAATAGTGTCAAAATTGACATAAAATAGTTTTTAAAACAAATATTATATTATTAATTTTTATTTTATTCCTAAAAATATAAGGTTCATCCAAATGACTTATATAAGTATATATATATTAATAATGAACCACTTGGGGTTAGTTTGGCTTGTTACTGTAAGTTTATTAACCATATAGTGTAAGAAAACAAAAAGACACGGTAAAAGTTAAATTATTTAACTTATAGTTAAATCTAAATGATAAGGATAAAATAGTAACCTAAACTTTTCTAAAACCTATTAGTTGAGAGGTTTTAGACCCATCCCCACCTTATCTTTGAAATAAATCAATTTGGAGCTATTAAAAATCGAATATGACTTTATTATAAAATAATATTTTAAGTTTTTCTTAAGGTGCCCCTCTCCTCCCTTATAAAAAGGGCACCCCTTCCCTCTTCTCTTCACACCCTTTTGAGCCTTGAATATCGGTAAAACCCTGAAAATTCCTATTCTCAACCTCTCTAGTTATATCATATAAGTCCTAGTCTTCTCAAAATACCACCTCTAGTGCCCTAAGAAAAATCTTAAAAGAGGTGCGTCGACGAAGAGGTAATCTCTTCTACCGATTCTTTCAAATTTTCTTTCTTCTTCAACTTCTTCTTATTTAGTTGTTTCATTATAAAGTAATAACATTAGTATCACTAATACACTGATATTTTATTATAAATATGTAACAACCCCAATTCACCTTCTATCCATCCTACGGAAAATGAAATCACCGCGCGTGCGTGCGTACGGAATACTGTCTCCACGCCGTGGTGTAATCTGTTTTTCCACCACCACCTTACATGGATGGGTATAATGGTGTAAAGAATAACTATATATAGTTATAATAATATCATACTGATTCTGAGATATTATATCATCCACTCCAATTCAATTCAATAATTATGGGAACGATATCATCGCTCGTGCGTACGTACGGATTACCGTCTCCACGACACAATGAGATTCATTCTCCATGTTAATCACTCAAGAAAGATTATATAAGTATATATAATGAATAATAATGAAATATATGGAATGATAAAGCTACTGTATTTATGCATATATATATTTCATCTACATACTTCCATTCAAGTCAATAAGGAAAAGAAAACAGCATCCATGCGTATGTACAACCTACCATCTCCATGAACGATGTATTTCATTTCATTTATCTATATATTATATATATATATACTTAATATATATGATATATAAATTATGATTTACATTCTGGAAGTAATTAAATAATGATATAAGTAATAATAATATCATGAACAATAAGTCCAAACACGTACGATAAATAAAACGATTTTACCCAAAACTCTGCTTTAACATGGAATTTACAAAAGAACGGGTAATATAAAGTTATAAGTGAACCGTATATGATATCATAACAATGAATATGATTCTATAATAAGTCAATGGCATTATTTAAATCATTATACAGGAGGTTCAGATTCATACGAATCATATCGGACCTAAGGTAAGGGATAATTATTCCAATCTCATTCTTATCGAAGATTGCTTATTCGTAAGTATTTACTGGGGTTATGTTTATCATCCATGTCCGTGATTTCTAAAAATGTTTTTATAAAATTTTTAGTATTATTCCATGTATTTTTAAAGTCATTTTTACCCTTTTATGACTTTTACCACAAGGTTTGGAAGGAATCTTTCTTTTGTTTACCATACGAGGTACTTTTTGACTTTTCCGACAAAAGAATGAGGAGAAAGTTTTTTTAAAACTTATACGGCATGAACTGATTTTTACGGTTTCATAACTCCTTATTTTTAAGAACATTACTATACAATATTTCTTGAATATTTTCAATAAAATCCTTTTCTTTTAAAATTTCATGGACTTTTTTAAAAAGAATATTATTTTTAAGAAGAAAGGATATTTTCCTCCATAATTCATTTCAAGTGTTTTATCAAAACCATTTTCCATCCCAGATGAAATTATTTTAGATGTGTATGTTTCAAGTATAATGTGTCTATGATTTAAATGGTTCCACTTTTCTTATGATGAAATGATATCCATTTTTTTTATATGGATTATGTTATGATGGGATGATTTTTATGAAACCCATTTTTATTCTTTGGGTTATGATGAATGTTTTATGTTTATGTTGTGGCACAAGTAAGAATGATTTCATTATGAGATGGTTGGGACCTATATCTCCCTCCAATTAATTGGGTAAAGATTTATATCTCATGATATAGACATGGCTGGAACGGTAAGTTAATCTGGTTTAGTAATACCGGACTGGAACGAGGAATGAACTCGATTCAGAAAGGGACTTTGTCCACTAAAATGGTCTTGGCAATAATGCCTTGGCTACTATGGAAATAATATCATGTGATTAATGGTTTCCAAAATTACATGTTTTATTCCCATGATATTTTATCATGATTGATGTATTTATTCCATATGTACTTCTATGTTTTATGTCATTGCTCAAGATTTTGATGTTTACACATTATGTTCATGTTTTTAAGTTCAAATGTATATGGTTTGTTTTATTCTCTCTATGCTTACCCTTACTGAGCATTTGATCTCACCCTTTATATGTTTTCTTTTCCCCGGGATATAAAGATAAGTTTTAGGTAAGAAAACCAAAGGGGAAGATCTTTTTGGGAGCTGTTGAAGATCTTTCACCACGATTAGAAGATTATGTTTTGAGTTTCCAAAGACACTAAACTATTAAGGTCCTTCAGTATTTGTTTTTGTTATGTATTAAGTATTCCGCAAAAGTAATGTAATGTCCATGTACGTCAAGATTTGGGTCTCTATAGTGTTATTTATTTCATAGATCGTTCATGATTTTATCAGTGTTTCATCAAATATTTTACTAATATTTCTCTTCCTATGTCGCGATTAATTCAAAAGGATTCTTATTTTGTCTTTTATTATTCTTTCAAGAATTTCTTTGATGAGCTAAAGAAGTTTCTAACCACTCCACCTATCATACAACCTCTATAGTGGGAGATTCCTTTTGAGCTTATATATGATGCCTCCAACTTTGCAGTTGGGGATATCTTATCTCAGAGGGTGGAGGGACGTTCACATGTGATTTCCTATGTGTCAAGGATACTGGATTCAGCCCAATAAAACTACACAACCATGTAAAAGGAGTTTCTTGACATCATATTTTCTTTAGATAAATCCTATTAAAATTTATTGGGCTCTAAATTAGTTTTTTTCTTACCATGAAACTCTGAGGTACCACTTGAAGAATCCAGATGCAAATCCCAAGATAATCTGATGGATTCTCCTTCTTCAGGAATTTCATATTTAGATAAAGTAAAAGAAGGGTTCAGAAAACCTGGTGGTAGACCACATGAGTAGGCTTACTTATGCACTATAGGATGGCACCATGGACTAGGTGCACTTCAGGATACTTTCCTTGATGATCATCTTTATTCCATCTTAGGTACACATCCTTGGTATGTTTATTTAGTGAACTTCCTTTTTTTATCTGAAATCCCTGCAAATTTAAAGAAACATCAAGTCCAAAAATTAAAAAGTGAGTCTAGGTATTATGTGTGGGATGATCCCTACCTTTGGTGTATGTGTAGTGATCAAATCATTAGGAGGTACGTTCCTGATCATGAGTTTGAGTCTATTCTACATTTTTTCCATACACTTCCATGTGGAGGACACATTGGACCCCAATGGACCACTAGAAAAGTTTTAGACTCTAGATTTTATTGGCCTAGCTTATTCAGTTATTCTCTGGTGTTTTGTAAGTCGTGCTCAAGTTTCCAACACCTGGGAAACATTTATATGAGACATGAGATGCCTCAACAATGCATATTATTCTTTGAGATTTTTGATGTGTGGGGAATTGATTTTATGGGTCCTTTTCCAAGTTCTTTTGTTGTATTGTACATTTTGTTCATTGTTTATTATGTGAGTAAATGGGTGAAGGCTAAGGATACCAGGACTAATGATTCTCATGTTGTAAATTTTTTGAAGGTTTGGAGTACCAAAGGCCATCATCAGTGGCCAAGGGACACACTTCTACAATTGGAATTTTTCTTCTCTCCTAAATAATTATGGGGTGACACACAAAACATCAACACTATACCACCCCCAAACAAATGGTCGGGATGAGGTTTCAAATAGGGAGTTGAAACAAATTTTGGAGAAAACTGTGCATCCAAATAGAAAGTATTGGAGAAAAGGATTAGATAATGAAATTTGGGATTTTAATTATTTGAACTTAATAATTTTTTTAAGTGTATTCTTGAACTAATTTTATATAACTTTAATTCAGGTAATATGAGCTAAATTGTGAATTTTATTGGACTTAATGGGCCATGAAGTCAAAGTCGGGATGCACTTTCCATATTAGAAATCAGTTCTGTATTTGGGAAATAACTTCTTCATCAGCTCTTGTATTAGGCCCAAATTTTTAGAGGAGATATAGAAAAATATTTCTCACAAATAATACTTTTGGAATGATAGATTTTTCAATAGTTTTGGTTGTCAAACAGGCAGTTCAAGTAGTATTAATTTATTTTCATAAATTTCCCCATTCACACTTTAAACCTCTTTAAACCTAGAATCCCCTCCACTCTATAAATTGGTTTTTTTCTAATTTGGAGGGGTTTTTAAGTGAATTAGAAAGTTTAGTTTAGAGGTTAAGTGTTTCCACACCAATTATCAAATCATTTCAATAAGGTTATCTTTTTAAACAAGGATCCCTTCGTCGAAGCCTTTTTCTTCTTCTTTGCGTTGTAATGTTTGTGTTTGTGTAATGAAATTATTAGTTCCACTTTAATTTCTTATATTTTCTTATTTTGTTTTATATTTTCTTCTTCAATTAATATTTCTCTTTGTTCTGGAATTCAAGATTAGAAACAATATTGGGTTATACCTTTCTAAACCCTTGGGAATGAAAAACGTCTCTATAATGGCTACACCGCCCATGGAAGAGTAGTTCTTTTTAGTAATCGATCGACCTCTATCCTTATTCATTAATTTATTTTGAATCAATGAAATACTATAATTAAATTAATATGATCCATGAAATGAGTTTTTAAATTATAAGAAAATAAGTAAACAATTTAACAACTAACACAAAAACACGCGAGGTCAAGAATTTGTGTAAATTGTGAGAGAACAAACATAATTGGTAAAACAAGACCACACAGGATAAATTTGTGGAGTTCAAATAAAATTCCTAATCTCAATTCTTCCTCATTTATAGAGTGGATATGTTCTATAATTAACCACTGACCATAATCTAACCTTAGAACATCAAAAAAAGTAGGGTGTTGTGATTGCTTGTTCTGAAGCTATCCTAGGATTTAAGTAATTTCTTCTTTGTGGTTAAGTTAACTCCTATAGGGTAAAAGGGTTAAAAACTTAGGGGATCATAATTAATTGGATATTAATTTAAATGATAATTATTAATAATTAATTGAATAGTTAGATTTATATTTATTATTCCTTTTAAAATATTTTCTAAAAAAATATCTTCTTGTTGTGTCTTTTTAATCAAATTTCATTTCAAAAACAAAAAAAAATAAAATAAAATATTATTCCAAAATGACTCTTATTATTATTTTATAAACATTGAAAAACCCCACATACTTTCATTTAGTGTGTTTATATTATTTTACTTTTTTTTTTCAAAGTCCCTTTATTAAGTTGTTTTATTTTACTTCCTCTTTTGAGTGATGACCTTGTTCAGCCACTCTGCTGCACCCAAGTACCCGAAAAATCACACTTCATTTGAGAGATCCCATGATAGTGACATTCAGTGAGGGATAATTGGATTTGATAAAAAATTGGAAGAATAATAAAATAAAAAATCATTACATCACATTTTAGTAGTCAAGATAAAGTACAAAAATATAATTTTTTTATATAATGGAAAGTGATGAAACCTTGACATTATACATGTGATAAATTTTGGATAAAGATAATCTTCTCAACAGTAAAAACTTATAGGAGTGGTATAATATATTATGCATCATACAATGCTAGGAGAATAAGTTTTATGTGTATAAGTCCCATTTTCCAAGGAAATATCATTTTATGAATGTTAGTGATGAGGGACAAGTTTTCTTCTTAAAACATGTGGATGATGCATTGGATGTTTAATTCTTTATGTTATCATTTATGTCTATTGAGCTCCATAATATTTAAAAAAACAATTATTCATTCATGATAATATCTTATATCCATTATACTTATCAAGAGATAGATATATTCTAGACGTATGAGATCTCTAAGGCGCTTTCTATGTGCAATCTTAGAGAGGGTGTGTCATATGGGCCTCATGTGTTCAAGAAGATTATTGATATTAAGAATTGAGAATTATAGGGTTTTATGTTTCCTAATGAGTTATGCACCAACCTCGTTCTTTCCTATATACCTCAGATCTCTGTTAGTTTTATTGTGAATTATATTTTGAACAATATTTATAATTTACTCCACAAAATTTTTACTCTGGTTCTCTATTAAAATAAGGATAAAAGGCATTAAAAACCTACAGTCCTTATATTGTAAAATAAGAATGGTAAGGAAAATGTACCTAAGACTAATTTCAAGTCTAATTTTTCTTCACCCCACTATAAAAATATAAGTAATATCTATTGGTAGACAAAGTAATAAGGTGAAGAGTGTTTTTCATGTGATAGGAACAGACATTGGAATAAAAAATTTACTTCAATAAAGAGAAGATAGAAGTTTCAGGTGTGTTTTTTATCAAATGTAACCTATCCATTTCTATAAATTGGTTATTTGATATAGATTTTGGTTCTCTCATTTATATCCAAATATAAGAAACAAGTGGATTTATGAAGGTTGAAAATGGTGAGGTGGATATTTAAGCTACCAAAAAAGTATGACTATCTTCACTGGATATTAGAGACTAATACCTTAGTTTTCCAATTGGATTGATATTAATCTTAAATAATATTTATTATGTATGTAATATTTCAAAAAGATTATATCTATTTATATTTTATACATAGATGGATTTTTATTCATGTTTGGGAATAAAATTTTGTGTTTTTATAAATATAGCATTTTTTATGGCATGAAACATCTTAATATGGTCTTTATATAATATAATATGATACTCAAATACTAATAATTTATCAAAAAAAATCAAGGTCACATGACTCATATCACACTTAGTTTTGGCATCATCAATGTGGTCATGTAATTGTGATGTTCTTGATTTTATTATATCAAGAAATATATTTAGATTCTTTTAAAATAAAACTTCTTGATATGTGTCACACATATATTCAGGAAAAAAATAACCAAAACTCAATTTATTATAAAGATATAGAGATCCAAATAGATTATTTAATCAGATCATACAAATGTTTGTGGACCATTTCTAGTTGAAGTTAGAGGTGGATACTCATACTTTGTTTCATTTACTGACTACTTCAATTGATATGGATATGAATACTTAATGAGGTATAAATATGAATCCTTTAATAAATTTAATGAGTTAAATAATTAAGTATGTAATCATATTAGTATGAAGATTAAAAATGATTATTTATATCAAGGTTGATAATATCGTAACTAAGAGTTCATCAACTATCTATGGTAGTTTGGGATTATATCTTAAATCACTCCTCTTTATACACCACATTTTAATGGTATTAATGAAAATAATAATTTCACCTTATTGGAAATGGTAATATCAATTATGAGTCATGCATATCTTCCATTATCATTATAGAGATATTCATTATAGACTGTAGTGTACACACTAAACTGTATGCAAACTAATGTGTCAAATAGGATTCCATTCAAATTATGGAGTGAAAAGAAACCTATTTTTTCACATAATATTTTATGGGGTTGTGGAGAATTTATTAAATCTTTCTTAGGAAATATCACCTTGAAGAATTAAGTGTGTATTTATAGGATATCCCAAGAAAATTTGGTAATATTATCTATATTACCCCTTATACTAGAATGTAATAGTGGCAAGATAGGCCATATTCCATGAGAAGGTTCATATATCTAAAGGCGATAGTGGGAGAAGGATTGAATTAAATTTTTCTCAAGATACACAAGAGTTAGAATAGGAACAAATTTTATAAGGCCACATGGAATAGTTGATTCTAGAGACACAAATTACTACATTGGAGAATCAATGAGGTTTGAGAACTAGAGAAATGTAGTTTTCTAGTCAATAAAAATAGTGAATTATTATTATTTGTTAATGATGAACCTATGTCCTACAAGGAGATGGTAAACATCACAAAAGTTACAATATACAAAGAATACATGAATTTTGAGATCGATTCTATGTACCTAAACCATGTATGGATTTGGTTAGTTCCTCTAGTAGATGTAAATCTTATTGTGTGAAAATGGGTATTCAAGAAAAAACTAGACATGGAAGGTAATGTTAATTCCTATAAGGCATGGACAATTGTTAAAGGGTTTATGAAATTTCAAGGGATAAACTATGATGAAACCATTTCACTGGTATTTATATTTAAAATAATAAAAATTATTTATTTCTATAGTAGTTTACTATGATTATGAGATTTTGAACATTGATATCAAAATATATTTCTTTAAAGGGAGTCTTATGAAGGATGTCTATCTGACATAACCAAAGGGGTTTGTATTTAAAAAGAATTCCAATAAGGTATGAAAGTGGTATAGATCCATTTATGGATTGAAGAAATAATCTCAATCATGGAACATTCATTTTGATAAATCCATAATGGAATTTGGTTTCATAAAAAAGAATTTTATCCCTATGACAAAAATTGGTTTAGTGAGAGTATAGTCAGTTTATTAGTATTATATATTGAAATCATATTACTAATGGTAAATGAGATACCAATATTATATTTATTTAAGCAATTTTTTAACAAGTGGTTATCCATGAATTAATTAGGCGAAGTAACCTATATTATAGGTATAAAGATCATTCATAATAAAACTAAGAATTTTTTAAACAAATTCAGGATACATACATTGACAAAATACTGAAGAGATTCAATATAGAATAATCCTGGGGGTATTTTTTTAGTTTCTCATGGCATACATCTCTCTAATAACATGCGTCCTTAGACATGAGAGGGGAGAGAGAGGATAAGTAAAATTCATTATGAATTGGTGATATTATATATTATATACTCCATGATATGTACCAAGATTAATATTGATTATTCCTTGAACATAGTAGGAAGATATCAAGCAGAACCAAGTGAGAAATATTGAACTTCTTTAAATACTATCATATAATATATGAGGCATACTAAGGATATGTTCTTAGTTTATGGATGAGATAAGGATCTAGTTATCAGGGTATATACAAATTCTAGTTTCTAGATAGATAATAATGATATGAAATTATTTTTTGGATATATCTTATTTCTTTATAGAGGAGTTGTGAACTGGTTGATCTCAAAGAATACATTAGTCATTAATTCTATAGAACATCCCAAGAATATTATAGTTTTTTATGCAGCTAAAGAAGTAGTATGGATATGTAACTTTATCCCACATATTTATTTTATGCCTAACAATAAATTTTTTGTCACATTGGATTATGATAATATATTAGCGGTGGACCTTGATAAGGATCCAAGGCCATATCAATGGATGAATCATATACTTTGGATGTATCACATTTTAATGGATTTTTCTAAATGCGCTAAGGTTATAGTAAGTATGTTTTACATGGTATATAATGGGGTATACCCATTGACTAATGACATGTCATAATAGAATCATGAATATTATATTTGACCTAGTAAACTCAAAGTCATTAGAAGTTGACTCTAGTGAAAGTGGTAGTATATTAGAGTTAATTCCATGGGACTGACGACTTTTTACTTCCAATTTTCTTTATATTCAAAGACTTTAATATTAAAATATATATTATTGCATGATGAGTTATTTTATTTGTAACATTAGTGTGATATTATATTTAGAGTATGTGTCACATCAAAAGGTCATAATAATTCCCCGCTATGATGAGAACCTTTAAGTTCTATAAAAATATTCTTAAATACATATTATATGAAAAATTGATATCTATATAATGATACACATATGATGTAGGCTAGTAGTTATAGAGGTTTTATAATACATTGAGACTTTTTCTCATGAATCTCTCACTTGGTAATCTCTAAGAGAGGAGTTTATGAGAACAAATACGATAGTATGAATTATTTATATTATATGTATCCTTATATATTCCAATATATATACATGTGTATTGGTCCTTAGACTTAATATTATTATTAATTTATATCATGAATCATGTACTTTTATGTGTTGATAAAATCCATAATTTCATATGCTTGCAGTGAGGTAGAATGCGTTGGGTGCATCATTAATGATATGACATTATTGCATAACTCAAGTAAATATTTTTCCTGTCAAATTTAATGGAAATAAATATCTCAAGACCTTTTATTAGAATATAAATATTTGATTAATTTATGATCATGGTGGTTTTATTAATTAGTTCATTTCAATAAATTTAAAGAAATATATATCAAGCATATAGCATGATGACATGAGTGATGCAACTGCTTGATAAGATATTGAGACAAAGGGACTATATTGCACAATGATTATTTGTTGGAGGTTTTGTCATTATAACATTAACATATTTATCTATGGTTTACTTAATGAGTTTTTAGATTTTGATCCTTAATTTTAGACTGGTTGGATTAATTCCTTAGATAAAGAGGCCTAAAAGTTCTCACGCTAAGTGTATTTGGAACCCTAATTAAAATCCATTTGAATTTAATATTAGATTAAATATTATCCTTAAGTTATAAGGAATTATTTAAGTTATGTTAGTCACATAATTATTTATTTAATGAATAATATAGTGATATCTATTTATTTAAATAAATGGTATTTATTCAAGGTTTGGTAAATATTGAGAAGGATTGGTGGGATGAGTTAATGGTCGGGATAAAAATGATATACTATTTAATATTATTTAAATAAATATTAACTTATTTATTTAATAAATTATATTTAAATACTTTTGGGTTTTTACATGTCAAGTTGTTGTTGTTGTTCTTCTTCTTATTATTATTATTATTTTATATGGGGTTTTATTTAAGATTAATATATTGGTTAAAGACCTTTGTACAATAACTAATTCTATGACCTAGTTATATAAACCCATTTATATAATTTTAGAGAATATAGAGATAATTATGTGAAAAAAATATTCTCTATGGAATTCTATAAACCCTAGAGAGAACTTCTCAAGAACTCTCTCAAGATCAGAGGGCATTGATCCTCCTCATCCCTCTCAAAACCAAGAGAATTGGATAAAATCCTTCATGTCTCAAAATTATTCTTAATGTCATAAATAATGAATTATTCAAGTGGTTAATTTGTTTCATGCTAGTACCCAGATATTTGATAATGATGTTCTATGGTTTTTGGAGAATATGTTGATACTGATATAGGGATTTTATCCTTGGATCTTTCATCACAATGATGGTGTGACAACAAAGTTCAACTGATTTGATAATAAATAAATAATTCTATATGAAGGTAATTCATAATTATATAAAGTAATTATAAATTATATGTAAAAATATCCTCTCTATGAATAATATTGAGTTTCATTCATTGATTTATGAGGATTCAATCTAAAGAAACCGATAAACACCCATTTTTGGGCATGGGCCCAACTGCTTCTACTATCCCTGGAAACTTCAGATCACTCCATAGATAATATAAGTATTTGGAATGTTTTTTGAATTATTTTACTTAAATATAAAAGGATATGTGTTAGGGAACCCAACCTTAAGGTGGTTTCAGTTTTGTAACAATGCTCGGATGCAAGTGATCAGGTTATGTGCGATAAATAGAAAATACCTAGATATGTGTATTTATTAGAAAAAAATCCCTTGGTTAGTTTTTTGGGGTTGTGTTTATTGAAAATGATATTGAAAAATTATAAAGGATATTATGTTTTTATGACATGGTATTTATAGATTTTGGGAATAAGTGTCAACATTAAAGAGTAGGGAACCATGACCGTGGTGGTTGAAAAACTGCCAAAGGTTTTTCACCATGCCATGGAGCTTAGTGTTTCACATTGATAATTTATCTATTCTAAATAGGGAATACCAACACATTAATTATAGAATTAATGGTAAATAATTAGGGTGTTTCAGTGAAAAATGATAGTATAAACCAATAGATACTAAAATGGGAAGATAGATTTGGCCACATCCTAGTATAATCTATAGAGGTTTTAAAACATCTATAGTATTTTCACCATGTTATGGAGGATGGATTTTTGAGGTAGAATAATCCCTATGTGAAATTTGTAATCCCTACTTGGGATATTGGTCACCGTAGCAGGCTCTCATGCAAGATTCTAGTTGAGGTGAGAAGGTTAATCAAATTGTGAAGTTGGAAGAGAGCACACCATGGTGGATACCATGATGAGTTTCTTAATGTCACGACCCAACCCTAACCAGGGATCCATTCACAACTACCCCAATCCTACCTCCATAGGATACGGGGTGGTGACAAGTTTCAAAAGTCATATCCTAAATGGGAGACCTTTTCCTAATTTACCTGTAATCACACACCTAACCATCTTAATGTATAAGTTCATAGGAATAAGAATAAAAAGATGAAAAATATATAATAAAAACAAAGCAAGAAAACCTCTAGGGTGTACAAGAGTACAATAGTGAAAACTAAAAAGTGAATGGGAAAAATACACACCCATCTAGAAATATGTCCCAACCATAAAAAACTAGAAAGTAAAAGTTATGAGAGAGCCCAATTCCTGATCTCCAAGATCTGACCACCATGCATGGTCCAATAAACCAAGTATCCCAAATCTCTACTATAGTCCCTACTAACATGTCCATCATATTCATAAGACAAGACACATACTGTAAAATCCCATGTAGGGGTAAGTATATACATACCCAATAGAACACCTCAAAAACTGAAGGGGTGAGGAGAAAGAGACACAATTGGAGTAGATAGTAAACAACTCAACCCAAATAAAGAGAGTAAAGATAATCTAAAACATGGATATAGATAGATGTGTGTGTGTGTATGTGCTCAAAACAATGAAACACAAACAAGATAGAAGGGGATCTCCATATCATAGCCCAAACAAGTAAAATAGTTCCAATAGTTTCATAAGGTCCATAAATTATGTCCATTATTTCACCCATCTTCCCAGTAGAAAATATCCAAGTCAAGCCACATCTCACCACTATGTCACACAATCTAGGGAAAAAATCTATAGATAGAGGACTTATTCCCTGGTACAATAAGTGGGTTAAACTCAATATATATCTAGGGGACCCATGATATGACTCTATAGGAGTGTGACACTATTATGGTTGAGGACCCATGCCTTGTCTCTGCAAGAGGGTGCCACTCAATTTGATAGAGGACCCATGCCTAGCCCAGCTGGAGGGTGCCACTCTAGGAGTTAGTAGAGGACCCATGCCCAATCCTAGCTGGAGGGTTCCACTCTAGTATTTGAGGAAACATTCCATGATCAGTAGGATGGTTCCACTCAGATAGTAGATAGAGGGTCCATACCCTACGCAACATGAGGGTGCCACTCAAAAAGTCGGTCGAGGACCCATGCCTGACCCAGCATGACGGTGCCACTCGAAGAGTAAATACAGGATCCATGCCTAGACCAACTAGAGGGTTCCATTATATAGATAGGTAGAGGACCCATTCCCTATCCCATTAATAGGGTGCCACTCAATAAGACTATGGTGACCCTGTGTGATCATTATCATCATAAAGTGTCAAATAAGAATCACACCTAGAACATCTGGCATTATAACTCAAAATCCACTATGGATTCCACCATCTTGTTCTACATGGAAAAAAACTCATGATAGGATAATCAAGGGCCAAAATTAGAGTCCAAACGAAGGAGATATGAGAGGTTAAAGTTTAATCAAAATGTAATAAGGGTTACACATCATTTGAGGGGACACACATAGCATGTGGTCCTACTCCATCACCTAGATGTGGCCCTAAAAGTACATGGATCACTATCCATGTAACCATACACGGTGTGTAGAGGAGCTACACAATTTTTCCAAGACACCTGGGATCCTTCTGTTCCCTCTGGTTGTGTCCATGAACTTTTTCAGTGCATGTGTACTATGGTACATAGAATTCCAATCCACATAGGGTTCCACCCATGTCATTGGTCATATCCATGATCATGCACATGTACTCCCAGAGTAAATACCAAGTTTTCTGACACAAAGTTACATGGTGTGTGATACTCATAATTTTGTGAAACCCTAGCCACCATAGCCAAGGCCCTACATGTCATGTGTTCTTGGGACTACATGGAATTTAGTCATGTTATTTTACAAAAATCAAGATCTATGCCCGTATATCCAGATCCGGATTTGGAGCTTCGAATCTAACCTTTCTCCTCCTAAAAATGGTAGATCTTTCCTTTTTTATTGTTTCTAGATATCCAGTGGGTGGAAATAAAATCTGCATTTGGTTTATCTCTTCTCACATGCACCGTGTGAATATCCCATTCAATGCCTCCTTTGGTTTGGATTATGATCATCTAATCCATCACTGAGAACTCATAATCATCCCAAATCCACTTTTGATTTTCTATTTTGTTTTCTATTTGTGACTCCTCAATAAATCTGGGGGTCTTATTAGGCTCGGTACCACTCATAAATGTCAATCCATGGCCTCGTAGCCTAATGGAAAAGAACAAAAAGAAAATTAAGTAGATAATGCACCATAGAAAAGGATTAATCAATCATTGTTTAAGATTTATTGGCCAATGATCATAATTGGGCATTTCCTTGGTGAGAAAATTGAATGATCAAATTAAACCGGCGTGTATATTCATGCCAAGGTTTAATTAGCACAGATCAAAGGAGAATAATTGATCATACTCAATCAATTTAATCAAAATAGGAATAAACCATGAATTGATGATTCCTAACTAGACATTGGATCTTTTTTTATAGAACATGCACGTATCTCCACAACTAAGACATGTATAAGATGGATCCCTCCAAGTTTGGGGGTAGGGTGAGGTGGTATGAAAACTCACTAACTCTATGCATGATCTTGAATGTACCGATGAACCTCAGGGATAGATTGTATCCCCTATAGAACCTCCACAATACTCATTATGGTGATACTTTCATGAAAATATGGTCTCTCTTCTAGAACTCTAAGGGCATATGATGGTGATCCATGTAAGATTTATGCCTACTCTAGGCCAACCTCATCTACTCATAGATGACATATACCTTCTCCATAATTATATTCACCAACTATGGACCCACATAAAATGTCTCATCGATCTCTATCCGACACAAGGGTGACCTTCACGGTCTCCCGTACAGGGCCTGAAAAGTTAACATGCCAATAGTAGAGTGGTATCGATTGCTGTACGCAAACTCTACCAAGAGAAAGTGATCCTCCCAACTCTATCTGAAGTATAAAATGAAATCCCTTAGCATATTATCCAACACTTGGATAGTGTATTTGATCTTCCCAACTATCTAGGTGTGAAATGTTGTAATGATTCTTATTTGGGTCTTGAATGCCTCATACAGGTCTCTCCACCTCCACGATGTGAACCATGAATCATGATCAGAGACAAAAATTGTGGGCACCACATGATGGAGAACAATATCCCATACATGAATCTACCCCAAACTCTCCACCGAACACTACTCATTGATAGAAAGGAAGTGTGCCAACTTTGTGAGTTGTTCAACTATCACCCATATGGAATCACAAATTGTCACTATCCATGAAATATCTATCACAAAGTTCATATACAATCCATCCCACTTACACTTCAGGATCTCAAGGGGTTGTAACAAACATACTGAAACTCAGGGCTCAGCTTTCACCTACTGGAAGGTGTGGCACCGAAAGATGAAATCAGCCCTTATTTATCTAAATTCATACCAAAAAAATTACCACTAATGGTCTCTATAAATATTATCCCCACCAATATGTACAGTTAAAGGGGATGTCTGTAACTCTCGCATCACATTATCTCACATCTTCAATGGGACCATTGTCCATCCCTAGAAAGGGATTATGTGATTCCCTCCTTCAAGATATTCATATGGTGAATAAACTATGGATACATGGTCATGTAAGACATAATAGTAAATGTATACTAGCTAGGACTCTTTCACATGCTTGAAAAGTGGTGGAGTCAACACCATCAACTGAAGAAAAGTTTCACCCTTTTGATCCACCAGGGTCAACTGTATGGAAGACAACTACTTTGAAGCCTCCTACACCAAGAGAGCCTAGGACTTACTTATAATGGAATCTTCTACAAAATTTACCTTCCCCAGATTATATATTATCTATAATCCATTATCCTGTAGTAACTCCAAATAGCACCACTGTCTTAGGTTCAAGTACCTCTTCGCGAAGGCATACCTGAGACTCTAATGGTCTGAGTAAACCACAAAGTGGTATCCAAAAAAGATAGTGCCTCAAAATCCTCAGGGAAAAGACTATTATTTCTAGATCAAGGTCATGAGTAGCATATTTATTCTCACGGGGTCTCAACTATATTGACTCATATGCAATAACTTCCTGCCTCTGTATCAACATGCCATTGATCCCAACTCATGATGTGTTGCAATACACTACATACTCCATACCCTCCTTCGATATTCTCAACACAAGAGCACTCATCAGCCTCATGCTAAACTTCTAGGAGGATCTCTATCATTTATTGATATAGGAAAAAGGTTTCCCTTTTAGTGTAAGTCTGGTAAAAGGGGCTGCAATCCTAGATAATTTTTCCACAAACATCCTATAGTACCTAACCAATCCATGAAAACTCTTCACCTCTGACTCACTCTTGGGTGGATCCCAAGAAAGAAATGAATTGATATTTATGGTTACATGTATAAACCATTATTAGAAATTACATTACCCATAAAGTGAAACTCATGAATTCAGATCTCACACTTTGAGAGCTTACCATAAAACTGGTGCTTCCAAAGAAAATCGAGGAACATCCTGAATAGCTCTACATGCTCCTCCTCTAACATAGAGTAGATGAGTTTATCATTGATGAAGAAAACCAAAAATTATCCAAGTATAGATATAAGATCTAATTCAACAAATCCATAAACACGATGGGGGAATTCGTCACACTAAAGGGAATCACCAGGAACACATAGTGTTTGTAGCGACATAAAAATGATAGATTTATAATTTCAACCTCACAACCCCTCAAAAGGTGATAGTTGGACCTAAGATTAATCTTTGAGAACCATCTCACATATCTCAACTAGTCAAATAGGTCTTCAATCCTCAACAATGGTTACTTATTCTTTATCATGGCCGGGTCAAGAGATGATAATCCACACAAATATGAAATCTCCCATCCACCTTTTTTATGAACAAAACTAAAGATGAATAGGGGACACATTATTTCTGATAAAGCCCTTATCTCAAAGATCCTCTAACTAAAACTGTAGCTTCTAATCTTGGTAAGGGACATTAGATATGATTCAGAATATATCAATGTGGTCTCGGGATTCAATTCAATAAAAAACTCTATCTCTCACCTCATATGTTGTCCTGAAACATCCTCGGTAAATATATCCATATAATAATACACAACTAAAGCAATATAATTTCTATAAGAGCCTACAATACTAAGGGTTATACTCGGAAACTGATGGGGGATGGGTTGCAGTTTCCTACTCATATAACCCACTCATCCTGCCATGAGATATCTTTCATCTGTAAAGGCGAATCTCATCCCATCATTGCAAAGGAAACTAGCTCATTTGTGGTTATAATAAATCTGGGCTCATACCATGGACAACCAATTAATACCCAATAAGATTTCATAGGGTTTCATCTTGATGACCAAAGGGTCCCACATGAACCTCTCCCCACCAAGTGATTGCTTGAATTGCTAGAAAATAAAAGATATAGAAGAATCATTCCCCATAGGAATCTAAAGATGAAGTTACTGGGATAAAGCCTCTACTAGGAGCTCAAAATATCACACCAGGGGTATAGAGATGAATGAATGACTCACACATGTGTCTATTAATACTAAAGAAAGATTATTATAAACAAATATCATACCTCTAATTATCTTGTGTTTCATTGGGTTGTAAGCCTCCATAGCTTATAGTTGTCCATGGCTTCGATTTCCAACCCACTAAGCCTAACATGGGCCACCTGGTGGTGGTAGTGGAAGGATCTCATATCTTTTTCCACCAACCATAGATCCTATTCCTAGAGATCCACCTACTTTTCTTCTAGCTTCTCCTCCTTGGGGGGCTCGTTGTACTCTCCTAGGATATCCCTGATTATGGTGTTGTCTCAATCATAGAAGTATGACTGCTATCTTCTTGTGCTCCTCTACAAGTCTAGTCAGGCAGTCACACTCCATGTGAACTTTCTCATCACATTCATAGCAATACCCCTCTCTAGGATACCCTGGTCCTCTTCACTGCCCTTGAACACATGTATGAGCCTAGTCATGGGAATACCTCCTATGTTGAGATCCTATCGACTAATGTATACTAGCTACTATAGATGAATCATCCCTATAACATGTAGTTCTAGCTCCAACTGCCTTGTATTCCTCTGACATGAAACTCTCTATCACCGACACCCTCTCCAACACCATAGAATATGTGGAAATTCACAAGGGAACCATGTTGGCACATATCTCTCTACGGAGTCCCTTCTAAAACTTCCATGTATAGAAGTATTCATCTTGAATCATGTCAAGGTAGTACCTTGTAAGGTCTATAAACCTCACAGTGTACTTAGATACTATCATCCTTCCCTACTATAGCCCCAGAAGCTCTTGAATCCAAACTGAGCAGAAGAAAGAGTGGTATTACTCCTCACGGTACAATTATAGAAAGTCAGGCCATGAGAGTGTAAAATCCTCATGAATCTAGGTAACAAGACTCCACCAGCAGCCAGTTTCTCCATAGAAAAATTATATATTCCAATGCATCTACCTAATCCATCGCTGCCTAGATAATCTAGAAGATATGGACAACTGACTCTAGCTAATCCTCCACTTCCTGTGGAAATGGATCATCATGGAACCTTATCTACCTATGTAGATGGAACTCAAGGATTACTCTAAGCCTGTGTGCATCCTCAACCTATCATGCTGGTATTATTTATTTCTCAATAGGTATGGGTGCTTCTACCTATCCATCTAGAGTAAGTATCTCATGAGATGGACCCTACACTAAGGCCTCATCACTCATTGAATTATCATCATGATCTAAAACTGGTATCCTAGATGGATAGAATCATTAATGCATCCAGAAAATTTAATCAAGACGTAACACAGTCAGATGATTGATCGCACCGTGATTCACTGTTTCATTTTCACCCTTACACCACTGTGCTAAACTTGTTTTATATTGAAAATTATAAAAATAATAACAAATTTAATTCCATGTTTAAATAATTTATTTTGTATTTATCATTTTTAAAAAGATAAATGTTACTTTTTTTTATGATTCCATTGAAGAAGGAGGTGATTTGGAGGTCCCATGATGATGTCCAAGAAAAATGGGCCAAACTGCGCAGGATCCATGCATACCAATGGACACATTCGGAAACTGATCCTTAATCGTGAATCAAAATGGTATGAAATTTTGTGGGATAGTCTATAATTTATTAGGATACATTTAATATGAAGAAACCCAAGACTCATTCATCAATATATTGGCCCAACCATCTTGATCTGTTCAACACATCAAATCTGCACAAAGTCAAATGCGGTGTTCTATATTTTATCAATATCTTGATCTGTAGTTGTCCAAATGGTGCCAAACATTCATTAGAGACATTAAATAGGTGGGGAAACATGTTTATAGTTTTTTCCAAAGTGAGATTTGACTCTAAAGTGGTCGAAAACCATGGTCCAGGTGGTTTTACACAATCTGTGTGCCCAAACTCACCTTCCACTTTGCCTATAAAATGGAAGCTTGGTCTCTCCATTTTTAAGTTCGACCAAGGAGTAAAGTGCTGCCAATTTAAAGTTACAGAGTATTACTCTCCTCATCGTTGAGGTTCTGATGGACCCTATCCTCATAGGGGGTTCAATAATGAGGAAGTAGTTCCACCCGAGCTTTCTCCTCCTCCCGATGCTGCGTTAAACGGTGGGTGATCATTGCGAGGGAGCTACACACTTGAAGAGGGAGTTCCGACACCTTATATTCTACTAGTTCTTTTTAATTTGTGTTTGTATTATTTTACTTATGTTTAATCTTTGTATTCTTCTTCTCTCAATGCATTTATTTGGTTTAATTAAGTGAAACATTTCTCATTTCAATACCGATTGGGTTGAGATTCAAATGGGAATCTTTGGTTGTTCCAATTAGACAAAACAATCATCCTATTCCTATCACACATACATGAGATTTCAGTATTATTTGGTATAAATCACTCTATTATTGAGTTCCAAACCTTGAAAACATGATTTTTGTGTTAAGGGGTGGTTCTTTGTGTATCATTTTAAGAGGAAAGAGGGGAACCAAGATCTTGGTCATCCCTCAACCAAAGGATTACAACAAAACCTAACAAAGAATTGAGAACAAGGAAATATTAAAGTGTTGTAGTAACTTATCTATGATCACTTATTTATATCATATTTTTCAAAATCCACTTTTTCTTTCAACTTTATAACTCTTTACATTAAGCTAATTTCTTAAAATTATTTACAAAATCACCCCCTCTTTTGTTCTTCTTATTAAAAATACACACTCAAAACCTAGTATAACTCCTTCATAGATGACCTAGTGTTTTCTCTATACTATAAATAAACCTTAAAAACATAATCAATTTGATGTGTCATGACAGTGTGGTCAAATTTTGGTGTCTTTTTTGGGGAGCACTTTGGTTTTTAGTGCGTGTTTTTTGTAAGGTTTTTTTTTATTTTTTGTGAATATTTTTTTTCTCTTATAAATTTTCAATCCCTTTTTGTTCTGATCTATTTGTTGTGTAGGTTTGGTGCATGACACATTCTACTCTAAGAGATTTATAACCTTTTGAACCTGAACTATAGAGGACTCTACGTCAACGACACCAAGACACACAAGACAACACTTTGAAGGAGGGCACACCACACGTTGAAACTCTTCCTCACCCTTCATCTTCTTCTAGAACTGACATCAAAATTGAAATAAACTTGTATAACATGGATGAAAATAGTAGAAAACTAAAAGAACTAACCTCACCTTATGTTGATATCCATCCCACATACATTCAATTACAAGGAAAGTAACCCAATTTTGAACTAAAATCTGGTTTAATTCATCAATTACCAAGATTCCATGGACTTCCTGGAGAGGATCGACAAAAGAACTTAATAGAATTTTAGACTGTTTTTTCAGCATTAAAACCTACTAATGTGGATGAGAAACAAGTAAAGATTAGAGAATTCCTATTTTCTTTATAAAGCACTGTGAAAATTTGTTTGTACTATGTTAATTCACCAATAAGAGGTTGGGAAGACATGGAACGCCTTTTTCATGAAAAATATTTCCCAGCCTCTCGAACTGAAACAATAAGGAAAGAAATTTGTGGGATAAGACAATATCAAGGGGAAACACTTCATGAATATTGGGAAAGATTTAAAAGATTATGTTCAAGTTGTCCATACCACCAAATAAGTGATCAACTTTTATTTCAGTATTTTTATGAAGGTTTAATTCTTATTAATCGAAATATGATTGATGTTGCTGTAGGTGGTGCGCTAGTAGATAAGACCCCAATTGCTACAAGGACCTTAATTGAGAACATGGCACAAAACACTCAACAATTTGGTTTAAGGTCCAATATATCCATTCGAGGTGTCCATGAGATGCAAAGTACTAAATTCAAGAAGAATGTGGACATGAAGTTTGAGGAGGTAAGTACCCTTTTACGACAACTTTCTCTCTCCCAAGGGAAATCTCAATCTTCTCCTCCCATCCATTGTAGAATATTCTCTTCTGACACCCATTATTCTGACCAATTCCTCCAATTGAGAGAAAATTATGAGAGTTGTGAGGCAATCTTCCCAGGACACCCCTATAACCAACCCTTTAGGAAAGAACCATACTATCCATCCAACTCTAGGTGGAAAGAAATCCCAGATTATAGGAAAGGGGGTATTCAAACCAGCATCATCAACCATGGAACCAACATGGTCAGATTTGTCATTCACCACCACCACTAAAAAATTCTCAACCACCCCAAAGGCCTTTCCAACCTCCCCCTCCAAAACCTAAGCCTATCCTAGAAGATATTATGAAACAAATGGCTACCAACAATCTCCAATTCCAGCAAACCACCCAAGCATCCATACAAGACCTCAAAACCCAATTAGACCAACTAGCTAACTCGATGGGGGAAATTAAAATTCATGGGTTAGGTGAACTTCTCTCTCAACCAGTAGTTATCCTTAGTGATAAAGGAAATGTTAGTGACATCACCCTTAGGAGAGGAAAACAACTATAAAGTAAAAAACCTCCATTAGAGTCATCCCCTCCTAAGAAAACCTCCATCCCAACCATTAAAAATGTTCTAAATGTTGAAGAACCTTGTCCTAAGAGAATCCCATCCAAAAGAAAGAGTGTGTCTATTGATGAGTCACCTAGCCCAACCATTCATCTTCCATTTCCACAAAGGGCCACCCAACCAAGAAAAAAAAGGAAACTGAACTTGATAAGGAAATATTAGAAACTTTTAAAAAGTAGAGGTTAACATTCCTTTGATTGATGTCGTGAAGAAAATTCCAAGATACGTCAAGTTTTTGAAGGAGATGTGTACACATATAAGATCACTTTGTGGATATAAAAAGGTGATATTGGATAGGAATGTATTAGAATTAATAGAACTATCACTACCTACCAAATGCAATTATGCAAGAACCTTCTCAATTCCATACACCATTTGGGAGTATTCTTTTTATAATGCTATGCTTCATTTAGGTGACTATTAATGTGGTACCTCACTCCATTTACTCTTCATTGAAAGTTGGTGAACTAATGCCCACTGAAATAGTCTTTCAGTTGGTAAATTAGAGTATAGCACACCCTTCTGGTGTGTTAGAGGATATTCTTATGAGGGTGTAAATTTTAATTTTTCCTACAGATTTTTATGTGCTAAAAATGGAAGATAATAGGATGAATGGACATGCCCCAATTATATTGGGGATACCTATATTTAAAATATCCAAATCCATAATTAATGTCCATAATGGTACATTATCTATGGAATTTGGTGGTGACATAGTCCATTTCAACATCCTTGATGCCATGAAACACCCCTCAGAAGAACATTCCTCTCTCTCTGTTAATTCTATATATGTACTCCCTTCCCTTGAAAAAACTTCATTTCATTCCCCTGATACCACTTTTAAGTTTTCTTCATTAATAGAAATTCTAGGAAATGAATTATTCATTGATTTTTCTTGTGGTATAGAAAAGTGTCATGCATTTTCATTGATTGATGATTTCTTGAACACTGAGGTACAATGACCATCGATGATACTGCTAAGCTAATAAAATCTCATTCCTCATCTGAGGATGATACCATTGAGCAGTTATATGAGATCTGCGACCTCTCACTTTCACATACACTTCCATTAATAAAAAATCCACCTGAATTGGAACTTAAACAATTATATCAAGATTTAAAATATTCATATCTTGAGAATGGAAACAAGTTGCCCGTCATCATTGCTAGTTCACTCCCTCCTGATCAAGAATTGAGACTTATTGAACTTCTGAGGAAGTATAAACAAGATTTGGGATGGACACTTTCTAAAATTCCTGGTATTATCCCATTAATTTGTACACATCATATTTTATTAAATGATGAGGCTAAATCAGTTAGGTAGGCACAACGTCGACTGAACCCGAACCTCCTTGTAGTTTTGAAAAATGAGGTAACAAAATTATTATCTACTGGAATCATTTACCCCATCCCTGATAGCCAATGGTTCAGTCACGTTCAAGTAGTTCCTAAAAAACAGGCCTTATAGTAATCAAAAATGAAAACAATTAACTGGTTTCAACTCGTGTGCAGAATAGTTGGTGTGTCTACATAGACTATCGCTGACTAAAACAATGCACTAGGAAGGACCATTTCCCTTTGTCATTCATTAAACAAATGATAGAGAGGCTATTGGGTAAGTCCCACTACTGTTTCCTTGATGGGTATTCTAGGTACTTTCAGATCCATATTTCCCCGAGGATCAGGAAAAGAAAACCTTCACTTTCCCCATTGGTAAATTTGCATATAGAAGGATGCCATTTGGTCTATCCAATGCTCTGGGTACTTTCTAGTGATGTATGGTTAGTATTTTTTCAGATTACTTGGAGAATTTCATGGAAGTTTTCATGGATTATTTCATTATTTATGGATCCTATTTTTATTAATGTTTTAGTAGTATTGGTTTAGTCATATGTGTCTTTATTGAAAAGAATCTTGTATTAAATTATGAGAAATTCCATTTCATGGTGCGGCAAGGTATAGTTTTGGGGCATGTCATTTCTGTGGATGCTATCCAAGTAGATAAATCAAAATTTTATGTCATTTCTTCCTTACTATTTCCCAAAAATGTACGGGATGTGCAGTCTTTCCTAGGTCATGCTGGATTTTATTGTCATTTCATTCATGATTTTAGAAAGATTGCACTCCCACTCTCCCAGTTACTCCAAAAAGAAAAAGAATTTGTTTTGATAAAGAATGTGAGTAATCTTTTAATAAGTTAAAATGGAGTCTCACATCACCTATGGTAATCCAACCACCTTGGTGGGATTTACCATTTTTATCTCATGTGTGAAGCCTCTAACTTTGTAGTTGAGGTAGTCTTGCCATAAAGGGTCAATCGAGCTCTACATACCATTACCTATGCCTCACGTACTTTGGACCCTGCCCATGCAAACTACACCACAACTGAAAAATAATTCCTTTCCATTATGTTTTCCTTTGACAAATTCTGGTCATATCTTTTAGGGTCCAGAGTCATTATGTTCTCAGAACAAGCAGCCCTCTGGTATTTACTTAAGAAACTATAAACCAAACCATGTCTCATTCACTAGATGCTCCTCCTTCAGAAATTCAATTTATAAATTAGAGATAAAAAAGGAGTAGAGAATGTGGTGTCTAATCATATCATTAGTATTCCCCAATCCTTGTACATTGAGTCATCCCCCTATATACCTATAAATGATATTCTTCTCGATGAGCAATTATACCAAGTGAAAGATGATATTCCTTGGTATACTGAAATTGTAAATTATTTGGTAGCATCTTGAATTCCTACTGATTTAAACAAAAACCAAGTCAGTCGTCTAAAACATGAGTCTCGTTGATATATTTGGGATGACCCCTACCTCTGGCACACATGTAGTGATCAATTCCTTAGGTTTTGTGTTCTCGATAGTGAGTTTCAGTCTATACTTAGATTCTTCCACACTCTTGCTTGTGGGGGCCACTTTGGTCCCCAATGGACTGCTCACAAGGTCCTTAACTCTAGTCTCTTTTGGCCAACAATTTTTCAAGATGCCCATGATTTTTTCAAATCCTGTCCACATTGTCAAAGAATGGGGAATTTATCTAAAAGAAATAAAATTTCACCATAACCATTGCTCTTTCATTAAATTTTTTATATTTGGGCATTGACTTTATGGGTCTATTTTCTAATTCCTTTGGAAACTTGTACATTCTTCTGGTAGTCGATTATGTGTCAAAATGGGTAGAGGCCCAAGCCACAAGGATAGATTATTCCAAAACAGTTGTGGAATTTTTGATAACTCAGATCTTTTGTAGGTTTGGATTACCTAGGTTCATCATTAGTGACCAGGGTTCTCATTTCTACAACCGAACAATGAAATCACTTTTGCGTCGGTATGGGGTCGGTCATCGAGTGTATACTTCTTATCACCCACAAACCAATGATCAAGTTGGGGTGTCAAATAGAGAGGTAAAATAGATTTTTGAAAAAATGGTTCAACCTAATAGAAAAGATTGGAGTATTAGACTTAATGATTGCTTATGGGCTTATCGTACTACTATCAAAACCCCCATTGGCATGTCACCATATTGGCTAGTGTTAGGAAAGAGTTGTCACCTCCTTGTTGAGATTGAGAACCGATCCTACTGGGTCATTAAAAAATATAATTATAATCTTTCTAGTGTAGGTGATCAAAGTAAGTTTCAGATTTAGGAGCTGGAGGAAATGCACAGATATGCATATGAGAACTCCATTATTTATAAAGAGCGAACCAAAGCTTCCCATGACTATCTCATTCTTCATCACTAGTTCCATATTGGGCATAAGGCCCTTCTTTTCAATACAAGGTTGAAGCTGCATCTAGGTAAGTTTTTTCCTATTGGTTTTGCCTATACACTATTACTAATGTATCTCCATTTAATGTTTCCATGTTCAAAATGAAGAAACCAAGAAAACCTTCACTGTGAATGGGCAGTGGCTGAATCACTTCCATGAATCCCTTTCGGAGTCCCCAATGGAGGAACTCTAAGTTCATGAAGCATTCTACGAATAACACCTACCAAGTTTTACCCTTCCTTCCCACATTATCTTTTATTACAGTGAAGACACTACAAACTTTAAGTGTGGGGGGATGGGTATATTCCTGGGTTAGTTAGGAATTTTCATCATCTCTATTTTTTCTCTTTTTAGCTTGCTAGATTGTATTGTCACTTTCCCCCCTTTCCCTTCCACTCACCTTTGTTCTAGAATATAAATTTTTTATTCCTACTTTATCATAGAAAATTATGCTTGTTTAATCATGGATGTGATTGAAAATGCATGTGGAATTTCCATATTTCATTTTGTTTTAGCATTCAAAAAAAATCTGATGCAATGTAGATTTCAAAAAAAAAATCAATACTGTGGAGTGAATTTCTTTTGAAATTTAGTTCTTTTTCAATGATATAAATGGTTGTATCATTTTGAAACCTTTGATAATAATAGTTCCTTTTTTGTGAATAGTTTAATGTAAAATTGTGTCACTTAATCTCTCCACACATTTTTGCACCAAACCATGATGTGTGAAAATTTATTACTTAATGGAAGGTAAATATAAGTTAGGTTGATTTTTCTCTACTTTCCAAAATCATTTTTCTATACATTTGTTCCTTATCTGATCTATTTTAATATTGTACCATATTGACCTATTCATGTGGACCTATTATTCGACTATTGTACGCCCTCAAAAACAACAATAAAAAATGTGTTGTATATTGGGAAGGTCAAAAACCACCCTTCCTCGACCTTTGATATTGTTATAACTATTACAATTAGTGTCGTGAGGATATCAAACATGGGTTGTGAGAAGAGTGTGAGATTTATTCCATGTGAAACTTTTAAAAAATTAATAAATTAGGGGAGTTTCCTTCTCATAGAACCCACTCATCCTTCCATGATATATCTTTCACCTATAAAGGTGAATCTCATCCCATCATTACAAAGGAAACTGACTCATATGTGGTTATAATAAATCTGGGCTCATACCATGGAAAACCAATTCATACCCAATAAGATTTCGTAGGGTTTCATCTTTATGAACAAAAGTTCCCACATGAACCTCTCCTCACAAAGTGATTGCTCAAACTGCTAGAAAATAAAAGATATATAAGAATAATTCCCTATAGGAACCTAAAGATTAAGTTAATAGGCTAAAGCCTCTAATAGAGGCTCTAAATCTCACATTATGGGTATAGAGATGAATTAACGACTTGCGCATGTGTCTACTAATACTAAATAAAGAGTATAATAAACAAATGTCATACCTATAATTATCTTGTGTGTCTTTGGGTTGTAAGCCTCCATAGCCTATAGTTGTCCACGACTCCGACTGCAAACTCCCTAAACCAAACATAGGCCACCTGGTGGTGGTAGTGGAAGGATTGCATAACTTTTTCCACCAACCATAGATCCTATTCCTAGAGCTCCACCTACTTTTCTTCTAGCTTTGACTCCATTGGGGGGATCATTTTACTCTCCTAGGAGATCCCTGATTATGTTGTTGTCTCAATCATAAAAGTATGAATGCTATCTCTCTGTACTCCTCAGAAATTCTATTCAGGCAGTCACACTCCATGTGAACTTTCTCATCACATTAATAGTAATTCCCTTCTCCATGCTACCTTGGTCCTCCACACTGCCCCTAACCACATGTATGAGCCTAGTCATGGGAATACCTCCTATGTTGAGATCCTATCGAATAATGTATACTAGCTAATACAGATGACTCAGCCCTATAACATGCAGTTCTAGATCCAGCATCCTTGTATCCCTCTGACGGGAAACTCTCTGTCACCATCACCCTCTCTAACACCCTAGAATAGGTGGGAATTCACAAGGGAACCATTATGGCATAGATATATCTATCCAGTCCCTTCTAAAACTTCCATATATAGAATTATTCTTCTCGAATCATGTCAAGGGAGTGCCTTGTAAGGTCTATGAACCTCACAGTGTACTCATATACTATCATTCATCCCTACTATACCCTAAGAAGCTCTTGAATCCAAACTGACCACAAGGAGGGGTATTACTCCTCATGGTACAACTGCTGGAAGTCAGACCATGATAGTGTCGACTCCTCATGAATTTGGGTAACAAGACTCCACTATCACCCAGTTTCTCTATAGAAAAAGTATATATTACAATGCATCAACCTAATATATAAGTGCCTAGATAATCTAGAAGATATGGACCACTGAGTTTAGCCAATTCTCCACTACCTATGGAAATGGCTCGTCATGGAACCTCAGCAGCCTCTGTATATGGAACTCAAGGAGTACTCTAATCTTATGTGCATCCTGTAACGACCCAAAGTTTCATTAATGGAAAATCCCTCTTGATCCAGTTAAATGTATCCTTATGAAAAATGTTTTTATAAGATGTCAACTTATTTGGTTTTATGTTAAGATTTGTGACCATTACTTTTATAGTCGTTGAACAGTGATCACATGAGTAGTATAAATATATGGATTTAACGAGCCCAATTTTACTCAGACAAAGGAAGCGATGGCCTCATCCAGTAGAATTGCCCCGTACGAAGCCCATTTGTCGGAGCTCAGAAAAGAGGTGGCGTCTTTGGGCTTTTCCCTTGACCAAGACCAAGCTGAGCTTCATTATGTCAAGCTCGAACGGGACTGTCTACGGGAAAATTGTAAGTTGATAGAGATTACCACTCGAGCGATGTTATCCGAGCCACCCCAAGAGTCTGTCACCATCACACACCTTACCCTTAGGTCTTATGCGGCTATTTTAAGGGGTTATGTAACAAATAAGTAGTACCATGTTCATGTACATTATTTGTGTATATAATAATGAATATAATTTCTAGTCATTTTTGATACATTGTAAATAGTTTTTAAAGTACAAATGGTGTTTTTGGTTATTATTTGATTAAGAATTATATTTTATTAAATTAAGGGATTTTTTAATTAAATAATATTTTAATAAAATATTATTATTAATATTAAATTAATTTTTATTAAATATAAATGATCTTATAATTTTATGAATGCAATTAAAATTTTGATTAAGGTTTGAAAGCCATTTCTGTCAAAACCCGTGAGTTTTTGATAAATGTCGATTTTTATTTTAAAAGTGAAAATTCACATATTTAGAAAATTATTTAGATAAAATAAATATTATTTTTGGAATCAGAACGGCAAAATTATCCAACAATGAATTTTTCATAATTTTCTGAGACAGTCAAATTTTTGGGTAAAAATTAAATACCATTTAAATATATAATGTGTTTTATGACATAATAATGACCCAATGGTGATGTAATAAAATACCATAATCCTTATGTTCGGCCAATATATGTTTTATCATTAAAATAATTAGGTTTTGGGTTTTTTTGACTTACTTTTTAAAGCATTAATTGAGCCCTCAAGACTTATTCAACACTTTTCCTTTTTAAATTAATTTCCATGGGAGTGTGACTCACCTCCACATAAGCAACCCTAATTTTTTAATAAGTTCGGAACTTGGCCTTGTAAAATATTTTTTTCCTCTTTCCTTTTCCAAAAACCATGGGCAAATACCGTGGGATGGTTTGTGGTTTGGATTATTTCAATATAAGGGGTCCCAAACCTAAATAATAAAGAATTCTCTCACCTTTCCTATATAAACCCACCCAAGATCCCACTTACTGCTCACTCAAAGCCCTTTTAGTTCGTCCAACCTCTACCCTAATCTCTATATAATCCTCTCAAGGTTCCCCAAGCTCCCAATAAGCCTCTCACAAGCCTCTCTCTAGCCTTTGGAAGCACACTTCCAAGTAAGGGTTTTTTTCTTCCTTTCTCATTTTTGTCAATTTTCTTTAAGTTTTATTGCCCTTTTAATTTCAATTATGAATGTTGGGGTATGGTTTAACACCTCCCCCATAATTCCCTCTTATTTTTTGAATGATGGGAGACCCCTTTCTCTCTCATTAATTGCCTCCCATATACACCCGTTACTATGCCGGAATTCCGAAAGGAACTTCTCTCTCTTTTCTTTTACATTCAAGCAATACTTTTGTATCATGAATCTAAATTCCTTTTCAATTGTTGGTACATGTATCTATATGACCTCCTTGCTGTCCATTACATGTAAATATGATGAGGAACCCCTTTCTCTCTCATCAACCATTTTTTTATGAATTCTTATGTCACGCCATTACGCTGCCGAAATCGCACCGATTTTCTAAGCCAATGTCATTGTGTAGTGAATATCATGCCCATTTCTCCATAAAGGGTATTCACCTTTATGCACATTTACTTATTGATTGTAAAGTTTCATGTATGAATTCCACATTCCTTTATCGTGGAATAAATGATTATGTTTTATGAATCCATGTTTTATGATCCATGTGGCACACTTATGCATTAAATGAAATGTTTAAGAAGGGTGCGCCCTGATAGCGCTCCAATGCATTGGGTAAAGTATAGTATCATGATACGTCATGTGCAATGAGTGTTGACTCATGATAATTCAAGTGCAATGATGGTTTACTCGTGCTTCAAGTGTAATGAGGGTGTACTCATGCTCCATGTGCAATGAGCCTTGGCTCATGCTAATTCAATGTTAAGTGTTGTTGCCACATTTCCATGTTATGATTATCATGCTTTATCATGCCTTTATGTTCAGGTTTCTCTTATTCTCTATTGATATTCCTATTGCCTAACATGTATTTTACTCCTCATGTTATTCCATTCGTACTCCCTTACTCAGCTTTACAGCTCACCCTTTTCTTATGCATGTCCTCAGGTTATCCCATTCAATGCTAAGTACGAAGGAATTTAGTGGTCATGTAAAGGATGTTTTCAATAAAGATGTTGTATTTCAAGTTTTATGTTTTTATGTAATGATCCTAAGCCCCAAAGACACTAAACCTCTCAATCTTCTTTGTTGTGTCAAGTGAATTTTTATGTAATAAAGTATGTTTAAGTTGTAATAAAAAGCAGGGTTGTCATAGTTGGTATCAGAGGATAGGTTTAGTTATTTTTGGGATTAGGAAACCCTAGTAAAGCCTTAGATACAAGACTAAGTATAATAAAAACATCCCTAAGTTTTGGTAAATACTAAGTAAGTGGTTTATCAAACAAATACATCCCTGTCTGGATACGAGAAGGTAGAGGCGGCTCTGGCACAGATGTATCCTAGGGGTAAAACCCGAAAACACCACTTTGAGCTAGACTCGAACGGGAACTGGTGCACGACAATGGGACTTGTGCACTTTTGGTTACGACATTCTCGGGGGATATGTTTTGATAAATTCACAATCTTAGTATGAACCCTTATTAAGAGAAAAATTCCCCTAAGAATATATGTTAGAAGGTAGATCATGAAAATCCTAGATTGAATCCTATAGACTCATGAGTTAAAGAGATTAAAGTTTATTTATAAGTCATAAAGTTTTGTCTTTGGATAACCCTTTATGTGTTACCCCTAACTTTCCTTTTATTCCAGCCAACGGCCGGTAATAGGAGGACTCGGGCTAACAACCGTTGTGAAGATTAGTGTGATGATTGTACTAATGAGATGCCCAATCCAATGGGAGTGGGAATCGCGAACTTTGTCACGCTTCTCTCTCAGCTAACTCGAGATTTGAATAGAAACAAGGGTCAAGAGGAACGTTCAACCCCCCCTATTAAAGAACAATTCTCTATCGAGAGCTTCATGAGACAAAGGCCTCCTACTTTTAGTGGATCATCTGATCCCACGATCGTTGAGCAATGGATCAACTCCATTGAAAAGATCTTTTCTATCCTTCAATGTTCTGAACAAGAGAAGGTTCTCCTGGCGGCCTATCGTATAGAGGGTGAAGCTGATCAATGGTGGACGTTGATCAAAAATACAAAGCCTGAGGAGGAGATCGAGGCTTTGGAATGGAAGGAATTTCAGAAAATGTTCTTCGATAAATATTTTCCACGCACCCTCCGTCTTAAGATGGAAAGGGACTTCCTTTCCCTAAAACAGAAAGATGAAGAATCTATGGGATCGTATGAAGAAAACTTCACAATGCTTTCACGATACGCTTCCGGCTTTGTCATTACCCCCGAATGTAAGGTTGACCGCTTCTTTGGTGGGATGAAGCCTAGATTTCGGAAAGCATTAGCAATTCGTGACTTCGACAGCTATGAGGAAATTGTCTGATGTGCCCTCAAGGTCGAAATGGAGATCGGATAATCATAGGGGTATCATGGGGACAAGATGCGTAAGGTGGACATCAATGCTGGTGGGCCGATGGATAAATCCAATGGCGCTAAGAAGTTCCAGCACCCCACTTGCCAAAAGTGTGGAAATAAGCACCCTGGAAATTGCCTTAGGGGGACGAGAAAATGCTTTAGGCGTGGAAGAGAAGGGCACCTAGCTATTAACTGTTGGCAAGAAGGACCCGCAGTTGCGACGGAGGAGAGGAACGCTCCGTTCGAACCTCAACGCATTGTTCAATGCTATAAATGCAAAGAACCATGTCATTTTGCAAATCAGTGCCCTAATCCAAGGGTTATCGAAGGCAACCAACAACCTCCAAGACAGCAAGGAAGAGATTTTTCCATCACTTCTGCCGAAGTGAACCCCGAAAATGAAGTGGTGACAGGTACGCTAGTTATTCATTCAAGAATAGCGAACGTACTTTTTGATTCAGGTTCTACGCATTCTTTTATATCTCGAAAGTTTAGTAGAACAATCTCAGCACCACCAAAAATCCTAGAAGTAAAGATGTCAGTGAGTATGGAAAATGGGGCAATCATTGCATCCTATGAATATAAGTCCTCCCCTGTTATAATCTATGGATTGAATTTCCCGGAGAACCTCGTCATACTCCCTTTGGTGGAATTTGATGCAATTCTTGGCATGGATTGGCTTTCCTTATATAGAGCCAACATAAATTGTCGGGAGAGGGAAATCACACTCCATATGGAGAATCGACCCCCGATTCTTTATAAGTGTCAGGAGGAAGATGAATCTCTTTTAGCTCCATCATCTCAAGCATGGATGTTACTGCCTTATGAGCACGCATATATGGCTCAGATGATTGAGTCCAAGGAAGAAACCACCCTTGAAGAAATGCCTATTGTGAGGGAATTCGCTAAAGTGTTTCCTGAGGAACTTCCTGGTCTTCCTCCAAGAAGAGATGTTGAGTTCTCAATTGAACTTATACCTGGGGTGCTACCAATATCCAAGACTCCATATAGAATGGTTGTTGTTGATCTTGAAGAGCTGAAGAAACAACTACAGGAGAATCGGGATAAAGGGTTTATACGCCCAAGTGCATCACCATGGGGTGCACCAGTCCTCTTCATCAAGAAAAAGGATGGGTCAATGTGGTTTTGCATCGATTATCATGAACTTAACAAAATCACGATAAAGAACAAGTATCCTCTCCCAAGAATCGATGACTTGTTTGATCAGCTGCGTGGAGCACAATACTTCTCCAAGGTGGACTTGCGGTCGGGATATTATCAAGTAAGGGTGAAGAAGGAAGATATCCCCAAGACTGCTTTTCGTACAAGGTACGGGTACTATGAATTCATAGTAATGCCTTTCGGACTCACCAATGCTCCAGAAATATTCATGGACTTGATGAATAGAGTCTTTAGAGATTACCTAGACAAATTTGTGGTAGTCTTTATAGATGATATTCTAATATACTCCAAAACCAAGGAGGACTATGAGGAGAATTTAAGAACTGTACTGGAGACTCTGCGCAAGGAGAAGCTCTATGCAAATTACAGAAAGTGTGAGTTTTGGTTGAAGGAAGTCTCATTCTTGGGCCATATCATCACAAGTAATGGGATATCTATGGACCCCTCCAAAACAGGTGCAATTGAGGGATGGACGAGGCCAACATCGGTAACTGATATCCGTAGCTTCTTAGGGTTAGGTGGATATTATCGACGATTTGTAAGGAATTTCTCATGATTGTCCAACCCTCTTACCAAGCTAACTCGAAAGGGAGTAAAGTTTTCTTGGAGTGATGAATGTGAAGAAAGCTTCAAGGAGTTGAAAAGGAGGCTTATCATTGCACCCGTGCTCACTTTACCCACAAGTGGGGAGCTCTTTGTGGTATTCAGTGATGCTTCGAAGAAGGGATTAGGATGTGTGCTGATGCAGAATGATAAAGTGATATCCTATGCCTCAAGGCAGTTGAAAATCCATGAGAGAAACTATCCAACGCATGATCTGGAGTTGGCGGCGGTGATCTTTGCCTTGAAAATATAGCGGCATTATCTCTATAGAGAGAAATGTGAGATATATACTGACTACAAGAGTCTTAAATATATATTCACACAGAAAGAGCTTAATATGATCCAGAGAATATGGATAGAGCTCATCAAGGATTATGACTATTCAATACATTACCACCCTGGGAAAGCGAACAAGGTGGCAGATGCCCTAAGTAGAAAGGATCCAGCTATTCTATCAATGATGAGAATTGAGAAGGATCCAATCTTCTTAGACTTGATGAAGATGGATGTGGGAATCATAAAGAAGGGAACATAATTAATCATTTCACAAATGATTGCTCAACCATCTCTTTTGGAAAGGTTAAAGGATTCTTAAAAGGATGATGCGAGAATTCAAGAAAAAGTGGAAGCTATCAAAAAGGAAAAATCCTCAGAGTTTAATGTTAATGAAGAAGGAATTGTGCGGTTTGGTAAAAGACTATGTGTTCCATCAAGTCTGGAGCTAAAGAAGGAACTTTTGGATGATGAACATAGTTCAAATTTCTCTATTCACCCAGGGAGCACAAAGATGTATCGAGATCTCTGAGAAAACTTTTGGTGGGATAATATGAAGAAGGAGATCACTGAATATACATCAAATTCCTGGTGTGTCAGCAAGTGAAGGCAGAGAGTCAGAAGTCTAAGGGGATGATGCAACCATTGCCCATACCAGAATGGAAATGGGAGAACATCACCATGGACTTTGTCACTGGACTTCCAAGGATATCCAAAGGCAACAATGCAATCTGGGTTGTTGTGGATCGTCTTACAAAGACTGCACACTTCATTGCTATTCGAGAGGATTTCTCTTTGGATCAACTGGCACGTACATATATCAGAGAAGTGGTACAGTTGCATGGAGTACCACTATCTATTGTTTCTGACTGAGATCCAAGATTCACCTCTAAGTTTTGGAAGAGTCTTCAACATGCTCTGAATACTGAACTGAACTTCAGTACGGCCTATCATCCTCAAACTGATGGACAATCCGAGCGGACTATCCAAACACTTGAGGATATGTTGAGAGCGTGCTCAATAGACTTTAAAGGAGGATGGGATCAACATCTTACTCTGGTTGAGTTCTCTTATAATAATAGTTTTCACTCGAGCATCCAAATGGCACCATATGAAGCCCTGTATGGGAAAAGGTGTAGAACACTGGCATGTTGGGATGAGGTCAGTGAACGTAAGTTTCTTGGACCAGAAATGGTCGAAGAAATGGTGGAGAAGGTGAAAACCATTCAGCAGCATATCAAGGTAGCCCAAAGTCGACAGAAGAGTTATGCAGATAATCGTCGACGAGACCTTGAGTTTAAAGTTGGAGACATGGTGTTTTTATGCATATCTCCATGGAAGAAGGTCATGAGGTTTGGAAAGAAAGGGAAGTTAATTCCAAGGTACATCGGCCCCTTCGAGATTCTTGATCGTGTTGGGGTTGTGGCCTATCGACTAGAACTTCCACCTACTATGGCCAAGGTGCATGATGTCTTTCATGTATCACTCTTAAGGAAGTACATACCGAACCCTTCACATGTACTCTCTTCCGAGGTGGTACAATTGGAAGATGATCTTTCTTATGAGGAGCAACCAGTGAAGATCTTAGATCGTAGAGAAAAAGTTCTACGAAATAAGACAATGCCCATCATCAAGGTGTTGTGGAGAAACCACAAGTTTGAAGAAGCAACTTGGGAGTCAAAGGATATGATGAAGCTGAGTTACCCAAATTTGTTTTAGTGTGGGAAAAGGAAAATTTTGAGGGCGAAATTTCTTAAGGGGGGAATATTGTAACGACCCAAAGTTTCATTAATGGAAAATCCCTCTTGATCCAGTTAAATGTCTCCTTATGAAAAATGTTTTTATAAGATTTCAACTTCTTGGGTTTTATGTTAATATTTGTGACCGTTACTTTTATAGCCGTTGAACAGTGATCACATGAGTAGTATAAATATATGGCTTTAACGAACCCAATTTTACTCAGACAAAGGAAGTGATGGCCTCATCCAGTAGAATTGCCCCATACGAAGCCCATTTGTTGGAGCTTGGAAAAGAGGTGGCATCTTTGGGCTTTGCCCTTTACCAATCCCAAGCTGAGCTTCATTATGTCAAGCTCGAACGGGACCGTCTACAGGAAAAGTGGAAGTTGATAGAGATTACCACTCAAGCGATGTTAGCCGAGCCGCCCCAAGAGTCTGTCACCATTGCACACCTTACCCTTAGGTCTTATGTGGCTATTTTAAGGGGTTATGTAAAAAATAAGTAGTACCATGTTCATGTACATTATTTGTGTATATAATAATGAATATAATTTCTAGTCATTTTTGAAACATTGTAAATAGTTTTTAAAGTACAAATGGTGTTTTTGGTTATTATTTAATTAAGAATTATATTTTATTAAATTAAGGGATTTTTGAATTAAATAATATTTTAATAAAATATTATTATTAATATTAAAATAATTTTTATTAAATATAAATGATCTTATAATTTTATGAATGCAATTAAAATTTTGATTAAGGTTTGAAAGCCATTTCTGTCAAAACCCGTGAGTTTTTGATAAATGTTGGTTTTTATTTTAAAAGTGAAAATTCACATATTTATAAAATTATTTAGATAAAATAAATATTATTTTTGGAATCATAACATCGAAATTATCCAACGGTGAATTTTTCATGATTTTCTGAGACAGTCGAATTTTTGGGTAAAAATTAAATACCGTTTAAATATATAATGTGTTTTATGACATCATAATGACCCAATGGTGATGTAATAAAATACCATAATCCTTATGTTCGGACAATATATGTTTTATCATTAAAATAATGAGGTTTTGGGTTTTTTTGACTTACTTTTCAAAGCATTAATGGAGCCCTCAAGACTTATTCAACACTTTGCCTTTTTAAATTAATTTCCAAGGGAGCGTGACTCACCTCTACATAAGCAACCCTATTTTTTTAATAAGTTCGGACCATGGCCTTGTAAAATATTTTTTTCCTCTTTCCTTTTCCAGAAACCATGGGCAAATACCATGGGATGGTTTGTGGTTTGGATTATTTTAATATAAGGGGTCCCAAACCTAAATAATAAAGAATTCTCTCACCTTTCCTATATAAACCCACCTAAGCTCCCACTTCCTCCTCACTCAAAGCCCTTGGAGTTCGTCCAACCTCTGACCTACTCTCTCTAGAATCCTCTCAAGGTGCCCCAAGCTCCCAAGAAGCCTCTCACAAGCCTCTCTCTATCCTTTGGAAGCACACTTCCAAGTAAGGGTTTTTTTCTTCCTTTCTCATTTTTGTCAATTTTATTTAAGTTGTATTGCCCTTTTAATTTCAATTATGAATGTTGGGGTATGGTTTCTCACCTACCCCATACTTCCCTCTTATTATTTGAATGATGGGAGACCCCTTTCTCTCTCATTAAGTGCCTCCCATGTACACCCGTTACTATGCCGAAATTCCGAAAGGAACTTCTCTCTCTTTTCTTTTACATTCAAGCAATACTTTTGTATCATGAATCTAAATTCCTTTTCAATTGTTGGGACATGTATCTATATGACCTCTTTACTGTCCATTACATTTAAATATGATGAGGAACCCCTTTCTCTCTCATCAACCATTTTTTATGAATTCTTATGTCACGCCATTATGCTGCCGAAATCGCACCGATTTTCTAAGCCAATGTCATTGTGTAGTGAATACCATGCCCATTTCTCCATCAAGGATATTCACCTTTATGAAAATTTACTTATTGATTGTAAAGTTTCATGTATGAATTCCACATTCCTTTATCATGGAATAAATTATTATGTTTTATGAATCCATGTTTTATGATCCATGTGGCACACTTATGCATGAAATGAAATGTTTAAGAAGGGTGCGCCCTGATAACGCTCCAATGCATTGGGTAAAGTATAGTATCATGATACATCATGTGCAATGAGTGTTGACTCATGCTAATTCAAGTGCAACGAGGGTTTACTCGTGCTTCAAGTGCAATGAGGGTTTACTCATGCTCCATGTGCAATGAGCCTTGGCTCATTCTAATTCAATGTTAAGTGTTGTTGCCACATTTCCATGTTATGATTATCATGATTTATCATGCCTTTATGTTCATGTTTCTCTTATTCTCTATTGATATGACTATTTCCTAACATGTATTGTACTCCTCATGTTATTCCATGTGTACTCCCTTACTGGGCTTTACAGCTCACCCTTTTCTTATGCATGTCCTCAGGTTATCCCATGCAATGCTAAGTACGAAGAAATGTAGTGGTCATGTAAAGGAAGTTTTCAATAAAGATGTTGTATTTCAAGTTTTATGTTTTTATGTAATGATCCTAAGCCCCAAAGACACTAAACTTCTCGATCTTCTTTGTTGTATCAAGTGAAGTTTTATGTAATAAAGCATGTTTAAGTTGTAATAAAAAGCAGGGTTGTACATCCTCAACCTATCATGTTGGTATTATTTATTTCTCAATAGTTAGGGGTGCTTCTACCTATCTATCTAGAGTAATTATCTCATGAGATGGACCCTAAACTAATGCCTCATCACTCATAAAATTTTTATCATGATATAAAACTGGTATCCTAGATGTATAGCATCATTAATTCATCCTAAAAATTTAATCAAGACATAACACAGTCAGATGATTGATCGTATCACGATTCACTGTTTCATTTTCACCCTTACACCCTATGCTAAACTTGTTTTATATTTAAAATTATAAAAATAATAACAAATTTAATTCCATGTTTGAATAATTAATTTTGTATTTATAACTGTTAAAAATGTAAATGTTACTTGTTTGGATGATTCCATTTCAGAAGGAGGTGATTTGGAGGGCCCATGATGATGTCCAAGAAAAATGGGTGAAACTGTGCAGGATCCATGCGTACCAATGGACTCATCTGGACAATTATCCTTAACCGTGCATCCAAATGGGATGAATTTTTTTTATTGTCCACAATTTATTATTATACATTTTATATGAAGAAATCCAAGACTCATTCGTCCATATAATGTCCCAACCGATCTGATCTGTCCAACACATCAAATCTGCACAAAGTCAAATGTCATGTTCTGTATTTTATCAATATCTCAAGCTATAGTTTTCAAAATGGTTCCAAAACTTATTTAGAGATATTCAAGAGGTGGGGAAACATGTTTATAGTTTTTTTCAAAGCAATATTTGACTTTCATGTGGTCTAAAAACATGGGCCAAGTGGTTTTACACAATCTGTGTTCCCAAAACCACCTTCCACTTTGCCTATAAAATGGATGCTTGGGCTCCCCATTTGTAAGTTTGGCCAAGGAGTTAAGTGCTACTAATTTGAAGTTCTAGAGGATTCCTATCCTCATATTTGAAGTTCTAGAGGCCCCTATCCTCATCATAGGGGGGTCAATAATTAAGAACGAGTTCCACCCGAGCTTCCTCCTCCTCCCGATATCGAGCTAAATGGTGGGTGATCATGTCAAGGGAGATACACACTTGAAGAGGGAGTTCCAACAATTTATATTCTACTGGTTTTGTGTAATTTGTGTGTGGATTATTTCACTTATGTTTAATCTTTATATGCTTATTCTATGAATGCATTGATTTGGTTTAATTAAGTGAAACATTTTTTATTTCAATACCGATTGGGTTGAGATTCAAGTGGGAATCTTGGGTTGTTCTAATTGGACAAAACAAGCATCCTCTTTCTCTCACACATACATGATATTTCAGTATGCTTTGGTAGAAATCACTTTATGCTTGAGTTCCAAACCTTGACAACACGATTGTTGTGTCAAGGGGTGGTTCTTTGTGCATCATTTTAAGAGGAAAGATGGGGAACCAAGGTCTTGGTCATCCCTCAACCAAAGGATTACAAAAAAAACCTAATAACCAATTAAGAAAAAGGAAATATTCAAGTGTTGTAGTAACGTATCAATGATCGCTTATTTATCTTATTTTTTTCAAAATACACTTCGTATTTCAACTTTATGACTCTTTACATTAAGTTACTTTCTTAAAATTGTTTACAAAATCACCCCCTCTTTTGTTATTCTTATTAAAAATACAAACTCAAAACCTATCCATGCACCATGAGAGACCACCTAGGGTTTTCCCTATACTATAAATCAACCTTAAAAACATAATCAATTTGACGTGTCATGACAGCCCGATCAATTATCATATATATACAATGGGGATCTAACTCAAGAAGGATAGACAAAGTCTCAATCCTATATGATGCATGTACCATTGATCCATACAACCAATGTATCAGTATGCTAGTTTTAAAATCAAGTGTTCAAGGTCCTGGTGAATGGATATGCCAATCGTCCATACCATCATTGGGTTCCCTAACCTAAGATCTACACTCGAGATACTTTGACAATATTTCCCTAAATCCCAACCAAATCTTTGTAAGGGGAGTACACCAAACATCATCCCAAGGAATGAAAATCTGATACTAATCTTCCATGACCCGACCCTAACAAGGGCTTGAGCTATAACACCCCAATACCACCTCCATAGAACAGAGGTGGAAAAAAGAACCAAAAGTCATGTACTAAATCGGAGGCCTTTTCTTAATGTACCTGTACGCACGCAACCGACCATATCAATTTAGAAAGTGTAGAGGAATAAGAATCAAAATATTCAATAGCTAGAATATAAACAAATTATGAAAACCTCTACGTTGTACTAAATTATGATAGTGAAAAATGAAAAGTAAATAAGAAAAATATGTCCCAATGTGATAAAACTAGAAAGTAAAAATGATGATAGATCTAAGATTCTGATCTCCAAGATCTGACCACCATATGTGTCCCAATTCACCAAGTATCCATAAGTACTTCTATATTCACCACTGATATGTTTTTTGTTGACATAAGACACAACACATGTAGGAAAATACTATGCAGGGGTGAGTATGTACATACTCGGAAGGATGCCTTGAAATATGAAGGGGGAGTAGAAAGGGACACAATAGGAATAGACAGTAAATAGCTCAACCAAAATAAAGAGAGTAAATATAATCCAACACATGGATATAGATATATATATATATATTCTCAAACCAAAGAAACCCAAATGATAGATAAGGGGATCTCCATATCACATCCCATACCTGGAAAAGAGTTCCAACAATTCCATAAATCCATCAATAATGAATAACATCTCATGCATCTTCCCAGTAGAAAGAATCCAAGTAAATACACACCTCTCCACTCTACCACATAGTCGAGAGGAAATATTCTATAGATAGAAAACCTATACCCTGGTAAAATAGGCGGGTTCCACTTAGTAGATATCTAGACAACCCATTCCCTAACTCCGTATGAGGGTGCCACTCTGATGGTCGAGTACCCATGCCCTGTCTCCATAGGAGGGTGACACTCAAGTCGATAGAGTACCCATTTATAGCCTAGCTAGTATATTCCACTCTAGGATTTAGTAGATAAACCATGCCCAATCTCGGCTGGGGGGTTCCACTCTAGTATTTGAGGACCCATTTCCTTCCCAGTAAGAGGTTTCCACTTGGATAATAGATAGAGGATCCATGCCCTGCCAGCAGGAGGGTGCCACTCAAATAGTAGATAGAGGACCCATGCCTAGAATGGTTAGAAGGTGACACTCTATAGATAATTAGAGGATCTATTTCCTATCCTAGTAGGAGGTTTCCACTCTAGAAGCCTTTGGAGATCCTTCATGATCAATTCGATCATCGAGAGTTTCCTAAACAAGACTCATTCCTATAACATCTCTAATCATATCTCAAAATACACTACAGAGCCCACCATCTTTTTTAACTCATAAAAACACTTATTATAAGCTACTCACATGCCAAAATCTAAGTCTAAAAAAAGGAGATACGATAGGTTAAATTTTCATCAAAAGGGACCAAGGGGTACATAGTGTGTGAGGGGACCCACATAGCATGTGGACCCGCTCTATCACTTATTCATGTCCCGATAATTACAATTACCACTACCCATGTAACCATACATGGCATGTAGAGGGCCTAAATGACAAGGTTGAGCCACCTGGGGTCCTTCCTATGCTCTCTGGTCATGTTTGTGTACTTTTCCCATGTTTGTGTACTATGTTACATGATGTGTCCTTCCATAGGTGGTTACACCAGTATCCTTGGTTGTTTTTATCCCCGTGTACTTCTAGATTACACACCAAGTTTTCCAGTATAAGGTCACATGGCGTGTGGGGGTCCCTCATAGTGTGTGATACTTATAATACTGAAAAACTATATCCACCATATCCAAGGCCATACAAACTCTGTGTTCTTGGGACTACATGGCATGTTTTTTCATTTTTTCCACAAATATATATCTACACATGTACATCTAGATATATCTTCACCACTTCGAATTCGGCCTCTTATCCTCCCAAAAATGGTATATCATACCATTTTTCTTCATTTTTGACCATCCGATGGCCAGAAATAAAATTTTTGTTTGGTTTGTTGCTTCCCACATGCATCGCACACATATCCTATGTCATTCCTCCTTCGGTTTGAATTCTAATCATCTGATCCATCACTCACAACTCACAATCATCCCAAATCCACTCTTAATTCACCATTTCATTCATTTTACATGATTCCACCATGAGTCTTGGGGTTTGATTGGTCTCCATATCACCCAGCAACATCAATCCATGACCCCGTAACCTAATAGATAAGAACACAAATAATCAGAGGGAGAAAATACACCACAATAAAGGTTTAGTAAATCATTGGCCAAGTGTTATTGACCAATTATCACAATTGAAGATTTTTAGGGTGATAAAACTAAATAACTGAATCAAATCAGTACATATGTTCATATCAAGGTTCAATTAGCACATATTAAAGGAGAAGAATTGATCGTACTCAATAAATTTAATAAAAAATAGTGAAAACCATGAATTGAAGAGTCCTACATGGATATTGGATCATTTCTTATTGAAGAGAATTCTATACAATGATTTATAGAAGTCATTTTGTTTGATGTTCTTTGATCTGCTTTGATCTGAATTCTCATTGTTGTCGGATCTTGATTCACTAATGAAGGAAAGGAAGAACATCTCTCAGTGGTTATAAGGTTATGAGGATAATCCTAGGAAAATATCCATATTTATGTATTTGAATGGATTTATAATTTGTTTATTCAATTAAATTAATTAAATTAATCATTTAATAACTCACTAAAAGTACTACCAATGGTTTTTATTTCCAAGAACCCCACATTGACCTATTTTAGGTTGTTCCTAGGGTAAACATCATGATCTAGACTCAACAATGGTATCAGATTTTTTATCCAAGATTCAATTTAAAAGTTATCACATATTATTTAAGAAACTATGTTTGAGTAATATAAAATATATTTAATATTTTTATAAAATAAATGTTGGGCACACCGAACCTCGGAATCACACGTCGTCTTAGCACCTGTCTCCAAAAAAAATAAATAAATATTAAAAAATATTACATGTAAAAAAATAAGTATATAACCTAAATCTATATAGGAAATGGGGATGCTCACTATGGGTACATTGAGTTCCCAAATCAAGGCATGTTAGGATTCTGAAGCTAAAGAGTAAATAGGAAAGGTGGTCATGGTGTTGGATGTTTCGAAGGGGATTTTTCTCAGATATTGAAAGAGATATTTCATTGTGTGTTGGTCAGAGGTGTTTTGCGAATGTGATCCATATAACTCGAAAATTATGAGTTGACTGTTCCATAAAGAAGGAATATACTCCACATTCTGGTATTTCCAAATTCATTTAAGAAAGAAGCACAAATTTATGATTCAATATTTTACCAATCCAAATGAAATAACATTTGCATAAATTATTACACTGTAGTTTTAGAAATATAAAAGAAGGTGGTTATGATATTTTGGGAAATATCTCTTCTAAAAATAAATAATAATGGGATTGAGAAGAGATAGAGGAGTATAAAAAAATATTAATTACAAAAAGTGTGAAAAAATAGAGAAGAACAGTGATTCTAGGCCAAGTACTGGAAGTAATTAAGAAGAAGAAGGATATTCTTGGGTGTTTATCACTATAAATATTGAGAGTTATTTAGGTGGAAGAAAGTGAAGAAGATAAATATTCCATTATTGTTGAACTCTTACCTTTGTTTTATGAGGATTGAGTACAACTCTTAGAGGATCAGTGGGGTCCCTAATTGTTTTATAGTGTTCATCTTTCTATATTTTTTATGGTTGTATACCTAGAGGGTCATTGTGGCTAGCCTGAATTGTAAAATTAGTGTGCTTTGTGTTTTGGTATATTGATACATTTCTTATGTATACTACTTGTATTAACATAGTTTTAGTGAACCAATTAAAACTATTATTTCCCTATATTTTTGTTATTTATCAATTAACATTTAGTGTAAGAGAGATATATTTTTCCTTATAACAATGGAATAATATATTTGGTGAGGTTTGAAATAAAAATAATGACATACCCCCATCTTGTGGAATTTACCTTGATTGGGACTAATAAGTGGTATCATAGATAAAAGTTATTGAAGTGGTTCTTTCTCTTTGATTTCGTGACAGCGGTCATCATCTGCAAAGGTATTATGATTTTCAATAGTATAAACATCCAGTTATAGAAAAATCATATGCAACACTTTTTATGATCTTTGGGAATGGATGTTTACATAGATACCATACATGGGAATTTATCTAGTATATAGAGAGGAGAGTTTTCATAAACTTAATAAAGGTAACTTGAAGTCAATAACAATGGATTTAATTCATAAGGAGGGTATTATTCAATTCTATATACATGAAGGTGAAGTTTAAATCCTCACACTCTATATGGGAAAAACTTCTCAACTTTTATGAAGGTGATTTCAAGGTACGCCAAGCTAAATTATTGGTATTATGGGAGAAGTATGATTATTTTAGGATCTAACCAAATGATTTTTTATGTGTTCTTTGATTGGGTTAATATTTTTATAGTGTATATGTGATAACTTGAAGAAACTCTTGGTGATGTCAAAATAATTAAGATAATTATGAGAAGAATACCACCACATTTCAATACAAATGTATTAGTTATCAAAGACCAAGATACAAAGGAAGTGACACTAGATATTCTTCAAAATAATATCATTGTATAAAATAGCAGGATCAATGAAAACAAATCACAATTGAATGAGAGTTCTAGGGATGTGGAGTTCAGGTGGATAAAGAATCTTAGTTTGGATGAAGATATTAATTAAAGGGAAGTGGATGAGGTGATGTACTTCATATCCTATAAATTTAAATGAGAGAAAGTGAAATTTAAAGGAAATATTCTAATTCCTTCTAGTGTGTAAAATTTGGTCATCTCTCCACAAAATGCCTAAAGAAATTTCAATATGGTGATGAAGATAAATAACCCGTAAAGAATACATTTAAGGGTATAATAGGAAAAATGATATCACTAAATAATTTATTCAAAATAATTAACTTACTATCAAAAGAAGATTCTAGCTCATAATAAATAGAAGTGGAAGAAATTAAGGACAAAATATGTTCTTGTGTTTGTTGCAAACTTATATCAAATAGAGGAAAATAATCATGAATATGTTAATGTTTAAAGAATCTTTGACCTCAAAGTTGTGTTAGAATCTAATCTTTAATATATTTATGTTTGGATGATAAAAAATAAAATAAATAAAATAGAGTGGTATGAGATGTGAAGATATATATATAGTGTTAATAAGAATAAAATTATGGGATAAAGGCTGAAAATTAATGACTTAAATTTGGAAAAAAATGTAAAAAAAATATGATTGAATATAAGATCAAAGTTAAAGAGAAAGACCCAATCATTTAAGTATTAAATAATTCTATGAAATATCATGTTAAAAAGATCAAGGATCTTGAATTAAAATTTGTTTCCATGAGATGAAATCTTGATGATCAATAAATACATCTAACACCTGATATAACATTGGGGATTTCAAGTGTGTGATCTGTTAAAGAATCCAAGGAGGTTCATGGAGAATAAATAGAGATGGTGGACACATCACCATAAGTTAAAAAATTCAAATAAATTGAAAATTTTATTAATGGGATTGGATACAAGAAAAAATTAGTGGTGATTTATATGAAACCAAAGCACCCACACCCTAAAATATTGTTGATTTTGGTAACACTCAAAGGACACAAAATGCCAAAAGTGAACCAATGAATACACACAATAATGAATGATTAATCTAGTTTTATTTTTAGGGAAATATGGAGAATAAAAAATATGTGTATTGCATAGAAAAATGGAACATTAATTTTTGGGACCAAGAAAAATAGATGAGAAAATTTTCATATACTCAGTATGATTTTAATGGATATTGTTTTTTGTGTGAAGGTTGTAGAAAAAAATTAATGAATTTATCATTAAGGGTAAAAATGTAATATACCCAAGGGGACTCAAAATAATAAATATCAGCATTTGTGTGCCTTATCAAATCTGTTAGAAACACATAAAATATTTCAATCCTATAAGATGAGGATGTTTCAATATATTTGAAGGCAGAACAATCACATTCACCAACAAACTAAGTGAATCGGTTTACATAGACCAAGAAGAAAAGGATGAGAAGGTGAATTTTGTAGAAATTTCTTTGAGAGAACCTAACCAAGTAATAATATGGATTCTATATAGTGTTTTTACTTCCTATATGATTAGAAACAAAGATATTATCATAGGAATCAAATAAGACAATGATGGTGTTGTTTACTTTGGAAATGATGAATGACTAATGATCATTTTCTCTAATAAATAAAAAATTAAAGAACAAGATTTAAATAACCTCGATTTATTAGTGGTTAAAGTCTTTGGTCACAATGTACTAAGTGTAAGTCAATTCTGTTACTCAGGGAATGCAATTAATTTCAACAAGGATTCATACATCATCATAGGTAAAGACTGTTCAATTTTTATGCAAGGAAAATACACAAATGGGAATATTGACCTAGTGAGTGGAGAAGAATATGTGTGTTTCATAAAAAAGTATGGAGAGAGAAGAAATTGGCACAAGAAGCTTGCCCATTTAAGCCAAAATTCCTTGAATTATTAAGTGAATAATGAAGGATCTCATGGTTTCCATAAACTCTCATGGGATTGCATACACATATGGGATACTTGTTAAAAACACTACTAGAAAATCACTTTCAACCCATAGTTTACAACTATTGGTATATCCCATGGAACCATTGGTATAGGATATACAAATGAATCCATAAACACTGGAGTTGTAGTGTATCAGCATATGGATATAGTAACAATTCACAAAACCATTGGTATAGGGTAGTTTCACTAGCCTTCACATTCCACCCTACCTACACCACCCTACAGAAAATAGAAAAAAATTATAAATAAAACAAAAATCACAATACACATTTAAAACACAACATATATTATATATTTTTTATTTAACCAATTTATAAATTAAAAATAAAATAATAACAAATATATACAATCAATTTCAGTTATAATTCATCATTCATGAGATTTTAAGTGTCATGGATGTCAAGTCATAAATATAATGGATCAATATATCCCTTCAAACAATGTTCATCTTGACCACCACTGCCATCATGTTCATCACTATCATCACTCTTATCATGAAAATCCTCACAATAATCATAATCTTCAACATCATCATCAGTATCACCATCATGAAATTCATCACCTAAACCACCACTGGGGCCTTAATTGCTATTGACTAATGCATCATATAAGTAGTGCATTGTTTATATTCTTGTGTCAAAAACGGAAGCAGTATCTAAAGGAAGTAATGTATATAAAGTTTTCATAGATTTCATTCACTACTCAGTGACCTTTTTAAATTTTTCAAAATCCTACATGGCTATTTCCTTGGCCTTGGCTCTTTCTTTACAAGAATCTTACAACTCGGTGCGTCCAAAGGTGATTTAGTTTCTTAAAGTGGGATAATTCCTATTGGGAAAAATAATCTTCCCAGGTTGATATCTGACTCTCTACTAGTTCTCGTCACATAATATCTATCACAAATGATCATTTGGCCCAAATTTATCATCTTTATTCTCATAAAGGACAACTAAAGTACACTATTGACAATATAAATTATATATTTATTTATTAAATAGATGTTAAAATTTGAAATAATCATAATAAAACTTACAGTATTTTCTTGCATCTCTTCATTTATCGTACTTCTATATTTTTTAATTCTACTTGAGAAAAAAAAATTACTCAGTGTTCATTACCTTTGATGTTCAACACCGAATACTACAAAGTGAATTGAAGGTAAAAAACATTATTAAAAAATAATATATTTTTAAACAAAATTAACACATTCTAAAAACATTTAAGTGAATAAAACTGAAAAGAAAAATTAAATTTCACTGAAATGAATCATATCATCCCCACCAAAGTAAAACTATAATAAATATAATGAAAATGAATAACCTTTTATTGGTTCATATTATATGGGATTAATTAAATTTAGTTTTATTATTTTTTTTATTTTGTATTGGTTCGACTAGGTTTGGGTGATTTTAGTTTGAGTATGCTATTTTTAGGTCCATTTTGTACATCTAGTTCAAATTAATGTTTTTTTGGTTTAGTTATGAAGAAAACATTATAGTTCAGTTTATATTGGGTCAATATGGTTTAGTTTAGTTTGGAACAATTTAGTTTGGTTTAGTTTTGTTTGGTTTATTTTGGTTTCATTCATTCTATAGTTGTTTTGTGTTATTTAATTCAAGTCATGTTTGGAATGATTGATTATATTCAATATAATTTAATTTAATTCAATTTTACCCATTTTGGTTTGGTTTAATTTGGCTTCATTTGGTGTAGTTCAATACTGTATGATTTATATTTTTTATACATTTCTTTAAAACATAGTTTAGATAAGGTTTGATTGTATTTAATTTGATTAAATTTAATTTAATTTAGGTCAAGTTGGTTTGGATCTGTTAGGGTAATTTTGTTCCCTTTTTGTTCAATTTGGTTTCTTATGTTTGAGTTATATTAGGTAAAGTGTGGGTAGTTAAGTTTATTTATATTTAATTTATATATATTCTTATCGTTTTAACAATATTTTATAGCTTAAAAGTTTATATTTTCATATTAAATTAATATATTTATATGTTAATATGTTAATATTCGTTGATAATTTGAATATGTTAATACAGTGTAGAGGTTTCATGTCTACATGTAAACTATTTATATGTTTACATGTTAATATATTTTATATTTTCAAATGTTTATATATTAATATTATGTGAATATATTTTCATGTTTATATGTTTAAATTAAGTTTTATTGTTTATACTATATAAGTGAAACATTTAATGATTATATAAAACCATTTACACTATTTAACTATTTAAATGTTAATATATTTTATATATTAATATATAAACTACATTAATATATAAACCGTTGCTTCATTAATATAGTTTAAAATTTATATTCTTAATATACACTGGATTTCCACTACTAAAAATAAATTAATTGATTCATGTATTTCTAGTAGTTTGAATGTTTTTTTTATAATGTTCCCTTATTTTTAAAATAACTTCATCATATATTTGAGCTTTATTTTTAACCAAATTTAGTTGTTCATGAAATTGATCGTGAATGGAAAAATTTCTCATAATATTTTTTCCATGTTGTCTCTTCACATGCTGTCATTTCTTTTTTTATTAATTCATCATAATTCATAATTAATGGACTTGATCAATGATCCACCTTCTAAAAGATAATTTAATGATCGAGGCACCACTTAAGATTACAAAGTTTTTTCTCAAAATTCTTTATTTTAATATTTAATATAGTTTCAATGTTTTTAACTAATATGTTGGATTCATCAACATTGGATTTCCTTATTTTATTTCATATTTAATTTATTGATTGATTTACCTCGACTTCATAATCATCTTATGATTCTTTTTAAAAAAATATTCTCCTAATGTTTATGTAGATTTTCATCAATTTCATAACCATGGCCTCTTTAACCCTAATTTATGTCATCCTTTAGTATCCCATTAGACAAATTTATAGGTTTTTCATCAATCATATTCATTTATATTATAAACCATTTACAGTTTATATATAGACTATAAATTATTTATAATTTACACGTAAACATTATAATGATTACAATTTATTTTGAATTTATTTTATTCATTTAAATTTGAATAATTATAGTTTAGTTTGTATTAACTTAATTCATTTTAATTCAATTACATTTCATTCCATTGGGAGTGGTTTGGTTTAGTCCATTTTTATTCAATTAGATCTTGGTTAACTCAGTTGAGTTCCAATAATTTTAGATTTTTTTTATCCAATTCAAATATGTGTTGTTTATTTTATATCTTTTTATATCATTTCATTATAGTTTAGTTTTATTTCATATTGGTATATCAATTTTATTTGGGATTGTATAGTTCTCCCTTGGTATAATTAATTCTTGCCAATTTTTTCTGGTTTGTTTCTTTCATTTTATACTTCAATTAAATTAATTTTTGTTTGATTCATGTTGAGTCATTTTATGTGTGGTAGATTTGATTTGGTTTGGTTCATTTGTGTTGGTACCTAATTAAACTCAGTTGTACATGAAAAATACTTGTTTTCTCTCATACTTCAGCATAGTAGTTTTCCAAAAAATGATGATTTACTTCATAAAACCCTTGTTTAATTATCTCTTCCTAGTGATTCCTAAAAAATAATATTTATTAATTAAAAATAAATTATTAATACAAATCATAATCATTTTCAATCAAAAAGAAATAAATTTTGATAATACCTTAAACTCACCACTATTCTAATAAGAAATCATTTCTTGGTACTGTGTTACCATAAAATCATTAATGGTTGGTAAACCCTCTAAATCTATGTCAAATGAACCATCCCAATCATTATATAACTCATGTTTCTATGCGCTCTTTATCTTAACTAATTCCATTGTTTATGTGTCCCTCTAAGTTTTTCCATAGGAAAAATTATAGAAAATATACTACCAAAATTATTAATTCATACAAATACAATAATAATAAACATATTAATATAAAAAATTATCTTATCCATATTTTATCCCACACATTATCCTTGATTTAATATATAATGTGTCCCTAGGAAACTGATTTCACAGAAATATTGTCATTATATTTAGAAAGTTTCACCATAAAACTCCTATAATCTATCCCATATTTACTAATCATTTAATTATCCTCAATATAATTTACCATTACCTATGTCTGAAAATTCTATACTTTATGCATGCAAGTGTGCCTATACTACCTAATAGTAGTAGATCCAGTAGTGAAAGAATAAAATAAAAATATTAAATTAATAAATTTTTACAATGAAAATAAATTATGGTTACAACATTTTCTTGGTTTGTATACATATACCTAAGTCAATCTGATTTGTGGGATCTGATGAATCCATTATTATTGAGGGATCGGTAACATGTGTTGTATCGGTGAGGTCTAATGTATGCTCATGATAATCAGTATACTCAATATAATTAGAATGCGTTGGATTAGAGTTCAATGTAGGATGAACTTAAAATCCCATATAGAATAAAAAATTAGGAAATTAATGTGGAATAAAAGTCAATGTAAAAGAATAATAGAGATGGGGAGTAGGATTCATCACCAAATAAGGAAATTGTAGATGAGAAGGATAATCTGAAAAAAAAATAGTGGTGATAGTAAAGGTTTTATAAATGTCCCTAATACATCTAAGAAAAATATAGGATAAGAAATATGATAGATGGTGCATATTTTTAATGGTATCTGTGTGATCATGTAAAATTAGTTCTTCAGGTAGCTCTAGTACTACCCCCCAAACAATCAAGCTACTTAACATTATGACTAGTTTGGTCGAAGAACAGTTGTCTCATGAATAGTGGTTCTTGATTAGGATTTAAAATTTATTAATGATGTGACATTATATGTTATGTAATTGATATATATTTGTATAGGAAATATTTTACTCACAATGGGAACCAAGGATTAGTGATCATCTCTCTCATGCATTGACCATTTTTAGACATTTTCTACCTATGTATCTCTTTAAAAAATCATTTCCTATATTGAAAAGTAAATATAAATTTAATTATAAATCCATTACTAATGGGTAATACAAACAATACATAAGTGTTTACTTGACATAATTAAGGCATAAAAATTGTAAATACAAACAAGATATAAGTAGTTATATAATATAATCATGTCATATTTAGTGGCATGAAAATCAAAACAAAAGAGATATAACATAACATATTCAATTCCTACAAATTATCATACTTAGCATGGGTATGATATGGTTTTCTTATTTTTCTTAAATTCATTCCAATTATATTTGGTTTGTGTTGATTAAATTTTTATTATATTATTTAGTTATTTGGTTCATTTTGGGGTGGGTTATTTGGTCATTTGGTCATTGGATCATTTGGTTTATTTTTGGGTTCCATCATTTGATTCATTTTGGGTGAGGAAATTTGGTTCATTTTCGTTATTTGGTTAGTTCATTTGCTAATTTTTTGGTTAAGTCATGTATTTAATTTTTTGGTTTGGTCATTTGGTTCATTTTTTGTTAGGTTGTTTGATTTAGTTATGCTTTTCATGTATGTTCTATTTGGTTAATTCACTTCCTAGTAACCATATATTGGAAAAAAATGTAATACTAAATAAAAAATGTAACTCAAAACATTAAATTATAAATTGAATATAAAAATATGATTTTTAAGGAGATAAAGAAAAATAACATTAAATTATATGAAATCCATTGAAACTACAAATTACATGTAAACTATTTTCAGTTTACATAAAAAATGGTTTATGTTTACATGTAACTTTTTTACTTTACATGTAAACTGAAAAAAATCGTTTTCACATAAACTGTTGAAAATTTACATATAAACTGTTTTTATAGTTTACATGTAAACGTTTTCCTTTTTACATGTAAACTATATTTATTTTACTAGTAATATAATTCTATAGTTTACATGTACACTGTAAAAAACCTTTATAAAATAATTTTATAGTTTAGTTGTGAGATTTTTTTATAGTTTTAATGTAACTTTTTTTAGTTTACATGTAAACTACTTAAATTTTACATGTAAACTTTTTTTCATTTACATACTAACTTATTTTTCAGCTTATATGTAAACTAATTTTCCAATTTACATCTAAACTATATTTATTTTACATGTAAACTATTTTTAGTTTACATGCTAACTGATTTCACAGTTTACATATTAACTACTAAAGGTTAACATTGATTAATAGAGTAAAATTCCATCACCCCTTAATTTAATAGTTGGTAAATAGGCATAAAAATGTGCTAATATAGTAAAATTATAATATTAGTTAATTTATTCTAAATTAAATTATTTTTTTCTAATTTTACTAGAAATATATATTGAAATTAATTTTTTAAAATGGTATAATTTATTTCACATTGATAAATGAGATTATGATATATTTTCATTTATTTGTAAATTATTTGAATACTTTTATAAATATATATATATATACTGGAATATAAAGAATATAGGATTTAACCTTCTTTGACACTGCATAACAGGTCTTTAATTTTCCTCATGAAGTATTATATACGAGATTACTAAGGGGATTATTCTAGATAAATCAACCAAGGACCATCCTATAGACTTTTTAATTTTTTATAAAGACCCATAAATATTGGTTTTCTTAATAAATTTATATCCCCTTTACAATGATGACAGGGATATGTTCATGCTCTTCTAAGAAGGAATGCCTAATAATTTTAGTCAAGGGTTTGAGTTCATGTGAAGGTGGGTTGTCCACACTTAGAAATGTGTGTTTATTGGAGTCTTTAACACATAATATATCCTTAAAAATATCTCTAAAAAATTATATTTACATTTTCTAGAAGAAAAAAATAGGTTTTCATTAAGTAGTAGGTAATATCAACTTTAGAAGATAATTAAGATTCATGACAGAAAGTAAGAGGTGGTCCAAGATCTTCCTTTCCATTAGGATTTAATCATAAAATAGTGGTTTCACATTTAATTTTCATAGAAAAATCAAAATAGTTTATATAAATTTATTAAGAATAAATTATATATTTTAATTCAATAGTGTTCTTATAAGAAGATTCAAAAACATTAAAAGAAAATTTATTAGATTTTTTAAAGATTTTAATAAGTGTTTCAAAATACATAAGTTTGGATTTAAATTTTGTTTCATGGAATATTTTAATTACATTATTTTCAATATGTTTACCATCACACAAAGTCTTGTTTTCAAAAGGATTAAATGGTTTTTAACTATATATAAATTCTAGAATCAAGTCAGTGTAAAACCAATCAATAATATTGAATTTGTGTACAAAATAATTTTCCATTAGATTCTTTATAAACTCAAAAATATTAAATTGAACAAGTTGGGTACCCAATTCCAGTGAAAAAAGTGTATTTGTAAGAATTGACTATGGATTTTAATATTTCTTTTGAAGAATGGGATATAAAATGAAACCAAATTAATGCAATTTTAATAGTTTTAACCTGAAAGAGACAAGTCGATCTAAAATGTTCAAAATGAAAACTCATATGATTAATTTTATATATATTATCCACCACTACTTAAATTTCATATTCAACTCTAGAAATTGTATTATTTGAGTCATCATGTGAAATATATTGATCAAGATCAATAGTGGCAGTGATGGTGTTGATTTCAACCCCACTGGCATAAAAAATATATATTGGTTTCACATTATTAATGACACTAAATTTATTTCTTAGATGATATTTCACATAAAAAAATTGTTTCATCATTGATTCTTGAATATATGGCTCATCAGTATCCATAAGTTGAGTCATGTTAATAACTTTAATTCTATGGTCATCAATAAATGTTTCTTGTCATGTCATTGAATCACACCCCTTTCATTTCATTATAGTGACTTGTCCATGGGATTAATAACAAAATATTATTATTTTATCATTAAATTCATAATAATACACATTTCTTATTGAGTTCATCTATCTGGTGCATTGAGAAAACAATCTATTATTATAGTTAACATAATCCAACATGTTGTATTCTCATGTTCACTTCTCAATCGGCATGTTGAAACCAAATTCCAATACTCTTATTTCTTTAGAGACATCATCAACAGGTAAAATCAATACCTAAAATATACATAGATATTAAAATTAAGTGAATATTTATTATTTATTTTATTAAATTAATGGCCAAACCTTCTATATTAAACAAGAAGGAAACTCATTATGAAAAGTATCTCTCCTTCTCAAATGTAATGATCGATGAGTTCTACTTATAATTTTTTTATGTTCCCTGTATAAAAAGATAGTAAATTTTTAATATATATGTACAACTATGAAGTATAATATAACATGTACATGTAAAAAATTGACATATGTCAACCTTTCATAGAACCCGAATTGGCTCACCGTAAGGCCCAAAGCATGTTCCCAATCACCATAGGCTAGCGAAAAGCACTTGGGTATCACAAGAAAACAATTGGGAATGATTTTAACCTCATAATCCAAAAAAATTACTCAAAAACCTCAAAAATATTCATCATGACTCATCCATAAGTTAGAAATCCACACCATTAAATAAACAGTTTCCATATATGAAGACATAAAATAATGTATAATAATAATAAAAACTCAAAAACTCAAAAACATCATAATATGAGTTTAAAAAGACTATAAAAAATCCATGTACAATGAAATACCAAAACATGGTGGAGGCTATATAGGCTAATACAAAACAAACCAATCATTGCTAAGGATCTCCAAGATTCTCTATAGTGACTAATTCATCATGACCCACGGACACCACCACCACTACCTTGAATATGTATAATGAGAATAAAAAAGATCCACTAAACAGTATAATTCTCTAAAATTTACATGTATCCTATAAATACATTTCTGGATATACCACATGGGTATATGTATGGTGTGAGGAAAATACCAGTAGGATACCACCATGAATATATATAATGTATTTCCCCATTCATATCATTAGATCTAGTTTGAAAATAATGTTTTGAAAAAACTTTCTTTGAAAATAATCCATAAATCCATTATATTTATAAATAAAAACCAATTTATTAAAACAATATGATCAAATAAGGTTTAAATAAAAAAATTGGGCAACACAACATAAGATATATCATAAGCTAAATCATGTAATGGGTAATATGTAATCACAACACAAACACCATGGGCTTGACCTATGTATATAAGGAAACTAGGACTAATCCTAGGAACACTATCTAGAATAAATAAATCTATTAATCCATACCTATGAGCGTAATCATCTCATCAAGGAACCAATCCATCCTATTAGTAAACTTAGTTTAACCGGGCTACCAACCCTAGCCAGTGCACAAACTACCCTAGGGTTTGTATCAGTCCAGGTTTCCTACTCACACAAGGTCTCCCATGTTCTTCCAAAAATAAAACATATATAAAATCCATGACCATAATCACAAAAATGTTTAAACATCATTCCCAATAAAAAATATATATGAAACACCCTTTAAAAAAATTATTTGAAACCATCTTCTTCTTTAAATAATTTCAAAAATCAAGTTCTGGGAATAACATTGATTTTCAACAAAATCTATTTGAAAATGCCCTTAAATACAAAAAAAAAACATGAATTATAATAAACACCACATCTACCAATATCTCATAAAAATGATATTTAATAAATTTAAAATAATGGAAAATAAGGAACTAAAATTGTTCCATGTAAAAGACTCATTCGGCAGAGACACCTACCTCAAACACGATGGAATTTTATTACCTTTTCTTGAAGCCACTAGGAATGAGAAGAGAGGATCTTCATGAGCCTAAATCACTAATAAATTCCATTAAATCCCAACCCAAAATTCTAGGTTCATCCCCCATGGGCCTATAGGTTTTTTCCCTATAAAGAAAATTCAAGAATAAATATGAACATTGGGAGATCAGGAAGAATCCATGAGAAATTTAGACTAAACTTAAAGATTTCACTTTAATCAAAGAATAATAATCAAGGGGTTAAATTTTGGAATAACCCATGGTTATATATCTCTTAATTGATAAAATGGAATGAAAATAGGGTAGTAGTGATTAAAATTTGATAGGGGTGAGGTTTTCTTTTAACCTTTTAAAACAATATAGGGATTCACTACAGCATGGTCAAGAAAAACTACATTACGGTTCCCCTTCCATTGGCACTAGCTAAAATATGGGCAAGGGGGACTTTGGCATGCACCCCCCCCCCTCTTCATTTCTCATATAGGGTCCCCCACCTCTACCATGGAAAACTCCATGGTCTAGATCATTCCATGGTCTTAAAAAAATTGTTGAGACATAACCTAGGGATCATCATGTCCTGGTGCTCACTGGGACTTTCATATAGGGGATCCCCACATGCACCATAGCTTGGACCATAGCATATATCTCCTTATGGTACATCATAAAACACCTAGACTTTACCCAACATGTTTTGGTGTATTGTTGAATGTTTTATTCCTCCATAGAACGCCCAAAACACATCAAAATACCCAAAATATCAAAGTAAAACTAACCCTATATAAGTATAACGATAAAAATAAATTCAAAAATGGAATACGTGAAAATGACATGGGGTGTCACAATCTCCCCACCAAACAACTTTCCTCCCCCAGAAAATCCTCAAGGATATGAATCCGTGAAAATGTAAATTTGATACTCATTCACCAAAGATTCATGCTCCCACATCTCTTTCCTAACTCAGCCACACTACCACACCATAGAGACCAAGGTAATTTACTTACCATGCTACACTTTATTCTAATATTCAACAATATGAAATGGTTGCTCAACAACTGAGCTACCATGCTCTTTCTCCAAATCATCCCATTTGATCACATGGGATAGGTCCGTATAGTACCTATTTAGTTGACATACATGAAACACATCATGGATAAATGTAAAATGAGATGGTAAGTCTAACTAGTAGATATCTTTTCTGAGATGCTCTGTAACCTCAAATAGTCACTCACATCGTGACTTCAACTTTCCCTTATTTCCTAGTTAGTAGTGTCTTGACCAAGGATAAACCTTTAGAAACATCCAATCACCTACCTAAAACTCCAACAAAAGTGTTTAGAGATTCCATATTGGATTTAATTATGTCATGGTTTTAACGATCAGGTCATAACCATGCTGAATTTAATGCTCACATCATGATCTTTATTGTAGTGTGATGGATCATTTGGTAGGAAAAGAATAAGGTGAGGGAAGTCATGGTCTACTCAATCTGCTTAATCCATGTTCAAAAAATATCTTTAGTGGAAGGGCTTGGATCCCTTCTTCCTAGTGGGGAATCAATATTTTTGTTATGAAGTTTCATCCCAAGGGTTTTCATGAATGTTAAAGGTGTGCAGAGGGATAATAAAGGGGCATGGGTTAGCTAGATTCCTCCCAAGTGGGGGTTGAAACTCAATGTGGATGGATAATTCATGGATGGGGTTAGGAGATATGGGAGACTTTTTCATGATAGTATAGGGTATATTATTTTTTGTTTCAGATCCTTATATGGCCAGGAAAATCAATCGGATTAGAAGAAAGGGAAATGCAGAGTGGCCTTATGATGTGTAGATTATATAACATTGACATTACAGAGGCTGAATCTAATTTTAAAGAGTTAGTGGGGGTTCCATGATATTAATAATATTCCTCTATGGGAATTGGATTATTTCATCTATAATTATAGGAGGATCATTGATTAAGGTATTTAGGTTGGACACATATGGAGGGAAAGAAATTTTTCATCTAACGTGTTATCAAGAAAAGGGGACCCTAGCGAGCCTAACATTTCATATTTTTGTACTGGATCCCTCATGAATGATTGAAATCTATTTGTTAAGGGATATGCCCTTGGTCTCTGCCACTTTCACCCACTATGATTCTGAACCTTCTTATCTGTCTTAAAATTCAATAAAAGTTAATTTTCAGTTATTCTAACCTTTTTTGAATCAAACATTCCTTATTGATCATATCCTCAAAGATTTATAATCTCAAAAATAATATCTCGCCCAATTCCATAAAATAGAGAATATATTAGCATAGTTTCCCATACATAACTTCAAATAGATCTATATTAATAAAATATTAATAAATATTGTTATAATAAAATTCAACTAGTGATATATGTTTCTCCAAATAACTTAAAAAATTAAAAATGCACACTTGAAGCATATCCTCAAGAACCGGGATAGTCTACTAAGTTTTCCCATCCAAGGGTGATATGTCCTACTCAAATTTAGTAGAGAACCACTTACCTCCTAAATAAATCTTAAAAACCATGAAGTAATGTGAGGGTATTGATCAAAAATAGTGGTTAATGGAATTCCATGGAGCCTCATGATCTCTTGGATATAATGGGTTTTGATCCCATTTACCTTTTTTGACTCCCTAATGGGTTGGAAATGGGATGAATTTTTTATCTGATTGATAATCACCCAATTGGAATCCTTAACAATTTGGTTCTAAGGTAATTCAATCACAAAATCTATAGAAATATAATCCTAATTCCACAACAGAATGGGAAGGGTATGTAAAATATTGGTAAGTCTCTAATTCACGGACTTGATCACCTGATAGATGAGACATTGGGATACAAAGTCAGAAACTGGTCACTTTAACCTAGACCACCTGTGAGAAATAATCCCTCAAGGTTTCATTTTATTATTTTTGGGGTGATTTTGTTTATTGAAAAATCCATATGACCATGAATCAGTGTGGTTGATGTTTCCAAAGCAGGTTTTTAAGGTGGTGTAGTTTCGCAGTTTTTTCCAAATTTTTGGGCTTCAAAATCAGGAGTTTGTTATTTTAGAAAAGTAAGGTATTCTATAAAAGAATCTACAATGTATAGTTTTTGTACTGTGAAGCATAGTTCACCGACCAAAAATGTGGTACATATAATGGTGATGGAAAATAAGTAAAGGAAGGTTTTCTATATAGTAGTGTTGTGTGGACCGTGAAGCGCACTATACGGACTGCATAGTGAAATATTATATTAATTCCCCTTTTCCAATCTGGTGTACCGTATAGCACATCTCTATGCAGATGAAACCATACCTAGTGTAGCATTCTAATTCATGGAGGGACTCTAGCACCACATACCACCATGGTATGTGCACAACGCTTGAGGCCACGCACCATCACAATACGTAGACCACACCTAGATCCACATACCACCATGGTATGTGGAACACACCAAGATCTGTGTACCACCCTGGTATGCGAACCCCATCTAGATCCACATACCACTTTGGTACATGGACATCCCTTATACCCACATAGAAAAACACTATACAGAAGATACCCCACCCCTCATAAAAAAATGGTATGTGGAGTAGGTTACCTTCAGTATTTCCACCTTCCGGTATTGACTATGCCCTTCTGTTTCCATACCATTCTCTAAATCCTCTCCATGATCCAATCCATAGGAATCAAGCCAAGGCCTCTTCCAAAGACATAGGACCCGTATGAATGGACTATAGGGTGCATCAACACATCCTTTTGAGTCTACATACCCATGGTAAGCGGAGTCATGAAAGCAATCCTTGCATCGGTATAGACCCCAGGAATGTTTTAAGTCTATATTCCCATGGTAACCCAGAGTCCAACCTTGGGATACTAACGTGGATATCCCCATTCTAGGGATCAAGGGTAATCAATTTCTTTTCCATTCAATGAGGGGAAGTGATAATTCAAGGGTATTACACTAAATTTTCCTTATGGAGAGAAGCGACATTCCTCCCCTTTCCCAAAACCCATTCTATGGAGTCCCTCTTTGAGTAAGCCCATAGCCTTTCAGGATGGACCTAATGACTTTAATTTTCATTTCACATTAAAGGGTTCATTGCTCTGCACCCTCTTCCACCATCAACCTGGTAGCTTCCTCCATGGGATTATCCTTTTCCCTCAACTGGGAAGAGAAATTGTTCCTTTGTCGAATCTCTTGTATCCTCTTATTTCTTACACCAAGCATGACTCATATGGGCTTAGGGGTCTGTGATGATACGAAATTGGCACAACCCACTATGAACTATGAGAACTCTAATTCCCCCCATAATAGGGATACATAGAAATCCTTCATCTAGGCCTGAACTCCATATCATCTCCTCTATGAAATGAGAGATCATGTCCCCTTTAAGTGTGAAGCTTCTACAAGTGAGCCCCAACTAAGTCCCAACTCGAACCAAACTATGAGGGATTTGATTCCTAATCAACTGGGATATGTAGGAATCCTACCTGAGGTCCAAGCCCAATACCAAAATCAACCTAGAATTCTTCAGGATATATTCTAGGTGGGTTCATATTCATTTAGGGGACCATATCTTTCATGGGCATCCCTGGCTACCTCGGCATAAGATCAACATTGGATCTTAAAATGACATCTTCCGCCTAGATGTCCTTGTCGCACGACGTTAAACTGCTTGTATAGGTCCCCATCGCATGACCTTAAAAGGTGATGTGTCTAGTTCAGTGACACCAAACTCTGTGGGTTCTGATTCTGCTCAAGAGGATACATAGGAAACCCATCTCATGGATTTGATCCCCACATCGAAGAAACTTCCATCCCCCCTGGATGACAAAAAAATCCTGAGTGCCTCATTATGGGGCCTAAACTAGTATTGTCTCATTAATTCTTAATCCATGCATATGCATGATAGATATTGAAACCCATGGGTAATATGTGGACACACTATTTAGGAAAGAACCAAGGATTCAAAAACATATGAAAATTTCATAAATCTATAAGAAATTCCCATAGTAGACAATAATTCTGCCAAAAAAGGGTGTGATGAGCCTGACCTCCCATCCTCTCGACCAATGAATTCCTGAAGTTTAATTAGATAAATCTTCATCCAACAGGCACCTAACTTTGGAAACAAGGTCCTTGTATCATTGATACCGGGGTCTTTGGATGTTTATAGCTCCACAAATAAACTTGTTAAAGACCATATGATGACATCCCAACCAACACGGGATGATTTCATAGACACATAACCCCCCTTGAAATCACCTGTGGGGATCATGAAAATGTGTCACCTCCTTAATAACATAAAAAATGATACATTTCCTAATCTTAGTGGGGCTATCTCGGTCCATCAACATGTGGTACAGCGTGAATTGGGTCAGAACAAAAATGGTGAACCCAATGTGAATCCTTCACCAAGGTGGCAGATTACCCCACATCAAGACTCTTTCACATTCAAAAGGAAGAGGGCCAAGAAAGATCATCAATTTCACATATGATCATTATATTTTACTTTGATAGGGTTTTCTTGTATGTATATTTCATATATATATATAATAGGCATTTATCGTATCTCTCTTCAATCCAAATGGCATCTCAATAAATTTCTTAGACATGCAAGTCAGCGACCACATGGGTGGTCAGATCCCCAACAAAGAATAGAACCCCCTCACCCACCCAACATCTTCAATGTTGGGTTTTAAATGCATTGATCAATTAGTACCACAAAAATGGTACGCTCTCTATAGTGGAGGTCACATGGCAAGCCCTCCAATTAGTGAAAGTTCTCCAACTGCCTATCCTGTCACAACCGGCACCCCAGCATAGTACGGACCCACTATCCGTCTCCAACCATTTTGGGAGTCTATATCCTGATCATGATAACAAGTAAATCCCTTATCTTATAGAGGAAGGTGAATCTGACACCAATGACTTCTTCCCAGATGCACATGAACCCCGCTTGAGGGATCCTATCGGAGGACGTCGCCACCAATGGCGTACCACCTGATATCCTCACTTTGAAGAGAATCTCATGTCGGGGAAACCTATTGAATTCCAATGGAAATGGGTCCCTCAGGCTGCCTTCTGAGGGAATAAAATTCATAATTAAGAATAGTTTATCACCCTGGTTCCCAAGGATGAGGTCCACCACATGAACACGACGACGTGTAACAGGAAAGCATGCAACCCTACCCTTCCTGATAAAGCCCGCCATGGAAATACAACAGAAATCTAAGAGAGTATGCCTATCCCTACTCTCTCTTATGAATCCCACCACAAAAATATGGTGGAACAATATGAGCAAACACACATTTCTACTGGTTCTCATCGGTCATGTCGCGTAGATAGATTAGAAAATTATAGGCAGATGAAAATCAATTCCAATGAGCAAGAATCCCATCGTCCAAATAGGATGACACCTAGTTATAAGTAAGTACAAATCCCTGATGATGCAAAAAAATCCCGATATATAAATAGGGAAGAAAATTATGGGCAGTCATACAACACTTTCAGGGCATATGAATCCCACCAGTCAAATATGGTGGGAAGAAAATATGAGTAGAGTCAAATTTATATGATGAAAATAAAGACTGTGAGACAAATACATCCATAAATGAGTAGTTGCAAATTCCTACTCATGAATAAAAATCCCACCATCCAAATATGCTGGCAACCAGAGAAAACAACTGGCGGCAGACTCGTTCCTCTTCCCCGACATAGGAGAACAACCAGTACCCGCTGGAAACTCATGGAGGGATAGAGCAGGCACAAAATCCTAATCTAACATCAAAATTGTCATTCATACTCATTACATCCAAATACATATCTCAACACATCTTGGAATTGAAGGATGACAATATGTTGATTTTAGACTCTATCCTTTATACATCTCAAGACGTCATTACATCAGTGGAAAAAGAAAGGAGTCGGGCTCACAGCCCAATCTCCCCAGGAGGGTTGATTTATCCGCCAAATCAGATAATCACTCCATAAAAAACCAGCATCCATTCTCTAGTCTAGGAGGTTTTAAAACCATATTCCGCAATACAAGGATAACTGGATCGAGAAAAACTACTTGTCCCAACTGGGGGATGTTGGCCAACATGGTGACTGCTACAGGGTAGGCATATATCCCTACTAGAACTCAATATTTTCATCAGCGTATCCCAACAACATCATACAAACTAACCAAACAGGGACCCATACATAAAGGTTGTTACCAACAGCAAGTGTCCCTAGTTGTGTGTAAGAGAGTGCACAAAAATGAAAGGTAGCAAAGGCAATTAGAAAATGAAGATAACATTTATGATTCTACTTTGCTGGAAGCTATCATTCTTGAATCCATCAAACATCTATCAATAAAGGCTCAAGATCTTTCAATATATTACCAAATTATGGAAGTGACAGTATAAGTTTCGAAGTTTCTCCCTGTAATATTGCTACTAGAATCTCTGAAGGTCCTCCCCAGAGCACCCACAATGGCTTACTCTGTGGGCCAAAAATGATCGATTATTAGAGCCTATCTTCTTATGCATGTTAGGGTAGCCCTCCCTCTGACCAGAAGATTGTATAGTAATAATTCCCTCCCCTTGTTGTATTTTTTCCTGATGGTCCTCCCCAGGGTATACACTGCAGATATTTTTCTCTCTATAGTCAGGCCTAAAGGTGTGATGGTAGTACTCTCTAGGACAACAGTCACTACAAAGGCCCTCCCCGTAGTGACATTAGAAAATAAGAAGGTCCTCCCCTCATTGTAGTAGATTCTGAAAGGCCCTCCCTAGAGTGTACACTGTAGAAAATCTCCCTATATCCAGATATATGATGGTGTTCCTCACCATGATAAAATTCATTGTGAAGGTCCTCCCCTCAAAGACACTAAGAAATAAGAAGGTCCCCCACTTACTGTAGTCTACCCTGAAGGTTCTCCCCGAGGTATACATCAGAGAATCCATATCTACATCTAGACACTAAGTTGTGATGGTAGTCCTTGCCATCACGACACTGACTATGAAGTTCCTCCCCGTAGTCCAAATTTACGCCAGTGAGAAGGTCCTCCCCACATCAGATCAAATGCGAGAAATCCCTCATATATCAAGATGCTTAGAAACATAGAGTATGACATATGGGATATACTCTCCATGAAAAGAGATATCTTTTCTCAACCCAAGGATTACCTGGGGCCATGCTCATCATTCAAGCCACCCTCATACCATTTAAATTTCAACAATACTCTCGTCATCCCCACTACTTAGAATGAAATCATTAAGGAGTAGTAAAACTGGTAAGATCAGGCAGAAGAGTCCTTGGAGGAAAAACAACTAGATGTGTTGCTTGTGAGAAGCTAAATATATAAGGATGACATATCAATGATGTATTGTCCCACATCCACTTCTCAGTTCAATATACCAAAAGAGTTGTTAGAAGAATTTATTCATAACATTCACCTTAATATTTGGATAAATCTTCACGAGTTAAAAGTAATGTTTTTCCCTATGATGGGTATGTAGATCATGTTAATGTATTGGGAGAGATTCACCATAATATTGACCTAGAATCTCTTCCATCTGCATGGTGGCCATAATCAGAAAGGTGAGAGAAAGACCTTGGGTTCTCCTACCTCTATGAACTGCACAAGTTGTGCTGCCTTAACAGCAATGAACTATCTGGTGTTCATATTCAGGGATGGAGAGAACATTGAGCACTACAATTCACCTCACTTCTCATCCATCAGAACTCATAAGAGGTGACATCCTGTAATTTCTCCATCCCAAGATGGAAGTCAAATGAAGTCTCTACTCAGGAAACATGGAACACTTGACCAGAACTGGCCTTGAGTAAGTCTCATAAGCATCAGTCCTGGTGAGAGTAAACCATCGAGAAACTCCTAAACCAAGACACCAAGAACATACAAATGGCCTCCAATTTAAGAGAATCCAACCAACGATCATTGTTCATGTCCTCAGAATTAGGAAGTCTACATGTGAACATAACACCATATCTGGATCACGAATACATGGGAATGCATGAGATCAAAAAGGAGACAATAGCAGCAGCAGTAGCAGACGCAATATGGGACCAATCCTAGCCCATAGGGCTTGGGGAATTTTTTACTCAAAATACCCCCACAAGACCAACAAATTCAGGTTGAGGCATGACAATCGAAGAACATGAGCAATCCCATCCCACAGGGTTGGGGGTATTTTTTCCTCATATTCTCACACAACAGACGTTTGTCTTCTCCCGTTTGGGGAGAATAATGAATAGAGGGGTCACCCATTCCATACCATCCCATGACTCACATTCCCTAGAATTGAGGCATATGGAAAGGTCATATTAGGGATCCATTCTAGTCACTCCTCACCAAGGAACCTTAAGAGTATTATAGAATGGCCGAAAAAAAATCCAAAAAATGATATAAGAAGCTCTCCTACTATTCAGAACCAGGTACACCACCCCCAATGTGGTATGCATCGGTGAATTTCATGGACGTCATATCCACAAACCTCATTGAAAATGATATAAATAACATGGAAATAGGAGAAGAGGGTTCCCTCTTGGAGACTGTCCACACCGATCCTGAAGGGGTGCACATGAGAAACCAAAGAGTTGTCTTAAATTTGGGTTCCCCTTCAGTAAATCTATCCTTACCTCTCATGTGAATCCTCAGAAAAGATAAGAATAAGATAAAGTTATATGACCCACCTCCTCATCCCCATGATTATGATTCCCCTACACTTGAGGAGAGGTTAGCTCGATAGAAGTAAGAGTTGAAATAATTGAGGCTACTCAATGCCAAGTTGTTAAGAGAAAGTCATCCTACTAGGTAAGTTCCTTAGGTGTAACTTCAACACACACTTCCATTAGACGTACCTCTGCTCACGGGATCATCCCAACAAATGAATCAAGGTTTGAAGGCTCATCCAGTGTGCTACTGGGACCATCATTCTACTTAAACCCAATATTGGTAGGATATCAAGATTTCCCTCCATTAGGGAAGTAACCAGAACATATTCAAGAAAATCCACAAAGGATTTCCCCTAGGTATCTACTTCAAGGTCCATCAGAACTGACACATCCAATCTTTCCCCCTGTTGTACCTATTCATGATCAGGTCCAATGGGATGTACATCAAGGGATCTTAAATTCCATTAAGTTATTAACAACTCAAATGGAAGCGATGGAAGGATGGTGCACTCTAGTACAACTGGAATGGAGGTCTTACCCTGAATGGGTGAGCAACGTCCCGCCTCCACCAAATTTTCGGAATCCCATATTTCCAGTGTTCAATGGAGTAAGGGACTCTGCACAACATCTAATGTACTACTCTTCCTACTATGATCCCTTGATGGGAACTCTGGAGAAATTAGAGTTTATGGATCTTAGATGATTTGTGAGAACCCTACAATGTTCAACCTTTATATGGTACACCAGTTTTCAAGATAACTCAATAATAGGATGGGAGGATCTCTGGAACCAGTTCATGTTCCAGTTCAACTCGACATTGCCAAAAACAATAGTCAGTGACCTCATGAACTGCAAATAGTGAGAGAATGAGTGAGTCTTAGAATTCACCGCCAGATAGAAAGGTCGGACTTACTCCTTGAACCGACCACTCCCCCAAGATGAGATGCTTTACATGTGAATTGATAATATCAGAGATGAGATGTGAATACCACTCATTCAGATGAAGTACACAAGTGGGTTTTGGGACATCTTTGATATCGCTCAAAGGATAGAGGATTCCTTACAATGGACTAATATCAAGTCCCAGGAAGCCCCATAAACCCTAGTGAAAAGAGTAGGGAGATCCAAAGCGGCGTCTGTCATGCTTAAGCCACCCCCTACACCAGATACAGCTCTAAGGCCCCCACCAAATTGTGTAGGGACCTCTGGATGTCAGTAGCCACCCTTTCCCCATAAAGGTGAGTGGAGGGGGCCAAACAAATCAATTCTAGGAACACAAAAATAAAATCCACTCATTCGGGGATGACCAAATCTGCAGTTACTTCATAGAAACCATGAATTGCAACTTGCTTCAGCTTTTAGAGCCAAAGCAGGCTGATGAAGTAGGTCTTGAGGACCGACTAAATTACATTCCCATCTATTGGATATTGGGAAACAACATTCAGGAGTTATTTTTCTTCAAATAACTCTTTAAAGTGATAATAGATTCCAAACAGCTCAAGCTGGTATCACCGCTAGTGCAAGTTTCATGTGTTTCCATCACTGATATGAACAAATAAGGGGATTGGAAAAAGGTTGTTAACGAAAATAAGACGAAGTTTAATAGTTGGATGACTCAAAAATAGTCAAAAAATCTCATGGCATACTCCAAGCATAGTTTAATAAACCAAACATGCCTCCAATGGATCCTAATGAAAATCAACCATCATCCTCAGCTCCACAATCCCCCATAGGATAGTCATCTAAAAATCAGTTTGATCATAAGGGCATAAAGAAAGTGTAGGAAGATGAACTTGCTTCAAGGACAAGGTTGGATTTGACACTCTCAGATTTCATACCAGTAATTCTGAAAGAAAGGGAACCTCCCCCCCAAACAACACATCCAAAAGAAGATAATTAGGCAAAGACATCATCATAATAGGAACTAATTTTTTGCTCCATCAATGTCATCCATTTAATGGATATTTTATCTGATGAAGAGTACAATTATCAACCATAATCCTCCACACCTAACTGAGGAGTTTAAGGAAGAAGCCACATAGGTTAGGGATACCAAGGGAGATGCATCCATGGCATAAATCAAGCATATGGCCACAACCCCGCTCAAACCATCAGTGTTGCAGAAACCCACGAGAGGACCCTCTGGTAGATCTGATAGGGACTAGAAAATTCCCTTGCCACTATAGGAAACCACCCCTGTCCAATTATCCTGGAGTATCCATCAGAGGAAAGAAAAAATGAATAATTACCCTCAGAATGTGGGAAAATATACCTGGCCCAATCCACAAAGGAAGGAAGCTTCTCTAGCTCTCGTACCAAGGGCCGACCCATCTTCATCAAATGTTCAAGCCCCTAAAGTGCCTGTGAAAGTGAATCCCCAATCTGGGAAGAACTGACCTTTAGATAAAAAATATGACATTCTGAAATAGTTATCTTTGGTACCAACTAATCTCTAAATCATGGATGCACTAAATCTATCAGTAGATCTCAGAGAAGATCTCATAGAGGATTTATTGAGTTCCCAAGAGTTTGAATCCAAAGTAGTCGCAGCTAAATTCTATCGGACAGAGATCAATTATGCATATGCCATGAAATAATCTCCTTCATAGATCAAGATGAAGACATCATCATTCTAGGACACATCAAACCCCTTATACGTGTTTGGAATGATAAATGGCGTCAATATCTAAAAAGTATTCATCAACAATGGCTCTGGGTTTAATCTCCTCCCACTACAGACACTCCATTAGCTGGGATGTAATGTGGATAATATGAAACCATGCACCACGACTTTGTTAGGCTACAAAAAAAGTGAGCATAAGTTGTTAGGCCTAATCATGCTTGAAACATGATTCAGAAACCTCATAGATCACCTAGAATTTCTGGTGTTCTGAAATAATATGACCTTAAATGCTCTTCTAGGGAGGCCTTGGCTTCATAAACACATCGCAATCCCTTCATCTTACCATCAATGCCTCAAATATAGCATCAATGGATAGAGTGGGACACTTTATATGACAAGGACACATTCAAGTCTTGTGAGTCACACTACATTGGTGCAGGCTTATACAAGCCAAATGGTAAACAACCCTCAACTGATGGAATTAATTGGTTTGCTGCCCCAAATGGTTTGGAAATGTTTCCTACCAATCCCCTCAAGCATCTCGAGGAAGAATACATACTTCCCCTCGATCAAATTAAAATAAAAAGTCTAAATTCAGACACATATTTAGTAGTCATCGTGATCTCAGTTACAGCTTCCAATCTTGATAATGTCAAAAGGCTTATTGACTCTTGAGATAAAGATGAAGGTTTGGATGAAGATACCCAGGACCAACATCAAAACTCCAAAAAATTCTCACCTCACCCATTGAGGTAGGAAGAAGTGTCTCTTCATTCAATGAAGATAAGGAAACTCATATACCCCTCACTACATCTTTTCCAGAGAATCCCCCACCAAGGGCCAAGGTAGAAGTGATGACCTTACCTCCCAAACACCAAAATTGCAAATCCTCACTCAACTATGAAGCATAAATTTCAAGGATTGTTTCCCCTTTACAAGATAAAGAGGAAGATGATGAGGATACGGGGGAAGAAGAAGAAGAATACCTAAGGGATTCCCCTTCATCATTTGAGGAAGGCATTTCTACCACCGTTGATGAACTCAATGAAATAAACTTGGGTACGGAAGAAGACCCATGACCCACTCTAGTTAGTGTAGCCATGCCTTCCAAAGAGCAAGAGATATATGCTTCTTTAATAAAATAAAATTGAGATGTTTTTTCTTGGAATTATACAAAAATGTTAGGTCTTGATCTAGAGGTGGCTAATCACCACCTGGGTCAACTAGAAGATCATCATCGTTACAAGAAAGCTGCCAGAAGGAAGGACCCGACACATACTACCAAAATAGAGGCTAAAGTCAACAAAATCATCAAAGATAACTTCATTCAGGAGGTCCAATACCCCATTTTTCTAGAGAATATTTTCCCCATCAAAAAAAATAATGGATAGATCAGGGTCTACATCGATTTTGGGGACCTCAACTGGCACTATTATAAAGATTATTTCTTGGTCCCAATCACAAAATTGTTGATCGACACAACTGCTGTATATGAGGCTCTCTCTTTCATGGGAGACTATTTAGGATACAACTAGAACTGAATGGACCAAAAATACAAAGAATCCACCACCTTCAAGGCTCCCCAGGTAGTGTTTCTCTACAATGTAATTTTTTTCAGTTTGAAAAATTCTAGCGCCATATATCAGCATGCCATGCACCGTATTTTTAAACCCTTCCTCGGAAATTTCATTGAATGTTATGTTGATGATTTTGTGGTTAAATCACAACAAATCTCAGACCACCTGGCTAAACTTGAAATTGTCTTCAATAAACTATGATAGCACAGTCTGAAAATAAACCCCCTAAAATGTGTTTTTGGAATCACCTTAGGGAAATTCTTTAGCTTCATCGTATGCCATTGTGGAAACAAAGTTGACCCTAAGAATAAAAATTAAATCATTGGCATGTTACCACCTCTCAACCTCACTAAGTTGAGAGGACTCCAAGGACACTTGGATTAAATTCGGCACTTCATATCCAACCTTGAAGGAAAATGTTTTTCATTCACCTAGTTGATGAAAAAAGGGGTAGAATATCAATGGAATAGACACTATTAGAAATCATTCGACAATATCAAGAATTATCTCTTCAGTCCATTGGTGTTAATTCCACCTATTGAAGGAAGACCACTTATTCCATACGTAACTGCCTTGGACCGATCCCTATGTTCCTTCCACGCACATAAAAATGATTCCAGCTATGAGAATAGTCTATTTGTTTCTCTATTATATCAATAGAACCATGATATATGCTGAGAATCATTATTAAAACATCAATAAGAGCTTCCTTGCATTAATATTTTTAGTCCATAAGCTAATACATTACTTACAACACCATAAAGTTCATTTGGTATCACATAGCAACCCGCTCAAGTACATTATCATTCATCCAACGTTAATAGGGCACTTGTCACGATGGGCGGCAATCCTCTAGTAGTTTAATATACAGCTCATACCTTGTAAGGATATCAAATTCCAAGCATTAGAAGATTTCATGGCTGAGCATACCTTAATAGAAGTGGCCCCATCAGATGTTGAGCTACCTAATGAGGAATTTTTCTTTATTCAAGAGAACTCCCAAATATGGGAAATTCACATCGACAGTGCCTCCAGAAGACCAACCAGAAGAATAATGGAAGACCCAAAATTCAAGAAAGTGGGTATGGGATTCATATTCATATCCCTAGAAAAAGAAGTTACGGCCTATTCATTCTTACTGTTAGAAGGATGCACAAATAATGAAGTAGAGTACTAGGCCCACATTGCAGGATTGGAACTAACACTCCAAGTGAAAATCAAACAATTGAATATTAAAGGAGATTTATAACTAGTCATCAAACAATTAAATGGTGACTATGCTATCAAGAAAGAGGATTTGATCCCTTTAATGAGCTATTTCCAAGAACTAATGGTAGAATTCCATATATAACTGACATTGACTTATGTTTAATGGTCACAAAATACACAGTCCAATGCATTGGAAAATGAAGCCACGGCTCTGGCCAATCCAGATCAGGATGAAACAATCATCAGTATTGCCCCCCGATAGATGGTCTTACTATTCATTCAGTACAACATGGAAGAAATCAATGAGATCAGTCCCATCTCCAATCCATATGGTCCTACCACTGCCTGGATGACTCCCATTGTTTCTCATGTGCATTGATGAAGAAGAGACCACCACTGTCATGAAAGAAGTGCATGCCAGAACTTATGGGGCACACCAATCAGTATCCAAACTCTCTCATCAAATTTGAAGGCCTGGGTACTATTGTCCCACCCATATACATGATTGTTCCCATTTCCCTAAAAAGTGTCATTCTGGCCAAGTCTATGACAATTTCATCCATCAACCCCCAAATTTTCTTCACATAGCTAAGTACCCCAGGCCATTTTCCATATGGGGAATGGATTTTGTAGGACCATACCCTCTCTCCATGGCCATACAATTTAAATATATTCTCACATCCACCAACTTCTTTTTCAAATGGGAAAAAGCCTCATCCCTTAAAGAAGTTAGGGAAAAAAGCATTATCAACTTTTTGGAAGAAAATATCATCACTATATTTGGTGTCCCTGATGTTATTAATATTTTAATGACTTATTATATTCCCCATTTACTTATTTTATATGAAATGTGCATAATTTGTGTGAAATATTAATGTTTTAATATTAAGTATAATTTTTGAGCATTTTTAGAAGAAGTCCAATTGAGTCAGTTTAATGTTTTAATAATAAATGTCACTATACTACTCCAAATTGTGTGGTTCTTGTTTTTTAGGATTCTACATTAAATATAAAACATTTCATTAGAAGGTACCATGACCCAATTCTACCATTTGTAGGGTCATATGGTCCTCACAAACAAGACCAAAGAATCTGTGAACAAACTGGACTAGCCTTAAAGATTGATTTACTGGGCTCAATCCAGAAGTCAAAAAACATTAAATCTCCCCCGTAAATCTGGGGACACTACATGTCATCTTTGATAAAAATTTCAAGGCCCAAATCCAAGTACAAGGGGCCCAAATAAAGCTTTGAAGTCCAGCCCACCATTCTGGCCGAGAATTAAAATCAGTATAGTATGCATGACATATCTCATGATGTAAGAATCAAATAGAGATGAGATGTTTCAGTGTGAAAGAAGAGATATAAGCGGCCGACTTTGTTGAAAAAACCATTTGGCTTTGAAGGCATCTTCATATTCAAAAACTCTTTCACATTATGGACTTCAAAAAGCCTGGATTGGAATGGACAGTTTAACTTTGTTTAATAAACTGGCAATAACTTTTGATCCTTAAGTCCAAATGACTCAAAATTTTTAGATTAGTCGGACAACATTATTTTATACAACTGTGAAGAAGGAGATATTTGAAGATTCGGCTGTTTGTATAGCCAAATTGGCGATGCAAGTGGAGGGACAGATTGGGAATGCAAACAGTCCACTCCTTGGGCTATAAATACTCTCCCCTTCTCTCCTTGAGAGGGGTTGGCATTTCAGAAGAGAGGATATCATATTGGCACAACCAAAGACTTGAAAAAGGCTTGGGAGGACCTTCCATACTCATGTTTTCACTTGAGAGACCTTTCCTCCTCTCTTTGTTTTTACTTACTTTTGTGTTCTTCATTTTTGTAATCTTGTAATTCTCTTCCTTTGTAATTTTGTTTTAATGAAAGTTACTTCATCAATATCTATTATTCTCATACACCTTCTGTAGTTTAATATTTATTTTCTTAAAATAGTTTAAATTCAGTTGAATCCCCTTCCCTTCTTTTGCTTCCTCATTCAATCGAAAATCCATTTTTAATTATCATCATCGTTTGTGTGTGTGTGTCAACGTACCACTCTTTTCTAATCCGTTTCTTTTTCTTCTATTATTAATTTATCATCATAATTATTTTAACCAGAATATTAAACATCCAAATGTCTGAGTAAATCTCTCATTGGGGTGAGTTATAATTCGGGGATGTTAAGTGATTGAGAGTTTTGCTCGATGAGTATTCTTTAAATTAATATTGTGTATGTTAAACTTAATATGTCATGGATTAATGATATGTTTTGTTTAATGAGTGGTTTCCATGGATTATTGGAACCATAAATACACTACCATAAATAATTTTTGATTGAGATTAGAACCCTAAGTTAATTTAAGGCTTGGATTAAATCCTTCACACTTAGGAATTCCAATCAACGTCAACTTATGACATGGGTGTTAATTTAATGCAATACAAAGTAAGGCTCAAGGATATCACATGCTTAACTCCCCAATGATGAACTCACCCCAATATTTATCAATTTGGTAAATCAAACATCATCCATAAATCATTTCAATTAAGCTCTGCAAACAGACCCCCCTAATCAAAATACAATCAACTAAAAACAAACGACTATTACAAAGTATCATTGCCGAGGATTCGACCCGAGTGCTGCTATACACATTAGCAGAGCACCGGAATTTTGACCGGTTGATAGGAAACAATCAGCCGTGCATTTCAAATGGTGTCGTTGCCGGGGATGGTGCTTTAAGTAGTCATTAGTTTCTGTTTATTGTCAAGAAAACACAAAAAAAACAAATTTTAAAAAAAAAATTGAAAAAAAAACCACAAAGAAAAACCCGTCTTGCTCTTAAAAATCATAAACTGAAAAAAAAACACAAAGGAAAACTCGTCTTCCTCATCCTTTATAAATCTCTCTGAATGCCCCGTAGCCTCCCAAACAATCCATCGGATTTGTTTGACCCTGAAATTGATAGAACTCTTCATCGACTTAGGAGGACCATTAGGGATAACCAAATCACCCAAGAACCAATCATTGCCCTACCAATTGAATTCGATATGGCCAATCCTAGGGAACAAACATTGAAAGAACTTGATGCCCCTGATATGAATTACCAACCCCTTGGTATTCAATATCCAAACATAGAGGCTGACTTCGAACTCAAATCGGGTTTGATTCATCTTCTTCCTCATTTCCACGGGCTAGCCGGTGAGGATCCACATCTCCACCTTAAAGAGTTCCAAGTAGTGTGCTCTACCATGAAGCCTCAAGGGGTTTCTAAAGAACAAATAAAACTCCGAGCATTCCCTTTTTCCCTAGCTGACACTGCTAAGTCATGGCTCTACTACCTACCTCCTGGTTCCATAACCACACGGAATGACATGAAGCGGCTTTTCTTAGAGAAATTATTTCCTGCTTCTCGTACTGCTTCTATCCGAAAGGAAATAAGTGGTATCCGTCAATTCCCGAATGAATCACTCCATGAGTACTGGGAGAGGTTCAAAAAGCTTGTTGAAACCTGCCCACATCATCAAATCTCTGACCAACTCTTGATCCAATACTTCTATGAGGGGTTATTGGCTATGGAGAGAACCCACATTGATGTCGCAAGTAGCGGTGCTCTTGTTGACAAAACTCCAGCAACTGCAAGAGATCTCATAAGTAACATGGCTACAAACACACAAAAATTCCAAACTCGAGCACATGCTCAAGTCAAACAAGCCCAAGATAATCAATCCATAGAGCCTAACAAGATGACTGAGTGGATGAGTGAACTTATAGGTCTTGTGCGTCAACTAGCGGTGGCTACCAAAGCCCCAAGCTCATCTTCTCCACAGTCATTATTCCCTGGACCTATCAAGAATTGTGGAATCTGTAGCTCCCATCTCATCTAACTGACACATGTCCACAAATTCAAGAGGATCAATCCGATTCATCTGGACCAATGGAGTTCAATACAGTATATGCTCAGCGGAACACCAACCCTCAACAATCAGGTCAGTTTGTTAGAAACTTCAACCAACCTCACTCTGAGCCTTTCTCTTCTTCCTATAACCAAGGCCTTAGGTATGGTAATCCCATATCTCACCCCCCTCAATTCCCTCCTCAAAACCCAAACCAGTTCCAATATGGTCAAGGTGGTGGTAACTTCCATCAACCTTATCCTTTTGCTCCTCAACCTCAAAGGAACAATCCTCCTCCTGGATTCCATTATCCTAGTGAGCCTTCCCAATTCCAAAACCAATACAATCAATTTCCCAAGAACCAAAATCAAGGCAATCCCAACCAGGGACAAGCCTCTTCTTCCAAGAAACAATGGGAAAGTGCAGTGGAAAATCTTGCCTCCTTCACCCGTTCTAGCCTTAAAAACATTGAAACTCAAATAGGTTAACTTGCATCCCACCTGATCCAGCAAAAACAATCAAATTATTCCCAACTCCCAGCTCAACCATTACCCAACCCCAAGGGTAATGTAAGTGAAATTGCACTTAGATCAGGAAAGCAACTTGCTATGCCTCAAGATAAATCCTCAAACCCTCCTTTGAATGTTGACATAGAAAATGAAAATAAAAATAAAATTGAAAAGAAATCTAAATCCATTCCATCACCTCCTTCCATTCCACTTAGGAATCCAATTCCTTTTCCTCAAGCCGTTTCTAAACCAAGGAAGTCCTTTGAACCTGATCCTGAAATGCTCGACATGTTTAGACATGTTGAAGTCAACATTCCCCTCTTATATTCCATAAAACAAATTCCTAAGTATGCCAAGTTTCTCAAGGAGTTGTTTACCCACAAGAGGCAACTTAGGACCTTTGAAAATGTTTCCACCCAGCAGTCTATTCCCATAAAGTGCAAAGATCCAGGGACCTTTACAGTCCAATGCCAAATTGGAAGTTCCAACTTTGATGATGCACTAATAGACCTAGGAGCCTCAATTAATGTCATGCCCAAATCCATATTCTCCAACCTTGGTCTAGGTCCCTTGAACCCAACAGGTGTTGTCATTCAGTTAGCCAATCGAAGCACAACCAGTCCTGAGGGAATAATTGAGGATGTCCTTGTCCGAGTCAATGATCTTATCTTCCCTGCGGATTTCTATGTCCTTGACATGGAAGGTGAGATGAACTCTTCTCGATATCCCCTAATTCTAGGAAGACCATTCCTTATGACATCTAAAACCAAAATTGATGTCCATGCTGGCATCTTATCCATGGAATTCGGTGACCAACTGGTCAAGTTCAACATTTTCCAAGCCATGCGATACCCATCTGAGGATCACTCTGCATTCTCAATCCATGTTTCTGAAACTCCCTCTGAGAGTGTGTTGAACCCCAATCCACCATGTTCTTCATGTTCTAATGATAAAGGATCTTGTGAAATCGGCACCATGATTAACAAAATCATAAATGGTGAAGTTGATGTGGACCTCTCATTTATAGACTCCATTGATCTAAAGGATCTTGAAAACTCTTTGGAATATCATCTCACCTATGAACTCCAATGCTCCAACATGGATGGTAATGAGGAAAATGAACTAGTATGCTCATTTGTTGATTCAGATCAGATTATCCCACATTCATCATTTCCTATCCATGATTCTGAAAATTCTGTTATATGTGAAGTGAACCTTGAACCAATGTGTTTATATTGTCCTGATGGTAGTGATGTTTGTGATATTTGTACCCTAATTAATAAAGTGATCACTGGTGAGATTGAAATTGACCATTCTTTGGTGAACAACATTGAAATAAAGGATATTGAAAATTTTATTCAATCTTATGACTCCACTGATCCTCATTACTCTACATCAGTAAGTGATGAAATAAATGAGTCAAAAACAATTGGGATCTCATACTGTAGTTCTGTGTTATCTGATCCTTACATAAATGAACCATCATAATTGATCCATCTTCCTGAATTTACAAGAATAGAAAACCATCACTTTGTGGATAAAATCATTCCTCAGGTTGAAGACCAAAGTGAGGATAGAAATATTCTCTTTCCAACCCCATTGAATTGCAAGCACACCAACAAGGATGGGAAGAAATTATCCAATGAATCATCAGGCCTCCCAAAGAAAAAGTTTTTCTGGAAGCACACTGGATTTTAGAAAATACGATGGCCACCGTCAGACTATGGGTAGTCCACTGCAATTGTCCAGCTATAGACAAATAAATGCAGCGCTTCTTGGGAGGCAACCCATGTTTTCTTTTACTTTTATGAAATTTCAATTTCTTTTTATATTTTCATTAGATGAATAATGAATTTTATTTTTCAGGTAACTTCCCACTATCCTGGAACCACCTCAACTTCCACCGAATCCCCAAATTCTCTAGCCGACCCACTACTAGATGGAGATGGCAACCCACCAAATCCAAACCAGGGGGCACCTCTTTCCTTTTAACTCTCTCTCTATCTCTTCCTCTCTCTACCTCTTTCTTCTTCTTCCTCTCTCTTTCATTTTTTTTACCACTTTATTCATCAAACCCTTTCTTTTTCTCTTTCTTGTGTGGGTGTGTATTTTAAAAAAAACTTAAAAACTAAAAAAAACCAAAAAAACACAATTACTTAAAAAAATCAAAAAAAAAGAGTCATGCTTACTCACCATCGAGTTTTGAAATTTTGTCCAACCATTTTGGGGAGTTAACAGACATGTTTTCATCTCAAAAATTTTGTATTTTCATCATGACTTTGGATAAAGAATTTTGTGTCAAAACCAACACATTTTGAATGCTCAATTTTTGATTTGGAAAATGCTTTTCCCAAACCGTGAGAACAAACAATTGCTTTCATGCCAAGGCCACCTATGGCCATCTTTTCAAAATTTGTGTTTTCACCCCCATTTGTGAGTCTTGATTTTGTGGACCTTCGAGCTGAATTTCCTGCCTTAATGTGCATTAATATGATAGAGGCATTTTCTGAACCACATGAGAATCACAATAGCCAAATAGCCTCCCATTTCCCTTACATTAATCCTCCTTTTGAAATCCCCTTTAAGCCTATGAAAACCTTTTCTTTGATAGCCACATTACAAGCCCAATACCTTATCCCACCAAATATCAACATGGATTTTCATTGCATAAGTTTTTGAAATTTAAGTGTGGGGGGAATGGATTTCATTTTTGGGTATCATTTCCTTACTTTCTGGTGTGTTATCATATGCTTGAGGTAAAGCATCCATTTTAGTGTGGGGGGAGGTTGTCATTTAGTGAATGTATAGTACAAATGATATTTAAAAGTGTTCAAAAAAAATCAAAACAAAAATAAAAATCAAAAAAAAATCAAAAAAAATGAAACAAATGGGTTGTGTCTTGGGTAGGTCAAAAATCACTCTTCCTCAACCTTTGATCTTGTTATAACTATTAAAATTAGTGTCATTAGGAGATCAATCATGGGTTGGGTTATGAGTGTGAGATCTGTCTCAAGGTCAACTTTCGAAAAAACAAAGAAAAAAAGGAAAAAAAAGAACACTTGCATTATATTCTTATATCATTGGGAGAAGTTTGGTGGTTTGTAAATATTTCATCTTCTCATCCCCTTAATATTTTCTTCCTCTATTGTGTCTTTCTTCACACAATAATTCCCTTGTAAATATGTGTTTTCATTTCCTTCCAAGTTTTATTTCAAAAAAATGTGCATTGTTTTTCTATGTTGGTATTTTAACCCTCTTATTCTATCTCTTGGACATTATATTCCTACCGTCCCATAGCCACAGAAAAACCCATTAAAAAGACCTCTTGATTCTTGTGCACTTTGGATAGGGATTGTAAGCTGAGAGATCTTTTCAAACTCTAAGATTTTCACTTTTGGTTGGTGAAAGAGTGAACCTCCACAAATAAATTTTATCATCTTGAGAGGTGTGAGTTTTGAGTGTCCACATTTTGCATTTCTAAATTTGAGCATGGAAAAATGAAATATTTTTGGAACATTGTTTCTGTAACAACTTGTGGTGGATTTCAAAATGGATGAGTGAAATAGTCTAAACCTCCCCTGATTGGAGAAAACAAAATTTTAATATTTGTTGGTGAGTGAAAATGATTTTGTCATGTTTTTATATTTGTTGCACATGAGGACATGCACAAAGATATGTGTGGGGGATTTGATGTTATTAATATTTTAATGACTTATTATATTCCCCATTTACTTATTTTATATGAAATGTGCATAATTTGTGTGAAATATTAATGTTTTAATATTAAGTATAATTTTTGAGCATTTTTAGAAGTAGTCCAATTGAGTCAGTTTAATGTTTTAATAATAACTGTCACTATACTACTCCAAATTTTGTGGTTTTTGTTTTTTAGGATTCTACATTAAATATACAACATTTAATTATAAGGTACCATGACCCAATTCTACCATTTGTAGGGTCATATGGTCCTCACAAACAAGACCAAAGAATCTGTGAACAAACTGGACCATCCTTGAAGATTGATTGACTGGGCTCAATCCAGAAGTCCAAAAACATTAACTCTCCCCCATAATTCGGGGTACACTACATGTCATCTTGGATAAAAATTTCAAGGCCCAACTCCAAGTACAATGGGCCCAAATAAATCTTTGAAGTCCAGCCCACCATTCTGACCGAGAATTAAAATCAGTATAGTATTCATGACATATCTCATGATGTAAGCATAAAATAGATCTGATATTTTGCAGTGTGAAATAGGAGATATAGGTGGCCGACTTTGTTGAAGAAACCATTCGTCTTTGAAGGCATATTCATATTCAAAAACCCTTTCACATTATGGACTTCAAAAATCCTGGATTGAAATGGACAGTTTAACTTTGTTTAATCAACTGGAAATAACTTTTGATCCTTAAGTCCAAATGACTCAAAATTTTGAGAGTAGTCGGAAAATATTATTGTATACAACTGTTAAGAAGGAGATATTTGATGATTCGGCTGTCTGTATAGCCAAATTGGTGATGCAAGTGGAGGGACAGATTGGGAATGAAAACAGTCCACTCCTTGGGCTATAAATACTCTCCCCTTCTCTCCTTGATAGGGGTTGGCATTTCAGAAGAGAGGATATCATATTGGCATGACCAAAGCCTTGAAAAAGTCTTGGGAGGACCTTACATACTCAAGTTTTCACTTGAGAGACCTTTACTCCTCTCTTTGTTTTCACTTACGTTTGTGTTCTTCATTTTTGTAATCTTGTAATTCTCTTCCTTTGTAATTCTGTTTTAATGTAAGTTACTTCATCAATATCTCTTATTCTCATCCACCTTCTGTAGTTTAATATTTATGTTCTTAAAATAGTTTAAATTCAGTTGAATCTCCTTCCCTTCTTTTGCTTCCTCATTCAATCGAAAATCCATTTTTAATTATCATCATCGTTCGTGTGTGTGTGTCAACGTACCACTCTTTTCTAATCCCTTTCTTTTTCTTCTATTCTTAATTTATCATCATAATTATTTTAACCAGAATATTAAACATCCAAATGGCTGAGTAAATCTCTCATTGGGGTGAGTTATAATTCGGGGATGTTAAGTGATTGAGAGTTTTGCTCGATGAGTATTCTTTAAATTAATATTGTGTATGTTAAACTTAATATGTCATGGATTAATGATATGTTTTGTTTAAAGAGTGGTTTCCATGGATTATTGGAACCATAAATACACTACCATAAATAAGTTTTGATTGATATTAGAACCCTAAGTTAAGTTAAGGCTTGGATTAAAGCCTTCATACTGAGGAATTCCAATCAACGTCAACTTATGACATGGGTGTTAATTTAATGCAGTACAAAGTAAGGCTCAAGGATATCACATGCTTAACTCCCCAATGATGAACTCACCCCAATATTTATCAATTTGGTAAATCAAACATCATCCATAAATCATTTCAATTAAGCTCTGCAAACAAACCCCCCTAATCAAAATACAATCAACTAAAAACAAACGACTATTACAAAGTATCATCGCCGAGGATTCGACCCGAGTGCTGCTATACACATTAGCAGAGCACCGGAATTTTGACCGGTCGATAGGCGACAATCGGTCGTGCGTTTCAGTCCCTCACACAATACTGACAGAAAACAACACGAATTTCTACTTTTTTTAATTGGACAAACTCTACCAAGAGTATGGTATCAAATCCAACCATTCATCCTATTACCATGAAGTGGCCAATGGATAGATAGAGTCTTTCAATAAGACCCTATCCAACAAACTCCAAAATATGGTGGACAGAGAAATAAATCATGGTCAGACAAGCTCCTCTATGCACTTTGGGATTATCAAACCACAACCCATACCACCACTCAAACAACCTCATACTCATTAGTATATGGGATGGATGTGGTTTTTCCCATTGAAATTAAAATTCCATCACTCCGAGTAACCATCTATGATCAAATGTATATAGATAAAAAATCCCAAAAATGGTTTGATGAGCTGGAGTGGTTGGATGAGAAAAGATTACGCACTTTTCACCATCTATAAGTTTACCAAAATCGTATTTCATGTGCCTTCAATATGAAGGTTTTACTCCGATCTTTCTTCAAAGGAGAAGTGGTGTTGGTCCTCCAAGCCCTGATGATACTCGGGAAGAAACCTCCAAAGTTGGAGCCAAAATGGGAAGGACCATATGTTATACACAATGTTTACTCCAATGGAGCATATGACCTGATTTCAATAGATGGATATATCACCACATCCCCCACCAATGCAAGGTTCCTGAAGAATTACTCTGTGTAATTGTGATTAAGCCATCTTAGCTAAATGACTTTAAACTTAATAGAGCCACCTATGTCCTCGCCACACGATGTTAAATGGCACCAAAGATGTCCTGATCGTAAGATAATAAAATTCACAATGAAGTCATCTTAGCTGCATGACATTAAACTACATAGTGTCACCTATGTTCTCTTCACATGAAATTAAATGGAACAGAAGATGTCCTAGTCACATGATATTAAACTACAAAATGAATCCATCTTAGCTGCATGTCATTAAACTTCAAGGCCCCCACAATGTTCTCACCTAAGGGAACAATGTCTCTAGCACGGGTCACCTACCATGTCATGCTTTAGAACTATGTACGGGTTTATTCCAATGAATCAATGGGATACGTAGATACCCCTTGACCCTAATTCTTGGTCCAACCACCACATGACATGGAATTCCTCTATTGTACCCTTTATTGCCCCTATACTATAAGAGAACTCTTCAATGTTCCTCGTTTCTCACACCAAGTATAACTCCCATGATCTTAGGAATGGCAATCAAGATTTCCCCTACATAGAAAAAGCATTGGGGAGTATAATGATCCCATCATCTTGAAAGAATGGTATAAAATCCCCCCCCCCCCCCTCTTCATGCATAGGTCAGACTGGAATGGGGGTCTTTAGAACTATGTATGGCTTGATTCCCACCCTCTCAAGATACATAGTGATGCCCAGATTCTAAATCCTGGTCTACCCATCATTCAAAATCAATAATGCCTCTCTCTCTATACATATAGGCTAGACTTGGGTGAGGAAAATTTTCATCTTAACTGCATGAAGTTAAACCAAAATGGCCCCAATAGTGTTCTCACCCAAGGATACTTTTCTGCCTGCATCGGTCGCCTAACAGACAGCTCTAGAACTATGTGTGGTTTGATTCCTTCCCTATGGGATACATAGTGATAACTAGATTCTTCATCCTATTCCATCCTCCACTTAAAAAAATTACCTCCTTCCTGTGTATAAATCATACATACATAGGGAATTACCTTCATGAACTATGTGGACATTGATTCCCAATTATTTTTATGTCAGTTCACTTTATTCATTTCTATATGATATTAAAATGCACATTATATTAGAACTATGTGTGGCTTGATTCCCACCCACCAATGGGACACATATTAACACCTGGGCCTTCAAGGGTACAGCCATCATGAAACAAATGCCTACCTCTGCATATAAGTCAGACTTGCACAAGGAAATCTAGAGTCCTTACTAAATGACATTAAAATGCATGGCCAAAGAAGTCCTAACCACACAACATTAAACTATAAGGTATCTGAAGAATTGAATATGGATCGTTTCGTAGTATAACGAGATACATAGTGATACTTGATCTGCAAATCCCAAGTCCAGCCACATAGAATAAAACAAATGTGAAGAGATCCCCCAATTCCCTACATGTGAAATGAAAATAGATGTAGAGGATTTCAAATCTAGGCTCTTATATCTAGAAAGAGATAAAATACCATGATACCCTTTACATATGAATCATATCTATGTAAATAATCTCACACCCTAGAATTAATCATGGCCCGGACATCCCTCACATACCTAGGAAATCTCCTTTTCATCCATCAAACTCTATTCCCCAAAAAATCTTAAGTCACCATAATTATCCAAGACTATTGGAAATAGATGGTTAGTGTCTTGCAGACACCTTTAATTGACTATGCACATCATGCCCCAGTGTCTCTGCATACGTTTCCCACAAAAATGGCCTATTAACCAAAGTAAAATTCTTCCTCAAGAGAATATGATCCTAGTTTCATATTCTCATTGTCTCTTAAGCCTCTCACATACCTCTTGACTCGAGGGCTCCCAGAATCATGGTTTACACATTCTTCCCCCACTCAAGTCTAGGGCATACTAGGAATATTTGGGCTTGATTATATCATATTTATACATTATCCCTTTGATGTTTCATCCTTGTGGAATAATGGTCAAACTATGTTGTCAACATCCTTTCCACGTGATGTTAAATTGTACAGAAGAAGTCCAAACCACATGACATTAAACTGCATGGACCAAATTCCTACCTGCATGACATTAAAAAAACTGCATGGTACCCCAATTATAGCTAAAATCCCCCCACTCCTTATGCATAGACCAAAATTTGTGTAGGTAACCTGGTCTCAGGACACCTAGATCTTCAAATATAGACCCTAATCTAAAAAGGGAGTCAAAATATCCTACCTCACATATAGGTTAAATTTGTATTGAGAGACTCCCAATTTCACGAATAATCATGAAATTCTGTGAATATTCACGGCCTGAGTGTTTCTGACGTGTCCAAGACAACCCTCTCCCTTCGTTATACTCTATGATTTGAGTGATCTTGGATCATCATAACCCTTCATGGCCATCGGGAATGTAGGTTCAGTGTCATGTGGGCACCTTTGTTTGATTATGAAAATTATTCCCTGATATATCTACATACATTTACCAAAATAATAGTCTATCAAACAAAGGAAAATTCATCCTTGGGAGAGGATTTTCCTATTTTTGTATGCCTAATGACTTCCAAGCCCCATGTCATTACTCTCAATTCAAGAAACCTCAAAACCATGGTTTAAACTTCCTTTCCTACTCACATCTTAGACATGTTAGAACACCCCGGATCGATTACCCCTGGTTACTCAAGGCTTCTACATATACATACTGATCAAATAGAGTTTAAACTACATGATATTCAATACTTGATATTCACCCTTAGTCCAGGTCATGTCTAAGGGTATTTCCCCTCATGAACCTATGCAAGAAATCAATCTAAAAAGGAAGGTTCAAAATATTCCCCCACTCATTGGTGAATCTGTATCCAAAACAAAAAATCCCCATCCGCATGGATGGGATAGAAATTCCATCGCCAATTTCTGTCATTCCCAATAGAGTTCGACCATAAATTCATCCTTTTCATGTTTAGTAATACCTCTTTTCATGAGACATACTCTATGTCTAGAAAGGTTAGAATCTTCATAATCCTCCATGGTCATTGTAAATGGAAGGTCAGTGTCTTACAGACACCTTTGTTTTACTATACACATTATACCTTGACGGCTCAGCATATTTTTCCCAAAAAAATGACCTATCAACCAAATGAAAATTCATCCTAAATAGAGGCTTCTACTATCTCTATATTTCCCATGGTTTCCATTCTCCATACCATATCCCATATCCAGAAATCACAAATCCATATCTGAAGGTTTCTGAGACATTTTGGGTTAATGAGTCCTAAATTGGGGCCCTTTCCCCGCAAGTCATGGTATAAGTTATTCGACCTAAAACATCAATATAGTTATGGTCCAATTTGTTTGAACTAAAACATTAGTGTAGTTATGGTCAAATCTGTTCAACTTAAAACATCAGCAATAATATCCTGGTTTGCAAGACTTTAAACTACCAATGCAAAAGATACATTACACTCACTAAGGTGAAAACCTAAAAAGGGATCCTTGGATAAAAGTTGAGTGTCAGCTCGCAAAAACTATGCTACATATGGTTTAGTAAAAAATTTTGATCAATAAAAAAATCAAGAGACACAAAGCTTGTTAGGTCTAAAACCCGCAAAGGGTTTCATAAACAAAATTTAAGTTATACCTGCTAGGCCCACACCATAATAGGCTTAGAAAGAAATTAGGGTGATAATAAAAAAAGGAAAAAATTTTGTAGGGTTATCTATATAAACCTAGAAATAGTCAAACCATGCTCGTTGGGCCCCTCGGTTTAGGAAAAAATTAGTCCATAACTTGATTATTCATTTATCCAAGATTATGATTCAAATTGATTTTTGGTTGACGTTATTGTTTAAAATATGGTTGATCCAAAATAATTAAGATTTTAGGAAAGGGTAAAAGGGGAACACTAGAAATAAAAATGTTTCTATTTTATTCAAATAAGTAATAATGGGGAAAACATCCATAGTTCTTAGCCTCTCCCTAATTTCAAAACAAAGGTGATGCAAGGTAGTCCAATGGATTACAATGAGGCATGAATCTCTCTTTCTAACAGGTTGATAACTATCTATCGAGGGATATCAAGGGCCTATTCTAAATGATCCCTATGCTTGGATTTAGCCTCAACCATCAGGCATACTCACTTCATAACAATCCAGAGGTCTCACCCTTTCTATTGAAAAACCTCATAATTGGCACTTGATGATGCTAGTTGTGCTTTCCGTATGGCCATGAAAGCTTCTCACTCACACAGTTCCTCCATCTGGGAAGTAACCTAGTCATGAGTATTAGATTCATTAGCTTCCAGATGATGAAACTCGTCATTAATATCTTAGGAAAGCCTAAGATTGGTGCTTAGAAGCATTAAATTGAGCAATTTTATCCTTTCATGCGGCAAGATCCTCTTGAGCTATAATAATTTGGTCTACAAAGTGATGTAGGAATTGGTAATCAAAACCGCCCGAACCCAGATTGACAAATAGTCATCAAAAGTTATCCACTTCATTGGAAATTTCTTTTAGGGGAGTTTACATGGAAAGAGTATAGATCTGACTCCATTCCCACTTTCACACTTCTCGATGCCTCCTAATGGCATTGAAATCTTGGTCCTCCCCCACCGCGATAGGTATGTAGTGAGGAAGCATCATTCTAGTAGTCAGAAGCACCCTGACCCTGGTCACCCAGTAAGGAGGACTTTCCCTACAAATATATGGTTCATCCTCTGAGACTAAATGAGGGGGATGGTAGCAACTTCAGAAACATCGGGTGATGCCCTACTCAGACCAGATTTAGTAGGACCACATACCACATCGGCCAAAGATTTGGGATCTAAATATCTTTCTAAAAAAAGGGTCGTGTGAGTGTATCCCCTTAAAAACACATGTAACAATGGGTAGAATGCCTTTTCACCATAGGAAGGGGAATAAATGGTGCAACTAGCACAGTTGGGACAGGATTTGAAATAACCAATAGTATCTAGACTAGCTAAACTAGCCTTACCAATACCCCATCAGGATAGCAAGATTCCCATGTCTGTTTGTACTCTAATGATAGTTTAGTTGAGGTTACTATGGGAGGAATTAGGACTTCCACATTAGCATCCTCCCGCGTCATGGCCAACCACAATTGGAGAAGGATTACAGGGTGAGACTCCCACTTCAACAGGGTGGTAGGGTTAGATGTGATTTGCTAAATGCATCCAAACTACTTATCAAACCTATAAGGAATGTCAGGCTCACAAATGTTCACCCTATCTATGCGTGTGGTCAACAATCCATCTCAAAGTGCAATGATATAAGAAAATTCTTTAGGGGAGTATCTCCTAGAATCTATCATTGGCCCATGGGGAGCGATATAAGGCACAAAAGAGAAGTGAGAGACATCACTTAGCAATTTAATTGTGTCTTCTACGCTCAAAGACTTTTCAAAAATGGTATAAATGTTAAGAAAAACTATAAGGAAGCTATAATGAGGAACCGTGGCAGTATGCTGGTACTCATAACAGGGGAAATGCTCTGCCATCCAACTATATAAGAATTAAAATGGCTCGTTAAGATGATCTGGGGGTTTCCCTTATTGTATTTACCCTAACAATTAGTATGTTTGGGTAAGAGTAGTAACAACCAAGTTAATGGGATATCCCTATAACAATGTGGACGAAATAATTAAAGTTCAGACCCTAACACTAGTATAAACATCATGAAAGGGAAAGATCAACCCACTTAGGAACATGGAAAAGAAACCTTCCCACCTGAGCTCAGGAGATAAGTCTTGGAGGATTTCATAACCCCAAGTGGTGTATTTAACTTCCTAAAGGGTAGTGAAATAAGAACCAGGAATGATCCATGACTGCTTGTTTGGATGGGTTAACCTACAATGAACTCTCGACTTCGGCCCATTCACCTAAAAAAATAGCCATGTCCAATCCTCAAATGAGATAAGTGAGCGGGAATGAAGGGGTTGACCAAGTAGACTCTCCTTTGTGAATAATAATTCTCCTACTAAGGGGGATACTTTCTCATCATTCCTCCAGGTGTTGTCCATCGGTAAAAATTCATCATACATGTCTCCAAGGATAGGAAGTCCCCCTATCTATTAGACATCCCATAGACTGATCCCCACCTCGCCATAGGTTAGGTGAAAAGTGTTGGTACCTGGACACTAATGGATGAGTATATTAGGAAATATCTCACCCAATGAAAAGATATTGAATTGGGAGACCCTCACCGATTGGTATAGATTGATATATATTGATAGCTTTTAGCGGTGTAGAGGCTTCCAAGTAGTTTTGATGAACCCAAAATGCCCAATCCCACTCATCAAAAAAGCACCCTCCCAGACATAGGTCCCATTTGGAGTTTCATACTCTATTAGGAATACCTCGAGACATGTTTATGATATATGGATGATCTTGTACAAAGGAATACAAGGATGTAAAGTGAGGGTGTTGGCCGCTCTGATTCAACATGGATCTGCTTAGGATAAATTCACCCTCCTGACTCGAAGTATTAATGATTTATCTGTCAGCAGAGATGTTTTCTCTATTATGCCTATGGGATGTTTTGGAATGTACGATTAGATTTCCATGATCAATACTTGGAAAATGAGCATCATATTGGAGCCCAAAATTATAATGTGGAAGTCGATTGGATAGTGGATAATCTATTATCTCTGGTGAAAGTAGATCTCATAGGATTCTCCTTTAAGGGACAATGACAACACGATGTTTCTCTTTGATATTCTTGACCATGGATGCCATTTTTTGGATTGCTTCTAATGAGATGAGAGGAAGATCCATTCCTTTATATATCAAAGAGACCCACATAAAGGGTTAATCCAATTGTAATGATTGGGAAAAAAGTACAAAACATCCAAAGGACCAAATAGGTCCTCCCAATATAAGGCTCTAGATACTGAAACCCAGGAGTGGTATGCAAAAGGTATTCCCCGTGAACCAACAGTTTGTGGAATTACCCACAAGAAGCTATCCTATGGAGCATTAGATAGTGATTCGATTGGTTTGAAAAAGGATAAAGCTGAATACCGAGTCTTTCTATATGGATATTCAAAGTTCATTATTCATATATTTAAAGGTCTAATTTGGAAATTTAAAAGTTCAGTTTGCCTAAGGTTAAGTCTGCGGGATGGGTGTGCCACGTAGCCTCTTACTATAAGGAAATTCAAACTTAAGTTTTTAAATTACACACTTCGGTTCATGGATTCAAAGTTTGGTTCATGGATGAGGTAACTGTGAAGGGTAAGCAGTCTTCGGAATGCAAGGCGCAGTTTTCTGATGATGAATCTCATGAAGGAGTAGGTACACGGAAGCATGGAAAACGGAGAGTGTTGTGCATATTACATTTCACCAAGAAACCAAGTAAAAGAAAATTGACTTGGACCCCTATATATAGTTGTGGTCCCCCCAAAGGGTCCACCCTTCTACCGCAAACTAAGTTTAGTTCGGGACTATTTTCTATATCGGAATAGCCTCCTCTTCATTCCGACCAAACCCCATTCCGATGGGGGGAATTTGTAGGGTCTCAAAAAATCCAAAAAATTAAATCAAATACCCCCATAAAATTGATGAAGGAAAGAGATTCATGTGAGGATGAAAAATTGGTGTAAAATATTTAAGGAATACAATTTGGAATATTACCCAAACAAGTCTACAAACTGGTTACCGAGAAAGGTTCATAGAAGGCACAAACCGCAAACCAAGTGGTACACGGACAGCTTGTGATATGTTGGCCAGTGAATCATTGTCCAATAAACCAAGAAGTTCTCAGAATGAATGAATAAAGGCATAGATCAACTTTGAACCACATCATTGGTGAAAATATGATGGGAGGTACACCCCCACATACCATCCCCACAGACTAAGTAGTTCACGGATGAGACAAGGCTTACAACGCCCTACTAACTGCATCATTTGTGAAAGTGAGGTGGTGATTTCCACTACTGCGAATCGTAACACCACAAATATTGATTGACTGAGTCATCCGCATGCTGATAAATTTCCCCATGGGCTTTTGTAAAAGTTTTTGTGTGCCCAAAGATATATCCTCCTCAGTACTCTATAAAAGGACCCCAAGGGGGGCTGAGAAAGGGGATCAGATTTTGGGGAGAATTGGGAGTCTACGAATGGAAGACTTATATGGAAAAAATTTGGTGAAGTACAGAACTGTGAACGGTTTCTAACAGGTATAAACATGATGTGAACCATAAAAATAATAACATGGGTAAACCGTGAACCTAAAAGGAGAACCACAAACCATACTCCCTTTGCGGATGAACTTCCAATGAATTGTGAGATTAATTCCACTTTTCCAATTCGGCATACTGCGTAGCACATCTCTATGCAGATGAAACCCTTCCCAGCAAAGAAATCCACCGCACGAAGGGAATCCAGTTCCATATACCTCCATGTTATGTGAATGGTATCCAATTCCATGTACCATCATGGTATGTGGACCACACACAGATCTGTGTACCACCACGGTATGTTGACCACTCCCAAATCTATATACCACCCTGGTACGTGGACCCCATCCAGATTCATGTACCACTTCGGTATGCGAACTACCCTTCTACCTGCATAGAAAAATTCTATGTGTAAGGTACCCCACCACCTATGAACAAATGGTGTGTAGATTAGGGTACCTTCGGGCCTTCCACCTTCTAGTACCAATTATTCCCTTCTGTTTCCAACTCATTCTAGGAATCCTCTCTGTGATCCAGTCCATCAGCATCAAGCCAAGGTATCTTCCAAACCCACCAGACCTGTATGAATGGACCATCGGGAACATCATCACATCTTTTTGATTCTATATATCCATGGTAAGTGGAGTCACAAAAGTAATCCATGTATCAATATGGAACCTAGGAATGTTTTTAAATATACATTCCCATGGTAACCTAGAGTCTAACCTTAAGATAATAACATGGATCTCCCCATTCTAGGAATCAAGGTTAATCACTTTCTTTTCCATTCAATGAGGGGAAGTGATAAGTCAAGGGTATTACGCTCTCTTTTCCTTTTTGTGAGAAGCAAAATTAATCCACTTTCCCAGAACCCATTCTAGGTTGTCCCTCCTAGAGTAATCCCCTCTCCTTTTAGGATGGAATTAATGACCTTCACTTTTGTTTCACATTAAAGAGTTCATTTCTCCACACCCTCATCCACCATCACCCTATCAGCTTCTATTGTGGCCTCCTCCTTTTCTCTTAACAGAGAAGAGAAAGTGTGCCTTTGTCGAATCCCTTATGTCCTCTTGTTTCTCACACCAAGCATGACTCACGTGGTCTTAGGGGTCTGTGATGATATGACATTGACACAACCCACCATGAACTATAAGAACTCTAATTCCCCCCATAATAGGGATACATATGAAGCCTTCAACTAGGCCCAATATCTATATCATCTCCTCTATGAAATGAGAGATCATGTCCCCTTTAAGTGGGAATCTTCTACAAGTAATCCCCAACCAATTCACAACTAGAAATGAACTATGAGGGATTTAATTCCTAATAAATTGGGATATGTAGGAATCCTCCCTAAGGTCTAGGCCCAATACCTAAAGCACCCAAGAATTCTCCAGTCCATATTCTTGATGGGGTCACATTCATCCAGGAGATCATATATTTCTTGGTCATCCTAGGCCTCCTCGGCATAAGCCCCACATTAGATCTAAACTAGTAATATTCTTCCAAGACATCCTTTTTGAAGGACATTAAACTGCCCGGATAGGTCCCCATCACACGACCTTAAAAGGAGATGTGTCCATTTCAGTTACACCAAACTACATGGGTTCTGATTCCTCTCAAGAGGATACGTAGGAAACCTATTTCATGGGTTTTATCCTGATATCGGAGCAACTGTCTCCCCCCTTGGATAAAAAAACTCATGAGCGCCTCATCATGGGGATTAAACTAGTGTTTTCTCAATAATTATTAATCCATGTGTATCCATGATTGATCTTGCAACCCATGGGTAATCTGTGGACACACTCTTCGAGAAAGAACCAAGGATTCATGAACATATGAACGTTGCTCAAATCTATAAGAGAGTCCTGGATTAGGCAATAATTCCCCCTAAAAGGGTGTGATGAGACTAACCTCTCATCCTCTCGACCAATGGAGTCCTGAAGTTTCTTTGGACAAATATTCATTCAATGAGCACCTTCCTTTGGAAAGAAGGTCCATGAATCATGGATACCAGGGTTTTTGGGTATTTCTGGCTCCATGAATAAACCCGTTTGAGACCATCTAAGTACATCATACCCAACACAATCCAATTTCATAGACACATAACCCCCCTTGCAATCGCCCATTGGGACCATGAAAATTCGAAACCTCCTTAATAACATAAAAAAAGGATACACTTCCCAATCCCAGTGGGGCCATATCACACCATCAACACATGGTGTGATGTGAATCAGGTCAGAATAACACCCTAATATTGAACCCAAAGCATCATAATACACTACATAACCCTTACCCATCTCAAGAAGAATTGGAACTTGGGCTTAAGTTAATCTTACTTTTAGCTCTTCAAAGGATCTCTGAAATTCCTCATCCCAAATGAACATCACCCCCATTTGAATCAAATATTTCAAGGATGGATACAAACTAAAAAATTCCTAAATGAATTGCCCGTAGTATCCATATAAAACCAAAAATCTTCCAACCTTACACATTCTCTTGGGATTATCCCAAGACATCACTACTTGGATCTTATCAGGATCAACTAAGAAAACTTTATTGGAAATCACATGACCCAAGAATATTACTTCCTAAATAAATAATTGGAATTTATACAACTTATAATAGATGTGACATTCTTTTAAAGTTTCCAAGATAATGACTAGATGGTCCTTGTGTTCCTCTCTCTACTTGGAATACACAAAGATGACATCTGAAAACACCACTATGAAGGAATCCATATGGTGATGAAATAGTTGGTTTATCAAATCCAGTAAAACCGTAGGATAATTAGTAAGGATGAAATTAAAAACTAGATAATAATAGTGCCAATAAATAATCCTGAAAGCGTTCTTTGGGACAACCACTTCCCAAACTCACAACTAATAATACTTCATTGTCATATAATTCTTTAAAGACCACTAATCCCCTTAACCTGATAAAAAATATCATTAATTCAATTAAAAAACTATTTATTATTGAAATTCAATTGGTTGAGTTTATTTTGATACAATGTTGGAGGCTTCTTTCTTTCTTTTTCCAATAGAAAATCGATGATTCCCAATGTGACACACTCGATTGAATAAAACCCCTACCTTCTCAATCTTACAACTATAATTTACACTCTTTAAAATTGGTATGGTTCATTAAATATGATTAAAAGATATTGTTCTCATCCTAGGAAGTAGGTCGATAGATAATACTACCTCTCACTGAGGTGGAAAACCTAAAAAAATATTCTTGAAAGACCTCAGGATACCTATTTACCACTACTAGAAGCTAGATGAAAAAAATATTCTCAACCACATTGAAGAGAAACAAGATAAATTACATGAAATCAACTTGATACCTAGAATAATAGGTCATTCTCTCCCTAACCTAGGATCCCACTAACCCTGAATGATGTGATCATTCCCTTTATGATAGAGGAATTAAATTTGATGATGATATTAATTGGTTTTTCCCTTAAGACTAATCAACTAATCCATACTATTAATGAGATTAAAAAATCCAAGTTAAAGACTAATAAATCCTACACAATATCAAAATTGGAAATCACAACCTGGAACTCTAAAAATGTGAATCCATGTTTTTTTATCTTCCAATGGGTTGGAAATATCCATAAAAATAGTATCAATGATGATCGCATTCCCAAAAAATGAATAAACATTGATGATATAAAATAATTGGATGCACCTGAATAAAAAAATTACATATCCATGAAAGAATAAATTAAAAATTTACTACTTACAGTGGTTGGGACAACATCAATATCCTCTAGAACATGCTTGGATACATATAAATATCCAGACTCAGATATAATCTATTTATTCTTGGTCAGGTGATAATCCTCATTGTTTTGGGCACGAAGTATTTCTCCCTTAGATACATCATATTTATCCTAAGGTTTCTTGGAGAAGGAATATATAAATATGATTCCCTAAGGAAAACTCATATAAAAACATGAAAATGGCCTAAATTATTACACTAGAAAAAGGCCACCTGCTTGCACCCATAGGATGTCACTGGCACCAAATCTGATGAATGGTGAGGGTTTATACCATCACTATAATGAATTTACTTATGCTTCATATTATGTTTGGATGAATATATTTGAATTCCCCAATAATTTAAGGGGAACTATTGAGGCTTTTCAAATAGCTATATCATTATCTACCATCATGGCCTTGTTAACAACCTTAGCATAGGTTAGAAAGTACAATATAATGAGTCTCAATCTAATCTTAGACTTTAAACCCATATTAAAGCATCAAGCCTTGATATAATCATTCATGATAATATCAAGAGAAAGATGAACCAATTCAGTGAGGTGAATGGGATACTCCATTACAGAATGAATCCCTTGATCTAAGGTCCTAAACTCATGGCCCTTCACTGTCCTCAATTTTTTAGATAGAACTATTGATTGAATCTCCTTAAATGTGGCCCAAGTGAGATCCTAATGTAAACATTCATACAATATAGATTCCAACCACTCTCAGATAGGTCCTTATAACATGTAAATGGTGAACTTTAATTTAAAGGTATCATGGGTCTTAAGTAAATGAAATATAATCTCAATTATTTCAATCCACTCCTTAGTATCTTGAGCCTTTATCACTATAAAAGAATGGTGGATTCTATGTAGTAAACTCTTGAGCATGGTCCACCATCTGGTACTAGTACCTTCTAACCTCTTAGCCTATGATAGAATATTTTGAATGACTAATTCAATAATGGTCATGTTAATTAGAGTGGTGTCATATGGGGTATGCTTTGTGTCTCCCCTCCTTCAATTAGCTGAGGACCTTTTGGGTGGTATGATCTATAAAACATGAATTGGGAAACCTCATAAATACACAAATAAATCCTAGTGAAATTTATGAAGCCCAAAATATCTTCCATTAAAATCAAATATCAATGATAAACACATAAAATAATATCAAAACATCCCAAAACAAATCTTAAATCAAGACACAATTCCCAACCACCCATGGAAACTCAATGGTTAATGTGCAGAAGAGTTATCCAGGCACTCCCCCACACCTTCCTATCAATATCTAATGGTATTATTTGTTAAATTACTTTAATCTTCTTATAAAAAGATATATTTGACACCATTTTTTTAAAAAATAGACTCATTTTAACCTATCATGTCATCTATAATGGATCACAACAAGGCTCAATGTGTATTCTCGATCACCGTGAGATGGATACAAGCATGAGGGTATCAAAAGATGACATTTAGGAATGATTTAAACCTTTAAATCCAAATAAAAATCACTCATATTCCTCTCCAAAATATATCATGACTCATCTATAAATTGGACATACAAGATATCAAATAAATAGTATCCATATATAAAGACATACAATAAATCATGGAAACGTAAATAATTGAAAAAATCATAAACATCATTACATGAGAATAAAAAAAGACTATAAAAAACAACTATATACAATAAAATACCAAAAAATGATCATGGTTAGAGAGGATGATACAAAACAACCCAAACATCACTGAGGATCCCTAATAAACTCCACACAAGTCCAAATAACTATGACACATAATCACCACCACCACTACAATGAAGATGGATGATGAGAATTAGAAAGAACCACTGAACCATATGGTGATCTTACCCTAACCAGTATCTTAAAAATCAATTTTTCATATACCAAATAGTTATGAACATGGTGTGATGAAAATCCCAATATCATACAACTATGAATTTATATAATGACTTTATTCATTCATACCATTAATTCAAGTTTGAGAATAATGTTTTGAAAATTCTTTATTTGAAAATAATTCATAAATTCTTTGGTTTTATAAATCAAATAAAAGTTTCAAAAACAATATGATCAAAGAAGATATAAATAAAAATGAGGTAAAATGGTATAAGTTATATCATAAGTTAAATCCTGCAATGGATAATATGTAATCACAACACAAACACCATGGGATTAACCTATAGATATAAGGAAACTAAGACTATCTCTAGGAACACTAGCCGGTATAAATGGACCTATTCATCCATCTTTGAGATCTCAATCATCTCATTAGGGAACCAATTCATCTTTGTATCACACTCAGTATAATCGGTCTACCAAACCTAGCCATCGCACAATCTACACTAGGGTTTGCATCCATCTGGGTTATCAAATCACCCAAGGTCTACCATGTACTTCCATAAATCCAACATACATACAATACTTGACCATAATCATATAAACAAGGAAACATCACTCATAAGGTAAATTTCATGTGAAATTCCCTTTAAAAACTTTCATTCAAAACTATTTTCTTCTTTAAAACATTTCATCAAAAACTTTCAAGGCATAAAAATGGTTTTCAAGAAAATCCATTTAAAAATAAAATTAATCCAACACAATCTAAGAATAAAAAAAAATTACACCATAGTCCCCAATAGATCATAAAATCCTAATTAATCAATTTAAACCAAATAAAAATTAAGAACTAAAATCATTCAATAGAAAATACCCATTGAGTAGGGACACATACCTAAAATACAATAAAATCCCATCAACTTTTCTTAAAAACATGGGGAATGATTAAATAGGATCCTCTTGAGGATAAATTTCCATGAAATTACATTAAACATCCACCCTAAACCTAAAATTTGGCCACCATTTACCTCTAGGGTCTCCACTTCCAAAGAAAATGGAAGAATAAGAAAGAATATGGGGGGAGGAGGTAGAATCCATGATAAATTAAGACTAACCTTGAAAATTTTAGATGAATCAAAGAATAATCATCAAGGGGGTTGAAGGGAGGAAGAAACTGTGGATGAATCACCCTTAATCATTAAAATGGGAAGAAAAGAGTGTATAAGAGATTAACATTTTATGGATGAAAAGGTTTTCATTTCACTTTTAAAAAACTGCTTAGTACTTAACTACATTGTGGTCCACATATAGCACGAAGTGGTTCCCCCTACATTGATCTTAGTTGAAATGGGAACCTTCAAAGTGCCTACCCCCAACCTCCCATCATAGTTTCTCGTAAGGGGTCACCCACCTACACCATGGATATCTCCATGATGTGGATTTTACTATGGTCTTGGAAGAAATAGTTGAAACACGCCCTAGGGGACACCATTCCCTAGTGTTCACTAGGCATTTTAGAATGGAGCTTCCCATGTGAACTATGACCACGACCAAGAGGACTTCATTATAACACCCCTACCCTAACCAAATCTCATAGGGGGTCCCCCACCTACCCCACAACCATCTCCATTTTGTGGAACTTGGCATGTTATTGGCCAAAATGGATGAGACATAACCCAATTAACATTGTGTCCTAGTGATCACTGGGAATTTCAAATAATATTACCCAAAATCACCAAGTCTTGGACCCCGACATGGATCTCCCTATGTTCCATCCCAAAATTCTAATCCTTTACCAAAAATGTCATGTTATCCCATAAAATTTATTCCTTCACCCCAAAACTACCAAAATAACAGAAAATAGCCAAAAATAGTAAAAAAAACTATCTTAATAGGAAAATGAGTATAAAAATAAATAAATAGAAAATATTATACCTATAAATGACACAGGGTGTCACATACACATATTAAAACTACTTACTTTATATAGTCATCAAAAAAATCATAGTTAAACAAGATTGTGTGATGTGATATCTCCCACTCTTCATGGCTCAATAGTGATAGAAAATTATGCTCAATTTTCTCACACTAATTATCTTCATTTCTCATTGGTCAATTACATCTCATGATCTCATGATCACATCATCTAAATACATTTAATATAAATACCTAAATTTTTAATCCAAATAACTTTTCACAATGGAACCTTTGGGGTGATTACTTTTCCTAACATAAGACTTTGTTGTGTACATATTTCTTTTAGTTTGATAAATCCAAAAAAAATAAATGGGTACCCCAATAAGTAATGTAGTTGGAATATGTATTTTTATTTGAAACATTCAAGTGAAAAAATATAGTTAAATTTTTTTCTCTAACTCACAAAAAATTAAAGGTGCATGTTTCTGAATTTTTATCAAGAAATACTTTGGAATCCTTTTAGAACAAAGATCACTATAAAAATTTAAAATTATAATCTCTTTAATCCTTACATTTTTTGGATAGTAAATGATGGATTTCTATTATGATCAATTCATGAATAATGATGTGATAATCATGAGTTTTCAAAGATTTTAGTTTAATTAAAATTCTATTGACCAATTTTGATATGTTTATTGAATATCTATCAAGAGCCTTAATAGTCTTTTGTACTTCCAAAAATTATTTTTTTCTTTAAAGGTGTAATAACATAAGAAACATAGGGAACATTCCAGTAATTTTTACTAATACAAAAGTGATGTATTTCTACTTTGATACTTCAATCCACCAAGTCACACTGAGATCATAAATAATATTTGGTCTTCTACTTTGCATTTATAATTATTAAAATAAACATTTCATGTATATTTTTATCAGTGTCCATTACATCTAAATAATGGCATAACAAATTGGTTTCCCAATAAGAAAAATCAAATAGGATGCTTTTATTCTTCAAATTATAATTGGATTTGGTGGTAACATTCTTCCACTACCAATATTTCATCTAACGTTTTCTAAATGAAAAACTAAAATCTTGAAATCCATTAAGAAAATATATTTTAGACATAAATTAAGGTGCCTTCTCAGTCTAAATGGTTTCTTCAAACCATCAGTGATTTTTTTATTTTGAACGGATGGTCCATTGGAAGGAATCATTGATGTCCCATGAAAATGAAATTGTGATGATATTTAAGCCTTTTGTGTCATACATTCTTCATAAAAACATAATAGGATATTTTACCCTTCATGATACAACTAGATATAATTTTATAAGTCATAAAATCATTTATCATCCACAGTAGTGCATCAGGCATCTAGAATATGTATTTTGAAAAAGTATTTTAGTGTGAAGACCCATATTCTAAAGCTACACCAACTCTTTTATTAAAGTTTATAAGTACATGTATATATCATTTTCATGATTCCAAGGTCTGGATATGATTACAGATAATAAGTAAATGGTTTTTTCAAACACATCCTTAGAGGAAGGTCATGGGGTGGTAAGGGCTTGGGGGATGAGGGGCAGGTCGCGGGGTCAAGTCCCCGGGATTGCGATTTACATGTAATTTTCTTTCTTTCATGTGTTCTTATTTCGCGGTTGTACCCAATTTTTTAAGAATTTGACAAAAAAAGATTAAAATTATCACATGATAAACTCAAACTAGCATTACACACCTCATCTGAAAAATCATAATTTCATGAATCAAACTTTCAATATTTTAATCCATCTATAGGATGAACCAACTCATAATTATCCTTAATTCTCTCAACATCCTACCATAATATGTTTTTAAACATTTAATTATACATAAAAATATTTTGGATCTTAGGAATCAATGTAAAATACCACATCACTTTCTATGGAACATGATATGGTGTTCCATCTACATTAATATTACATCAGGATGCACTACATTCTTTACAGTCATTTAAGCCTACGGTTTCCTCCCAAAATAGGATTCAATATTTTTAGAAAACATGAATTTTATTAGTTGAAAATCCAAGTTGATCAACTACCTTCCATGCCATGTAATTATTTTAGAAATATTTACATCATTAAGAATTAATTCATTCAAAAAGGTAAGAAGATAATCAATTCTAATATTAGAAATTCCATACATGTTTTTCCCATGATATAGTCACATTAAAATTCCATCTTTTTTATTTTATGAGATGCATAAAATAAGAGTCATGAAATCATCCATCAATTTTTTCATTATCTTAACATCATCATTTTTATTAGTTACATCATGTGTACTCATACTATTGTCTACTTGTATTGATATAATTTCTTTCTCATGATTATAAATAAATGTAAACTAATCAAATATAACAGTCTTAATTCCACTCATTTCATTTCGATCATGACCAATATGGGATTTCTTTTTCTCTTTATTGTGATGATAGATATAATATTTTGTTTAAAAAATATCATTCATTATACGATTGCTAATTTATTCCTAAATTAATCATGTTCAATAATAACAATTTATAATTCCTCTATATGAAACATTGGTAAATAAAAAATCTAAAAAATCCAACTTATTTTGAAACTTGATTGAGATTTCATCAGTATCATACAACCAATTTATATCCATTCTATTAAAAAATACCTTTTTTATTAAAATCAACATAGTATAATGTAATTAGAAAATTCATGAAACAAATTAATCGTTTTAATACATATTATGAAAATAAAATAATTCCACAACTAAATACATATGTATTTATCATAGAAAAATTTTATTAAATAAGAATTTTTTCACACACAATATGAAAACTCATGTATTTGATGCATATTATTTTATTAGGGAGAACATTCATAATATGATCAATATATAATTCAGTAGAACATGTATATAGAAAATTTACAATAAGATAATATAACTACCAATTTAAATATGAAAGTCATAAAATCATACTAGTAATTGTCCAAACAATGCATTGGAGATGGAATATATTATAATTGATTGATACTAGTATCAACCCAAACAAAGAATAATACATGAAATAGGAAACAAACAATACATAATATTAGATTAGGTAGAGGTAGTGAGTGACTATTAAATGAACTTTCATATTAATTACCAACATTTTTATTCAAAAATTTCATACAAAATTAGATTGAAATTATTTATAAAAAAAATTGATCAATTATTAACTAAAATAAAAGTATTAAATGAATAATTCCATAATCCCATAATACAATAACGTAAAAATTACTATAATTATTAATTACATAATCCCATAATATATATTGCATAGAGAGATAATTTTATATTCGATTTAGGTAAGAAAAAAGAGTACCTAAATTAAAAAAATACATCAATTATGATGACATTTATCATGAAATATTATAAAAAATATATAATCTAAAAGTGACTCAGTTTAATGAATTGAGAATAATCTTGACTTAATGGGTCTCAGTTATTGATTGATACCTAGATAAAAATTAAAATGATACTTGTTGTAATTGATGATGGACCTGGAACTCATTTATTTGATGTTGAAGATGTATTAAATCAAGAAAGAGATAAACATGGGGAGATTTATTAGGAGGAGTGGGTAAGGGAAGTTAGGGATCATGGAGAGAGGCTATACACATTTGGGGTAAAACTACACAAATTATTTTAAGAAATAAATTGGTATAAGGCCATAAATACCCTCAATTTCAAAAAACTGTGGGTATAGAGGTGTTAGTATAGGCTAATTTTCCACTAGTGAAGTGAAAATAATTCATAAGAAAAACAATTTGAAAGACAATAAGTTGAGAATATTTCTTGAGTTGGTGAACATTTTTAACAACCCCAACTCCAGAAACCCAGATTCATTGTATAATTTTTGACAATTTCCTATATACAAGGGATATAATCCTAAATAACTAATTAGTTTAATAGTCTTTGGGATAAATATACATGCATGATTCTCTTTTCATATTAGAAATAAAATATAAAATATAAAAAATTAAACAATCTGCATCCTTGAAACTCATTTAAAGACTTCTTATTTATAACCTTGGGAAAAGAAAAAAATATTTTTGACCTTAAATACTCAATAAGGGTTATGTATAGTGGAATATATCATGATTAAATAAGTCATAATCAATATGGAAAGGTATATAACTAAAAAAACACCATTTAATCAATAACTTGGTCATGAAATGAGTCCATTGATAATATTAATGCAGTAATCTCATGGACAATAATAATTGAATTCTAAATGAAGTAAATTTATAGTATTAGATGTAATGATCTCATAAGTAATGATATTTATTCCATTATGACCTTATTCTTGGACAGTTTAATTGATGATTATGTATACATCAAAAACACATTTAATTTACCCAATTGATTTGTCTCGTGATACCAATCGATGCATCAAGGGAATATATAATTCTAGGACCCACACATAACTACATTTACAATTCCATCCTCAAATATTGAATGAAAATTTTATTTCATAAATAATGTTTTTTATCAATAAATGTTTGTATTGAATAACGAATATGGAATATCAACATTTCCTCAGTCAATCAAATAAATTTCAAAGTAAAACATCGTATATGGAATTGGCATACGGTTTAGGAAATGATTATATCCATGATACAAATAATATGGATATTTAAGATAGATTAAATGTACAATTATTAAAATAAAGTGACTATTTCAAGATAAATTTAGAAATAAAAAATTAAGAAGAGATAAAAGATAACCATTAATTCAATAAAAATATAGGATTTGTAATAAATTAAAGTATTTTGGAGAATAAAAGAAACTAAGAGTAAAAATTTAAAATAAGTTTTCTTTAAATATTTTTATTTTTAAAATGATATAAATATTTTAGTATAATCTAAATACCATAAAAGGTTATGGTGGTGGGAAAGTTTTTTAATGACGTATACATTAAAAAACATTTCTTTTGAATTTTTGTAAAGAAAGTTGAAAATGGTCCTTTAAAAAAACAATAAAAATATTAATTTAAAGCCTTTTATAAATTCAAGGATAACTTAAAATATCATTAATAAATTAAATTATTATATAAAAGGACTTTTTAAAACAATTTTAAAAAATATAGATATGTAAGAAAAATATACCTGATCAAGAAGAGAAATAAAATAGAATTTTATTTAAAACATTCCTATTAAAATAGTAAACATGATATGAAACTTTAATAATAATTAATAAATTGATATTTGTATTAAATACCTAAAAGGGGTATAATATACACTACATAAAAATAAACAGGTGTATAATACCAAATATGTTACAATAGAGGAGAAATTGAGAGGAAATTTATTACCACACACTTCCCTTTAGTTGAGTGTGATTTAACCTCTGGTATAATTATTTTAAACATTTTATTAATTTATAAAAGAATAATATTCATATTTATAATATATTATATGATCATATTATAATATATTATCACTCATTCGCAAATAATATTTCATTATTACTATTATTTCGGTCATTAACTTCTTCATTTTCTCAAACATGTTTTGTCACAAAAGTTCCAGATCTTGTACAAAGGATATAGTTTGATTATAAATAGAATTATATTAATTTTATAAATATAATATTTATTTATTATATATATTTTTATAATCATTCTTGAAATTTGTACATGGAAATTTAATTACATCACTTCATGGAGATGGTAGGTCGTGCGTACGCATGAGTGAGAATATCATTTCTTTAATGAGTGAAAGGCTAAGGAAGTTGATGATATATTAATTTTAAAGAATAAATATTAATTAATAATTATTACATATATTTATTATTACCATCATTATGACAATCCAGGTGATTTGATGATGGGAAAAAAATACATCGGTTCACGAGGCGGTAGTCCTCCATACACAAAAACGGTGGTTTTGTTTCCCATTTGATAGAGAAATATATGGATAAATATTATTACATAAACATAATAAAATAACAGTGTATTTTATATAATTTTTCTATTTTATTATAATTATTAAGACATAATTTAAGTTGGTAAAATAATAATTAAAAAAAAGAAAGTGCTTGGTGAAATTGATTACCTTCTCTTAGAAAAATTTCATTTGGATGTCTTGTATAGGACACTAGGTTTTGTATTTTAGAAATACCAACACCGATATAGAATAGATAAGGTTTTTGGGGAGATATTTTTTGACATTTTGGTCAAGATTAATGGCTTAAGATGTTTGAATAAGAGACGGGAAGAGTTTCCCATTTATAATTTAGGTGAATGGCACACTTGTAATTTTTCAAATTTTAAAATAATATCAAGACACGTTCTTGAAAAAATGGCTCAAAAATGGATCATATTAGAATTTGATAACATTAATGTCATAATAAAACCAACCAATAGGGTTTAAAAATGTTTTTATGTTCTTTTAACCCTTATCTTTTTTGGTTAACCCTCGATAAAAGTGTTTTAACCTCAACTGTAGTAATTAATTATTACTATTTTTACTATTCATGATGACAAAAAAATAAGATGAACTTATTAAATAATATTAATTATTATGATTACAAATAAGGTATAAATTTTCTTAAATTAATTTCAAATAATTTGCTTAATTTAATTTAAAAATATACCCGCAATATGTGTCGAAACACGGTTTTTCAAGAAATGCATTTTTCAAGAAAAAGATGATATTAAATTAAATATATGACTTTTAATAATAATTATATGGATTTAAATAAATATATTTATATATATAATATATAAATTTAATTTAAATCATTCATAATTAATGATTATTTTAATTAATTAAAATAGAAATACATTATGCATTTAAAAACAGATTTATGAAAAATATCTTTTTTCCTCCAAAAGATATTATCTTTATTTATATCAAATTTATTGGAGATACATGGTTAGTTATATATATTATGAAAATTTATTATAAATAAAAGGGTTATTAGTTAAATACTATAATTTTAATTATTTATAAATTCCTATTTCTAAGGGAAATTTTCAAAAACGCATTCTAGGATTATTTTAAACAAGTTCTAAATCGATATTCGTCCTACCAAATTAGAATTTTTATGCCATGAAATATTAAAATTTTAATTTTATTATAGTTTTATTAAAATATAATGTTCACTTATTATAACTGATTATTGGGTGTTATGTTATTCCCTACTACAAAAAATTTATCCACATAATTTTCATGGACATTAATTTCTAAACAAATTAGGGTGGTTTTTCTTCATAACATCATATAGTTACCACATTGATTCCTCCATTTTATAATTTATAAAAAGTACCTTTACTATTCAAGTCATTTTATTCCTCAAGACTTGTTCTCTAGTTTCAAGAATCTAGATAGGCTATTTACAGTAAGATATATCTGGTTCCAATTTTATTTCTCCATAAGTGACCACAAGCATTGAGTCTAGCATGTACTTCCTTAATAGTGAGATATAGAACACATCATGTAATTTAGAGAGGCTTAGTTTCATTTAAAAATGGTAAGAAATTTCTCAAATTCATTCAAAATTTCAATGGTTCTGATGCACCTAGGTCTTAGTATTCCCTTCTTACTAAACCTTATAACACCCTTTCATCGAGATAATTTTAAGAAAATGTGATCTCCTACTTGAAATTCAAAATATTTATTTTGGTTATCAGGATAAATATTTTTCATTCCTTGATATATTTTAATATGATTCTGAATAGTCTTTAACTTTATCATTGTCTCCTTCACAAGTTTTGGTTCTACAAATTTCCTTTCACTAAATTTATTGCAACATGTTGAAGCATGACATCTCCTTCCATATAATGCTTCATACGATGCCATTTGAATACTTTAATAGTATCTATTATTATAGGAAAACTCCATAAATGGTAGATAATAATCCTACATTCCCTGAAAATCAAGTGATAATGACCTAAAAATGTCTTATAATGTTTGAATAGTCCTTTTATACTATCCATCAGTTTGAGGGTGAAATGTGGTGCTCAAATAAAGCTCAGTATCAAGATCCTTCTGAATTATTTTTTATAATTTTGATGTAAAACATGGATCATGATTAGACACAATTGAAATAGGTGCACCATGAAGTCTTAAAACTTCATTAATATGATCCATGTAAAGAGATAAATAGGTAAATATTCTTTTATAGAATGAAAATGTGCAGTTTTGGTTAGTCGATCATAAATAACCCATATTATATAATTATTTCTATGATTATTTGTTAATATAATGATAAATTACATATTAATGTCATTTTATTTCCACATAAGAATAGGTATAGGTCCTGTGAATCCTCTAGGATGTTGTATCTCAGCCTTCACCTATTGAAAAACCAAGCATCTTATTGCCTAATCAGTAATTTCCCACTTCATATTATCCAAAAAAAATGTTCCTTCAAATCCATATACATCTTTATGATACTAGGGTTTATAGAGAAATTAGAGCTATGAGAATCATCTAATAATTTTATTTTTAGCTTAGGTATATATGGAATACATATCCTCTTTCCAAATTGTATAACAACATCTTTATATACGAATTCCTCCAATTTCCTATCATTCGTAACTTTAATATTATTTTTAAAATTTTCATCATCATGCTAATAAATTTTTATCTTTTACAATAAAGATAGTTTTTAAATCATTTGAAAAAAGAGTGATGTTTCCCCTTAATTGATATTTCTCATATCTATCTCTATTAAATCCATGAACATAGAATCCCTATCAATCGACATTTTTTAGGACTCCATGATCATTCTTTCTCAATGTATATGTTACCTTATTTTCATTTACTAGGTGGTATTGTATTAAGAAATCATAATCCTTGAGTAGTTTTATCCATTTCTTTTTCCTCATGTTGATCCCTTTTTGTGACAAGATGTATTTTAGGCTCTTATGGTCTATGCATATCTCACATCTTTCACAATATAGATAATTTATCCATATATTCAAAGAAAATATTATGGATAATAACTCAAGATCATGATTTGGATAGTTATATTAATAATTATTTAACTACCTTTATTCATAGAAAATAACATTATCATTATATATAATGACACAAATGATTCCCTTCTTCAATGCATCACTATATATCTCAAATCCATCATTTCCTGATGGTAGATTAAAAATAGGGTCATTGAACAATATCATATTCAATTATTCAAATCATACTTCACATTCATTTTTTCATATGAAATTATCCCTTTTACATGTAATCTTGGTTAGAAGGTTAGCCAATATTGAATATTTTTTGAACAAATCACTGATAGTAACCCACCAAACCAATGAAACTACATACCTATGTTATGTTCATTGGTGTAGTCCATTATTTGACTACCTTTTTATTCACAAGATCAACTGATATTCCATCCTTGGTGACAATATGGACATGAAAAGAAAATTTTTGAATCCAGAATTGACACTTTATAAATTTCCCATATAAATATTTTATTCTAAGAGTCGCAAGATTGATCCTCAAGTGATTCTCATAGTACTCATAGATTTTATAATACACCAATATATCATTAATAAATACCATGAAAAAATCATCAAGATATTCCTAAAATAATATATTCATTAGATCCATAAAAATAGAGGGTTTGTTAGTCAATCCAAATGGAATCACTATAAACTCATAATTTTCATACCTCATTTGAAATATTATCTTTGGAATAACTTCATTTTTTACTCACAATTGATGATACCCAAAATAAAGGTCAATTATTGAAAAATATTTAGCTCCATGAAGTTGATTGAATAGGTCATCAATTTGAGGAAAATTATACTTGTACTTTATCATAATATAATTAATTTCCCTATAATCAATACACAACCTTATAGATCCATTTTCTTCATAATGAAAATAACAGGGGATCCTCGAGGTGAGATAATAGGGCATATAAATACCTTATTATGAAACTCCACTAGTTATTTCTTAAATATCACCAATTCCATAATAGCTATTATATAGGAATTATTTTATATAGGTCTTGAATTGGGGATTAAATCAATGTAAATCCCAACTTTATGATCCAGTGGATATCCAAGAATTTCCTTAGAAAATACATCAATGTATTCTTATGAAATAGGTACATTCTAAATTTTAAAATTTCTTTTTCCATCCATGGGTTGTGACTAATATTCTTCCCTAATAATCTCATTTAGAAGAGCTATTGGAGTTGAATCTAGACCAAACTCAGATAATGAAATCTCCCCTCTAAATATATGTAATTCCATGTCTTCATCACGAACCATAATTTCCTTTTCATTGAAATAAAGTTTTTCATAAAATTTTGAAATTCAATACATAACAAGGATTATATCAAATTAAACTATAGTTATAATGATAAAATATGAAAATTGGGCATGTTTATGTGTCATAATGGGAACTTCCTAATATTCCCTTTTTGTAGTGATATTTCCACTAGAAGTTTCATAAGTTGATATGTAAATATCTAATTTTCTTGGAAAACATGGAATATATAAGAGTATGAGGATCCATATTCAAATAAAGAATTAGATAAATTTGAGTATATGATTAAAGTACCTACCACCACATATTAAAAAATTTCAACCTTAGTTTTAGTTATCGTATAAGCTTGGACTTGTCCCCTTAGCCTCTTATATGGTAATTTCCCTTGATGATTGGGACATTAGTTTGAATAATTCCTTATTTATTTATATTTTAAACACTAGATATCAGTTATATATTTCTTTCAATACATTAATTATCTATATTACCCTTATCTTCACACATGTGACAAGCTCCCATGCCTTTTAATCATTTTACAATATGTTTCTTTCCACAATTTTCATAAGATGGAATTTTTTTATCTTATTATTCTTATTTTATGTATTCTATTTTTCTTATTGTTTATACAACCTCTTATTATCTTCATTTACCTTGAATATATAGAGTCTATAATATCCATTCTCTATTTTTATAGCATATAAAACTATTTTATCTTACGATGTAAAAGGTTGAGAAACCAGTGACCTTCAGAGACTTAGTTTAATACCTTCAAATAAATGGTCAATATTGATTTATATATTACATATGTAATCTGTATCATACCTGTATAGTCTTTTAAATGTAGTTTTATATTCCAAAGCACATTATTCTTCCTTTTTCTTTATGTTGAGTAACATTCTCTTCATTTCAATTCATTGCTCATGGTGGGAATATTTATCGAAGAATGTTACTTTAAAATCTCTCTGTTCCATATATTCTATTTAATCTTCCTCTATATTATTATGCATTAATGAAAACCATTTATCATTATCACCTTTGAGAAAATATATTTTCAGTAAAAAAATTCTCTTTTATCACATCCCATGGCCAGAAATATCTTTTTGAGGGACTTAATATATTGCTTGACTACCACTGGATTAGTAGTTCCACTAAAATATAGAGGTTTTTATAACATTAAATGATACAACATAGCTGTATCATGTCATGGAACATTATGGTGCTCTATATTTTCAAGTTTATTAGTCATACCCTAGTTCAGATACCCTAATATAGTCATGATCTACTTACCTTAAACACCATTGGTATTGAATTACTCAATAGGTAAATTTCTACAATGGTCATAAGTATTGATACCATTATTTATGCTAGATTACACTTCTAAATAATGTATTATACTATATTATCTTATAACATTATGATTTTTAAATCATAATATATAATTATAAATATAATGTAACACATAACATAAATTAAAAATTTATACATTGTTAATCTCAGAATCATGAAATTGGTTTCTTTGGGGATATCTTTAAATCATAAAAATATTTTCAAATACTTCATAATGGTTTGTAAATAATATTTAAATTAACCCAAGAATATCCCTAGGGAGTGTCAAACTAGGTTTGTAGTAAGGTAAAAATCACCATGTAACAGAATGATGGTTGAGATATAATCGACCAACTCTTTTCATCGTTATTACCCCTAGATGCATCTATCCAAAACTTCATCCACTTGTTATATCCATAAAATGATGTATTACTATAAAAAACTATATAATATCTAACCTAAAAAAACTTTTATAATATTATTATACATTTATACATATCCTCAAATTCTTTCATAGGGTTATGTTCCCTAATATATGTTCTCCTAAAACTAGTTCTCAAGGTTTCTACTAAAATTCCTATGATACCAAATGTAAAAAATCCAAATCCAGTAACCCAAATTTGGTGTCTAATTTATTACATTGGAATATATATGAAGGATAGAATCCCAAAGGATGGATCAGTTTAGTAGTTTTGGAGATCCATATACATATATAATACCCTTTTTATGTAGGGAATAAAATATAAAACATAACAAAATAAATGTTATGCACCCTTGAAAATCATTAAAATATTTCTTCTTCATAACTTGGGGAAATGAAACAAAATAAGGGTGAGCTCAAATGATCATTAAGGGAAATATAAAGCATAATCTACCATAAGTAGATAAGGAATAATCAATATGGAAAGGTAGATAACTGAAAACACATTCCATTTAATCAATAACTTGACCATGAAATGAATCCATGGACAATTTCAATGCAATAATCCCATGGATAATAATAATTTAATTCTAAATAAATTAAATTCATAATATTGGATTTCTTGATCTCATGAATCATGATATATAAACTGTCAAGACCTTATGCCAAGACAGTTTAATAAATGGGAAGGTATACACCAAAAACCCATTAAATTTATCCAAGTGGTTTTTCTCATAAGACTTGTTGATGAATCTAAGGGCTATATAATTTTGGGCCCCACCTATCACTGAATATCCAATAAACTCTGCATATGTTTAATGAACAATTTATTTTATAAATAATATTCCTTATCAATAAATTTCCATATTGAATAAAGAATATGAAATATCATTATTTCCTCTTTCAATAAAATAACATTCAAAGTAAATCATTGTATGTATAGCTGGTATATAGTTTAGGTGATGATCATATACATAATGAAAATTATATGGATATTTAAGATAAATTTATGGTCATAGTAAATTGAAATTTTCAAGATAAATTTAATGAAAAATATTAATAAGAGATAAAAGATGTGCATGAATTCATCAAAAATATATATTTTTTAATAAATTAAAATATTTGGAAGATAAAATAAAATATATTTAAAATATTAAAATAATATTTCTTTAAATTTTTTTATTTTTAAAATTATATAAAACTTTTAGAAGAAGATAAATATCATAAATGGTTACAGTGGAGGTTAAAGGTTTTGGGCGTAGCAGAAGCGTAGTTGGGACAACACCCAACTTTTATTTTTACCATGATTAATGATTATTTCGAGATCAATACAATGAAGAATGCCAGTCTCTAGGGAATATAATCAAATATTTAAAGAAAAAATAAAGAGGCCCAAAACCTTTAGATAAGATCTTGCGCATCATGTTTATAATTAATTTAATTAATTTCATAAATAAAAATAATACCTATATCTTTGGTATTTTTCATTGTTGATGATGTTGATCGTCCATAATGACCCTTCCAGATTATCTCTTTAGGCTTTTAAGGATCCAAACTAGAATCCCTCTAGTGGTGATCCACACGTGCTCTGATGACCTTTGATCGATACCGCTCATTCTTCGAGTGCTAGTGTGACAAATCGAGTGTCTTGTGTCGATTGTTCTTGATCACTTGTTCTTCAGTCTTGAAGAATGTCTCTCGTTCTTGAGAGGGGATAGAAGAGGATTCGAGTGAGAAATTGTTTGGCTCAACAATTCTCAATTCACCAGGCGTGTGGTTTGGTGTGGTGTATGGCACAATAGGCCTAATTTTCTATTTATATATAGGGAATTTTAGTTACAATATTTAATTCCATAGCAACAATTCAATACATTCATGAACTTAGAGAAAACTCGTGAACATAATAATAACACCAAATCATTATTAATGGTGAAATAACTTGCACAAAATAGAATTATAAAATAAAATTCCACATCACAAATTAATAGCAACGTCATTATTATTTTAACTTGTGACAACTAGTTAAATAATTATTTACCGACTTGCAAATAATTATTTTACTACCAGACCGACCTTGGTCTACTCGAACTTAACTTCCATTTATTGAACACCTAAATAAATAAATAAATAATTTATTCTCTTAAATAAATATTTTATTTACAAACTAGTAAATAAATATTTATTAAATGATCAATAAAATAAATAAATATATTTAATTTAATTTATGTGATCATTTTAACTTGAATAAAATTATTCCACGTTCTTGAGAATAATATTTATTTCATTAATTAAATCCAAATAGAATTTAACTAAGACCACCAAAAACACTTAGTGTGTGACCCTCTAGGATTCTTTCTCGTTGTCATTAGGTGGGCTTGCCTAAAGTCCAAGAGTACAGCCTAGCAATGGGTCAAGGAACCCAAGATAAATAATGTAAAGTCACAACAATGACATCTACATACGAATTCTCACTATGTAATATAATCCCTTTGTCACAATATCTCATCAAGCGGGTTTTATAATAGTGTCATCAACTTTTATGCTTGATACGTTATTCTTTGACTACCTAAAATAAACTCATCATTACACCATGGCCATGGAATTCCATGTGACGGTTCAATTTCAATCAAAGGGCTGAGATATCAACTTCCATAAATGGAAGGGATAAATCCTTCCTTGACTTATCGATTAATAACATGCCACTTGTGACACACCCAACGTACCCTACTTCCCGCCAACTATATGTGTGATGGTTTTCGTTAGTAAATCAAAGTGCGTGATTCATTACATGTATTAATGATAATCTTAAAGTCTAAGGATCATTACACACACTCACAGATAGAAATATATCATGACACTAAAACATGCAGAATTCCTACTAGCGGGTTTGTTCTCATTATCTCCTATCTTGGAGATTACTAAGTGCAAACTTCATGAGAGGAATTCTCATATTCTTATGAGTACTCACACATAACTTTCTACATGCTATGTGTCCCATCATAGTATTTCATCCAACCATAGAACTATATTTAAGAATATTCTTATAGCATTTCAAGGTTCTCATCATAGTGGGGAACTTCCATGACCTTATCAATTCAACAAATACTCTACGACATTATTACATCATATTCATGCAGAACAATGAACAATATGTTATAATAAATTACATATCCATGTAATCAAAGTAAAACAAGTTGGTTCTAGGACACAAACTCTTACAAACTCCCACTTAGACTAGATCCAACTTCCTACGACTTTCAGTCTGTTAGACCTCACATGATGATCATGTTTCTGCTGAGTCAAGGCTTTAGTCAAGGGGTCCACCATGTTGTCTTTCATGGAACCTCTCTAAGAAAAATCCATCAAGAGATGATACTTCTGAAGTATGTTCTTCGTCTGCTGATGTGACCTTGGATCTTTTGTGAGATCCACCACTGTTGTATTATCACAGTATAGTGTGATGGGATCTCTACTGCTCGGTATCACATCAAGCTCTTGGATGAAGATTCACATCCAAACATCTTCTTTAGCTACCTCATAAGCTGTGATATACTCGAACTCTGCTATAGAATATATGACCACACTCTACTTTGAGCTCTTCTAGCTCACTGCACCTCTATTAAAAGTGATGATATATCCCATTTGCGACTTCATATCATCTTGATCCATCTGGAAACTAGCATATACATATCCTCTGATGACTAGTTTTGTATCTCCTCTATAAACCAGGAACACATACATAGTATGCCTTAGATACTTTAGGATAGACTTGACTGCCATCCAATGGATTTCACCTGGGTCATCTTGATATTTTCCTACCACACTCAATGTATAGGATACATCCAACCTAGTACATAGAATGGCATACATAACTGACCCAATCAATGATGTGTATAGAGTCCTTAACATTATCTTTCTTTCCTCATGTGTCTGAGGACACATTTTCTTGGAAATATGAATGTCATGTGATGTTGGTAACAATCCCCTATTGGATTGTTTCATACTTAATCTCTTCAGTATCTTATCAATGTGTGTACTTTGACTTAGGCCTAGAAATCTCTTGGATCTATCACGATGGATCTTGATCCCAAGAATATATGCTGCCTCAACCAATTCATTTATGGAGAAGCATTGATTCAACATTTTCTTCACAGACTGTAAGGTTGGTATCTCATTTCCAATAAGTAATATGTCATCAACATATACTGTTAGGAAAATGACTACACTCCCACTAAAACGTTTGTAGACACAAAGCTCACATTCATTCTTGATAAACCCAAATTTTTTTATGGATTCATCAAAACAAATGTTCCATGACTTGGATGCTTTCTTTAATCCATAAATGGATTTCTAAAACTTTCATACCTTATTGGAATCATTTAGAGTCACAAACCCTTCAGGTTGTGTCATGTAGACATCTTCCTAAAGGTTCCCATTATGGAATGTTGTTTTAACATCCATTTTCCAAATCTCATAGCAATGGTAAGCTATAATGGCAAGTAGAATTCTGATGGATTTCACCATTATAAATAGTGAGAAGGTTTCTTCATAGTCAATTCCTTGACGTTGTTTGAACCCTTTTGCAACCAGTCGTGGCTTATAGGTACTGACTTGTCCTTCCATGTCTAGTTTCTTCTTGAATACCCATTTGTAACCAACAGGCTTTACATCAACTGGAGGATCTACCAAAATCCGTACTTGGTTTTGGTACATGGAATCCATTTCATAATTTATGGCTTCTTGGCACTTAGCAACATATGTGCAACTTAATACTTATTTTTAGGTTAAAGGATCATTATTATCAACTAATAATGAGTCTCCATCCTCGGTAACTAGAAAACCATACCATTCCAGTTATCTAACCTCTCTTGAACTTCTACGCAGTACTTGTGTCTCTGGAACAGATTCTTCTTCCATGGGGCTTTGTGGAATCTATTCTTGTACCAACTCTTGTGTACCTTGAGCCTAGACTTCATCAAAGTCTATCTTACTTCCACTATCTCTTTTGGAGATGTGCTCCCTCTCAAGGAATATGGAATGTCTTACCACTATAACCTTTTTTTCTCAGGGGTTGTATAGGTAATATCCCCTTGTTTCCTTAGGGCATCCTATAAAGGTACACTTTGTGCCTTGGGGTGAGGGTTTGTTACCTGAAGAGGACATAACAAATGCTTCACTACCCCACACATGTAAATTTGATAACATGTCTTTTCTTCCACTCCAGAACTCATATGGAATACCATTTATCGATTTAGTTGGTACTTGGTTTAGTATTTGTTTTTTTGTTTGTATCACATACCCCCAAAAGGATAATGAAGGACTTACATGACTCATCATTGATCTCAGCATGACCAACAAGGTGTTGTTCATCCTTTCTCTTACACCATTCCATTGAGGTGTGTAAGCAGGAGTGAGTTGGGATTGGATCCCAAAATCTCATAAGTAATCAATGAAGTCCTGATTAATATATTCCCCACCTCAGTCTGAGTGGAGTTTCTTAATCTTCTTACCAATATAGTTCTCAACTTCATTCTTGTATTCCTTGAATTTATCAAAGGAATCTGACTTATACCTCATTTAGTAGATATATTTATATCTACTAAAATCATTAGTAAAAGTTATGAAGTATGAGTACCCACCCCTTGATTCAATTGGAAATGGTCCACAGACATTGGTATGAACCAATTCAAGAATCTCTTTATCCCTTTCACCTTTCCCACCAAATGGGTCTTTGTTCATTTTTCCTTGTAAACATGCATGACATACTGGAAAAACTTTTTTTATTTTCATAAAGGCGGTTTAGGATAACCAGAAACCTCACACCCACACAACAAACCATGGGATCCGCGAAACCCCTTCATCCAAAAGCAAAACCACCTCAAAATTTTAAAATTCAAAAACAGATCGAACCACGCATCCACCTCGAGCCTCACAACCACCTCAAGGAGTGTGTGAGCTTGAAATCCAACATCACCTCCCATCATATTGCCGGCGAGAAATCTAGAGAACCACACGCCACCATTCACAGGGGAAGACAGCAGAGCCGATACCAGAAAAACTATTGACCCCTTGATAAGAAAATCAAACGTTGTCGTCGAGAATTCCGGAGAGATTTCTGACCCCACCACCGTCTTCACAAACCACCATCACTGCCTCCATTGAAGAAAAAATAAGCATGGCCAGAAAACAGCCACATTCACGACCCAAAAATCCATCCCCTTCCATCCGTGAAATCCAATAAGCACTCGCATAGAAGATTATGAGAGGAAGAACATCACCAGAAACCCAGAAATCACCCAAAAGAGAAAACCAAAATGAACAAACAGCACAGTACAACACCAGTTTCAAGAAAAAACCAGCCTCAAATGATCACACACTAAACTCTAGGAACAAGAATTTGTCCGACAAACCCTCCCGACATCATCCTCATCAGCTCGAAACAAAACAAGCTCCCAACGCCGCCATCCGAGAAAACCAGAAATGCAATGCTCGACCACTAAACACCCAGATAGATGGCCAAAGTGCTGATCTCGAACCGTCGGGCCAGGGACTCAGGCGCAGAATCAACACCGAGTTGCGAAGATCCCGGTACATGCAAGACGAGCCGATACAAGGCTGCAGCAGTATAGAAAACACCACCTCAAACCTCTGAACCAGGGAAGAAGGAGCACAGATCTGGGATGAGGGAGGTGGCATGAGAGAAACCCTAGCTGAGCACTGTGACCCTTATGGGCCCATCCCTCTTCCTCGGTAAACATGCATGACATACACCAAGTGGTTTAATTAAAAATAATATAAATATCCATCTTGATGTAAATTTGTCAAGCGTTTCTCATTTACATGACTTAGCCGGTGATTCCAAAGTTAGATGTGGTATGAGTCATGTGAAGTATATTTTTCATTTATTTCCATCACTTGTTTTGTGTAATCCAACACATAAAAACCGTTGTATAAATTTTCCCTACCAAAAAAAATTCTATCTTTATAAAGGAAGCAACATTCATTTTAAAACATGAAAACAAATCCATCTATATCTAGTTTTGATACAAAAATTATGTTTTTGGTTATATAAGGCACATAAAAACAACCCTTTAACAATAATATCATCCCAGTTAGAAACAAGAGGTGGTAGTCCCCAACATCTACAACAGCATGTCTAGCTCTGTTGGATGCTCATAGATCTAGCTCCCCTCGATCAATCTTCCAGAATCTACTTGGTTCCTCTATTTGGATACATATGTGAGCACCACAAGCTATATATAATACCCAATTTTTAGAAACATATATATTGCATTCGATAAAAAATGCACCTGAAGCTTCCCCTTTCTTCTTAGGCTAGGTTCAGTTCTTCTTCCGGTGGCTCTTCTTTCCACATGCAAAACAAATAGCCTCTTGTTCCCTTTCCTCATCTTTGATCTTCCTTTTCTTGTAAGGCTGTGAAGAAGCTTTGGGCTTAAAGCTCTCCACCTTCCCTTTCCTCTTATTCACTATAAGGACATAAGGCTTTTCATGCTTCATATCTTTTTCCACTTCGTGAATGAGGATAAGAAGATAAAATGGAGACTTCTCAATGTTGTTCATATTGAAATTGACAACAAAGTTAAAGAATATCTGAGTGAGTGATGCGAGAATGAGATTGGTGCCCAGTTCTTTGGGGATTTTGAACTCTAGAACCTCCATGCGCTCAATGTATCCAATGATCTTAACAACATGAGGCCCAGTTGGGGCACCTTCTCCAAGCTTACTCTGAAAGATTTCCTTAGAGATATAAAACCTTTCATGTATTACTCTCTCCTGGAAAAGACCACAGAGGTGCTCGATCATGCTATAAGCATCCATGTTTTCATGAGACTTCATGATCTTACTAGACATTGATGATAACATCAAACATTGAACATTGACTGTGTCATTAATGTGTTTCTCATAGACCAAGAAATCCTCATCACTCGCCTCTTTGGTAGGTAAATTAGGTAATGCTAACCCCAGCATGTAAGACTTCCATTCATGGTGTAGGATAACCCGAAGGCATCTAAACCGTTCTTGGAAGTTACTACCGGTGAGGATGTTGTCTTTATCTAGAATTGATAACAGGGATAGTGTGGTTGACGAAATTTTCATTTTTATTCTACAATTAAAATATAAGATCATTAGTACTTTCTTGATTAAATTTTATGAGAAATAATAAAATTTATTAAGTCTCCCACTATTTTATCAAGTCCCAATGGCCCTCACCATTGAACTCAGAATGTCCAATTTCTATGACATTCTAGTAGAAAGGATCCATATTCCCCTTCACATAATCCCACTAAGGGTTGGTCAAGATATTAGAAGGTATTTAGGTAGGCAGGTCTTTGCCAACTATGGTCTTGAAGCTCCTTGATCAGTTGAGTGGACACCCCAATCCTGAAATCATGAATTTGGGTTTCCTCAACTCTTGCCTCCAATATTACACCAAGTCTAGTAAGGTCTACTCCTCTTGATGTAATATGGTTAAGTAAAACATAAACCTTTCATAATGGATTACTTTATAAAAGTAAGTGTCCCAACAAGGGTTGGTCAAACACATAGTTTTATTGAGTTTTTTCCTTAATCAAGTAATGGAAGGCTTGGTCTGAATTAATATTTTATTTAAGGGATTTTTATCTCTTATTCATGAATTGATTATTATCACATGATTTTTAATATTAAGTAGAACTTACTTAAGTGATTAACCATGTCTTGATAATATTTATGCATAATTCTGGTTTATTTTAGTTCCATCTTCCATGCTTGTATAATTCATTAATTATGTGATCGTAACAATACATCCATAATTATAAACCATGAAAATGACAGAAATAAAATAAAGTAAATGGCATGATCATGAGCTTTTATAATGGTTAGTTTATCTAGCAGTTGATAAACTAACCCTATCCTAGGGGAGAAACACCTTGAACCATTTGGGTTCGTGTTTACATCTTCCACCTGTCCACCACTGTATCTCCTGGGATTGGTTTCGTCTCGGCTCTAGCTTTAACCGCCTCCATTATCTTGGGAGTTCCATCCATTACATATGCCCCTTTTTTAACTCACATGTAAGTGAGGGGTAAAAGGGGGTTTTACATAAAAGAAACCTTGGGCACGCAGGCCCTATATATTAATGGGGAGAAGGATCACAGGCCAACAAAGTTAATTCAAATAAATAAATTAAAAGAAACCATCCACATAAAAAGTTCTTGGTCTATCTCATGATCATACATACATTAAATGATATTTAGGAATAAATAAAACTAGTATTCAATTCATTAATCATTATTGTTTAAGATAAATCACACTCGAATCAATTAATTATCATCTTTAATTAATCAATATTTTTATCTTAAATCCTTTTCTGAATTTCCTTAATATTCTCATCCATCAAAATTTTAAACAAATAAATTCATTTAAAATTATCTTTGTAGGTAACTTGTACCTTAGAGGCAACCCGATGAATTCCTATTCATAACTACCCAATGAGTAGAAATGAACATTACGTAGATGTTAAATGAAACACATATATATAAAACACCTATCACATGTTGTACCTCAGCTTTACGCATGCATGATGGTACACATCTCAAGGGTTTGTATAATATAATAATAAATTTTAATAAATCGGATGTAATTTGGATGAGTACATGATGTGTAGTTCCAACTACATAGTGTGTACTATTGTTCGCCATCCATCCAAAGTACACACCTAGGGAAACATCATGTGAGTGTACTTCATAAATCTTCGGAGTACACAGCATGTCCAGTTGGCCACACGCCATGTAGTTCTTTGTTACATAGTCTCTAGTCGGTCTAGTCGTGTATGGGGTACACAGTCCAACCCTAACCCGAAGGGACTACACGTCGTGTCCATTTGTTCCACATAATGTGTAATCAGGAAACCGTGTGCCACCTATTCTTGTTTAACACACAGAGTAATTTAAGACTTAGAAAGACTCCAACAGATGAATTGATTTGGCAGACTATTCTGATGCATTGAATCTTGACTACATAGCATGTACTGCCAAATACACGCCGTGTGTTCTGGTGTTGTACGACTAGGAAGATTTGGCACCTCCTAATGAGATCCTCTATTTTATTTTAATCAAAATTAAAAGAAAAGGTCATTTCTTTAAGGTGAACGAGAAACAAAAGAGGAGGAAAAGATCTCGAGATTCAGATTTACAAAATGATTAACTTGAATTGAAACAACTAAATTATTAAATGAGTAAGTCATCAACAAAATATTTAAATAATTATAAACTATGATGTAACCCCTACGATACCACTTGAAGGTTCTGGGTGTAGTGGAAGCGTGGTTGGGACAACACCCAACTTTGATTTTTACCATGATCAATTATTATTTCAGGATCAATAGGATGATGAATGATAGTCTCCATGGAATATAATCAAAGATTTATATAAAGAAGAAAGAGTCCTGAAACCTTTAGAGAGGATCTTGCACATCATGTTTATAATTAATTTAATTAATTTCATAAAGAAAAATAATACTTGAATATTTGGAATATTTATTCGTTTGTGATGTTGATCATTCGGAATGACCCTTCTATATTACCTCATTTCACTTATAAGGATCCAAACTAGAATCCCATTAACGGTGATCCACACGTGCTCCGATGGCCTCTGATCAACACCACTCATTCTCCGAGTGCTAGCACGGTGAAGAGAGTGTCTTGTGTCATTCGTTCTTGATCGCTTGTTCTTTGGCCTTGAAGAATATCTCTCATTCTTGAGAGGGGAGAGAAGAGGATTCGAGAGAGAAATTGTTTGGCTCAACAATTCTCAATTCACCAGGAATGTGGTGTTGTGTATAGCACAATAGGCCTAATTCTCTATTTATATACATGGAATTTTAGTTATAGTATTTAATTTCATAGAAAAAATTAAATACATTCATGAAATTAGAGAAAACCCATGCTCATAATAATAATATCGCATCATTATTCATGGTGATCCAACTTGCACAAAATAGAATTATAAAATAAAATTCCACGTCACAAAATAATAGCAGTGTCATTATTATTTTAACTTGTTCCAACTAGTTAAATAATTATTTACCATCTTAAAAATAATTATTTTACTACCAGACCGACCTTGGTCTGCTCAAACTCCACTTCCATTTATTGAACACCCAAATAAATAAATAAATAATTTATTCTCTTAAATAAATATTTTATTTACAAACTAGTAAATAAATATTTATTAAATGTTCAATAAAATAAATAAATATATTTAATTTAATTTATGAGTTCATTTTAAATTGAATAAAATTATTCCACAGTCTTGAGAATAATATTTATTTCATTAATTAAATTCAAATAGAATTTAACCGAGACCACAAAAAACACATAGTGTGTGACCCTCTAGTCTTTCTCGTTGGCATTAGGCGGGCTTGCCTAAAGTCCAAGAGTACTATCTAGAAACGGGTCAAGGCACCCAAAGGAAATAACGTAAAGTCACAACAATGACATCCACATAAAAATGATCACTGTGTAATATAATCCCTTTTTTACAATATCTCATCAAGCAGGTTTCATGATAGTGTCATCAACTTGTATTCTTGATACATCATTCTTTGACTACCTGTAATAAACTCATAGTTACACCATGGACATGGAATTTCACATGACGGTTCAATTTCAATCAAAGGGTTGAGATATCAACTTCCATAAATGGAAGGGATAAATCCTTCCTTGACTTATCCATTAATAACATCCCACTCATGACGCACCCAACATACCCTACTTCCCGCCAACTATCTACATGATGGTTTTCATCAGTAAATCAAAGTGTGTGAGTTGTGACATGTATTAATGATAATATTAAAGTCTAAAGATCATTACACTTGCTCGCAGATATAAATATCTCATGACACTAAAACATGCGGAATTTCCACTAGGGGTTCTGTTCTCATAATCTCTTATATTGAAGATTACCAAGTGAGAACTTTATGAGAGGAAGTCTCATCTACTTACGAGTACTAGTACCTAACGGTATGCATGATATGTGTCCCATCATAGTATTTCATCTAACCACATAACTATATTTAAGAATATTGTTATATAATTTCAAGGTTCTCACCATAGCGGGGAACTACCATGACCTTATCAATGCAACAAATACTCTAGGGAATTATTACATCATAGTCATGCAGAACAATGAACAATATGTAATAATACATTAAATATCCATGTAATCAAAGTGAAACTAGTTGGTTCTAGGATACCAACTCTTACAGAGGTAAATTCTCTTAACCTTGTATATTCTAAAAAACATTCCTTTTGACTTTTTATAAAGAAAGTAGAAAATGAACCTTTAAAAATTCACAAATATTACTCTAAAACCTTTTATAAATTAATGGAAAACATAAAATTTCCTTGATAAATAATTTTATTAAATAAAAGAACTTTTGAAAAATAATTTTGATAAATATGGATATGGAATAAAATTATACTTGATCAAGAAGATAAATAAGATCAAATTTTCATTTAAACATTCTTCTTGAAAGAGTAAAAATTGAAATGAAACATTAATAATCATTAATAAAAGGATATTCATGTTAAATACCTAAAATTGGCATTATATACACTACATAAAAATGAAATGGTGCATAATACCAAATATGTCTCAATTGAGTAGAAATTGCGATGAAATCCATTACCTCATGCTTCCCTTTAGTTGAATGTGCCTTAACCTTATTTATAATGGTTTTAAAAATGTTAATAATTGTACCAGAATAATATTAATATTTATAATATCATATATGATCTGCTTATAACATATTATCACTCATTCGCAAAAAATATTTCATTATTACAATTTTTTGTTTGTTAACTGCTTCGCTTTCTCATGCATGTTCTATCACGGGTGTTCGGGTTCTTGTGCATAAGATATAGTTCCATAATCTCCAAAATTCTATTAATGTTATAAATATAATATTTATTCATTATATACATTTTTATAATAATTCTTGAAATTTTGATTTGGAAAATGAATTGCAACTCTTCGTGGTGACAGTAGGTCGTACGTACGCATGAGCGATGTTATCATTTATTTAATGGGTGAAAGGGTAAGAAAGTGGATGATATATTAATTTTATAGAATCAATATTATATCATAATTATTACATATATTTATTTTTTCCATCATTATTACTATCCATGTGACTCAGTGGTGGAAAATAAATTACAACAGTCTGTGATGCTATAGCCCGCTATACACACAATTGATGGTTTTTTCCCATTTGATGGAGAAGAAGATTGATAAATATTATTCCATCAAAATAATAATATATAATCACATAGTAGATATTTTTGTTATTATATTTCAATTATTAATACATAATTTAATTTTGTAAAAGATGAAGTAAAAAAGAAAGAACTTGGTGATGATGATTACTTTCTCTTAGAAAAACATCCTTTGGATCACTTATTAAGGACCCTACAGTTTGTATTTTTAGAATAATAGAAACTATAGAACATGTATAAGGATTTTTGAGATATATTTTGGGAGTTTTTTTTCAAGATAAGTTTTTTAATATGTGTGAATAAGTGGGGGAGGAGATTCCTTTTATAATTGAGGTGAGTGGCTCACTTGTAATTCTTTAAAGTTTTAAAATAATTTCAAATCATATTCTTGGAAAAATGGATCCAAAATGGATCATATATTAATTTTATAAGGTTTTGGTATAAATAAAACCAACCACTAGGGTTTTAGAAAGTTTTTTTTCATTTTAACCCTTATCTTTTTAGGTTAACCCTCAGAAAACCTTTTTTAACATTAATCATAGTAATTAATTTTTACTTTTTTACTATTAATTATGAAAAAAAATTAAGTTGAAATTATTACCTAATATTAATTATTTTGATTCAAAATATTGAATCCATTTTATAAAATTGAATTCATAGAAGTTCTAGAATATAATTTAAAAATTAACCGACAAAATGTGTTAAAAATGGTTTTTCAAGAAATACATTTTTCTAGCATAAGATAGTCTTATATTAACTATATGACTAGTAATAATCATTATAAGGATTTAAATTTATATATTTATATATATAATCTATACATTTCATTTAAATCATTTGTAATTAAATATTATTTTATTTTATTAAAATGAAAATACATTATGCATTTAAATACAATTTTCTGAAAAATATCCTTGTTTACCTCCAAATAATATTATCCTTATTTATATAAAATTTATCTTAAATACATGGTTAGTTATACATATTATGAAAAATGATTATAAATAAAATTAAGAATATTTAAATACTATATTTTCAATTATTTAGAGAATCTTATTTCTAAGGGAAATTTGAAAAACTCATTCTAGGATTATTTTGACCATGTAAGTTCAAAATCAATATTCATCCTATAAAATTATATTGTTTGTTCCATGAAATATTAAAATGATAATTTTATTATAGTTTTATTAAAATATAATATTCACTTACTATAACTAAAGCTTGGGTGTTACAACATTGATTTGTGTGGGACAATATCACCCAAATCCATGGATGGAAAGAGATTCTATAGTTTATTCATAGATGATTTTAGAAGGATGGAATGGGGAATGGTTAACTCCAAAAAATCTGAAGCATTCAAGTGAATTAAGTGATATCAAAGATTGTTAGAGAAGATTCTTGGGATAAAAAAATAGAGGTTATGAACTAATAATGGCACAAAATTCATTAATAATTAGGTAGAGTGATATCTTAAAAAAACATAAGATAAGGGACTATGTTTTAGTGGTGTTAACTCTTCAATAAAATGGGGTTATTTATTGAATGAATAGGATCATCAACAACATGAACCAAATTATGTTAATTGAGAAAAATCAACCAGATAAATATTTTAAGGAAGCATTCATTGCATCATTATATATCTCCAAAATGGATTTTTTATCTCCACATGAAAAGAATACACCCTAAAAATGTGGTATGAGAGGAATACTATATTTAAATAATTTTTATTCTTTGTAAGTAAATGATTTATTCTTAGAATTGAGAAGAATCAAAAGTTTGAATCTCATGAGGATAAAGTAATTTTCTATAAATATTCATCCAAAATAAAATCATACAATTTATATAAAATAGTCTTCAAAAAATCATTGAAATTAAAGAGATCACTATTGTGGAGACTGAGCTAAATTCACCAAATAGTGGGATAGATTTTCAATAAAATAATATTGAAACAATAGAGGAAATTAATATTGAATTGAGTAATATAGGTGGAGAACATGGGGCTGAGGTAGACTAAAAATAATACATTTAGGATGAAAAAGATGAAGCAAGATTAGAAAATACAAGAAATACAAGCAAGCCTAGAATCAATAAAGAAAATGTAATTGGTGATTGGATAGTTTTAGTGAAAACTCAAAGGAGGAAGAATCTACAAAAAACCTAATTTTTATCCCAAGTAGAGCCTAAATCATTTAGAGAGGCTACCAAGGATGAGAATATGATCAAATATATGCATGAGGATCTTGATCCAAATAATAAAATTTTGACATGGGAAATTGTCCAAAGGGTGGAAGACATAAAAATTTTTAGAACCAAGTAGGTGTTATATAATAAACTCATTGAATATGGAGAAGTGGGTTAGAATAAAGAATGTATAGTGTGAAAGGGGAATTCCTAGATCAAAGGCATTTAGTTTATGAGAAATTTTATCCCATATCCTAGTTGGAAACTTTTTTAATTTTATTTTCTATTTCAGTGCAATGGCAGTACAAATTATACCAAATGGATGTCAAATATCTATTCCTCAATGGAGTTATTTAGGGGGAAGTGTACATTAAGAAACTAGATGGGTTAATTATGGATGAAAATGAGATAAAGGTGTTTTGGTTGAATAATTATTTTTATATGCTAATGAAAGCATTGGGGGCTTGGTATTTAAGGTTGGATCAATACCTAAGAATGCTTTGTTTTTAGTGAGGTAGAGTATATCACAGCCTCTACATTAAGAATTATAATGATAAAAGGATGTTTCCACTCATATATGTTAATAAAATAATATTTTAGGTTTGGACAAAGAACAATTTAATTTTTCTGTGGAGCATATGAGGTACGATATAGAGGTGTTTATGATTGGTGAGTTAAACATTTTCCTTGGTTTATAGGTGAATCAAGGAAATCATGGCACCTTAATTTCTCAATAAAAACATGAAAACAGGTTCTCAAGTGATTTGAAGTGGAAGATTCTAAACTAATGACAACACCAACCCCTATATGGATTAGTTTTTTAAAAGTAGACAATTACAAAGATGTAGATATCATGGAATATTGGTAAATTATTAGGAGAATTTTATACCTCACAAAAACATGACCAAATATAAGGTTTTATATATTTCAAGTAGCATGGTACCAATTTTGTCCCAAGGAGAACCACATGTTATTGGGGAAGAGGATACTTTAATATATCTACAAAATAGTAAATTTTGGGTTATTTTATTATGGGATAGTGCAACTGTAGTTGTTGGGGTACACGGAATGTCAATTGGGAAGGTTCAGTGGATGACCGAAAGTCAACTTTAGGTAGTTATTTTTATATTTGTAGTTATTATATTTCATGGATGAGTAAGAAGAAATATTGTGTTTCTTTGAGCACTATGGTGGATGAATATAGTTCATCTATTCAAGAATTTTCTCAATTACTATGGGTGTATAAGTATCCCAAGGAAAATATATTTGATGTGAAATATCTTATAAAAATCATGTGTGGTAACTCAAGTGTAACAACACAGTCCAAACCACCAAAATAGAACCTAATCAAGGGGTTGATACTTGACCTCAGTTGTAATTCCTTGCATTATAGAGGATTCTAACTAGTAGAAAGGGTCTAAGATAGTCATGGTGAGACTATTCCCTATAATATAAGGCTTGGTGGTCATTCCTAGTTCTCAAAATTTTGGCATGACTCATCCATATAATAAACTTCTCAAAATACCTAGACATAAATAAGATCCCCCCCGGACCCCATAGTACAAAATATAAAGTATTAAAATAGTCTATATATTACATCAACTATAACAAATAAATAGTAAAAATAAACAAATAACCATGCATCATATATAAAGTAAATTAGTGTCGCACTATCCAATTAATATTGAATAATAACTAAAATAAAATTGTCCTTTTTCCCAACTCACATAATCCACCCTTACAATAACTCAGGATCAACAACTCTTTAAACTTGTACCATGTATCTAGCTCTAAGAAATACTTCTGTACAAATAGAAAATAGGAAGATCCATGAACATTCATTGAAACCCAAACCATGTACATGGGTAGGGGGAGTCCAATGACCCAGTAGAAATCCCCAATGCCACAAAAATACTGAGTGTTGTTGTAATCAATAATATGTGTAAAAATACATATATAAAGAGTAAGGTTATTCTCATATAACTCACCCACTCAGAAACATAAAATTCAAGTGCATAAAATATAAACATTAGATCATAAGGTGTCAGACGGACCACCCCAAACCCCAAACATACTTTCTTTAGCCAGTGTCAGATGTCTCTATCCTAAGTAACCACTCAGCTGAGTCCAAGTTCAATCCTGAAACCAATACCTGATATCATATCTTCTATAGATAGTGTCAGATGTATCTATTCATAAGTAACCACTCAATGGACCAGGACATACCCCAAATCAAGTACCCAATGTCATACCTTCTTCAGTTGGTATTGGAATATCCCTGATCACATCATGGGGACCGTGCCATCCAAATACTGGTACCATGAATAATCTAGTAGTATCATTCTAAATATCCAATTCCTTGGTGCATCTCCTACGGGAAAAATTATTTTCATAGTCCACATGGAAGGTTCACAACCCCTATCCCAATACTAAGGAACTATTCCAAGAAAAGTAAACCAATTATCTATATGAATCCAAGTAAATCAACCAAGGAATTCCAAAACATACTTGTATTACACATGGGAGGATCACATCCCCTATCCCTAACTCCAATAAACTCCTCCAATGAAATACAAATCAGTATCAAGAATGAAGGTTGGGTCCAAGGATCTAGTCCAAGGTATCCTATGTATCTTGTTTACATCTCAATATGCAGTTTATCCCATCTGAATCATCTCATGTAACATATTTTGATGGGTTTTTTATATTCTAGAACCCATCAATCATCATAAATTTTGTCCTCTCAAGTGAACAACTCATCTCGGACTCAACTATAACTATCTCAAACATTTGGTTTGGGACCTAAGGTTACACCCTAAATCACCTATAATCATATCTATCATACACCCTATCTAGGGTCAATATTTCACGAGGAGACATACCAAGGATCCCTAGGTCACATCAATACATTGAAACCCTACATGGTTTCCTCAATCACACTTTTATATATCATTCCCAAATCATCCTTCTAAGTATAATGTCTATCAAAAATTTACAAGGTACATCAGATCATTATTTATCCTCTAATGGATTTATCTTATCCAATCCAATCAGCCAATCACTTTGATACCAAGAATATTTATCACAGGTCTACACACACACAACATGAATCAAAATACAAGTAATAACAACAAAGTAATCATGTTTTAGGAGAATAGATAATTTCCCTCCTGAGGTTAAATAGACCAAAACCATTTCACTCAAGCTCTTCTAGATCCATTTAAAGATCAAGTTGAATTACTCATTTGAAACCATTTTAAAAGGAATCACATGTCACTTTACTCACACGATACCCTTTTTCCAAATACTATAAATCATTTATTAGAAATCCATTTCCATCCTAAAATACCATTTCAAACTAATTTCTCAAATCATCACTTCTTCCATTACATTCAAATCCTATTTTAAAAATCATACTTCAAAATTGAAGTCTCTTATTCTTTGAATACCAACTCATGCCCACTAAGTAATAACTAAAGAGGTCCATTGACACTCGTTCATCTAGGGAACCACTATCAAACCATTTAGTAATCTATATATTCCATGTTGACTATTAATTCAACATGAGCAAGTTCAAACCTTATGGTAGATTCACACGAGCCAATAAAATATGTAGGAGTATAATAATGGGGAATGTGAACATAAAATTCCAAATAATAAAGAGAATCAATAGTGAAAAGGCTACCCACTTCAAACTAAAAGTTATTGTCTTTTAAAATGAAGTTTGACCATCAATTCCTAGAACTATCCAAGAATCTCTCACCTCTCGAAGCACCTATCTCAATACACAACACCACATAATTAATAATAAATAAATTGTAATTAATTATCAAATTTAATCTCTATAATTTATAATTAATATAAATTTTAATTTAATTAGTTTAGAAGCTCAAAATCTCACATGGACATAACTATTTTCCTAGTTTTTAATCCATGGGGTGTGGTTCACTCTGGACATGTGTAGGATTGAAGAGTATATCAATGGCTAAAATAGGGGTGAATTGTGGTTTAAAAACTTAAAATAACTAGAAACATGGACCTCTTAATTAATATTTATCAGACTCAGATATCATCTGATGTTTAGAGTTACTATATCAGACACATGTATTTTCCAAGATATCAGAATTTTGTAAATTTATAGGAAGTAAAACTCTCTAAACAAATTCACAATGGAAATAATAAACTTGTAGAAACAAGTAAAATAAAAACTTAAATAAAAAGAAAGAGTGAATTACAAAAATATTTATAAAATGTTTCTTTTCATTAACATTAAAAGTTAAGAAAGTCATAAAACCTAACTTTGGGTATCCTCAGTTTCCAACCTAACCATAAGGTCTGTCTTTCTATAGTAAGAAAGCTCTCAATCACAAATATTAGAATCTATGTCTTCCTAGCCTTAGAATCCCTTGATCATCCATTTCAGAATTAGTAGTTTTCATATTTCTGGAATCCCTTGATCTAATACTAGACGATAAACAACCAATACAAATGTAAAAGGTTATAAGTAATTTACAATCCTCAAGAATATTCCATAAAACAAACACTCCCTAAATATTTACAAAGCATAAGTAATGATCTGTTACAGCAGAGTAAGAATCATATAGGTTGAGTCACAAAATTATCTACTCTCAAATCCTTGAATGCACCTATATTTATAGTCACAGCTCTAATGTTCATATTTTTTTATTTTAGAATCTAGATTCAATGGAATCATATGAGATCCAACTTGATATATTAGCATGTTCTGTACATCTTCATCTAATGTCATTTTGAAATCAGCATCACAATGTTGTAAAATTCTTCCATCCAGTAGAATAATTATGAACATACAATTATAAAAATTATTATTCTCATGAAATAAATTATTTTTAGTTCAATGGATCAAAACTATGTTAGTCTAATGAACCATACTTGGTCAATCCTATGGACTAAAATCGATCAGTTTGATGGATTGGACTTCATCAATCTAATGAACTGTACTTTTTCAGTCCGATGAATTGGACTTTGTCATTCTGACAGACTTGTCTTCATCATTCTGATAGATTGGACTTAGTGTGAAAAAATTATATTAATAATTTTATAAATTTTTATGAATCTGGTAGAATAAATATTTTTCTACAAAAATATTCTAAAACAATCGTAAAATATGAAGTCTGTAAAAAATATTTTTTAAGAAGGTGTATTTTGATTTTAAAAACTATGTATAAATAGTTTAGAAAGTAAAAATTTTGACACCACAATCTCCCCCTTCACGGAAAGAACAAAACACAACACTTTAATAGAAAAACTAATAAATTTGAAAAAATTACAATCTCTTTATATTTTTAATAACTTTACTTTATTATTCTACCAAAAAACACTTCTCCCCCTTTCTTTCTTATCTCCCGTATCTTCATAACTCCCTTTTTGTTCAATAATATTCATCTGAAATTAAATTTAGAACACTGGTAAGGTAAAAAAACTATTAAATATAAATTCTCCCTAATAAAATCTACTCCCACAAAATATCCTCAAATAAATTATCCCCATTTATGATTTTCAAAAAAATAAGGGAGGTCAAAATTATACCTGAAAAGTTATAAAAACAAAACTATGAAGAAATTTAGTTTAAATAAACATTAATCAAATAAAATAAAAAGAACACTCAACCAACTATGATTGGAAAAACATTCAAACAAAAATATATGGGGGATGATTCATTCAGAAAAATATTAAATCAAAAGTTTGATTTTTATAACATTAAGAATTCATAGAAAAAATAAACATTCCTTCTTCTACAATTTCTTTACAATAAATTTTATCTTTATAAATTCATATTCATTCTTCTATGACTCTGCTACTGAATATTTCATCATGGAAACCTTATCTTCTAGAATATGAAACTTTTGAATCATTTACTTTAAAATAATAACCACTTATTCAAAAAATTATATTTTTCTATTCTGTAATTTAAACTTCACGAATTATTATTCAAAATATAAATTCTTTTTCTTCATATCTATGATTTTTTATCTTGATATTCAGAATTATTATTCAAATGATCAGAAAACTTGAACATTTCAAAAATATCCTAAGATAAATTTTCAAAAGAATCACCAATATACAAAGATGACTTCTTAAAATATTTGATTTGGTCAATAAGAAATTTTAATTCTCCTTATTTTTTCAACCATTTAATAGCTTGCTTTAGTATTATTCTTTCTACCTTATAATCGTCTTTGAAGGATTTGAAATCAACTTCATTTTTCATAATGGTGTCTACTAGCTATTTCAAAGCATCTAAATTTTTCAAAACATTCAACATCCTTTGAATGTGCTTGTAATGGGAATAAATACTATAAAAATATGGAATATCATCAAAAATCGTTTTCAATGCTTCATTAAAATAAGTAAATATCATTTCAACCCTTTGATCAGATTCACTAAATTGAGAATAGGTTGATTCTGATGAGACCTCAAAAGCATGATGTCTAAAAGTACCAGCATCTACTTTCTCATTACCTTTATCTTTTTCAGTATTCGATACTACAACAACGTAAATATTATTATCAAACTCACCTTTTTATGATAACTTTGTATGAGATTATTGATTTTATAGTTCCTTATCAAAAAAAATTCTATCTCAAAAACTTCCAACTCATCAAATTTTTTGGATTGAGTGGTGAAAAAAGAACTAGCTTTTGTTTTCTATTAAATCTTCTACTTCAGTTGAAGAGCTTCTACATCATATTCATCTTTGTCCAATTTTTCAACAAATTTCTTAAACTTTGGTATAAAATAAAACTTCATTCTAGAAATATTTTCTTTACTGATCAAAGAAACCTTCTCTCTTACATAAAATTCTTGATTATTAATTTTCATTAAAATTATAAAATTCACCAAAATTTTGTTGATGAAACACAGAAACCAAAAATCATCAAATTCATATAAATTTTCTTAATTGTTTCAATTGAAAGAAAAATAACCTTCACTGGATAAAACATCCTCATATTCACCAATAAATATAACAAAAATATATCCAAAACTTTAAAAGTATCTTTATCCCTTTTCCTTAGGATAATATACCCTTGCATCCAAAGAGCTGCAACTCTTGCATTCGGTGGTAAATGAAAAAAATTTCTTATCATTTCATAATAAGGAAATAAGGAAGTATCATCCTTTGACTGTTCAAAACTGCCATGCTTTTCCAGAATCTTATGGTTAACTATATATGTTTCTCCTAACAAAGTAAATTCTAAAAAACTAGATACTTTTTAAATATTAGGATTATATTAGTCATCAAAAATATTGAAAGTAATAACCTCAAAATTGTATTCAACACTAAAAACCATAGAAGTGTCAAACTCCTTCACAATTATAGGATAGTGAAGATCAAAATCTTCTTTTTCTACACATACCTTTTCCCAGCCCTAAAACTTGATAACTTCTTATATAAATGAATCAGTCATATCAAACCCTGAATTTTCAATCAACCTTCCCTTCACCACTTCTGATCTTATAATTTCATTAGCAGAATTCATTTTTCAAATACTCAAAAAGATTACTGATCGGATGGGGAAAATTGATCAGATGAATGCCAAAGAATTAGATGCATGATAGATTTAAGGGCTGAGAGCCAAGATCAATATTAGAAATTGATGTGGGATATGGTGACCCACACTTATATTTATAGGTTTAAGGGTCACCTTTCAACTTCCATAAATCTGACGGACCAAAATAAAACCCTTATCTGATCTGATAGTTGATATTTATCTTTAAAATATTAAATATTAATTCTAAACTCTTAATGGTATTTAAGAAAAAAATCATCGGATGAAATTATTGTCCAAAATAAAAACTTCTAGATTTTTTAAAATTTGAAAGTTTTTAAAACTTAATAAAATATAAAAAACAAAAAAAAATGAAATATTAAAGGATAATAGAAAAAATAAATATAATAAATAACCTATTAGAGCAAAATTGGAACTTTTTGTGGGAATAGTTTTATGATAATTGTTCTTCTTGTTTTTCAAAAACAATTTCTTTTCTAATAAAATAAATATTTGGAAAAACTATAAAATAGAAAAACCATAGTTTTTAGAAAAACCCAATATTTTAGAAAACCAATGTTTTTAGAAAAACTAAAAAAATTATAAAATCTAAATTTTTTAAAAAAATAAACATTTTAGAAAAACCAAAGTTTTTAAAAAAATTAAAAATTTTATAAAAACCAATGTTTTTAGAAAAACTAAAAATTTTAGAAAACTGAATGTTTTTAGAAAAAATAAAAATGCTATAAAAATAAAAAAAATAGAAAAACTAATAATTTTAGGAAAAAAATTTAGAAAAACTAAATAAGTTTAGAAAAACCAATTTTTTTGGAAAAACAAAAAATTAAAAAAAAAGTTCTCATAAAAACTAAAAAATTTAGAAAAACTATTTTTTGTATAAGAAACTAAAAATTTAAGAAAAATAAATTTTAAAAAAATTAAAAAATTTATAAAAAACAGTTTTTTTAGAAAAACTAAAGTTTTTAGAAAAATAAAAAAAGCCCAAAGTTTTTTGAAAAAAATAATAAAATATATAATCCCCCTCTAAAAAAGAATTTCATTACTGTATGAATATGGATAAACAATAAGTATATAAAAATTATCATTCAGTATTAATTATTCCTATATTTTGTTTAATATATTGAAATTTATTATAAATAAGTGGTTTGGTAAATATATCAATAATTTGTTTTTGCAATCTGATGAATTGTAAAAATATATATTCTTTTTGTGTGTAGTCCCAAAGGAAATTGTTTCATATATATTTGTTTTTAGCTAATGAGTCATGTGTTGGGATTTTACTTAAAGCTATGACACTTATGTTATCACATAAAATTGGAGTTTTACTAAATCTTAAGAAAAATTTAGTGAGTCTGTGTTGCATCCACAATACTTGATAAAAAAACTTCCAACTGCTACATATTCAGCTTCAGTAGTGGAAAGTTCTGCTAAATGTTGTTTCTTACAAGACTAATAAACTAAATCTTCTCCTAATAAATTATAAGTTTCATATGTACTTTTTCTATTCATTTTACATTATGAAAAGTTAGCATTTGAAAAACTTTTAAGTTCAAAATTATTTCCAAAAGAGTAAAATAATCCTAGATCCATAGTTCCCTTAAGATAATGAAAAATTAATTTTACATCCTTAAAATAGGACTCTTTTGGATTATATTGATATCTTTCACCAAGTGTACTGAAAACATTAAATCTAAACAACTAACTGTTAAGTATAGTAAACTTTCAATCATTCCTCTAAAAATCTTCTGATCAAGTGGTTTCCCAGATTCATCGATATATAGAGTATTTGAGTTCTCGATATGAGTACTAATATTTTTAGTATTGTCATATCCAAATTTATTAAGAATATATTTTATATAATTATGTTGAGATATAAAAGTTCCTTCTCATTTTTTTTAATTTGAAAACTAATAAAATAAGTAAGTTCTCCCATCTTACTAATCTCAAACACATAATTCATAATATCTACAAAGGAATCCAAGATATTTTTTATTTGATCTAAATCTAATTTCATCGACATAAATTTAAACAATGGTGGTTTTATTAGAAACCTTTTTAATAAAAAGTGTTGTATTTATAGCTCCCTTAACAAAATTGTTTTGTAACAAAAAATCTAGTTAATTTATCATACCAAACTCTTGGGGATTGTTTAAGTCCATAAAGTGCCTTAGTAAGTCTAAATACATGGTCTATAGATTTTTTATTTTCAAAACCATGGGGTTTCTCTACATAACCTTCCTCCTTTACATATCCATTAAGAAAATCACACTTCATATCCATTTGAATAAGTTTAAAATTAAGAAATGTTGTATATGTATGACTAATATAGATAGCTTTAATTCTATCAACTAGAACATAATTTTCTTCATATTCTATTACCTCTTTTTGATTATAAACATTTTTAAAAATTCTAGATTTTTTCTAACTATAACTCAATTCTCATCACATTTTTTTGAAAAAAACCTATTTTACACCAATAACAGGTGAATATTTAGTTCATTCAATTAAATTCCAAACTTGATTCATTTAGAATTTATTGAGTTCATATTGCCTAGATTTTATCCAATATTTATAACCTAAATCCTCATCAATATTCTTAGGTTCAAATTCTGATAAAATTCACAATGTTCAATTTCATTTATTAAGGAACTTCTAGTTCTAATAGGTTAATCTACATCACCAATGATATTATCAATAGGATGATTCCTAAGAATAAACTGATTACATGGGTTAATAAAACTCTTTTCTTCAACAATATATTGAAATTGTTATTGTGTGAGAACTTTATAAATATGTTCATGTTCTCTCATAAGAATAAATTTCCAACATGGGTTGAAAACAAATTTTTTATATAACATATAAAATGTGAATAGAGGTTGTTTGAAAACAAAAGGATCAGTTTCATCAAATTTAACATGCATTTTTTTCTCAATACTACATGTATTTTTATTAAAAACTCTACAGGACTTACTAGTTATTGAATATCATTGCAATATTCCTTTGTCAGATTTTGTACCAAATTTATGTAAATTATCTTTATTGTTCAGAATTAACACTTTGAATCCAAAAAATTTGGAGTAATAATGTTTTTTCTTTATTCTATTCCACAACTCATAAGAAGTTTTATAAATAAAATGTACTATTAAAACATGATTTATAGTATAGTAGACAGTACTAAATACTTCATTCTAAAATTTTTTACCAACTGAGTATCCACTCAATATGGTTCTTGTAATATCCTGAAGAATTCTATTTCATATTTCAACTACTCTATTTTTCTATGGAGTTATAGGTGCTAAAAAGTTATATATTATACCCTTTTACTACAAAAAAGGTTCAAAATCAGAATTTATAAACTCACTATCATGATCACTATGAATTGTTTTCAAGGGAATATTTTTTCCATTTTTAACATGGGTTATAAAAGTTTTAAAATAGAAAGTGGCTTCTGAATTTTTTCTATAAAATTGACCCATCTATATCTAGTGTAATCATAAACTAAAATATATACATAGTATTTTCCACAAATACTTATATTTTTATAGGAAGAAATAGATCCATGGGAACTAATTGTAAAGTAACTAAAGTTGATACTTCACTAATGGATATAAACTTGAATTGTATTTCTTTCCTAATTTAAAAGGATCACAAACTTTAGAAGAATAAAAGTTAATCTTTGGTGGATCTTTAACTAGCCCTTTATTAATGATTTTAGCTAAATTTATAACATTATAGTTTCCTAATATTCTATTAAATAACCAAGATTGATCTTATATTTTAATAAGACAAGGTAGATCTTGGATCCTAAGGCCTTCTAAGTTTAGTTTGTAAACATTCTCATGCATTTTGGAAGAAAGAATAAATTTATCATCTGAACTATGAATAGTATATTTATCATTCCGGAAGTTCACAAGATAACCCTAATCACATAATTAACTTATGATAATAAGTTTTTGCATAATACATACAATAAATAAAACATTTGAAATCAAATCTTTACAAAGATTAATAATATTGCCTATTCTAATAATTTCTCCTTGATCATTATCACCAAAGGTAACTTTCCCACCTTTCATTTTAATAATCTATTTGAAGAAATACTTTTTACTGGTCATATGCCCAGAACATCGACAATCCATTTATCAAATGTTATTATTTTTGGTACACTTAATATTTTATATGGCCATAAAATAATTATTATTCTTTGTAATTTCAATAACAAAACTAATATTCTTCTTATTTTCACTTTCACTATTTTATAAATTATATGAAGAACTATCACCTCCATTAAAACTCCAAGTATATGATTCTTACCCTTATGTCTATATAAATTATTATAATTACTCTTATAATTTCTATCCTTTTTACCTTTTCTCTTAATCTTGGGATAATTTGGTATTATATGACCTGGTTTCTTACACTCATAACATATCATTTTAGAAAAATTATTCTTCTCACTTTTATCTTTAAAATTCTTCTTAAACTGGTATCTAAAATTTTTCTTCCCAAAAAACTTTTTCATTATCTTAGAAAAATTAGCTAACTCATTATCATAATGTTTAGAGTAACTTCTCTCTATTTCAACTAGAACTTTCGTTTTCTTTGAAGACTTAGAAACTTTCTCTATATATCTCACTTTCTTAGCAACAACTGAAGTAGAAGAAAAATCTACTCCATTTTTATTTTTTTCTTTTTCATTGTATCTTTTCAATATTTCTTTGTACTTCATAATAAAACAAATTAAATCATCTAAACTCAACTTATTAATCATTTTTGTATAATTAAGATTTGTTCTCTTGGACTCCCACTCTCTTGGTATAATTTCAATGATCTTTTCAACTAAAATCAAATATTTAAGATCTTTATCATCTACAGATTGTAAACTATTAATAATTTTAATGAATATTTTATTAATCTTATCAATATATTATCTAGGTAAATAATCCAATGCTTGATAATAAACTATAATAATTTCTCTTCTTGTTTCTATAACTTTAGAAGTACCAAAATGAGTAATCTCAAACTTCTTCCAAATATTTTTTGCAGATTCACAAGAAGAATTTTGGAAATAGAAATTACTTATCCTAGAACATAATAAAGTATTCCTTACATGATGATTTAGTTGATATTAAATCTTATCTTGATTTGTTAAAGTATAAATTTATTTATTATGTATTTAATAATTCCCAATAAGCATAAAAAGTTATCTACACCTGTGTTAATAAAAAGGTTTTCATTATACCTCATCGATATTCATAATCATCCCCATCAAAAATTAGTGGTCTACTAGGATTAAGATTATCAAGAGTTATGACATTTAAACATTCCATCTCTATAAAAAAAGAAAAATACACTTTCTATAAAATACATTTTAGTGTAAAATAGTTTAAAAAGAACCTATAAACAATATTTTATAACAAAAGTTATTAAACTTTAGAAACATTCTTAAAATTAAAAAAAGTAAAAAATATGATGTTAAGTAGTAGAACCTCCTCTAATACTAATTACAAGATATAAGTGTATATCAATGTCTACAAGAGATGGTTGAATTGTAGTTTAAAATCTTAAGGTAACTAAAAACAAAAATCACTTAATTAATATTTATCCAACTCAGATATTGTCCAATTTTTAAATTTTCAATATCATCGACATATATTGTACAAGATATTAGAATTTAGTAAAGTTATAAGATTCACAAATTTCTAAACAAATGTATAGTAGAAATAATAAACTTATAGAAACAAGTAAAAGAAAATTATAAATCACAAGAAAGAATTATTTACAAAAATATTTATAAAATATTTATACTCTTTAACCTTAAGAGTTAAGGAAGTCACAAATCCTTACTTTGGGTATCCCTATTTTTTAACCTAACTGTAAGGTCTTTATTTCTACAAACAAAAATCCCTTGGTCACAATGATCAGAATCTATGTCTTCCTATCCCCAGAAGACCTCGATGATCCAGATCAAAATCAATAATTTTCTTATCCCTATAATCCCTTGATCTAAACAAAAATCAGACACAATGATTACAAATGAAAAAGGTTCTAAGGAATTTACAATCCTCAATTAAATTCCTTAGAAGAAAACCCTCTAAAGATTTACAAATAGTAAGTAACGAGATGTTACATTAGAGTAAGATTTAAATGGTTTGAGTCACAAAATAATATACTCTCATCTCCTCAAATTCACCTCTATTTATAGTCATATCTCTAACTGTCATATTCCATGATTCTTGGAGTTGGCTGTAATGGCCTCAGATGATCTCCATCTTGAAAAATAATCATGTTTTGTACATCTTTATTCGATTTCATTTTGATAGCATCATCATAAAGTTGTAAAATTATTCCATCTGGTAGTAATAATTCTTAACATCCATTTAAAATATTTATTATTCCGATGGAATAAATTCTTTTAAGTTTAATAGGTCAAAACTACATTATTCTATACCAGACTTGGTTAGTCCGATGGACTAAACTCAATTAGTATGATGAAATGGACTTTGTTAATCAGATGGACTGGACTTTTTTATTCTAAAGGATTGTAATTCATTAGTATGATATAATGGGCTTAGTGTAGAAATTTTATATTCTTTAGTTTTAAAATATTTCTACATCCGGTGGAATAAATATTTTTCTACAAAAAAATCTAAAAGACTTGGTAAATATAAAGTTAGTAAAACATAGTTTTCAGGAAGCTCTTTTTTTATTTTAAAAACCATGGTTTGAAAGTATAGAAAGTAAAAAAAAATTACTCAACAATAAGCACTTGAACCTAAATCACACCATCTAAAAATTAATTATATCAATTATAATTAATTATAAAAATTATTCCCAATATGAATAATTGCATAATTACTCACTGGTCAACCTCACCCGCCAAAACAGTGATCAACCTCACGAAAAAGGTCCATGGAATGATCCTAACTCCATTCCATAAAAATAACTAAAAATAACATTGATTAGTTAACCAATTTAATTTAATTTTAATCCAAAACTTTAAATAAAACTATGGCACAATATACCTCAAGCATAACGATGAACAATAGCTTAATCACATCCTCTCAGGTCCTTCTATACGAGCCACATATGAAACCCCCAAAATAAAGACCTATTTATACCATGTTACTATAAAAACCATCATAAACTCTAAAACAAAAAGGACCAATGTTAGAAGAAAATAAAATAAAAGAGTAATGGAGGAAAGAGGAGGAAGGAATATACCTTGACTCACTAAAGAATGGAAATAAATCTCCCCAAAACAGAGAGGATTGGAAGGGAGAAAGGGGGGAGGATTGTCCCACCATTGCACATGATAGGTTGGGGTAAAAAGGTGTTTTGGGTTAAAATATCATTGGGGTAAAATCATAAATAGTCAATTTTAATGATCTTTATGATTTTTCAACATGTTTTACCAAACCATGCGTCAATCATGTGGTAGGAACTATCCAAGAAAACCTTCATTGCATGGTTTGGACACATGATTTTCCAACCAAGTAACAATCATGAAACCTCAATTATCCAAGAAATTTCACTCTATGATTTTCCCACATGGTTTTCCAAACCATGTTCCAAATTTGAAAATTTCCTATTCAACTAAAATTGCAGGTCCCTCACATTTTTTCTGCAACCGTGTGAAAACCCTACACCATACCCCAGAACTAAACCAAGTCACACAGTAACCATTATATTTTTCATTTTTTCCTTTAAACCATGTTCCAACCATGTACATAAACAATGTTATTTAGAAAATTAATTGAAATTCACCCCACACTAAAGGTGTTGTGTGATTTACCCTAAATTTTGAACACCAAACTATGTACTCTAGGTAGAATTCTCCAAAAAGAATCAAAATTAAACTTGAAGATCTCGAGACTCATTTTAGTATCCGAGGTGCCTTTTGAACCTCAAAACATATCCAAAAAAAGTATCTTTAAGATGATATAACTCTCATATCATTGATCTGAATCCTATTTTTAAAAATAGACCCTTCTCTATATTTCCAAAAAAACAAATTTCCCTTGAAATTCATAACACACAAAAGAGTAGGGTTTTACAAAATCCCAAACATAATAATTATCATCCTTTAGAAGCATAAAAAATCTTTCAAACATAGGAACCAACCAATATTAGTCATTAGTTCACACTCAACTTGCTGTGCTCCATCTCTGAATGTTGATTGTGCTTCCGCTGCGCAACTTTGAACACAAGGCCAAAATGCACCAAATTCTCCCCAAAACCCAGTCCAATCCTCGAACCAACTCAATTTCATCCCAAAGTACTCTCTTTATATAGCTTATAACTCACCACATCCTTTCCCACACAAAACACAAGTCGGTCCACCTATGGCTAACTTCTTTTGAAACCATTCAACTGCATCGCTAACGCATCATCACACCATTGTATCACCTAATCATGATACCTTAACACATATGAAATAACAAAACCATTAAAACAATTACACTAAATTATGAACTTGACTTTCAGTTTAATTCTATGATTGGGTCCCTAACTCATCTATTCATAACCACTCTCTTTCCATTAGCATCGATGAATCCCAAATCTGACTCATACTCAAATTCTATCAATTCACCCTAAGTATTTCACTAATATATGAACTACATCCAATACGTCACCCAAATCCTGATTTATTCTAACAATGCACCATCATATCCCTATTTTTGCAACCATCCATCAATCGATACAACACTCCCCACCATTGGATTATCATCATAATTTCCCCACAAAACCAAAATGGATGGCCTCCACAGGACACACTCTATTAATTACCAAAAGTAATGGTAGGAGTTGGGTACTCCATACAACCCAAGAACCATATCACTACTCCAATAATGAAGTTCCAAGATTATTCCCAACTATACCCATCAATCATAAAATTATAAAACACTGTGATAAATCCATCTCTTTTCTTATAGTGCTCCCCACCATAAGACTCCATTACATAAATGATTCCAATTAATAGTGCTCCCCATAATAGGAATCATATTTCAAAACCTAAATCAACTAGTCTCGACCATGTACCATATCAAAACAAGAAATTGGATACTCAAGCATGGTATAATACATCCACCTCATGTGATATCTATACGCGAATCCCTCAAAACAAACAAGGCATAACTGCCAAATGAACGAGTCAAGAGCCTCGTTCACACCCACTAAACAACTGATAAAATAGAAAATTGGCCTACAAAATCACTAATTTCTATATGCATGCCTCATTAATCAATTAAAACACACCCTCCTACCTCACTTGGCAGTGTCCCAAAAAATATGAAATATCAACCAAACACACAATTCAAGATTTCATTTCACCCCAGTCGATCATAAATAAAATCAACAGTCGGTTCACCCTCATGGTCATGTATAATAAAATCAAAAATGGTATAATGACTTTGATTTTCCATATATTATTTCTGAATATTGTATAGATAATTTTCAAAACTGGGCGCTGAGACAAAATGTGAATCTGAGGCTTGGTGTGCCCAGAATAAATGTTTGAAATATATTAAATACATTAAATAGCACACATGTGTTGTTTTCTTGAAAATTGTACTATCATATAAATGGGTGCCCAGATCAAAAATTTGAGTGCACTGTTGAGTTCAAAATGTGAGGTTTACCCTAGGTGCAACTTAACTTTAATCGATGCGGGTCATTTGTGTAAAAGATGTTGTGGGCATAAAATGAATAAAATAATTAATTAAATTATTTTATTTTATTTATTGACATAGATACATAGTAAACTAATTATCTTTATTTAAATACATTCTTATGAAAAAATTACAGGGTTATCCACATAACCTTGAAAATCTTTATAGGGCCTTGGAGAGTGTGGATCAAATTTCTATTGGTGAATGATGGCTAGATCGATGATTGACAACCGAAATAGAATGGAATCGAAGGATATATCAAATGAATATGAAATTACATCATTATTTATCAGTTCTTGATCCAAATCAAGGTAGTGTGGTTGTTTTTTTTCTTCCTCAATATTTTTCCCTATGATGAACACAGATCAATCGACCAATAGATTGATCTGTGGATCATGCGTATTTGAGGGATGGTTTTATTTTGGGGTGATTTTGGGAGAATTAATTTGAATGGTTGATTTAATCATTATTATTCTCATGGAAACTAATTGAGATAAATGTGAACATCAATCGATATTCGTTCCTCTCTTTTGTTCTTGTTATTTTCTCCCTTGGTTCTTCGTTCACCATGGGCGTTCTTCGTTAGGCCTAAGGTTTGACATCTCCAGATCAATTGATTTTTTTCACACCTTTTTCTTGGCTTGGTGATCTGATATTATATATCTAGGATCATAATGACACAATGTCGGTGTGACTATGGAGAAAAAAGTGAATCATATGACATAGGTACTTGATTTTAATGTTCTTAGGTGCACAATAAAGAATGACGATGATATAATTTTCTAAGAGGATCTAAGGTCTGAATCTATTGATTCATAGATGGAATGACTCTTTGATGCTTGATATACATTTTTTAACAATGTGATCATTGGATAAAAGGCTAAAGCAACGGTTGGGACGCATGGAGCCAGATCTGGATTTTTGGAAAAATTTGTGTTACACAGTGTGTAATCCATATCTACACGTCATGTGGGTACCCCTTTGCGGTGGATAGGGTTTCAGGAGAAACTGACATATCACACATAATGTGACCCTATAGCATGGCATGTCATCTCTTCCTAGAGACTCAGCATGTAACTCAGAGGGGACATGAACAAAGGTTGGAGTACGCAGGATGGAGCACATTATGTACTCCCCCACACAGAAATGGATTGGACCAAGTACACAGGTTAAGCCAGGTACCAATACATGGGTAGTCTACACAGGTAGCCTACACATTATGTACTTCTACACGGACATGGGAAAGAGACACGTTTCATTTACACAAGCAGAGCTCAGGGTTAAGGGACATGACATGTGACCCCTACTACACTATGTGTACCTTTTTATACACGAATTGGAGCCCTTGTCCATCATATCTTGAATAAGTTTTGTTCAGGTGTGTTCCCCTTATCCTTTCTATGAGGTTTGTTATGGAATCTTCATCTACTCTTAGGAATATGATCCTTTCAGTAGGACTTCTTGGATAGAGTCACTGGAATCCCTCCCCGAGGCCTAGAGTGAGATCTTATATTCATCTTTATACACTAGGTGGAGTTATTGGTATCATAATGAACAACACTACACAAGATCTGATCTTATACTTATCATATTAATCTATATTGAGTTGTTGGCATCAACCCATGGCCTTGGGAGTGATCCTCATCTGTTTATCATTTTCTCTTCAGACCTTCGACATGTACTTCTAATTATGACACCTGATAAGAACTACCTCCCTAATGGATTTTGTAACATCCCACCTCTCCTCATTATCTTGAGTAGAAGTGAAATTTCTACTTTTCCTTAAGAGACATCCCCAAGGCGCCAAAGGTTAACAATAAATTTTGATGGATTCAATGCAATTGGGGGATGGTTTTCCCTTAGAAAATAAAACAAATATAACCAAACATACCATAACCAAACCCACTACATGGTGCATGATATCAGTGTAAAACAACTTAGAGTAATATCATTAATATCGAAACTAAACCAAAACAAAGTTCCATAGAAGAAGACTACAACCATCAAAGTACAAAGTGGAAGACAAAACCAACAAACCCCAAAGACTCCAAAGACATAGCTCCATCGCTCTAAAAATGCTCCATACTAAAACTCCACAATATAGACCAAGTATCATGAAGCACCACTAAAGAAGTTTAATACTTTAACTTTGGTTATTTCCTGATAAAAAATATCTATAAAATCACTAAATTTACAAATAAGTGGTGAGTAATGAAACTCGGTAGGTTTTCCCCAAATGACTTCCATACTCATGCCACTAGAATACAACATGTTATCAAATTTATATAAAAAAATTATATAAAAAAATTAAAACAATTTATATCAAATCCAATAATTTTAACACCCAAAAAATTCCATGCTAAAATAGCTTCCAAGGAAAATCAAAAAAGCAATACTTTAAACCATTTCACATTCCTTTTTTGGAATACCCATTCTATGATTCAAAAATACACCCACACATGCATGCATCACTAAAAGTTCTATACTCATGAGAGGTTTATCATCCATCCACTAAATCATTAATAAGTGGTCAATATTTTTGTTCCCCAATAACACACACCCCTTATCTAGGGTCATGTCCCTTTTTACCCCAATGGTACATGCCCCTTATTCAGGGTCATGTAGAAAGCATGAAATCACAAAAACCCATGTATGTCAAAACCATTTCAAATAAACTATTTCAATCCATTTTAATAAAATAATTCTTGTATTTAAAACCTTTTAAACAAAACCATATTTTCCATGAAACAAACAAACAACCATTTATAAAATTATTCAACAAATTAATTTGTACAACAATTCCACAATTCCACAAAATACTCAAAGCATCACTAAAGAGGTTTATACCATGCTTTTCACGTCAATTTCATAATCAAATTCAAGAAATTAAAAAAAACTAAGCCTTCAAGTTATAGTAAGAGAAGTCAAGAGTAAATCCAACTACCTCGGGAATAATGGAAAATTGAATAATGGAATGAAAACACCCACAAAATTGGGTTAAATCTCCAAAAACTCACCTTAGATCTCTTCTAATAACATCAATAAGGCCAAATCTAACAATGATTGGCATTAACCACCTTAGATCTATCTATAGTGGAATATATATAAGAAACTGAGAGAGGGAAGAAAGTAGATCTAAGAAAAACCATGAAAAAATACCACAAACAAGGACTTACCAAGGGAATCAGGATTCAACGCACCAATAAATGCCTCTGGATCACTTTTGATTTGATGGGGAAAGGTTCTAAAGCCTTTGTGAGGAATAATTTTCAAGTTAGGGCCTAAATGGAGGGAAAACTAGGGGTTTAGAGTTAATCCCAACCTATATCCACTTTTTTATGATCTATTTTTTAAACCATGCATGGTTAGTTACACGATTAGGAAAACTATGTGCTAACCCTGTGCCAGTCTCTTCCTCAAGGGGCACTTTGCACGGTTGGATTACATGGTTAGAAAAATGTATAACAACCATAAAAAATCCCTATGTACTACTTTGTATGGTTTCTTATGGGTGGTCACATGGTTTTTCCAAACTATGCGCCTTCCCATTAGCCCTTATCTCACTATGCATAGTTTCCTATAGGAGTTGTACGATTTTCACTAACTGTGCACCAACTGCACACCTTTAAAAAATCCCCAAAAACATTCCAAAATTATTCAAAACACTCCCAAACTTCACCCAAACTCTTTAAATACTTAAAAATTATAAATAAAGGGTTACTTACTTGAAACTAGGGGTGCCACATTCACCCTACCATTGGTTTTTCCATTCTTAGAAAGAAGACAACCATCATTGCTCTAAAAGAGTTCTGGTCATTGCTCGATTATTTCCTTTTACCATTCCCAAGTATCTTCCTGAATCTAACCATGTTTCCACAAAACCCACACAAGACCAGTGTTTTTTCCATGAAAGAATTTCTCTTACCTATCTACTATCTACTAGCACATTCACCAATGAAGCATCTGGCTCTAGGTCAATGTGATACTATAAAATCACATAGTCAGGATCAGGTTGATACTTTTTCAACTGAGATACATGAAACAAATTATACACTACATTGAATCATGGGGAAAATACAAATGATATGCCACCTCACCAACCTGTTCAATTGTCTAAAAAAGGCCTATGTATTGAGGAGATAACTTTCCATGCTTCCCAAAATGACGATTCCCAAGCCTTGGAGAGATCCTCTAAAACACATGATCACTCACCTTAAATGAAAAAGAACATAGATGATGATATGACTATGATTTCTAATGAATCTAAGGCATCTCCATATGTTTACTGACTAACTGAATCTTCTACATTGTCTCTTAGACAAGGCTCAGCCCAACCAGTGAAGTCTCACCTATTTCCACCCAACAAAGAAGAGAACAACAAGGATGCCTATATAATGATTCAAAAGTATCCATATATATTGAGGCTTGATAAATATTTTTATATGAGAAACTCCACTAAAGATACGTTCTCTTCCCATGAGCCACCAAAATCCATTACATAAGCCTAAAGCATGTATTCCAACATTTGTATCATTCGTTCAGATTATTCATCCATCTAAGGATGATACGTTGTACTCATGGTCAACTGAGTCCCAAGGGCTTGTTTTAAGGACTTCTTGAAATGAGAAGTAAACATCAAGTCTCACTATAAAAACAAGTACACCATGTCTCTTTACCATTTCTCAGATATAGATTTTTGAAAATTCCTCCTCTATATGAGATTTATAAATAGGGTTGAAATGAGATAACTTTGTGATGTGATCCATTATCAGCCGTATGGAATCATCTTTCCAAATAATTATTAGGATACTTGTTACAAAATTCATTGTTATCTACTCCCATTTCCAAAATTTGATGGGTAAATACTACAAAATACCTATTGGTCACTGATGATCTGCCTTAACCTACTGAAAATTTAAGCATCTTGAAAAAAAATAAACCTCTTCCTTTTCATATTGAGCCACCAAAACTATGCCTTCAAGGCCTTATAAATATTCTATATTACAAGATGAAAATACCATATTGAATTTTGGTAAGCATGAAGAATTTCTTCCTAACAATACATAGGTACGACAATCCAATTTATAAACCACAACACTGAACTCTCATCCATCCTTCATCCCTCAATGGTCTCCCCACCATTGATTTTTGACCATATCTCAACACATTCTAAATTGGATTCTTGTGCCTCCTTAACTGTATCGATTAAATCAGGAATGAACTAAATATGAAATAAAAAAGTAAAACTCACCTCAGTATTTACATTCCAAGTGCATGTTGGCTGGGACCAACATCAACTGCCACTCATCTGAAGCTTCTTTTTTCAATTGAGCATACAAATTTCTGGTTAATGAATCTGCCATCAAATTTCCTTTACCTGATTTATAAATTAAGTAAAATTCAAACATTCGGATATACTCCATCCATATAATTTTTCTCATATTCAATTCCATTTGTGAGAAAATATGTTTCATGCTCTTATGATTTGTAAACACTGTAAATTTCTTACCAAAGTAATGATGTCATGTCTTCAAAGCATGGACTATGGTAGTTAACTCCAAATTGTATGTTGGGTAGTTATTATTATTAAACTATAACTTTCTTGATCCATAAGCAACAACATGGTCTCCATGCTTGAGAACACATCCCAACCCAAATCCTTAATCATCACAATACACCACATACCCTTATCCTGGTTCTAGAAAAATCAAGATTGGTGCTGATGTAAGGAGAATTTTCTACTCTTGAAAAGACTTCTAAAATTACTCATTCCATTGTAATAAAACATTATTCCTTTTAAAAGATATCATAGGTGATTCTAGTCATGAAAAATCATGAACAAATCATCGGTAATAACCCACTAGACAATGCATATCTCGATGACATTATTTGGTGGTTTACAAGAGATAGCATCTTCTATATTTTCAAAATACATAAAAAAAACTATTTTCAAAGATTTAATGGATAAGTAAATGTACCTATTATATCCAAAAAAACACACTTTTATAGTTTGTAATAAAGATGAAGATCTTATAAGATTCCCAACACTACTGCTAAGTATTTCTCATGCTCAGCCCTTGCCCTTGAATACACCAATATATCATCCACAAACACTACCACAAAAGAATACATATATCTCTAAAAAATATGATTCATAAATTCTATAAAAACCAATGGTTCATTTGTAATATGAAAAGTAATTACCATATATTGAAAATGTCCATATCTACTCCTAAAAGTTGTCTTTGGAATATCCTCCTTCTGAACCTACAATTAGTGATAACCTGATTGCAAGTCAATCTTAGAGGACTACTGAAATCCCCTTAATTAGTCGAATAGGTCATAAATGTGAGTAATTGGATACCTGTTATTTATCATAACTTGATTAAGTTTATGATAATCAACACACAACTGAAGAGTTACATCTTCCTTTTTGACATACAAGATTGGTGCTACCCATAGAGATGTATGTGGCTGAATGAAACCTTTGTTTTCTATCTCTTCCAACTGCACATTCAGCTCCCTTAATTATATTAGTTTAATATGATAAGATATAAGGTAGATATTATGGGTCCTTGGAAGGAGATCAATCGTAAAATCCATATATCTAATGGGTAGAAATATTGATAAATTTTCATGAAAAACATTTGGAAACTAATCAACAATCACTGGAAAACTTCTATTTTTGATCTCTTCCACCGATTCCAAATTCAATTCTTCAAACTAGTATGAGATTATTCCAACTTCTAGTTCCAACAAGCTCATTTCACTTTCCTTTACATTCCATTCTCCTCTAAAGAGATGCTTAACGCCATCATCAGTTGTAAAACTAACCTGTCAGGTATAACAGTCGATGTAATCCTTGAACATAGTACACCAATCCAAACCTAATATTATGTTATAGACATCCATTTCAAAAACATATAAATCCCATATCATCTCATCTCCATCAATATTTATTGAACATGCTTTACACATAAAGGATCATCATTCTCTTTGGCCAAGAGGAGTTTGAAGTTTTAACATAGAAGCCATCATATCAACACTCAATCACATCAAATCAACAATATGATAATCAATAAAAGAATGGGATGCAACCATATCAAACAAAGATTTCATAAGGGTTGAATTCAAAAGAGTCATATCTCACATGTTTGATGGTCCAGACTGATCATCCACAATAACTTGTTCAGCTCCATACAACTACTTACTCACTGCACTTTGTTTCTTATTACCTTGTTGAGATTTCCCTTGATGATGAGTCATGGTATTCCTATAATCACAATGTATATCTCTATTCAAATTATGAGTATTGTTCTGCTACCCTAATCTTGTCGAAGCATATGACATCTATGACACATGAGAAGTGTCTCAAACATCTGACCTTGGAGCACTGTGACAATAGCACTGAAGATTCCCAATATGATTGAAATTGTGTCATGATCTGTGAGGTTTCATACACTCTCACTTTATGTGGTTAAATAAACCACATTAAAAATAGCCTTCTTTTCTTTTGGTTCTTAGAGGAAGATTAATTGATCCATCCGTCTAATTTTGAGTCATCCTCGTACTTTGGAAATAGGTTTCCCTATTCTTCTTTCTCACAACATTAGAGTTCCCATCATTTCCCATATTTATTAACATGATCCCACCACACATATATCCTAATATGTCCCTTTGTACCACCATCTCTCTATTGACCATTTCTGTATAATCTATTATAAAAATCACAACAATATTTGAGAGAATCTCCTACCTCAGACCTAATTCAAAAATTTGTGCCTTAAAGGATACACTTGCTTCAACTTCAAGTGAAAATTACACTAAATTCATGAATTTAGCTATGTACTCTATCATTGTGATTCTATCCTATTTCAAGCTGAATAAATTCATTATTCTTGAAATCCTGAACATATGTGGATTGAATTATTTCTTGAAAAATTCCTCAAAATCCTCTCATGTTAGGCCTTGGTCTAATTTAGCTTGAAATATTGAATCCCACCATTAGCATGAAAAATCCTCCATCATATACATTTTCATCTTGAATTTCATCTCTGATGGTGTGACAGGGAAATTGAATATATGATTCATCCTATTCAGCCACATCTCTACCTTCTCTTTTTCCAAATCACCCTAAAATATGAGTGGATTCTATTTTTATAACTGGACAGAATGATCCAATTTCCTTGGTTTATCCCTCATATTACCTCTATCCATATCTTGAAAAGAATGGACTATACTCTAAACTAGTTGTTTCACCTATGGCTCAGGTGCAACCACATTCTCAGCAGCTTCCTCTAGTTGGTTTCTATAATGCTTACCGAGTTCCATTTTCTATAAACACAAAAAATTCCATAAGACACAATCTATATAAATTTAAGTCTTAACAATTTAAAATTCTACCAAATTACACATTTCAAAACAAATCTTTCCAGAATTCAATATTTTCCATGTTCAACCATTTTTTAAAATTTCACCATGCTTTTTAAAATCACACTATTTTTAAAATAAATATTTCATATCTTTTAAAAATATCACATTTTAAATAACTTTAAAAAATTTGAAAAATCACACTTTTGTACCAAATCATATATCACTGCTCAAAATAAAATATGAACTCCTAGTGAAAAGTCATTTTTAAAATGCATGTCATGCTCATCTCATTGGCTAAACTCATGACAATGATATTACAAATCATATAAGTGTCCCCAAAACACTTATGTACCCAAATACCTAGTAACTTAAATTTTAATATAAAAAGTTTAGGTACATCTTTTTATGATCTACATTTAAATTCTCAACAATCCTACTCCTTTTTATCAGCCCAATATAGGGAATATACTAGAATGAATTTCAACTCCAAGACCAATAAAAATGATGACCAAGTTAAAGACCAACCAATAATAATACTACTTGCAATTCAAGGACCAAACCTAGATCTCATACTATTTGTAACATCCCACCCCTCCTCATTGGCTTGAGTTAAAAGCGGAATTGCTACTTGGACTTAAATGACATTCCTAGGGCTCCAAAGGCTGGAAATAAATGTTGAGGGATTCAATGCAATTTGGGGATGATTTTCCCTTTGGAAATAAAAAAAAATCATAACCAAACATACCATAACCAAACCCACTACATGATTCATGATAAAAATGTAATAAAACTCATATTAATATCATTGATATCAAGAATAAATCATAATAGGGTACCACAGATGAAGACTACAACCATTAGAGTACAAAGTGGAAGAAAAAACCACAAAACCCAAAGACTCCAAAGACATCACTCCATCACTCCAAAAATTCTCCATTCTACAACTCCACAATATAGTTTAAGTATCACTAAGTACCACTAAATAAGTGTGATACTTTACCTTATCCTATCTCCTAATAAAAAAATATCTGCAAAAGCACCAAAGTGTCAAAGTAGGGTGAGTAATGAAACTCAGTAGGTTTTCCCCAAAAGACTTCTCTACTCATGTCACTAGGATAGAACCTGTTATCCCATTTATATAAAATAATTTATATAAACAATTTAAAATAGTTTATATCAAATCCAAGTAGTTTAACACCAAAATATTTTTTCATACAAAAATATTTTCTAAGTAAAAGAAACCAAACAATAATTTAAACCATTTCAAATTCCTTTTGGCATACCCATTTCATGATTTAAAAATACACCCACACATGTATGATTCACTGATAGCTCCATACTCATGAGAGGTTTCTCATACATCCACTAATTTTTCACTAAGTTTCCAATCTCCTTGTACCCCAATGACACATTCCCCTTATCCAGGGTCATGTCCCTTTATACCCCAATGGTGCATGCCCCTTATTCAGGGTCACGTCGAAACCATGAAATCACAAGAACCCATGTATGCCATAACCATTTCAAATCAACTGTTCCAATATATTTTAATAAAACCATTATTTTATTGAAAATCATTAAAAAAACCATATTTTCATGAATCAAATGAACAACCATTTTAAAATCATTCAACAAAGCACTTTTGAAAACAATTCCATAATTCCAAAAAATACTCAAACCATCACTAAAGAGGTTTATACCATGATTTTCAAAAAAAATCAGAATAAAATTCACTCAATTAAAACAATTTGAAATTAATCCTTTAATTTCTAATAAGAGGAGTCTTTAGTGAAGCTACCTACCTCAGGAATAATGGAGAAAATGAAGAATGACATGAAAAATCCCATAAAACTGGGTTGAATCTCTAAAAATATGCCTTAGATCTCTTCCCCTAATATCAAAAAGGCTAAATATAACCATTATTGGCATCAACCACTTTACATATATCCACAATTGACTAGATCTAAGAAAACTAGAGAGGGAATATAGTATATCTAAGAAAAACCATGAAAAACGCCATAAATGAGGACTTTCTAAGGGAATCGAGCTTTAACGCACCAAAAAACTCCTCCAGATCACTTATGATTTGATGGGTAAAGGTTTCATAGCCTTTGGGAGGAAGAATTTTTGAGTTAGGGCTGAAATGGAAGAAAAAAATAGGTTAAAAGTTAATCCCAACCTAGATCCACTTTTTAAGGATCTAGTTTATAAATTGTGCACAGTTGGTCATGCGGTTAGGCAAACCATGCACTAACCATGTTCTAGCCTCTACCTCAAGGGGAACCTTTCATGGTTAACCTGCATGGTTATACAACCCATGCAATAACCATGAAAAATCCATCTATCCCACTTTTCATAATTTCTCCTAGGTGGCCACATAGTTTGGCCAAATTGTACGCCTAACTATGCACCTTCCCATTGGCCTATGTATCACTGTGTATGGTTTCATATTGGATTTTCATGGTTTTCACTAACCATGCACCTTTAGAAAAGCCCCAAAAACATTCCAAATTTTTTCTAAACCCTTACATACTTAATAAATCATAAAGAAAGGGTTACTTACTTGAAACCGAAGGTGATACAGACATCATCAATGCTATCAATCTCAAGAGTGTGTCCTCTTAGATGAGTGATTTTTAGAATATTCAAGCTATAATTATAGGCTGGTAGACTGTGTGTCTTTTCTAAGTATATCTGGATATTCTTATTATATGTGTTGTAGACATATACTTGTGTAGAGTTGACTGTATTTTCTTTGTTATGTGCTTTTTGGTTTTGGGGTGTCCTATTGAGTATTGTTATACTCACCCCTGCATAAACTATTCCTGCATGTGTCCTATCTTTTGTAGACGATCAAACTTTTGATAGAATCCTAGATGGACCAGGGTCAGACGGTGCTTAGTGATACTAGACTGACTGAGGTGTGTTCCTGCGGCTTTTTGATAGCAGTCCTTGATACTTACTTTTAGGTTGGACTTGTGTTTCAAACTCTTTATGGTGGGATTGTATTTGGACATATTTACTTTACTTTACTTCATTTCATACACTAGTTGTGGGATTTAGATATATTCATTCATGGTTTTTTAGTTATTTTTAAATTTCATCATGGTATAGGACTGGAGATGTGTGTTTGTGTACAAGTACTTAGTTTATGGCCTCCCATGTCATTGATATGCCTACTCAACACTAGTCACCAGCCCCTATCCTATTAGAGGTGATCTTGGGAAGTTTCTTCATGGGCTCCATTAGGAAGGTTCCCGATAGAGTGGTATCAGAGCATTTGGTTCTACCTTAGGACCAGAGTTTATGAGATTGTTTTGGGGAAATGGTGTTAAGTATTTCAAGTTTAGCTTTCAATCCAGGGACTCCGGTGTTGGTGAGGATTCTGATGGATCCATACACTAGGAATCTAATCACCTACTTTTTGACTTGGTTTATAAGAACCCAGGTTGTAGGTAAAATAATTGTACATGCATCGTATTAGAATGGGTTGTGATTTCTATGTACTTCTTGAGTCAGCTCTCCAGATATACTCATTGACCATGGTACATCTTGTTTACTTTAAGGATGACTATGCAACATATTCCATCTTAGATTCAACATGATCATGAGGATTATCCCCTCAGTGATGAGGTTTTAATACAAGGACCAGTTCCTGAGGGGTTACCTCCAGGTGGTGCACCAGCTATACCCCTACATGTGGAGTAGCATGAGGAACCCACAACACCATCGGATGAGGTGTGAAGTATGAGTGAACTTTAAGAGTTTTAGTGACAGATAACCCTTTGGTTTTGAGGTGAGCCCAACCCATAGGCGTTTGAGGACTAGATTGAGGTAGTGGCCCAAGTTTTCTATCTAGTTAGGACACCAACAGATCAGATGGTGGTTCTTGCGGTGATCCTTCTTCACAGCTCATCATGGGCGATGGTGGGGTTTGGTGACCCAGTATTATGATGAGGTGACTCTAGCATGGTCATAGTTTGAGTGCCTTTTAAGAGAGTATTTCTCACCAGCTACGTTGAGGGTTGTATGTATCTAGGAGCTCCTATAGCCCTATTAGGGTGGCATGATATTAGCTGAGTATTCATCAAGGTTCACCACCTCTCAAGGTACTCAATGGATATGGTTTATGACTAGTTCTTCAGTACTTATAATTTCAATTGGGGTCTCCCTAGAGACATCTAATCTAGTGTTATCCCTTTATGAATTCCTACATATGCTAGGGTTCTATAGTGAGCTTTGGTGGTAGACAGTTTCTTGCTTGGGAAAATACAGCTAGTGGTTGCCGGTAGTAGGTAATCAGGAGTAGAGACCTCTATAGTAGGGATTTAATGTCAGTCTTAGGGACTGGGACATTCCATATGTTTTAGGAGGATGTTTGAAGATTGAGGATCTATGGTTCAGGGCTCACATGGTGGGTCCAGTCAGCCCAGAGAGAGGCAGTGTTACTCATGTGACGGTAAGGTACATCTTGCTTAAGATTGTTCGGCCCTCTTTAAAGCTGATAGAGATATTGTAGATGGTTCATCAAGGTAGAGCTAATGGTAGTAACAGATAGGTTTTCAAGGTGGTAGATGTTTAATATGATCTAGGAGAGCAGTATGTGGTGTTTGATGCTTTAACTTGTTACCACTACCACCCCCAAGTGGTCCACACCAGGCTTAGGGAGCTGGAGGACAGGGGTAGGGACAACTAAAGGTAGTCAAATATTACAACACATAGTATTTGAGAATGATTCAAGGTACGACCTATGTCTTTTATAATTTAGTTATAGTACTGATAGACACAAGTTTTAGTCATTCCTTTCTTGATACATACCTTGTATTAGACTTAGCGATTTCAGTTGAGCCCTTAGATCAACCCTTGTTCTAGGAGACTCCTACTAGTGAATACTCAGTGATCAAATACCTTTTCCGATAGTGTTACATGTCTCTTGGAGGAAATAATTTCTATTGGAATCTATTGGTATAAGCATCGAGGCCTTATGACCTCATTCTTAGTATGGATCGGTTATCTACAGTTCATGCCCAGATTGACTATTTTAGAAAAAGGATGTGGTGTGTCAACAGTGATGGAACTAGATTTTTCTTTATTGGTGACAAGGAAACCCAAGAAGTGTAGGATGGACTCTTGCATAGGATTTTGTAGCTGATTACTCATCAGTTGGCTAGACTAACCCTAATTGCAGTGTATGTTATGAGTTTCCAGTTTCCTGTAGTGGTGGAGGAGTATGAGGAATTCTTCCCTAAGTTTATTCAAGGTTTATCTCCCTATCAAGAGATATACTTTTTCATTGATCTACACCCCATGATGACACTGATATCTATGTCATCATATCAAATGGCTCCTCTAGATCTTCACAGGTTGAGGGTGTATATGGAGGACTTGTAGAGGAAGTGATTTTTTCGACCCAGTGTTTCACCCTGGGCAGCCCCAGTTTTTCTTACCAAGAAGAAAGATGGTAGCTTGAGGTTATTTGAGGAAAATCAGATCTTGAACCAAGTGATCGCGAAGAATAAGTATGTATTACTGAGGATCGATGACCTCTTTGATCAGTTGATATGAGAACGATGGTTCTTGAAATTTGAACTCATGTTAGGATATCACCAGTTTCGATTAAGAGATGAGGATATATTGAATATGGCATTCAGATCTTGCTAAGGTCACTATGAGTACATAGTGATTCCCTTTGGCATGAAGAAATCCCCAGCACTGTTCATGGGACTCATAAACTAGATATTTCAGTATTTCTTAGAGAAATTCATGGTATTCTGCATCAATGATATCATTGTGTACTCAACATCCAAGGAGGAGCATGTGAGACACTTCAGGATAGTTTTGAACATACTTTAAGGACACCATATTTATGGAATACTCTCAAAGTTATAGTTCTTGATTCAGGTGGTCCACTTTTTGGGATATATTATATCATCAGATGGATTGGCAGTGGACCCGGCCAAGTTTGAGGAAGTTTTATATTGGGAGACACCCAAGAGAATGATGGAGGTTCAGAGATTCTTTAGGTTGGAAAAAATATTACCAGAGATTCATAACTTATTTATTGATAGTATCATCACCCATGACAACTTTGACTCAAAAGGGGAATCCTTTCATGTGGACAGAGAGGTTCCAGCAGGCTTTTTAGTAGTTGAGGTATAGTTTGACAAGCACTCCCATCTTGAGATTGCCGATGGATAGTGTCGAGTACGTAGTGTTCTATGATGCATCAGTAACTAGGCTTGGTTGTGTTCTGATGTAGAGGAAACTGGTGATTTCATATGGTTCACATCAATTGAGACCACATGAGAAGAACTACAGGACCCATGATCTTGAGTTAGTAGTGATAGTCTTCATGCTAAATATGTGGAGGCACTACCTGATGGGAGAGTAGTTTAACATATACTTCGATCACAAGAGTCTCAAGTGCATCTTCTCTCAGAAGGATCTTAACTTGATATGGATCTGATGGATAGAGTTCCTCTAGGATTACAACTTCAAAATTGTTTATACTCTTGGTAAGGATAATTTGGTAATGATTCTCTCAGCATGAGATCTTTTTTACAGTTACTGAATGAGGCTTCGGAGTAGTTGGCCTCATTATAGTTATCCTTTGTGGATAAAGATGGAGAAGCTTACCTCCAGTCAATTTTTGTAACCCCTCTGCTCTTGCATTGATTCGGGGAGGCACAGCTAGAGAATACTGACTGTGAGACCCTATATACTCAGATATGCATAGGGAATGATCCTAATGGTATTTCTAAAGGTGGGGATCACGTCATTCTTTTTAGAGGGTGTGCAATGGTACCAGTAACATTTCAGGAGGAGTTTCTAATAGAATTTCATATTTCTCCTTTATTGGTACATCTAAGTGTGGAAAAGATATACTCGGACCTCTGACATTAGTTTTGGTGACCAAGTATGAAAAAAGGAGTTGTAGAGTTTGTCTCTCAATTCCTTATCAATAAGTGAAGGATGAACACCAATTTTCTACAGGTTTATATTAACCCCTTCATGTGTCATAATGGAAGTGCAGGTGGTATAGCCATATAATTTGTGATAGGTTTACCACATATATATAGGGGACATGATTCCATTTAGGTGATTATAGACCGACTCACCAAGTCAACCCACTTATTAGATATATGAGAACAGAGCTCAGTAGAGAGATTGGGATGCCTCTATGTTTAGGAGATAGTCTGACTCCATGGAGTTCCATAAATGATCATTTATGAACATGGTTCTCATTTCACATACCAATTCTGGAAGGGATTGTAGGATGCATTTGGGACTCAGTTACCCTTACACATAGCATTTCACCCCCAAACTGATGGTCAAACTAAGCTGACCATTCAGGTTATAGAGGACATGTTACGAGCTTGTATGTTGGAACTTGATCTTATTTGGGAGGATCACTTACCACTATTGGATTTTACGTACAACAAAAATTATCATTACACCATTGGTATGGAACCATTTGAGGCTTTGTACATGTGACCCTGCAGGTCACCACTTTGTTGGACTAACCTAGGAGAGTCATCACTTGTGGGCCCAAATTTGGTGTGAGACACTATCAAGAAAGTTCATACCATCTAAGAGAATATATATACTACACATGGCCATCATAAGTCTTATGCTAACAGATGACGAAGGCCCTTGGAGTTTGAGGAAGGAGACCATGTGTTTCTATGGGTTTCACCTCGATGTGGATTACAAAGGTTTGGCCTGAGCATAAAGTTATCTCCAATATTCATTGTCTCTTTCTAGATACTTTATAGAGTTTGTGAGGTGGAATTCCACTTAACTCTACCTCCATAGTTAGATCGGGTACACAGCGTCTTCCAAGTGTCACAGCTAAGGAGGCACATGCATGACCCGTCGCACATTATCGACTAGGTCGAACTAGACATCATGGATGGGGTGTCCTTTTATGAGTACCCAGTAAAGATTTAGGATCACTAGGAATGGATCCTTTATAGGAAATTGATTCCTTTAGTGTGTGTCTGGTGGAAGCATGTGAATCTCCAAGAGAGCATATGGGAGTGTGAGGCTCAGATTCGTGCTCAGTACCTACATATTTTTGAGTAGCCCTTGTTTTGGATTTTAGGGACATAAATCCCCAAGGTGGGGAGAATATAATGACTCATTTTTTCCATGTATTATTTTTAGATATTGTATGGATTATTTTTTAGACTAATAGATAAGATGGCGTGCGATTCTAAGGCCCGATATGCCCTAAATAAATGTTTGAAATATATTAAATATATTAAATAGAATGTGCATGTAGTTTTCCTAAAAAAGTGTAATATATTCTAAATGGGTTCCAAAATCATAAATCTAAGTGTACCGTTGAGTTCAGAACATGAGTTTTACCCTAGGTGCAACTTAACTTTAGTCGGTGTGGTTCATTTGTGTAAAAGTCATCGCAGGTGTAAATGAGTAAAATAATTAATTAAGTTATTTAATTTTTTTGTTGACATAGTGATGTAGTGACCTAATTCCATTTATTTAAATACATTCTTATGGAAATAATTTAGGGTTAGCTGTATAACCCTACAAATCGTTAGTGGGACTTAGAGAGCATGAATCGAATTTCTATTGGCGAACGACGGTCGGGTCAAGGATCGATGACCGAAATAGGATGGAATTGAAGGATATTACCAATGACTATGAAACCACATCATTATTCATTATTTATTGATACAAATCAAGGTAGGGTGGTTTTTTTTTAAATTATTCCACGTTATTTATTCCTATGATGAACATGGATCAATCGACCAATGGATTGATCTGTGGATCGTGTGTATTTGTGGGATGGGTTTATTACTAGATGATTTTTGGATAATTACTTTGAATGGTTGATTTATTCATTTTTATTCTCATGGAAATGAATCCAGATCAACATGATCATTGATTGAGGTTTGTTCCACTCTTTTGTTCTTGGGCTTTTTTCCCCCAGTTCTTCGTTCACCATGGGCATTCTTCGTTTGGCCTATGGTTCGACATATCCGAATCAATATATTGTTACAGACCTATTTCTTGGTACAAAAATTTGATATCATTGATCTAGGATCAGCATGACATGAAAGTGGTTCAACGATGGATATGTAAGCGAATCAGACAACATAAGTATCTGATTTTCATGTTCTTTGGCACGCAATGAAGAATGATGATGATCTTATTTTCTGAGTAGATCAAAGTCCCAAATCATATTGATATGGTGATGGAATGACTCAACGAGATTTGATCTATATTTTTGTGGCAAAGAAATCACCAGATCAAAGGCTAGAGTAATGGCCTAGACAAATGGAGCCAAATCTAGATTTCTGAAAAAACCCATGTTGCACGGTGTGAAATATGAATCTACACACTGTGTGGGGAACCCTTTTCAAAATTTAGGGTTTTGGGAAAAACTTAAGTATCACATGACATGTGACCCTATCACACGGTGTGTCATATCTACCTGGAGACTTTGCGTGTAACTCAGAGGGGACACAGACATGGGTTAGAGTACACGGGTTGGAGCACGCCATGTACTCCCCGACACAGACATGTCTGGGACCAAGTATAAGGGCTGAGTCATGTATTATTACATGGAAAAACTATATGGGAATCCTACACACCATGTACTTCTACACAAAAACGGGCAAGAGACATGGGTTGTTTACATGGGAAGAACCTAGGGTTAAGGGACACGGCGTATGACCCCAACTACACGTTGTATACCTTTTTATACATGGATTAGAGCACTTGTCCTCTGTGTCTTGGAAAATTTTCATTAGGGTATGTTCCCCTTATCATTTCCTAGAAGATTGGTATAGAATCATCTCATACTCTTAGGACTACGATCCCTTCAATGGGAATTCTTGTATAGAGTCGTTGGAATCCCTCCAAGAGGCTTGGAGTGAGATCCTCTATTCATATTCATGCCCTAGGTGGAGTTTTTTATATCTTGGTGAACGACACTACACAGGTATTGATCCTATACATAGTGGGTTAATCCAGATTGAGTTGTTGGTATCACCCCATGGACTTGGGAGTGATCCTCATTTGTGTATTGTTTTCTATTCAAACCTTCAATGTGTACTTCTAATGACAAGACCTAGAGAGCAATACCACTCGAATGGACACCATCAGTGCTATCAGTATCAGAATTGTGACCTCCCAGATGAGTGCTTTGTATAATCTTTAAGGTAGAATCCTAGGTTGGTATAATACGGTTGTGTCTTGCCTCTTAATTGTGTTCCTTTTCTGATTATATCTATATTTTCTTATTATATGTGTTATAGAGATATACCTATGTAAAGATGATTGTATTTCCTTTTTTATATTTTTTGTGGTGTCGGGGTGTCCTAATGAGTATTTTTATACTCACTCATGCACGGTATTTGTCTGCACATGTCGTGTCTTGTGCAGAAGATTGACCTTTTGAAAGATTCCTAGATGGACTAGGGCCATACCATGCTTAGTGAGACCGGACAAACTGAGGTTTGTTCCTATGCATTTTTTAAAGCATTCCCTAGTACTTACTTTTAGGTTGTACTTGTATTTCAGACACTTTTTGGTGGTCTTTTACTTGGTTGTGTTCACTTTACTTCCTATCGTACTCTAGTTGTGTGATTTAGATGTATTCATGCATATTTGTTCAATTGTTTTACATTTCAGCATGGTATAGGCTTGGATATGTGTGTGTGCGTATAGGTACTTAGGTTATGGACCCCCCATGTCAGTGATATGCCTACTCGATGCTATTTTCTAGACCTTGGCTTATTGAAGGTTGGATTGGGGAGTAAAGGCACGGGCCCCAATGGGACGGGTCATGAAAAACAAATTCACCACCGATCAAGCATAATAAAATCAAAACATACTGGTTCTCCCTTATCCAATCATAAGAAAACCACATATATTGATTCGACCCTAATAGAGCATAAGAAAAACCAAGTGTAGCAAGCTACATAGGAATTAGTTGCCTACTTTAAAACCCATTGAAAATCATATTTAAATAAACCAAAACTCATTTGAGTTTTCAAAATATCCCTTGGCATATAAGTATTTTTCACCAAAAACCAAATTCACAAAAACCCCCTACCTAGTCAATCTATTTTCCTAAAATCAATCCCATTTCCAAAATCTATTTTGAAATCAAATTTTAAAACCTATGTGAAATCCAGTTTCCAAAACCCATTTTCCTTACTTTTCCTAAAATATTAAAGTCACAAACCATTTCAAAATCATTGGATCTTAAAGTTAGTTCATGTAAAACTGACTTATAAAACCATTTCATTCACACCTCATGCCACCGCATGAATTTTCATTCAAAACTGGGTTTTCCTCAAAAACCAACCTTCCTAGAAACCATTAATCTGTAGTAGACAAACAAAAATAATCACAATCACATTCAATCAAACAACTAGTCAAACAATCCCCTTTAATATATTATTAATCTAATCACTCTTTATGATATATGTGATAAAACATAGTTTATATTATAAGTTTCTTAAATTAATATGGATTTCAATAAGGATTCATGTCAAATAACACTTCCCATAAGCACATGTATCATGCCTTCAACATTCCACTATCATGATGCATGGACAACTCACTAGATCCTAGTTGAGCCCTATGACTTATCCCAAGTCTTATCCATCACACTTTGAGATTCTCAGTCAAATCCAACACCTCACTCATCTATGAGTGCCTAGTTTTGAAACTAGAAATACCCTTGTGAATTGGGCCACAATCGATGTCATGCTATTTAGGAATGCACTCGATCTACCTCCTAGGTCCCGAAAACCTATATCTATTTCTAACCAACAATGTACCATACCAAGACATGATAACATACAACTTTGTAATTCCCCAGTCTGGAACACCAAAAAGGTGCTCGAGAAAGAGAGTCTCTACTTGACTTTAGGCATGCCTCCCCATATAACATTGGCTACTGATTAGTAGGAATGGTTTAACATAGTTATAGAGAGTCCATTCCATTTAATATAAAGTTCGAGGGACATGACCAATTCTACTAAAAATGTGTAATGACCCGTCCATATAACAGACTTCCCAAAATACATGTATACATAAATATGGAGCCCCATAGGCCCTTATAGTCTAGAATAGAAGGTATTAAAATATTATATATGATACATCCACCATAACAAAGCAGAAACCAAAAAAATAGGCATCATATATAAAGTAAAATAGTGACACACTGGCCAGTACAAATTGAACAATAACTAAAATAAAACTACATCCAAACACACATAATCCACCCTATCGAGTACTTGACCACCACAACTCACTAGAACTGTACAAATCCATGCAGTACCTGTCTCCTGAGATAAAATATTAATATTTACCCATGTACATAGAAACTAATGTTGTGTACTTGGGTAGGGGTGAGTTCAACATCCCAATAGGAATCCTTAATGCCTCGGTAATACTGAGTGTTGTTGTGATCAAGTATATGTTCATGAAATATATATATATATATATATATATATATATATATATATACATATATACATATATATATATATAAAGAGTGTAGTTGTACTCATGAAACACACCCACCTGTAAACATAACATGTAATCATGACAAATATAAATGTCAGGTTATCAGGTGTCAGACAGACAACCCTAAACCCTGACCATACCGCTTCGGCCAATGTCATATGTCTCTATCCAAAAGTAACCACTTGGGGGGTCTAGGTCCTACCCTGAAACCAATACTCGATATCATTTCTTCTCCATCCAGTTCAATATGTCTCTATTCATAAGTAACCACTCATGGGGGACTAGATCCTACCCCAAATCCAATACCCAATACCATACCTACTTTGGCCAGTGTCAGAGTGTCTCTAATATTTTCATGGGGATCATGAAATCCAAATAATCATCCCATATCCAATCTATTAGTCCCATGATAAACATCTGATTCTAAGGAGCATGTCCTATGAAATTCAAAACATGCTCGTAGGCCACATTGAAAGATTTCTTCCCATATCATGATTCTAAGGAAAACCTCTAAGGAAATTCAAACTAGTTTTCTATATGAATCTAAGGAACTCATCAAAGGTATTCCAAAACACACCCTAAGGCCACATAGGAGGATCATATCCCTTGTCCTTAATTTCAAGGAAATCATCCAAGGTAATCCAAACTAGTATCAGGAATGAAGGTTGGATCAAAGGAGAAAGTCTAAGGTATCCCATATATCTTATATATATCTCGGTGGGAAGTTTTTCCCACCTAAATCATTGCATGTAATGTATTTTGATAGTTTACCCATCTGCACGACCCATCCCTCGTCAAAAATATTTTCCTCTTAAGTGCATGACCAGTCTCTCTATTATCCATAGCAAGATGACACATGAGGTTTGGGTTCTGAGGTGACACCCACAATCGCTTATACTCATATCTCACATGCACCCTCTCTAGGTTTAACATAGCATGATAGAACCCATTGGGGTTCCCTAGGTCACATCATTACATGGAAACCCTACATGGGGTCCTCAATCAAACTTACATCTCTCTATCTCAACTCATAATTATAGTAATAACATCTCTCAAAAATCATTGGGGTCATTCGGACTCAAATCTACCCCATAAGGGGTCTATCACATCCAACCTGGTGAACCCATCACTTCGATACCAAGAATATTTATCATAGGAATACACACACAACATGTGTCAATATGAAACAAGGAAATCTATATGCAATCACAAAAAAATAGGAAAACATGGTGTTACCTTCACGAGGTCAAATAGACCAAAACAATGTTATTCAAACCCTTTCATATTCATTTAAAGACCAAGTCTAATTACTCTTTTTAAACCATTTTAAAAGGCATCACATAATCACACCAGTCCCTTAGCCCAAATACCTTGATGCATTTTTTAGAAATTAATTTCCTCCTTGAAATACCATTTCAAACCTGTATCTCAAATCATCAATTTTTCACTTAAATTCCATTTCAATCAAATCCTATTTTTAAAATCATACTTTAAAAATGAGGTCTTGTTATGAATTATCATTAATAATGTGGATATCATAAATCATAATGAATGAGGTATATTCATTTCCCAATAAGTCTCTTCATATAGCCAAACCATTTATATTCCCACCATTAGATTTGATTCATTGGAATTAATTGTGTTTGTTGGATCAACCCTTTTGTAATCTATAAATACGATGGCCTGATAATGGAAAGAAGTGTGTGATTTTGTGTGGCCATATAATTGTGTTATTTATTTTCTATTCTATTGTGATTGAGATGTTTTACTTCTCCATAATCATCCTGAGCATTCAAAATTGTTATACACTTTTTCTTCACTTCACCTGTAATCGACAAATTTCAAAACACATTATCAACATGACTGCTCTATGAAGTAAAAAAGTTAGTCATACTGGTAAGATAAATTTTCTATGGTGAATATTACGAATCATGGATTTCTCCCTCTTGACATTTCTGGTAAGAATTACTTGTCGTGGATTCTGGATGCGAAGATGAACCTTGATGAAAATGGTCATTGCGAAACAATTAAATTTTAAAATCATGCTTCCGCTCAAGACCATTCTTGAGCCCTATTATTCCTCCACCATCACCTCCATGAGGATCTAAATAATGATTACCTCATTGTGAAGTATCCTTTGGTGTTGTGGAAGAATCTCAAAGAGAGGTATGATCACCTTCGACTTGTAATACTACCAAGATCAAGGTTTGAGTGGAGTCATTTGCGATTCCAAGATTATAAATCAGTAAGTGAATACAACTCATCAATGTTTAAAATAACATCGCAACGCAAATTATGTAGAGATACTATCACTAATACTGATATTTTTTAAAGAACATATTCTACTTTCCATTCCTCAAATGTTATTCTACAACAACAATATCATGAGAAAGGGTTTACAAAATACTATGAATTACTTTCTTGCCTTCTTGTTACTGAACAAAATAATGAAATCATGATGAGAAATCATGAATCTAGACCTATTGGTGCAGATCCATTACCTGAAGTGAATGTGAATGATTTTAATAAAGGTAATGGGAAGAATCTATGCAATCAAGCCCGAGGAAATTCATTTGCCCAAGGTGGTCATACACCAAATGAGAAGAGGAATGGGCACCACCAGAAGTGGTCCAATAAGGAATAGCCACAAATGAAGAAAGTGAAGAGCAATTAAAGTAACTTCTTTTGATGTGGAATTAATGGTTATTGGTCACATACATGCCGTACACCAAATCATTTTATTGATATTTATCAACAATCTATCAAATGAAAGGAAAAGAATTCTGAAGCGAATTTTACTGAACAAGATTTGAAATATGATGATGATATTACAAACTTTTATATTTCAGACTATTTTTCACACCCTGAAGGTGATGAGAATATAGATCAATCATAAATTCTCATGATGGAATGAAAGTTTGATTTTTGGTTTTTGTGTGCTTGCGGTTTAAATGACTGAAAATTAAATTTTTTTATTATCCAAACACTTTTGAGGAAAAGTGAAAAACCACAAGTTCCAAACATTAAAACCAACTAAACCATGAAAATATAACCCATATCAAGACTACAAGATCTGCCCCTCCCTAGCGACTACATCATGATGAAAATCTCTCACCATTGCATGACTACTCGACTAGTTGTCCCGTGCAAGGCTGCACGGGCCTGGTACCAATGGTAGAGTCATACCCTCTCGAACATCCAAATCCAAATGGCATGCTCAGGCGAAGACTTTATGCTCTGGACCTCATCTGAAGCAGATCCATGCAGCATGCTGGTTGCAAACACACCAAAATGGACAAGAAAACTATAGCCACCAACCTGCTTAAACGAAATCCAAGAACCTCCACTGTAAATTTCAAATTGCAAAACCAAAAGCAAATGGAATCCAAGAACCTCCACTGGAAATTTGCAGAAACAAAATCATCACATGTTCACACAGATGAAGAATTCAACACGCTGCGAGTCTCCTCAAGGATCAATTCACTTTACCACTTCCTTCCACCCCTCCTCGTGAGATAGCAGGAGAAATATTGGAAAGAAAAAATCATGAAGGACCTTCATGTGACACTTCGGTCCACCCAACCCTAGTCCCTCACCTCACTTACCATGTACAAAAATCAAACAAACAGACATTGGAAATCAAAAAAACTGTCGAAGTCGAAGAGATTCCTTCCCTACCTCATCAAAGCACAAACATTTGTAATATTTTTAAATATTTTATGTTTGATTTTGGTCTCTTTTATTTTATTCTTTATATGTATGATTATTTTCTTTACTAGAAATGGATGATAAAAATCAGACAGTTGGGAATAATTTCCATGATGAAGATATTTTCCTAATCGACAGCACAACAACACACACAATTCTTAAACATGAGAAATATTTTATCACTATTAAAATGGTTAGTTCTTGTATGTGTAATTTAACTAGTAAATTAATCTAAGGATCCAGAAGAGCAATAATATGCCTACCCGGTGGTACACAGATTATGATAAATAATTTTTTGTTTTATCCCAAGTCTCAACGCAATTTTCTAAGTTTTAATGATATTTTTAATAATGGATATCACATCAAGAAAATGGATGAAAGACGTGTTGAATACCTCTACATAACAAGCATTAAAAATGAGCACAAATTGATTCAAGAGAAGATTTTGATACTTCCATCCGATTTTAATTTTTTAATATTTGTACAATTGAATCAAACATGGTAAACCTGAATTTTACCAACCATGATAAATTTATTGTGTTTCATGACCTTTTGGGTCATCCTGGATCAATAATGATGAGGAAAATAATTAAATGTACTAATATTCATCCATTGGTTGATAAAAGGGTTCTTACGCCTCATGATTTCTCATGTGCTACTTGTTCTCAAGGAAAATTAAACATATGACCATCACCATAAAATATCGAGACCGAATCCCCGATGTTAATGGAACAAATTCATGGTGATATATTTGGACCAATTCATCCACCATGTGGACCATTCAGATATTTCATGATCGTGATTGATGCGTCAACTTGATGGTCCCATGTGTGTTTATTGTCCACTCGCAACCAGACATTTGCGAAATTACTTACCCAAATAATAAGGCTAAGGGAACAATTCCTTGATTACTCAATCAATAATATTAGGGTTGATAATAGTGGTGAATATTCATCATATGATTTTAATAATTATTTCATGTCATTGGGAATAAGTGTTGAATATCCTGTAGCTCATGTTCATACACAAAATGGTCTAGCTGAATCATTTATAAAGCGATTACAACTTATCGCTAGACCATTATTTATTAAAACTAAACTACCCATTTCAGCATGGGGACATACAATTTTTCATGCAGCAACACTGCTTCAAATAAGGCCATCAAGCTATCATAATTAATCCCCTTTCCAATTATCTTGTGTCCATGAACCAAATATTTCACACTTAAGGATATTTGATTGTGTTGTATATGTGCCTGTAGCACCCCTACAATGAACAAAAATGGGACCCCAAAGGATATTGGGGATATATGTTGGTTTTGAATCCCCCTAAATCATTAAATATCTTAAGATTATGGTGGGAGATGTATTCACAGCAAGATTTTCTGATTTTCATTTTGATGAAAAATTATTTCCAACACTCAAAGGGGGAAATCAATCGAATTCAAAAGAAATATCATGGAAAGAGAATTCATTATTACATCTTGATCCTCATACAAATACGAGTGAACTTGAAGTTCAAAAGATCATTAATTTTTAAAATTTATCAAATCAATTTCTTGATACATTCAATGATTCAAAACAGGTTACAAAATCATATATACCTGATGTGAATGTACCGGTAAGAATTGATGTCCCAGAAGGACAATCTGATGGTATTACCAACAATGCTTCCAACCCGCACCTGAAGCGTGAGAGACCACTTGGTTCAAAAGATAAAAATACCCATCAAAGAAAGGGTAAACAACCTATTTTGTTTGAATATATGAATGAATTTGAAGATGATGTAAATGTACCAGAAGTACATGAACATGATCAAGAGGAAATTTCATTAAATTTCACCAACACTGGAAGATGTTGGAACCGAGTGGAGACCATTGTTGATAACAATTTTTCATACAATGTATCCCTTGAAATTATGTATGAGAATCAAGAACCTAAAATAGTTAATGAATTTCATGAAAGGCCAGATTGGGATTAATGGAAAGTTGTGATCCAATCAGAGCTAGACTCACTTTCTAAACGTGGGGTTTTTGGGTCGATCATGAAAACCCCTGAAGGGATTAATCCCGTTGGATACAAATGGGTATTTGTGAGAAAAAGAAATTAAAATAATGAATTCGTGAGATATAAAGCACGACTGGTTTCTCAAGGCTTCTAAAAAACCCAGGATTGATTGTGATAAAACATACTCTCCTGTAATTGATGCAATAACCTTTCAGAATCTCATGATGTTTGTTGTACATGAGAAAATTGAATTACATCTGATGGATGTTGTGACTGCATATCCTTATGGTGATATTCATAATTATTTTTACATGAAAATCCCTGAAGGATTAAGATTTTCGACAAAATATCATGGATCTTGAGATCTTTATTCAGTTAAGCTGAATAAATCATTATACGGATTAAAGTAGTCAGGGCGTATGTGGTATAACCGTCTGAGTAAATATTTGATGAAGGAAGGTTACAAAAATGATTCAATTTGTCCATGTGTCTTCATTAATAAGATTGGATCTGAATTTGTTATCATTACAATATACGTTGATGATTTAAATATAATTGGGACTAATGATAAACTTTCCAAGGCAGTTGAATATCTAAAGAAAGAAATTTGAAATGAAAGACTTTGGAAAGACAAAGTTCTGCCTTGGATTACAAATTGAGCATCTTAAGGATGACATTTTTGTTCATCAATCACGTTATACTGATAAAGTCCTACAAATATTTAACATGAATGAATCACATACATTAAGTACACTAATGGTTGTACAATCTCTTGAGCATGATAATGATCCTTTTAAACCACGAGTGGATGATGAAGAACTAATTGGTCCTGATGTACCATATGTGAGTGTTATAGGAGCACTGATGTACCTTGCAAATAATACAAGACCTGATATATCATTTTCTGTAAATTTATTGGAAAGGTATAGTTCTTATCCTACTCGTCGGCATTAGAATGGTATCAAACATGTATTAAGATACATTCAAGGGTCAAAAGATCAGGGGTCAATTTATTCCAAACCCTCAGAACTGATGTTGGTTGGTTATGTTGATGCTGGATACTTGTCTTATCCACACAAAGCAAGATCTCAAACTAGATATTTGTTTACATATGGTGGAACTGTTATTTCTTGGCATTCTACAAAAAAACCAGTACTGTGACTTCTTCCAACCATGCTGAGTTGATTGTTATTCATGAAGCAAGTCGAGAATGTGTTTGGTTGAGATCAGTGATTAATCATATTAGAAATTGATGTGGATTAGATAATAATAATATTCCCACCATATTATATGAAGATAATACTTATTGCATAGCACAATTGAAATATGGGTTTATTAAAGGTGACAGAACAAAGCATATATAACCAAAATTCTTTTTCACCCATGACCTTCAAAAGAATAGTGAGATTGATGTCCATCAAATAAGGTCTTGTGATGATCTTGAAAATTTGTTCAAAAATGCATTGTCAACTTCAACATTTGAGAAATTGATTTATAAAATTGGAATGCGAAGACTGACAAGTCTATCGTGATTTTATGAGGGGGAGTTAGGAAAGTTGTGCTCTTTTTCCCTTAATCAGTTTTTCCCATTGGGTTTTCTGATAAGGTTTTTAATGAGACAACATAGCATGAAATCATTTTAATTTGGCTTCACTTGTTTTTCTCACACGGTTTTTTTTAAGAGAAGATTTATATTAGATTCCATGAGATTATAACATCGGGAAGTGTTATGAATTATCATTAACTGTGTGAATGTCATAAATCATAATGAATGAGGTATATTCATTTCCCAACAAATCTCTTCATATGTCCAAACCTTTTGTATTTCCACAGTTAAATTTGATTCATTGGAATTAATTTTGTCCGTTGAATCAACCCTTTTGTAATCTATAAATACGGTGACATGATAATAGAAAGGAGTGTGTGATTTTGTGTGGTCATATACTTGTGTTCTTTCTTTCCTGTTCTATTGTGATTGAGACGTTTTACTTTTTCATCATCATCCCGACCCGAGCATTCGACATCGTTATATGTTTTGCTTCGCTTCTCCTTCAATCGAAAAATTTTACAATAGGTATATTATTATTTAAAAACCAACTCACACCCACCAATTAATCCATAAATAGGTCCACAACAGGGCTCTTGGTTTCCGGAAACCTCAGTTGCTCGCATCTTTGTGGAAGTAGATCTGACCCATCTCCTTCTAGTGTTTGTGCTCCTGCGGGTGGAGGGTTTGCGCTACTGGCAGAAAGACCTCGTCTTTATTTTTCCCCCGATTTACTGTGTGTCCTGTCACATCCAGGGCCATGTGATTTCGGTGTGCAGAAGGCTACATCAGTCTGTGGAAGATTCTCATCTGAAGGTTTCGGGATCTCTTATGGCGGATACCCCGGCTCTAGGTGAAATCTTGCGACCAGAGTAGGTTGGATCTCTCATGACCCCTCCAGTCTCTCCTCCTGAAGGTGGGGGCGTCTTAGCCTCTATTGTCGGAACTTCCTCCCTGAGATTGCTCCCTGCTTTCGATTCGGAACCTCTCCTCCTGTGCGGGGCCTAACAGCGATTAGAATCCCTATCGTGCGCTGATTTCATTGTGGACGACGACGCCAGTTGTTCCCATGGACATAAGTTTCTTGCACAGATCCTCGGTCCTAGGTGGCTGTTAGGATCGCAGGAAAGCGGTCTGTCACGGGCTGAGCGTCTCAGCATAGCGGTTCGCCCGTGCAGCACCCCAGCCCCCTCCAAGGCGGGCGGGATTCAGCCGTCCAGCTCTTCATATGTGAGTTTCACTGGTTTCGTCCTGCCATAGACTCATCAAGAGAGTGGCCCCATCTCCCAACCAGTGGTGTCAATGTTGACACGAACCATTATCCTCTTTGTCGGGGCGACTCCCATCTCTTCGATAGGGACTAACCAGATGAACCGCAGCTTTGTTGTTCTTTCTAGTGTGGGACAGGACCCCCATGATTGGGTCGTGACATCAAAGCTGGACCACTGGTTAGTCCCTATCGAAGAACATCAAAGTTGCGGTTCATCTGGTTAGTCCCTATCGAAGATATGGGAGTCACCCCAACAAAGAGGATGATGGTGCGTGTCAACCTTGACACCACTAGTTGGGAGTTGGGACCACTCTCCTGATGAGTCTATGGTAGGACGAAACTAGTGAACCTCACATATGAAGAGCTGGACGGCTGAATCCCGCCCGCCTTGGAGGGGGCTGGGGTGCTGCACGGGCGAACCGTTGTGCTGAGATGCTCAGACCGTGACAAGTGGTATCAAAGGGAATGTGCCTCGTGGTGTTGCGGAATGCTGCTGGATGGACCTTGGTGGTGGGAGCGGAGTCCCGGGGTGTCATGCGGAGGTGACACGACACTGAAGGTCGCGCTTGCGAGATGTAGGAGGCAGAGATTCCACTATTAAGGGTGGGTCTCGTGGAGGTGGTTTTCGACCTTGAGAGAGAGGGTGGACCACGGTGGTTTGCGACCCAGAAAGTGGGTGGGCCATTAATGCCGACGACAAGGAAGGAGCGTCCCCTGAGGCCATGCTTGGTAACCGGTTAGTTGGAAGCAGTCGCGGACACACAGAAGGCCACGATCCTGCATGCACGAGGGCGTGCATGGAATGGTGGTGGGAGAATGTCACAAACCAATCATGGGGGTCCTGTCCCACACCATCAAGAACATCAAAACTATGGTTCATCTGGTTAGTCCCTATCGAAGAGATGGGAGTCGCCCTGAAAAAGAGGATGATGGTGCGTGTCAACCTTGACACCACTGGTTGGGAGTTGGGGCCACTCTCCTGATGAGTCTATGGTAGGACGAAACCAGTGAACCTCACATATGAAGAGCTGGACGGCTGAATCCCACCCACCTTGGAGGGGGCTGGGGTGCTGCACGGGCGAACCGCTGTGCTGAGATGCTCAGCCCATGAAAGGTTGCCTCCATCTTTTCCTCCCCTCCTCCTCATTCTCGGAATCCTAGTTCCTCTAGCAATTCCCTAATTTTATCCCTTAATCCTTTCAGTTTCTTATTGGGTGTTGTTTTTAGCCAATCTATAGAGGTCTCTTTTAGAACATCCGACCAAGGTTGCCTCATGTGAAGGGAGTTCCCCTGACCAACTCTCCAAAAGTTCTGTTGGCACCCTGGGACAATGAAACCCATTCGAGGACGATTATGGCTTCCCCTTCCATTGTCATGTAGACCCGGTCTCCATCCAAAAAAGGTTCTAAGCACTCTTCTTTCCAAGCTAAGGGTTGAACCACACCAGGGGCCAGGTCCAGGCGTTACCTTTTCCAATAACTTCTTTTCTTATCTGGAATTCTCATGGCTGGGGAACCTGAGTAAAGTTTGACTACATCTCCAGTGTGATGTCAAAGAAGAATTCTTCCCTTTTTTAAATATTTTAGCCTAAGCAACAACCCTCCAAGATAGCATCCTTTGCTCATCGCATTAAAGTGAAAGTGTTTATGCATGCCTCTCCTCAGAACCAGCACATCTGGCTTTTCTAGAAACCCAATATCAATGTGGTACTCATAGAAGCTTCTGACCAGTTCATCACCACGAAGGTCAGTACTGGATCCATAGTTTATTGTTTACCTTCATGTATGCCAAACGTGAGACACGTGTTAGGGACTCTCTGTGTCACGATTTAGAAAGCTTCGACCCGAGATTTCTACCATGGCTAGTGGGTGGGGATTTCTATGTGATAATGGAAAGCTTGGAGAAGGGATGAGGTGATCTCTAACACCCATGATTTCACGTCCTTTGTCTCTCGTGCTGGCCTCGCGGATATGGGATACACAGGTGATCATTTTACTTGGTGTAATAACGAGAAGGTGACTTGCCAAACATGGTGTTTTCTTGATCGCTGTTTAGAAAATATCAATGCCATCTTTGTCTATTCGTACACCAAGGTAACACACTTGATGTGTGCTCTTTCTGACCGTTCCCCTCTTGTGGTGGATCTTCTCACCAGAACTGAGAATGGTAGACACATCTTTTTATCTCATAATTGGACCTCAACTCTGGGATATGATCAGAAAGTGAGAGATCTATGGGTCAAGCCTGTGCAGGGTAACTCATGGTATGACCTTCACATAAATCTCAAACGGCTTAAAAAAGATCTTAAGTGCTGGAAAAACTCCCAACCCTCCTGGTTCCAGGACCTGGACACCAACAATTCTGAAATTGAGCAAATGGAATCCTCTCCAGATAACGAATGGGATGAAGGTACCTTCGGTGAGCTGGCTCTAAAGAAAGAGATTTTGGCTAACCTGATCCTAGAACAAGAGTGGTCAGTTCGTGAGCAGTTCAGGGTAAAATGGTTGAAAGGATATCGGAACGCGGCCTATTTCCATGTGTGTATTAAAGAGAAAAGACGCCACTCCAAGCCAAATGTCTTCCTGGAGAACGGCTCCTACACTGGTGATCATGAAGTGGTGGGTGGGCTGGCTGAATCACACTTCAAGTACCTCTTGGCAAACCCAATCAATGCATGCAATATCTGGGGGGGAGTGGCGAGCTCTTTGAATTCATCCCCTTCTCGGTGTCTGATAGACAACTTTTCCTTCATAGTGATATCGAACAAGAAGGAGATCCATGATGCCATGATTGCGCTCAACCCTGATAGCTCACCTAGTCCAAACGTTTTCCCATGATGGTTTTATGTATGTTTTTGGGACTTGGTAAAGGGAGACCTCGTAGAGGCAATGCAAGATTATTTCCACAGTGTCCACCTCCTGCGTGTGGCTAGTGCTACTACATTGGTGTTCATCCCAAATGTGAAGGATCCATCGTCGTTTCAACAATACTGAACTATCAACATGTGCAACTTCCCATACAAGGTATTGACTGCCATTCTAAACTAAATATTATCACCTCACCATCCACGTTGGATTTTAGAGGGGAAACATGGGTTTTTCAAGTGTAGATCGATCCAAGAATCCATCGGTTTGGCTCAGGAAATGATAATGAGGTTAACCAAAAGATTGTAGGCTCCAATGTTGTCATAAATATAGATATGAACAAAGCTTACGATAGGTGTGACAACTGGGTCCCGGTGACAGCACAGACACTCCGCCTTAACATGGTCATCGGGTTCTGGCCTGCTAGGTACCACTAGTTGTTTTGCCTCGCAGACACGTAGTCCCCACCCTAGGGTCAACCCACGTGTCTGAACAGGTCATCTAACTAATGACAGTCCCCACAGGCCAACACATCTCCTTTCCAGTGTGTTTTTTCCTCACTCACACACAACCTGAGAAACTTTCTCAGAAGGTCACACATCCTGATCACTACTCCATGACAAACACGCTTAACTATGGAGTTCTAATCAGATAGGCTCCCGAAAAGGAAGGTGCACCTTATTGACATAAGTCGTATCATTTAGTCATTTAACCCTTAATCATTCTGGGGTGTTACAATCACTCCCCCTTTAGAGCACAACGTCCTCATTGTGGGCCCTACATCTCAACCCAGACAGTGCATCGCACTTGGCTGGGTACCACGGGTTATCTGACTAATGACAGTCCCCACAGGCCAACACATGTTCTTTCCGGTGTGTTTTTTCCTCACTCACACACACCCTGAGAAACTTTCTCAAAAGGTCACACATCCTGATCACTACTTCATGCCAAGCATGCTTAACTATGAAGTTCTAATCAGATAGGCTCCCGAAAAGAAGGTGTACCTTGTTGCCATAAGTCATATCATTTAGTCATTTGACCCTTTATCATTCTGAGGTGTTGCAATCACTCCCCCTTTAGAGCACAACGTCCTCGTTGTGGGCCCTACATCTCAACCCAGACAGTGCATCGCACTTGGCTGGGTACCACGGGTTATCTGACTAATGACAATCCCCACAGGCCAACACATGTCCTTTCCAGTGTGTTTTGTCATCACTCACACACTCTGGGAAACTTCCCAGAAGGTCACTCATCCTGATCACTACTTCATGTCAAGCACGCTTAACTGTGGAGTTCTAATCAGATAGGCTCCCTAAAAGGAATGTGCACCTTGTTAAAATGATTCATATCATTTAATCATTTAACCCTTTTATCATTCTGGGGGGTTACAATAGGCTTGAATGAAACTTCATCCTTAGGGTTCTCTCATGTGTGGTCTTTTCCACTTGGTCCTGTGATATTCTGTACAGGTGTTTCAGCTCTTCATGTCTCTCAATATCTTCCATGGGGAAGATTTGTGGCTTCTTTAAATCGGTGTGTGGGCTCAAGTAAGGTGACTTGTTGTCCCCCAGCTTGTTCATTCTTATGAAATACACCCTCAGTAGCCTCATCAACAAAAGCATCTTGGACAGTAAAATTCTCCCTTATCGGTGTAGGCATCACCAAAAGAGTATCTCCCATCTAATGTTCATTGATGACACTATTATTTTTATAAATGGTTGCAAGAGATAGATGTGTGGCATTACCAAAATTCTAGAGGATTATTATCATTGGATCAGGCAAGTGGTGAACCGAGAGAAAAGTAGATTATAACTTTCAAACCGTTGCACGAACAGGCACACTGATATTCTGTAATGGGACCTAGGAATTCACAGGTGAGGCTTTCCGTTGGACTATCTGGGTGCCCAAATTTCCTTGAGCAGGCTTCACATTCATCATTTCAACAAGGTTGTTGACAAGATCATTGGTCGAATCAATAACTGGAAGAATCAATTTCTGTCCTTCAGTGGTAGAATAACCTTGGTCAACTGTGTTCTAACCTTGATTCTTATGCATATACTCTCTGCTCTCAAGGTTCTGAAAGTGGTGATTAATGACATTGAAAAAATTCTAGTCTCTTTTATCTAGGATTCCTGCTCTGATGGGAAACATCACTGGGTTTCATGGGAAATAATGGCTAAACCGGCAAAGGAGGGTGTCATCAACATCAGGAGCATCTCCGGTGAGATGCATGGTTTGCATGCAAAATTGGGATCAAAGATTTTAGAGGTTCAAACTTATGTGGGGAAGATTCATGGGCCAAAAATACAGGAAGGACATGACCGCTCCAAGAAGGAACTCTTCTTCCTTATGGCTACTAATTCATCCTCACATAATGGTTCTCCAAAGTCATATTCGTTGGATTGTGGGTATAGGTGACATCAACTTTTTTCTCGAAAACTGGTCTAAAGTACCTCTTGGCTTCCCTGGATGTCCAGTTATGAACATGAAGTTTAGGAATGCAAGAGGATATCCGGATTTCACTCATGCGGTCTTGGGCGAGGACTAACGCGCCTTATTTGATCTCATCGAGATATCAACTGGCCCTGATCAATGTATTTTTACAGGTTTAATGTTTGGAACTTTTTTTGGTAAGGATTATCGTCGTCTGGTGTCTACCTCTACTGAGCTGGATAGATGGGGGGATTTGCTCTGGAGTAAGGATGTCCCCTCAAAACATAGCTTTCTTTTATAGAGAATATGAAACAAAGCCTTACCCACTGATGAGCAATTTAAGCACATTGGTGTCAATCTGGCTTCAAGGTGTTGTTGTTGTAATGAGTATCGGGAAGAATCCTCTGCGCACTTATTTTTTGAAGGATATTGGGCACACACAGTCTAGAATGCCTTTGGTGATTTCACTACTATTCATACCTAGACATCTTTGAGAGTCTTGTTTCTTGATCTATGGTTCCATGGTGTGGATAATAACATTAATGAGAGGAAGGAGAGTGTGGTTATACTTGTGGTGGGTTGCTGGTGTATCTTGCAAGAAAGGAATAATGTGCGACACTAAGGTATTTCAAGTTTGAAGATGGATCTAATCTATAGAACAATAACATTTTTGATTGATCTCTCTTGGAAATGCAAGAATTGGGTTAATGTAGCCTCACTCAGATGATTTTTTGCCCAAATACCTCCTCTTCTCACTTCCCCCATTTCTTACCAAGGCATGTGGATCTGATGGTTCTCACACAGCTCGGGACCCAAACATAACACTGATGGCTCTTGTCGCACAAGTATTTTGCGAAGGGGCAGCGTGGTTTGAGATAATAGGGGTGTTGTTATTATTTCTTTTACTGCATTCTTTGGGAGTGGTGATTCTCTTCAGGTGGAAGCTCGGGCAATGCTGGCAGGTCTCATCCTTTGTAGGCAGAACAACATTGTGATTGTGGTGGTTGAAACTAAATCAAAAACTATATCCAATTCCTTGTTTGTCTTCCACCCCACCCCATGTTCTGTTTCTTATCTCATTCATAAGTACAGAAGGCTTATCAACAATTGCATGGATGTTATTCATACTTATCGTGAGGGAAACAAAGTCATGGATTTTCTTGCCTTAAAGGCCTCGCATGACGTGTCCATCACTTGCTTTCCCAACTTAGATTTTTTTTCTTGAAGGAGTGGACTTAGTTTGAGAGTATGCCCTTAGACTCCATCATTTTAGGCCGGCGTGACTGCTTTGTACTTGGATTTCACCCTTTCCTGAAAACTTAAACAAATAATAGTTTTTAGTGGTAAGAAATTCCCCAAAAACTGAGGGGGTTCGAAGGGAACAATGGGGGAGAATCGGTTGGCCATTGTGTGCGAGAGGAATGGGAAAGGTGTGTTTTGGGTTAAAAGGTTAGAGGGGTAAAATTGTAATTATCTAATTTTAATGATCCACCCGGTTTGGATGCACGGTTTACCAAATCGTGCACTAACCATGTGGTAGGCATTGTCCAAGAAAACCTCCATCACACGGTTTGACCATATGGTTTTCTAGCTATGTGTTAAAAATGAAGTCTCCGCTATCCATTACATCACACTCTATATAGTTTGTCTTCATGGTTTTCTAAACCATGAGACAACCATGAGACAACTATGCAAAATCCCTCTACAAATGAAATTGTAGGTGTCACACGGTTTTTCTACAATCATGAGTCATACCCCAGAACCAAACCAAGCATAGTTACCCTTATATTTCATATGTTTTCCTCCAAACTATGCGCTAGCTATGTACATCAACTACGTGTTGTAGAAAATGAACCGAAAAGTACCTCATGCTCGAGGTGTTGTATGGTTTCCCTTAAACCGTGCACACCAAACCATGCACCTTGAGTAGAATCTTCCAAAAACTCCCAAAATTAAATTGAAAGCTCATGAGACTTGACCCAAGGTTCCTTGAGAGCCTAAAACCATATCTAAAAATATCCCTTTAAGATACTATAGATCTCTAATCATTCATCTGAACCCTGGTTTGAAAATGGCCCATGCTCCAAAATTCAAAAAATGAAAATTTCACTTTAAATTCATAACTCACGAAGGAGAGGGGTTTTACATCAATTCTTGTCAATATTAGAAAAAATCTCATCCATCATTCAACTATGAATCACATCAAGATAAAATATCATTTTATCATGGATAATGTTGAGCAAGGGCTAGTGAAGTTGGAGTATGTTCCAACACGAGATCAAATTATGGATATCTTGATAATAGCACTACCCAAAGTTGAGTTTTATAAGCATTAGTTGGATCTTGGAGTCTAACCATCTCTATCTAACTAGAAGGTTTGGAGAAGGTATCCCCACTTTCCTATAAGATTTGAGGTTTTCTATAAAGGATATTAACCCTATTATACTAAATTTTGAATATCTAGCTCTCTTGTACAAACATTCAGAGAAATGATATTTGAATTTATTAACAAAGGGGGAGATTTTTTTCATGTTTTAAGGGGGATAAGTTGTCTAGAGAGTTTTTCTTCCTATCGGTAAAGGGAGGAATTGTGTTTTGAATAGGGGATAGTTCTTTAATGTTTATTCAGAGGGGGCATTTTGGTTTAAATGTGTTGAGGAGCATAGAAATCACTGAAGTATGTTCATGAGGAAATTTTCATTTAAATCTTGTTTTTCATGATGATTTTGACTCATGTGGGATTAGAGTTGTTGATTAGTGAATCATTAATGCATTATCTGAAGGAAGAAGGCTTCAGTGCATGGATCGGGTTAGTTTTTAATTTCTCTAATGAGAAAGTTTTGAATCTATCTTTAGTGCTCTAGAAGGGCTTTCAAAAAACCTAAAAGAGGAGATTATTAGTAAAACCCCCTTGGTTTGTTTTTTGGGTTATGATTATGGAAATTTTGGTTGAATTATACAGTTCTCTTGGATTTATAAAGGTGTTCTATTTGTTTTCAACTCTATTTGGAAGAATGTTTTTGAGTTGAGCTGCAAAAGTTTGTAAGCCCATAGAACTATGTTTGGAGGATTTTATAAGTTTATTGGCTGCTCATACTGCTGAAAAAAGTTGAGTAGCCCAAACTATTTAAGTGTTGAGAATTTAAGTCATATAATGTTTTATTGTTTGTTTATTAGAAGAACATCACATTGGTGGAAGACAAATAATGATTCAAGATGAGTGGATCACAAGAAGGAAGAAGGGAGGTTGGTGCTAAAGGATATGAAGGAAAACCGTCTACATAAACATGAATTTATATCTTCAAAAAAATAATATATGGAAGAATCACTTATATAATTATTATTGGATCAATATTGATGAAACCAGTGAAGTCTGGTCATCGAAAGCTAGAATATGAGATGATTAGAAGTTGAGCTGCTAAAGAGATGCATGTTGAAGTTCAAGTATATTGTAAGTGAAATAGATTCATTCAAATTGAAGCACTAGGTTCATGATAGAGTTACTCAAATTAATTAAGGCTAAAGGAGTTTGAGTTTAGTTGAAGAATAAGTAGGATCAAAAGAAGCACATAGTGAAGTATACCGAAGTACATTCACTAGAAGATGCTGAGAGACTTCACATAAACTTTTTGAAGTCAAACTCATTATGAAGATGATGATGATGTGTACATTCATAGTTCCAATATTCATGAAGTAATGTTCATGATTCAATCCAATATTTTGAAAGAGTTAGATATTGTTAACATTTACAATTACATAGTATTTTATGAGGTTAATCTCTAACATTTTTAGAAGTTATTGAAGGTGATTGACTGAAGTTTTCATGACATAGTTTTCAAATAGAATCCACCATGTTCCCCACATTTATCAGAGGAAGATCATTTATATAATTAAGGAATATCACTTAAGTTATTATTGTTGATCTCACTGAGTATTTTGAGTGAATAAAATTATCAATTGGTTGACCTACATCATCTATAAGATACATTGAGTTGAAGAAAGAGATCGCTAAGTTGAGGAAGCTGTAAGTTGTAGAACTAGAAGATACAAGTTATGGATGTCTAATTTTTTGAGAAGAAACTACTTTTCTATCCGGAAGGCTAGAAGAAGATTTCATGTTGCGTTATTATTGGGAACCAATATTATCATCTTGACGAGAGACATTAGTGTGGGATACACATTTGGGTTAAAATTGACCCCCTCTCAAACCATTGTAATTGATAATTGATTATAGTGTAAAATTTGTGACTCAAAAATCCTGAGTGTAGTATGGAGATGGTTTTCTCATTGGGACTAAACCTTGTAATTTTTTTTCATTTCTTTCTTATATAATTTATTTCATATGAGTGAGAGTGGATCAAGACCTTAGTAAGTCACAAAGGATAACTTAACATTTAAAGAAATTGTAAAAAGGAAACCACTAATTCAACCCCTACCACCACCCCTCTCAGTGTTTCACCCATTCCTAAGTATCACAAGAAGTATCAGAGAAAGTTGCCTTTGTTAGATCATATTATTAAAGATGGTGAATTCAAATTACATTAATGGTAGAGGTATTCCTACCTTTTATGTAAAAAGATTTCATTGATGAAAAAACTAGTAAATATTATACCTACTAAATATAAAGATAAATAGATTTATACTAACAATGAAGGTTTCTCAAATAAAATGTGAGAGAATCGATTGAGAAGAAAAGTGGCAGTGCTTTCGTTAAACCTATGGAATCCTGACCCAACTTTCAAAAGAAAGATCCTTTGTGATAGAAGTGAAATGAAGTTATATCTTTCGATGAACCACAATGATATTTCTACAACAAAAAAATTTATCAATCATGAAGGTCAAGGTTCGAAAGATATTATTGGATCTATAAAAACTATGGTCACAAAGCCTACAATTTTTGGGTCAACATGTCACTTTTAGGAAGATGACACTGTTGAAATAGTGGGTTCCCTAGACCCAACTATTCAGTGCTTTTGATTACCATATCATGTATACAGTTATCTATACATGATGTCATCTTACCATTATAGTGTAGACTTTTCTACGTTCACTATTGAATGGTAATGTCCAAAGATTAATTTTCATATCGAAAGGTTATAGCAGATCACATGCTATAATGAGAACCGCTAGATACTGTGACATTAATCTTAAATATATGTTCTATGGTCTAGATACATCTTATTGATCAGACATAGTAGATGTCTGAAAATCAGGTGTTGGCGGCTCATAAGCATTGAGACTTCTTCACATGAAGTTCGCACTTGGTGATCTCTAGTAGTGAGATCTGTTACGGAATCGTTGGGAGTCGCAACGACAGAAACGAGAAACGAAAGAAGAATGCAGAAAGAAAATAGACACAGGACACACAAATTTACGTGGTTTGGGAATAACCCTATATCCATGGAGAGGCAGAAAATTCACTATATCGGGAGCACAAATACAGAGTTTTTGTCGTAGTAACCCTAGCCCGAAAATGGGCTATAAAATGGAGAAGACGATTACCAATGTATGTCATTTGATTTTGTACTTTGATTCAAGTCGATAACCATGACAATGAAGTCGTGATGAGGTAGTTTGTGTTGGGTGCGTCATTGGTGGCATGACATTGGTTGAATGGTTAAGAAAGGATTTGTCGCTTCTGAGTTATGGAAGTAATATATCTCATGCCACATTGATAAGGATGGAAGTACCTTTATAAGACCATGACCATGAAAATCGAGGGTAAATCCAACCAGTTAGATCAAAAAATAATAAAGCAAGAAAAGGGTGATGACACGAGAGTGCGTCCAGCTTTATGTGATATTACAGACAAAGTGATTATATTACACAGTATGTGTTCGTAGGTTGGTTGTCGCTGATATGACAATTCTTATCTCTTCAGGGGCCATGATGGGTTACTAGATCTCACTCTTGGTCTGTGAATACTATTTACTGATTTCGATATAAGGGCCTAGAGGGTCACACACAATATAGTATTCAAAAATCTGCCATATTCAGTTGAATAGGAGTTTTGGACATGGTGGGACCCACCACAGGGGTTTGGGATTTGTCCAAGGTTAAATGATCACCAATGAAATAAATAAATTCATATTATTCAAGTTATGAAAAATGGGTATTAAATTTATTTATTAATTGTATTTACAAGTTTTAAGTAAATATGTGAAAAAAATATTAATTGACAAATATTAAATTATTCAAGGTTCAATTAATATTTATGGGAATGACAAGTCAAGTTTTGGACTCAATTGTTGTCATGTAATATATTTAATATATTACAAGAAACTGATAATAATATTTATGACACAGTTTAGTAGTCATAAAATGTCATTGATAGTGTGTTAAATATTCGGGGCCGAAGAGGCTATATCGGGTATTTTAATTAAACATTATAAATAGAAGAGGAGGGGATTTTTCTAAGTATTATTCATGGGGCTTCTCTCTCCTCTCCACTCTCCCATGTTCTAGAGAGAGACACTCTGGATCCTTGGAGCTTGGATCAGACTCTCTCTCAGGTATCACAAGAAGAGCAATGCAGTGATTGTTGGAGTGTCGAAGGCTTCGTCAGAATTCCGCGCTAGCACCCAGACTTCGATGAACGGCATTCCAGTAGTTTCTTGAAGTGCGTGTGGACGATCTAGAGGAGTTCGATGTTGGATTATTTGGGCATCGATCGCCAACAACGAGCAGACATCGTGCGCGACTTCAGATTTAAACCAGGTATTTTACGGTTTATTTTTGTGCTTAAAACCCTTCACGCAAGATCCTTGGCATAAACTAGAAAGGTGTTCGCCGACATCGACAAGATTACGTCGATCGTCGGTGAAATTTTTTAAAACCCACCTGTTTAGGGCTTCCGCTGCACGCCCAGTTCCTTCAAGTGGTATCAGAAGGATGCATGACAATTTTAAGTCAATTGAAAAATTAAATTTTCATTAAGTTATGAAGAGGGTATCGTTACGGTTCCAACGCCATAGACTGCACATTAATCCGATACCGGATGACCATTCTGCGATCATCCAAAGTTGTAAGTTCTGATTAAAACTTGTAGTTTAACGAGGTTCTAAATTGATGAACTGTTTTTTTTTTCTAATCCGTTTACACCAGAATATTATTTTCCAGTGAGGATTATTAATTATTATTATTATAATAATTTTATTATAATAACAATTAAATTATTATTATAATAATTTTAAAATTATAATTATAATATTATTATTATTTTCTAAACCCTAAATAGTCTTTGGAAAATTTTAAAAAGAAGACTTTGCAGGTCTTGGTAAAAAATTTAAAAATATAAAAAATGGGGCAGGAAATCAACAAAAAAAAGGCTTAGTGTTTTGGGGGCCCAGCACCACCCCCCCCCCCCCCCGTCATGCGCTATGCGGCGGCCCTACAGGGCCTCCTCCCCACCACGCTGCAGCGGCAGCTTACTATCGACGACTCAGATGACCAGACCGCGCCGCCACATACCAGCACCACCTCGTGGGCCGCCTCTGCCTCACTCTCCTCTCTAGCTGCCGACACCCCGCGGGCCGCTAGCCTCCCTCCCCTTGGAACCGCAAACCAAGGTTGTCGCCCTCCGCCTGGGCCTCCCTCGTCCACCGCTCTACCACGGCCGGCCAACACCAATGCCCTCTCCCCAGTTTTCAGAACCCGAGCGGGCCGACACGGTCCTAGTAGCGGCATCCGGCCACCCCGCCGTCACACAGCACCCCAGGCCGGTGAACCAGCATCGTCGCGCGGCGCACCCGCCGACACCCGCCGCTCGCCGCCTTGGGCTCCGCCTGTCGGACTGCTCTCCAGCGACAGTGAAGTCATGGCCGCCACCTCCCACCAGACCAGCCTCCACCTACCCAGCCGCCTCCCATGCCCACCGCTGCAGCACCCTGCACCGGCGACCGACCACCGGACTGCCCGCACCGACACCTCTCAGCGGCGCCGCCCTCCTCCAGCATCCCTACCGACCGCGGACAGCCCCACCAGACTGCTTCCACGCTGGTCCACCTACGACTGCACCCACTAGCCAACTGCATGCTCCACCGCACTGGCATGTGTCCTCCCAGTTGTAGTAACTGGCAGACTGAAACTTCTCCCGCCGCTCGGTCCTCCTTACGTGCAGGTAACATTCTTTCCCCCCGAAATAGGTCCAAGCGGGTCTACCCAGCCCGGAATGGGCTTAGGCGGACCTACCCATCCTGGAACACCCCTGCACGGGGTTGGCACCGCCCGGATTGAGCGTGCGCCGGTTCGCCCCGACCTACATAGGCCCTACCCAAAGTTTTATGGGCCCATGTGATTTAATTTAATCAAAAAATAATTAAAAATAATTGATTTAATTTTAGTTGAGAATTAAATTAATTTTTTGTTATTAAAATTTAATGCAATGTGATTAATTTAATTTGGTGAATAATTAAATTAATTAAATTAATTTTCAGTTTTAAAATCAAATTAATTAATTGGGGCCAAACGACGTTAAAATATTGAATTAAAAAATAGATTGAAAATTTTAATTCAATTAAATTCTATCTGATTTATTTAATGAAAGTTTAATTTTAATTCTACATTTAGTTTTTATACGCGAGTTAATGCGTATACTGATCATGATCTTGATACCGACCAATGCATGTCTAGTGTATATTTATTTATTTTAATTATTTATTTAATTATTGCATAGTATTTTAATAATTAGTTTAATTAATTTAAAGGTGATCTGCGTGTCGTCTTAGAGTCGTTATATGTATAAGGGTCTGCATGTCCACTTCTCTGAGTTGTACATTTTACTCCTTGGGATCCCCTTGCATGCATGCGAGTATTGTTGTATAATGAAGAGACGACCAATGACATAGTTCGTGTCGAGTCCTAATGGTGAACTAGGCAGGAGTTGGATGCATTGGATGAGCAGACGTCGCTACTCAAGTTGCAAGCATCACGACTAAAGGTATTGTACCTAGGGTCTCAGTTGGTCCGGTATTCACTCAACAGATCAACCATTAGAACCAGCTCATGATCAGGGTTTCATTTTATTTCTGCATGGTTTATTATTTTGTGAATGTGTAGTTAGAGCGCGATCACATAGAGTAATAATAAACAAGCATGCAAGATAAAATGAACATGTGACGCGATGAAAATTCTATTCCTAGTATGGTTAGATGTGAGTGCGATCACCTAGTACGTGATTATAAAAAATAGAAAATGATTTCTTTCGTCAAATTAAAAATAATAAAACCCTCAATGATATATTAAGTTATAACGGCCTTCTGTCATTCAAATTTGGACGAAACTGGCTGTTTGAGGTGTCGGTCATGCTATAGTTGAGGGTGCCTCTTACTACCGGAGAGTCTTTATAAGAATGATGTGTTGAATTAACTAAAGTGCTAGTAAGGATTATCCATAGCTAACTTGCTATCATTTTAGAGGCAAGCGTTGAGTAAATCAAGTTCTGTTTTTAGAAGTTGGTACTTCACTCAACAGATCAAGGAACTGCGAGTTAAAGCAGTCAGCCACCCAAAATCCCACCTTGAACCCTCCAAGTAGTGGCATAGCCATAGCTTGTAGACTATGAGTGGTGGTTCAAGAATCATTGCCACTAGAATACTCAAGCGATAGAGTATTCTGATTCTATCACAGAGGGTTCCTAGAATTCGATAAAATAGTGAGAGACATTAAATTATTTAAGTAATTAATCAAAATGTCTTAACTGGAAATCATGATAAAAGAACTATTCTGCTAAAATTAATTTTTGTAGTTAAATGGAAAAGTTATACCATACGTTTAAAAACTGCAATAAATAGTGGAGAAAGTAAATGTCCACATTGGCATATAAGTATCCAAGAATAATACGGGTGCTTGTGCATTGTATTATGATATAGGAAACTCAAGGTTCCAGTGTCCCCAACACCGTTAAACTACCTCAAGAAGCAAGGGTGAAATTGATTATAGGAGACTAATGTACAAAGTATATGATAGTTATATCATTATGCTTTCATCAACGTCTGGTGTTAGTTGCGGTCGCTACACCAGGACATGGATGATAAAACATGAAGTCTCATCTCTGAGATGTTTGTAAGGAGAAAGCGAAGCAATGATATTAATAAGGCAATTTTACACAGGTATGTGTAAGTTGAAAGATTGATCATGATCTTTAAATGGATCCCTTTCTCATATAATTTCACCACATTACTCAAGTCTCGTATTAAGTTACAAAATGAACAAGTATTGAGTAAACGCCTCATTACCAATTTAGGTAAGGTTCGCCAAGATAATAAGAATATCAAAGATAATTTCATCTTTAATTCTTAAGGCGAATAAAATGAAAGATAACTCGAAAAGGCCAAAAGTCAAGTAATGCCAATGGTACATTCGTGACATCCTTCAATTAATGAGGTATTAACAAAGGTTATTTTCATTGCATATTATAAAATAATACTATGGAAGTTTAAAAGCAATAAACTGAATTAAAGAAGCAAGTTACCCGCTTCTTCTTCAAAAATATTCATCAATTGTAATGTTTCAATTTTACTACTTGGGTATTAAATACAATATGTTGGTGACATATGTGTATTCTAATACGGTAACCAAGTAAGTATAGAAACCTTACTAGAAGTCAGGTGTATTCTCCAAGTGGTTGTGAAAGGGTGATACCTAGGCCAGTGGTGAGAATTACATGACTTCTTTAATTTCCAAGTGAAAGATTCATGTTGAACTATTATTGAGTATAACCACAAACATTAATCTCATGTGTCCTTGGATGCAAGGAGATATTCTTTCAGGTTCTAGAATGAATGTTGTTTTTTGTATTTAAAACTGAATCACTAGTTCAGTAATACATGAATCATAGGGAATTAGTAATGAATATAAATGTAAGACTTATACCCAGTTGTGACAAGATAATTCTTTGTCAATTAATACTAAAAGTGGACGCCATGAATATACCAAGTATAATATTTAGGCTCGACACAACTAAATACTTTTGGTATTATCGACGTCATTATTTTGGAAAAAAGAACCTTTATAAATAAAGGAATGTCACAAATCTTTTGGAATAAGTTCAGCAATAAAGCATGGACTATTCCAAGTCTAAGTTAGTGGTATCACTATAGGAGAATGACCATTTCACGGTGGTTTTTTATATGGCGGTAGTTTAAACCGCCTCCATATGCTTCTGCGGCGGTTTTAAAAAACTGCCGCTAAATTGTGTGTCGACATACAATACACGACGGTTTACTCGATTTGGCGGCGGTTTATGGTAACCGTCATAGTGGATGCATTTTGCAGTGGTAAACGCCACTAAAAAAATTCATTTTTGCCGGGAAAACCGCCTCTAAAACTAAGACAACCGCCGTGAAATAATAAAGTAATATGAAAACTGTGTAGCGGTGATTTTAACCACCACTAAATTATTGTCCGTAGCGGTGGTTTTAACTACCTTAGATAGCAAAATACCGAAATTGTAGTGGTGGTTAAAACTGCCGATAAATATAATACATTTATTTCATGGCAGTTAAAACCGCCGCTAAATCCAGATTTACAAAAAAAACAGTTGATTCTGTAGTCCCAGTACCAGTGCCTTGAAAAAAACCATTCCAATTTCACATGCACATACACCCTACATACAAAAGAATACCAAAAGACCAACATTTTCATAAGAATCATATGATAGATACTTGAATAATAGGTTTAGTATGATTTGGGTACATAAAATTTATTCTAAGTACATGAAGTGTCACTTTTGGATATAGTGGTTTCACAATTAGGGATAGTAGTTGATCTCGAGTATGTTGATGTATTTGTGTATCTGTCATAACTGAGGAATGTAATCGATAGTTAATGTTTTATTGGATTGTATGGTAATTTAAGGAGAATCATTTTGGATATCTCTCACTTAGCATTGCCAATGACCACATTTACCAAGAATAGATTCACGTTTGAATGTACATACTAGTGTGAGGAAGTTTCCCTAATGTTGGAGAAGTGGTTCTTGTCAGCTCTGATCCTAAGATTTCTTGAGCCTAACATTGGACATGTAGTGAAATGTGATGCATCTAGTTCTGGCTTAGGATATGTTATAATGTAGAGTGATAAATTAGTCACTTTGGGTTTCATCAGCTTTTAACTCACAAGATGAAATACTCTAATCCTGTATTTTAGTTTGTATTTGTGGTCCATGTATTGAAATGATTGTGACAGAACCTATTGGGAGAGATATTTGTTGGGTACTTTGGCACCTAGAGTACATATAATATTTTCTCACTTCATGGAAATAATCTTTATCAGATTAATTTCAAAGAGTACTTGTATATGTTTGACATCGATAAATAGTATTCAACTAGAAATGGAAATGTAGTGGTAAATGCATTGGGCTAGAAAATGTAGGAGATGAGAGAACAAATTTCATTAGCTGAATTAAAGATCTTATCTTCACTGTAAGACTAGTTGGTGGGTGTAGTTGAGGGTTTAGGGGAATCAATATGGGTGTCCTTAGAGATAATGTCTTCATTGGTTAAACAAGTAAAGACAAGTTAGAATATTGTTCTAGAATGTATCATGATGTGTGATAGGTTGGAAGAATGTGAAACTATTTTAGGATTGAATTTTGATATACATGGAGTGTTTATAGTTCGTATCATGGTAATGGTAACATATTCCATGAGAGATGAGTTTATGAGATCCCATAATGCTTTGAATTGGGATTTTCACCCAGGGCCAACCATGATTTATAATAATGAAAAGTGGATGTTCTGGTGGCCCTCTATAGTAAGAGACATTGAAGGATTTGTTTCCCATTGATTGAATTGTCCAAAAATTATCATCGAGTGTCAGAGTTGATAGCTGAAGTGGGATGTTCACCTAGGGCCGACCTGTCTTACCTCATAGTTTTGGTAATTATAATAGAAGTCTATGAGTTGATAGTTGAAGTTGTGTATAACCTTTTATCCTAAGATCGATGAGCAGTTAGGAAGGATGATCTAAACCATATAGGACATGCTTCAGGATTGTATTATAGATTTTATCCACCAGATGCATCTTTTGGGGAGATACAAATTCTGGTAGTGTAAGACACTCAAGTGTTAAATATATATTTGTAAATTATACTATTAATGAAGTGGATAGTCCCTCTACCTTAACTGGATCAAGACACTCAAGTGTTCAACAGATATTTGTAAATTCTTATCAAAAATATTTTTAATAAGAGGAAAGCATAAGTGGTAGTGATCACATGCAAACTATAAAACATGATAAGAGAATACTATAAAATTTGAAGAAAGAAGGGCTATCCACTAAAAACAAGTTTAAGGGAGTTACAAAACTGGATATTCCCAAGAAAATCAATAAGAAGGTTGATTGTTCATCCTTGGGTAACAAACCTAATAAATTTAGGAAAAATGAATCATAAAAAATGATTCATGACAATAAAGAAACGACATATATGTTTCATACCACACTTGAGAAATCAAGACATAAAAGGAAACATCAGAAATCAATAAAATACATAAAAGGAAACATGAGAAATCAAGAAAATGTTAGGTCATGAAAATGTTTACTGACATATGAAATGGTTGAATGTCTCTTAATTATACTCATAATACAGAATATCTATTGATCAAAATATTTTGGGGCTTAAAAATAAATATGAAACCTAAATATATAATAGTCCAGGAGGAAAATAAAATAAAAAACATGTCATTTGAGGATCTATATGGATCTATCATGACCTATGAGATCACAATTAAGTTACATGCTAATAAAAAATCCAAATAATCCAATAATAAAATAATGTTTTCTTTTAAAGAAATTAATGATGAAACCTATAATGATGATGAAATGGATCATCAATCAAAGAATATGAACATATTCTTCAAAATAAAGAAATCATAAAATTGTTAAAATTAGGTGGATAATGATAGAGAACAACAAGTGATGTTATTCCAATGAAAAAAAGGAACGCATAAGGTCGTAATTCTATATGACTAACAAAAGGAACAAGGGGAAGAATAAAAAAATCAAGGAAACCTTTAATGTTTCAACTTAGTATGTGAGAAATGAAACCCCCCTATAAAGGGAATCAATGGAAAAAATTTCCTAGTATCTCATGACTAAAATAGAGGTTAGTCATGATGTAAAATCTAACTCTTATTCATATTCCACTAAAAATTCTTCCTCTCCTTCTTTTTCTTTATCCAATCACCTATGCTATAAAGATATAAAATATGCTTGTTGAATACATGATTAAGGTTTTTTCGACCGGAATTTAATATAGAAATATCATAAAAATAAGTATAATCAATCCCTCAATGATAAGTAAAAACTCACAATAAAAAAACTGAATTATAAAAAAGAATGTTCAATATAATGTGATTAAGTTACAATGGAATATTTATTATATCAAAAAATATATTTTGAAATTCACCAAAGTCTAAAAAAATTATATAAAAAATTGGGTTTACAATGTTGGGAAAATAATAATATACTTTGGGCTTTTCAAAAAATTAATGTTCTTTAAAAAGAAAAAACATTAATTAATTGATATAACAAAAAATGTTTTATAATTACTATCATAAAATAGAGAATATAATTCAAGAATATAATTAAAAGAATCATCAATATTGTAGAATAAAAAGTATCAATACTTCATCCCTTATATCATGTCAATTTTTTTTTCAAAAACAAATTTGGGTACCATATTCAATCTAAGTTAAAATATGTGTACCCAAAATCTAGGTATCAAAATGTTCATTTGTTTATTCTATAGGGAACATGTAGAAACAATAAATCATAAAAAACATGGTTAATTAATAGTGGATTCTTTTAAAAAATATGTGATTACAACTCAAATTTTAATAAACATGAAAAATTGGTTGGAGGATATGTGATGTTAAGTGAAAATTTATGTAGTAGAATCATCGATATAGGTATAATATATTTTATGAATTCAATATTTATAAAATATTATTTTATTTATTGATGTCATAAAATATAATGTGGTAATAAATATCCAAGAGTTTTATATTGGATGAGAACCATTGGGATTCATTTGACAATATTTAGTGAATTTAGAAGTAGACTAGTGCATTTTTATAGGCTATGCCTCATGAGATTTATCCTTTAAAGACATTCATTTATTGAAAATGGTATCCAATGAACTAGATGTTTGGGGTGAACTGCTATGGTGCAAGGATATTTTCTCAAAGTTTAATTTGATGGTGTGGAGGTTTTATAATCATATACTTCCAACTGATGAAAATATCATGTGCATGTGTGTGAGTGTGGCCTCTAGATGATACTGTTATAACTAGAGGATGGAATGGGAAGAATAAGAAGAAGGATGATAATGAGGGGCGGAAAGAAGTGTCGAGCAGTGCCACAGGTCAGGACCTGTAGTGGGGAGGTGAGCTAGGGCTTCGGGGGGTCAGTGGCGATGGGCGGTGATCCGCACTGAGGGGCAACAAGGCAGCAAGACACACTGAGGGGAGGCATAGGGATTCATGGGTTGATGGGGGGGTCTCGCGGGGGTCGGGGGGGAATTGTCGGGATTGAAAAAAATAGTTTAGCGGTGGTTTTTAATAAACCACTGCTAAATCATTTATAAAAAAAGTAGTGGTAGTTTAGTAAAACACCGCAAAAGGCTATTTATGTTGTAGTGTATATATAGTTCATAAGATTCCTTTAATTAATTAATGAATAATAAAGTGAAGTATATTTCTGGTCAGAAGATATGAGCTGCTTTGAGCCGGCATGCCAAAGAATATCTTGATTGTGCAATTATAGATCATGATAATGTAACATGGAGTAATTCCTAAATTCACATTACCTTATCCACATCATGGATTTGATGTTAATGAGGAGGATCGATGATGAAGTCTTACATGTTATCATCAATCATGATAATGTGTCGTGGAGTAATTAATAAATGAACATTACCTTATCCACATCACAACATTGATGTTAATGAGGAGGATCACTGATGAAGTCTTACATATTAACATTGATCAACAAAATGTAGTGTGGAGCAATTCCTAAATGCACATTTTATACATCAAAGTATAGATGTAAGTAATATCAATGTTACAACTTTCTTAAACTTCCATTATATTTTATGAAATACTTTGCAAATAATGGCGTAATACCATAATCATATGCCAACTAAAATGAAAAATGGATATCATATGAGTCATAGTATGATGATAAATACATTATGTCATAAGGACATGTGTTTATATGCAAAGAATTTTTTCGGACAAAAAAAAATTTACATCAAGACAAACACATTGTGCATTTAGTGTAATAGTCCTAACAGTTACTTAGGATATTACATAAATCCCTAAGATACAAAAGTTTATACTACATATCTATATAAGGGTTCACATCTCTATTAGAGATAATGGGAGATATATTGACTTGTGTTTATTCAATGCTCAAGATGCACAATTAGTTGTCATAGGAACTAGTTCCACAAGTTCATGTGAAACAAAGTATGTTCCAGAGACACATACTACATAGGAAGGATAAAACCATGATGATGGTTTTATATTCACCTCTGTTGGTGATCTATTATTCAATGTGAATAATATTTCCTACAAGTAAGTAGTGTATGTCATTTAGCTAAAATTTATAAGACCAATTAAGAATTCAATTAATGAATTCCTTGTATCAAAGTGAAAAAGGGGATTATTATTTTGAATATTGTGGTGGGTATTCAAGTGAGTTGATACATGGATGGTACAAGCGTAGTATCAATAAGGATCGATTGGTTTCACCAAGTCGTTATGCCTAAATCCATTAGAACTTTACTTATCATAGCTAACATCTATTATCAAATTATTTATCATTGGATATCATGACCACCAATCGTGGATGATGTCTATACGACGCAACCAGGAAGGGATGGTCACATCACAAAATGCTAATAAAGGTTGCAAGTTACTGAAATAAGGTTTATGATTAAAGTAAGAAACATGATCATAGATTATAAATTCGAAACAAATGATTTCCATGTGTCTACAGGAGGTTAGTGGGAGCGTCAAAGTTTTCCAAGCAAAGTATGTTCGAAAACATATGGAAAACAAACATTGGTCTTACAGTTAGTTAAGACCAAAATGAAATTTATTCTTCAGTGATTGACTTAAAGTAGCACCTAAGTTCTAGGGAATAGGATCTATTGAGGTAGATCTATAGGTTGCTTGGTCCCAGTCAATCGTATATATAGTGACATTGTATTGAAAAATACAAGTTGGAACAATTCAAGAGATGAACTATTGCTTATGTCAAAGGGAATAATCTCTTTAGGTTGACATATCCAAAACATGGGAAGAGATAAACGTGTTGAGTTGAAATCCATACATTGAAGTGATGGATCAATCATGTATTCCATGATATGTACAAGAACCAATATTTACAAGGGACATTTTATAGTAGGAAAATATCAGTTATATCCAGGAGCACTGTAAGGGATGCAGTCAGATCCATCTAATTGTACTTCAGCAAGTAAAAAAGATACATACCTGGTAAGTAGAGAAGAAAGGATACTAGTTTTTGGGGATACAAACTATTCTTCCATAGATCAATATGATCTACTATTGTAGTTAGGCTAAAGACGATGAGCAAGTCAAGATCATATAAGCTATTGGTATCCATACCTACAAATATCGATTATGTTGCAGCTTCTAAGATATCTAAGAAGTAGATAAATGAAATTCTTTGTTCCATTTCTTGGAATCTCACCTCGTAATAAAGGTATTATCATAACGTAAATTATGATATTCTTACTATCCAAGATGTCAAGTTATGACAGTGGACAAGTGGGATATACTCGGGATACCATCTCTTGAGAAGTTTTACTCAACGAGACAAGGTCACAATAGTATAATATCCACGTGGAGAAATTGTGGTAGAACCAGTAGCTAAACCTGTTACTTAGTAGAAACATGATTTTCATCATGTGAGTATCTAACAAGTTTAGTTAGCAAGTTGGATCTAGTGAAAGTGGGAGTGTTGAAATAGTGGGTGCCCTAGACCCAACTATTCAGTGATTTTGATTACCATATCATATATACAGTTAGCTATACATGATGTCATATTACCATTATAGTGTATACTTTTTTACGCCCACTCTAGAAATGGTAGTGTCCAAAGATTAATTGTCGTATCGAAAGGTTATAGCAGATCCCAGGCTATAATGAGAACCTATAGATACTATGACATTAATCCTAAATATATGTTCTATGGTCTAGATACATATTACTAATCATAAATAGTATATTTATGACTATCAAGTGTTGGGGGATTATAAGAATTGAGACTTATTCTAATGAAGTTTGCATTTGGTGATCTCTAATTGTGAGATCATGAGGACTGACCCGCCAATAGGAACACCACATGTTTCAGTGTCATTGGATGTTCCTATCTATGATCATGTTTAATGGTCTCCTAACTTGAGATCATTACCAATGTATGTTATATTATTGTGTACTTTAATTCAAGATGAAAACCATGGAAATGAAGTCATGGCAAGGTAGTTTGTGTTGGGTGTGTCATTGGTGGAATGAAATTGGTTGAATGGTCAAGAAAGGATTTTTCGCTTCTGAGTTATGTAAGTAATATATCTCAGGACATGTCGATAAGGATGAAAGTACCTTTATAATACCATGGTCATGGAATTCGAGGGTAAATACATCTAGTTATATCAACAAACAATAAAGCAATAAAAGGGCAATGACACAAGAGTGTGTTTGGCTTTATGATATATTATAGAAAAAGTGATTATATTACACAGTACATGTTTGTAGGTTAGTTGCCGTTGTTGTGACCATCCTTATCTCTTCAAGGGCCATGATGGGTTTCTAGATCCCACTCTTGGTCTGTGGATACTATTCATTGTTGTTGAGATAAGGTCCTAGAGGGTCGCACATAATAGCTTATTTGAGAATATGCCCTATTCAGTTGAATAAGAGTTTTGGACATGGTGGGACCCACCATAGGGGTTCAGGATTTTTCCAAGGTTAAACGATCACCAATGAAATAAATAAATTCATATTATTCAAGTTATGAATAATGGGTATTGAATTTATTAATTAATTGTATTTACAAGTTTTAAGTAAATACATGAAAAAATATTAATTGACGAATATTAAATTATTCAAGGTTCAATTAATATTTATGGGAACGACAAGTCAAGTTTTGGACTCAATTGTTGTCATATAATATATTTAATATATTACAAGAAAATGATAAAAATATTTATGACACGGTTTAGTAGTCATAAAATGTCATTGATAGTGCGTTAAGTATTCGGGGTCGGCGAGGCTATACCGGGTATTTTAATTAAACGCTATAAATAGAAGAGGAGGGGATTTTTCTAAGTATTATTCATGGGGATTCTATCTCCTCTCCACTCTCCCATGTTCTTGAGAGAGATTCTCTAGATTGATGGAGCTCATATCATTCTCTCTCTCTCTCAGACATTTCAAGAAGAGTGATGTAGTGATCGTTGGAGCGTCGAAGGCTTCGTCGGAATTCCACGCTATCACCTGGACTTCAACGAATGAGATTCCCGCAGTTTCTTGAAGCACATGTGGATGATCTAGAGAAGTTGGATCTCATATTATTTGAGTACATATCACCAACAATGAGCAGACATCATGCGTGGATTCAGATTTAGACCAGGTATTTTACGATTTATTTTTGTTCTTAAAACCCTTGAAATGAGATCCTTGGCTTAAACCGGGTAGATTTTCTCTGACATCGACAAGATTACGTCGATCATCAGTGAATTTTTTTAAAAACCACCTATTTGGGGCTTCCGATGCATGCCTGGTCCCTTCAGACATGAGTTTAGGGGGGGGGGGGAATCTCAAAGTAAATAAAATATTAATCTAAAAATGAGAAGTATTATCTCGTGAGAGGGGGAATCTAAAGTTATGAAATATTTAATAAGACATCATTTTGACTTTCTGAAAGAAACCTATGAAAGATATGATTAAACTGGTCACTGTGAGGAAGAATGTTTGGTAACTCTTCCAAGACAATCTCTATACGCTGGAAGAGAACAGGATAAAGGAAAAAAAGGAGAGATTAAAAGTACCTAATTGTTAAATTATCCTTGAAAGATGTATATGATGAAAAACCCTAGATACTTATTTATATTTTCTCTTAATATATGATAGGTGAGGTTAAAATCTTCATAAACATAAAATAACACAATGGAGGAGTTGTTACCTTTGGAAATGATAATTCTTTAAAAATAAATGGAAGTGGAACAACTATCATAGATGATCGGAAGTTAATATACAAGGAAGTTATATTTTTTTATAGAATTAAATGCAGCTTACTAAGTGTAAGTCAACTGTGTGATGATGGAAACAAAGTTATCTTATGGATAAATTATTGTATCATCCGGTGCTTGATGGATAAAAAAATTGTATCCATAGGTTTAATAACTGAAGAAAGTATGTTTCAGATTAGAGATCAGAGTAACTCGTGAAACTTAAGTAAGAAAGATGAAAATTAGCTATGGTATAGAAGAATTGGTCATCTAGTATAATATAATATGAGAAAAAAAACTCAAAAGAAGGAGTTGTGAGAGATTTACCTCAACTAAAAAAAGTACCATTGTTTGTGAAGTTTTTCAAAAGGGGGAGATGGCTGAAGGAAGACATAAAGGGGTAGATATTCAATCCACCTAACTTCTTGAACTTATACATTATGATTTATGTGGACTAATGAGGAATCAATACATAAAGGGTGACTTGAAATTTATTATTTTTATTGATGAATTCACCTGGATGATGAGTGTTATATTTATGAAACATAAATATGATGTTGTGGAAATGTTCCAGTTTTATGGAAGGGAAGCGGAAAAAGAACTTAGGGAACATATCCATAAGATAAAAATGGATAATGGAAAAGATTTTACATGTAACACTTTTGAATCCTACCTATAAAATCATAGAATAAAACATTAGTATATTTCTCCCTACACCCCTTATCAAAACTGGGTTTCATAAAGGAAAAACATGAGTTTAGTTAATATGGGAAATACCATGGTTACAAAGTATAAATTTTATAAATTCTTATAGATGGAAGATATATGTATTGTGGTAGATGTTCATAATATATCTTTATTAATACTAGAAGTGGAAATAAATCTGTATGAGGTGTAGTATAATAAAAAAACAATGGTGAAATGTTTTTAAGTGTTTGGAAGTTGTTGTCTAATGAAGATCAAAAATTCAAACTCTGGAAATTTTAATGAGAAAGTTGAAGAAGGAATGTTTCTAGGTTATTCAACCAATTAAAGGAGATACAAGTAAAAATTATTACAAAAAATAGTAGAATCATGTGAAAATGAATTAAAATAAATTAAAACCCAAAGTTATAGAGAATGGTGAATCCACTAAACCAATGGAAAATGGAATAGAATCTTATAGAAGAACTACTGAAGATGAAGGCAATTGTGAATCTCATTTTGGAAAAACATTATTTGATGAATCCAGTGATGAAGAAGGTTCAACCAAAAATAAATACTCAATGTTCTAGACATTAAAAAAGTAAGTTAAACCAAATAACATAATTTGAAGTTATGAATATCTAGTTAAAATAAGGAAAAAGTTGTGAATAGAGAATAAAACAGCACTTATCTCTCAAATTGAACCTCAGTTAGTATCAAAAGCTATTGATATCAATAAATGGTTAAAATACATGAATTATGAATTTGGTCAAATTGAGAAGAACGACACCTGGGGACTTGTTCCAAGACTAGAAGGAAAGAATATTAGCAAAACTAAATGGTTGTTTGGAAATAAGATCAATTAAAAGGAAAATGTTTCTGAAAAAAAAATCAAGTTTGGATTTCAAGAGATATTCATAGGTGAAATATATTGATTTTTAGGGAATTTTTCCACTATTATGAAACTTAAAAATGTTTGAATGTTTTTTTTAATACTGATAATTAGAAATACATAATCTATCAGATGGATGTAAGGTCAACATTATTGAATGGTGAAGTTAAATAAGAAGTTTATGTTTAATAAATAGAGAGATTTATACTTTATTAGGATGGTTTTATGGTTTGAAAACTCAAAAATAATATTTATATGGGTTAAAGTAGGCCCCTAGTACATGGTAATCTAAACTTGATAGTTGCTTGAAGGTATTGAACTTTTATAAAGGGTTGATATCAACTTATATGTAAATGAGTGAAGTTTTGGAACTATAATCATTATTATTTATATTGATGATATAATCTTTGTTGGTGATAGTGATCATGTATGTAAGGATTTCTCAAATAAAATGAAAGATCACTTTGAAATGATAATGCTTGGGAAGATGAATTTCTTTCTCAAAATACAGGTTATATAAAATAGAAGTTACATCTTTTTTCCATAGTAAAATTATGTTGAGCATATATTGAGTAAATTTAATATAGAATATTCAAAGGAAGTTTCTACTCCAATCTCTGTTGGAGTAAAGATAAGAAAATATGATTTTAGTAAAAGTTTTAATCAAATTGACTTCTAAAAGTTAATTAGAATATTTCTCTATATAACTGCATCTCAACCATACATTGAGTATCTAGTCACTTTATGTGTTTGTTGGGCCTAAAAAATCTACAAAACCTCTTATAGATTTTAAAAATCCTAAATTTTGAATGGATAAGGCATTCATGGAGTTTAAAATTGGTATAATAACCAAGAACTGCAAAGCATAACACTCCTCATACATAGTGAACACTCTATGCAGGATCACCTCTCCACATGGTGCTCTCACAAACAAAAATAAATCATTTGTGGGGTGAGGTGATGAAATAATTCAACCCTAAAATGACATTTTCATTTGAGGGATTAGGCGGTGATTTAACGCCCTTCATAAACAACCTTTTCATTTTATGGCATGAGGCTTCCTTTTACTAACCCAAAAACCACAAAGTGTTATATAGACGATAGTTTTATCACTTAACCACATAGAGCCAGGTATACTATATAGACAACCAGATATCTCTGGAATAAAGTTATTTACCAAGCCTATAAATACCTATTATTCAGAGAAAGAGGTATGGATGAATAACTAAGGAGACTAGATAAGACTCTCATAGGTAATTTACCTAACACATACTATGATAGAGACCCTCAAAGGGTTCCTTCATGAGAGGAACTATCTAGTTACCCGTAAAGGGTGTCCTCATGCCCGCAAAAGCTCATCATGAAGTAGACCCCTCAGAGAGACCCTGTGTGATCCCCCACCCCACGTAGAAAAGAAAAATATACGGTATGGGGCATCCTTAGGGTCTTTTTACCCTACGACCTTATGGAACTCTTTCCACATAGTGTTCATCCCCATATTGGGCCCTTTTTTAGCTCTCTAAATATCTTCATGTCTCTCCTATTAGAACCCTGAACTGCTTTCATTAAACCCCTTATATGGACACCTAATTCATTCGACCTAGGGATAGGACACACTAGCATATCCCCCGTCTAGTATTGCATTCTCATGGTAATCAAATGTAACACCTTGAGATTTTATGAAAAATATTCTTTTTAATTTTATTGATGTCTTGTATTGTATGCTACAAAAAAGGAGTCTTGAACAACACGAAACCCTAACTTGTCTGCATTACATGCAATCGCGACCTTCCTCGATAGCATGTGTTGTACGCAATACCGAGTTTCACAAAACAACGATATGCTATTAAAATATTATTAAAACTAGCCGTTAATAGTAATAACCAATTTTTGAAATTTTTTAAATTTCATCTTTAAAAATGGACTTCATTTTTGGATTCGGAATATCGAAATTATCTTAGGGTGAAATTTTGGTACTTTTCGGATAACTTTCATATTCTGATGAATAGTGAAGATTACTAAATTTTAATTAAAAACAACTTTTTAATCGAAATAATTAATAGTGATAAATTATTAATTTGAGTGGTTTTAAAGTATATTTAGAATATATTTTTACCATTTAATACAATTTTGGTCTTTGGATGTAATTTCACATTTAAACCAGACATAAACAAGTGTCAATCTTTTGATAGTTATTATCTCTTAAAAACACGCTATTTGTTTTGATGACGGGAATTAATTTTTAAATTAATTAATTCAAATGATATGTTTTGAATTTGGTAAAATAGAAATCATTTTTGAATTCATAATATCAAATATATCTTAGGCTTAATTTTTGGTATTTTTTTAGAAACTTTCATTTTTTGATGAATAGTGAAACCACTAAGTGGTAGTTAAAAAACTGAGTTTTTCATAAAACTTAATTTTACCGCTTCTGTGAGTGGAATTTCAAAACTCCGAGAGACGTGGTTAATATCAAGGACTAAAATGTGATTCAATGAGATGAAAATATTTTTGGTGAATAGTAACTTTTTACTTTTATTTACCACGGTTAAAAGTAAATAGTATAATTAAGGGTAAAAATGATATTATTATTACCCTAACACATGTCCTAATTCTATTGGATAAGATTAATTCGACCAAAAATAACATTAGGAATAAAATTTTACCATTTAGGCCCACTTGGATTAGATTAGGACATTTAATATTAATTTATTTAAAGAAGGGTTAAAATAGTTAAAATCAAAGTTTAATAAGTAAATGATTTTTAATATAGGGTTATACATAAGATAAATTCGACTATAAATATTCATTAGAAATATAAAAATATTTCCTACATAATGGTATTTTATTTGTAATTTTTAGACATTAAATAATTTAATTTATTTATGACACAAAGATGATGCAATAATTATCTTATTAATGAAATATTGACATAATTTATGTTATAAATACCCAAATAAATGTAATTTGAGACTTTTTATGAATTACACTAATTTTATAGGTTAATATGACATTTTAGTATTGATTTAATTAACTTTTTTAGAACTAATCATACTGTACTGATTTTCACAAAAATCAATTACTAATTAGTGTCAAAATTGTCATAAAATAGTTTTTAAAACAAATATTATATTATTAATTGTTATTTTATTCCTAAAAGTATAAGGTTCGGAAAAATGACTTAGATAAGGTTATATATATTAATAATAAACAACTTGGGGTTCTTTTGGCTTATTATAGTAAGTTTATTAACCTTATAGTGTAAGAACACAAAAAGACACGGTAAAAGTAAAATCATCTAACTTAAAGTTAAATCTAAATGATAAGGTTAAAATAGTAAACTAAACTTTTCCAAATTCTATTGGATGAGAGTATTTAGACCCATCCCCACCTTAGTTTCAAAATAAATCAATTTGGAGCTATTTAAAACCGAATATGGCTTTATAATAAAATAATATTTTTAGTTTTTCCAAAGGTGCCCCTCTCCTCCCTTATAAAAGGGCACCTCCTCCCTCTCTTCCTCACACCAATTTTAGCCTTTAATCTCAGAAAAACCCTGACAATTTCCCTTCTCAACTTCCCTAGAAACATCCTAGAGGTCCTGGTCTTCTTCAAAGACCAATTTTAGTACCCTAAGAGGAGGATTCAAAGAGGCGTATCAAAGAAGAGGTAATATCCGTTACCGATTCTTTCAATTTTCTTTCTTCTTAAACTTCTTCTTCTTTAGTTGTTTTATTATGAAGTAATAACATCAGTATCCCTCATATACTGATATTTTATTATAAATATGAAACAACCCTATTTCACCTTTTATCCATCCTACGGAAAAAAAATCACCGCGCGTGCATACGTACGGAATACCATCTCCACGCTGTGGTGTAATCTGTTTTTTCACCAACACCTTACATGGATGGGTATAATGGTGTAAAGAATAACTATCTATGGTTATTATAACATCATACTGATTCTGATATATTATACCATCCACTACAATTCTATTCAATAATCATGGGAACGATATCATCGCTCGTGCGTACGTACGGAATACCGTCTCCACAACGCGATGAGATTCATTCTCAATGATTAACCATTCATAAATGATTATAAAGTATATATAATAAGTAATAATGAAATATATGAAATAATAATTATATTGGATTTATGTATATATATATTTATGTCATCTATTTAGTTTCATTCAATTCAATATGGAAACGAAAACAGCGTTCATGCGTACGTACGACCTACCGTCTCCATGAACGGTGTGTTTCATTCCTTTTATCGATATATAATATATATGTATATGATGAATATATATTATATATAAATCATGTTTTACATTCTGTAATTATGTAAATCAGTATATAAGTAATAATATCAAGAACGACAAGTCGAAACACATACGATAAATGAAATGATTTTACCCAAAACGCTACTTTAACATGGGATTTACAAAAGAACGGGTAATATAAAGTCGTAAGTAAAACATATATGATATCATAACAATGAATATGATTATGTAATAAGTCAATGACATTATTTAAATCATTATACATGAGTTTTGGATCCATACGAAGCATATCAGACCTAAGGTAAGGGATAATTATTCCAATCTCATTCTTATCCGAGATTGTCTACTCGTAAGTATTTACCAGGGGTTATGTTTATTATCCATGTCCATATGATCTCAAAATGTTTTCATAAAATGTTTACTTTCCTTCCATGTATGATTTTTACCCTTTTATTACTTTTACCACATCGTATGGAAGGAATCTTTCTTTTGTTTACCATACGAGGTACTTTTTGACTTTTCCAAAAAAAGTATGAGGAGATTGTTATTTTTAACTTATACAGCGTGAACGGATTTTTACGTTTTTATAAAGCCTTGTTTTCATGAATCTTCCTCCAAAATATTTTATGACTATTTTAAACAAAATCATTTTCTTTTAAAATTTCATGACATTTTGTGAAAAGAAAATGATTTTGAAGAAGAAAGGATATTTTCCTCAAGAATTCATTTCAAGTGTTTTATCAAAACCATTTTTCATCTAAGATGACATTATTTCATATGTTTACATTTCAAGTATAATGTCTCTATGATTTACATGGTTTCACTTTTCTTATTATTAAATGATATCAATTTCTTTTATATGAATTATGTGATGATGGGATGATGTTTATGAAACCCATTTTATTTATTGGGTTATTATGAATGATGTGTGTTTATTTTGTGGCACAAGTAAGAATGATTTCATTATGAGATGGGTGAGACCTATATCTCCCTCCAATGCATTGGGTAAAGATTTATATCTCATGAGATAGACATGGATGGAACAGTAAGTTAATCCGGTTCAGTGTTACAGGACTGAAACGAGGAGTGAACTCGATTCAGAAAGGGAATTTATCCACTAAGATGGTCTTGGAAGCAATGCCTTGGCTACTATGGAAATCATGACATGTGATGAATGGTTTCCACAATTACATGTTTTACTCCCATGCTATTTTATCATGCTTAATGTTTCTTTATGATCTATGCCTTACGTACTTCCATGTTTTATGTCATTGCTCAAGCTTTTGATGTTTAAAAATTATGTTCATGTTTTTAAGCTCAAATGTATATGATTTGTTTTATTTTATCCATGATTACCCTTACTGAGAATTTGAGCTCACCCTTTATATGTTTTTTCCCCAGGATATAAAGAAAGTTTTTAGGTAAGAAAACAAAAGGGGAAGATCGATATGGGAGATGTTGAAGATCTTTCAACAGGATTAGATGTTTATATTCTGAGTTTCCAAAGACACTAAACTATTACGATCCTTGTGTGTCTGTTTTTGGTTATGTATTAAGTATTCCAAAAAAGTAATGTAATGTCCATGTACGTCAAGCTTCGGGTCTCTAAAGTTGGTATCAGAGGAAAGGTTTAGTCAACCTTTGGAAACTAGGATGTGAGAACTTTAGTGAGATCCCTAGAGATATTTCTAAGGTATGTCTAGGGATGTCCCTAAGGTTAAGTATAAGTATAGGTTATAGTCCTAGAATTATGGTAACGATATTAGATTAAACCTAAGATATTAGATATTGAAGTTACTCCCCCTTTATTATGATTTTTGCCTCTCACACTATTCATTTTGGGTTTTAGAAAATGGTTGGAAACAAGATGATTCACGATAATGGAGGATATGATGGACAATGGAATGATATTCTTCATGAGCAACCAAATAAAATGGGATTTGCAAGTCCAAACATCATTATTATGTCGAATCAGCAATCTCATAATATGATCAATAAACTCAAATTTGGTAAGTTTCCTGACTCGGCTAATAAGAGAAAGATGGAGTTTCATGATGATCATAGAGGAAAGAATGTTCAATTTCTCCTATGTAAATCATGTGGGAAGAGGCATCAAGGAGAATGTTTCAAAGGAACTGGAAGATGCTTTGGGTGTGGAAAAGAAGGACATAAAGCCAGTAAGTTCAAAGGAAAAGGTTCAGTTAACACCATGGATGAGGATAATGGTATTGCTATGACATCAACAATGGTTAAATGTTTTAAATGTGGAATGTACGAGCATTATGCAAACCAATGCCCCAAGGGAAAGTCTCATGAAGAGAATCAGTATGGTCGTATGGGTAGTATTTATGTTGATGATGATGAAGAGACTATAAATGATATGTGAGATGAAAGAATTGTTTAAGCTTGGTCAATGGTTTAAGAAGGTAGTAGAATGATTACATGTTTATCAATTGTAATGTTGTATAAGTAATCTCATGGTACTATGGAATAAAGAGACATCTAAGGATTGTTACACTGTTGTCTTTCCTTAAGTTTTAAAAGTGTATGATGAATGGTACCAGTAACCATGAAAGTTTATTCATATATTTTTGGAAAGTAGATGATATGCACATAATGAAGGGATAAAGAGAAAATTAAATGTTTGATAGTATTCATGAGCTCATGACTGATATAAGGAGAAGGTTATATCATGGTTTGAGTGTATAGAATTTTTGGATTTTGGTATGTGGAAAGAGTTAACTTTTGATAGCATTCATGTTTTCACTAAGGTTTAATGGGTATTCATTTTTCAAGAGAATATATGATTAAGGTATTCACATGATTGGAATGTGACCAACAAGATATATGGGGGATAAATGATGGTTGGTTGATCACATTTAAAGTAATCATTTTCTTTATACTATGAGCTTGGACCGAAGTATTTTAGATAAGCCTAAAGATTGGAATGGATTATGTTGGACATAATTTAGTATTGTTTATGGATAAAACTTTTTAAATATTATTTATGGGATGTTATAGTAATTTAGTTTTAGAAAAAGTACAACCTGCAGGATGGGTGACAACCCATCGCGTCAGACAAGGCTATGGGAATCGAACCCACAACCGAAGTGCGACTGGCCTTTATCACATACCACTGGCCTACAGGAAGTCCCTGGTTAGTAGAAACTAGTTTCATTTTATTAAGCGGTATGATATATGAAGTATAAGTTCATTTTTGGAATCGTATATGATTAACCTCACCATAGATGGACTTATGTATATTTGATAACTTTTGCTAACCTTTTATTTGAAACAGATGGAATGACCCATCATTCTATCACATGATCTATTAACACTTCACTAATAACAAATTCAACTTCATTTCTTTAAGAGATTAAGTGTAAATTGTTCAAACCACGTACAATAGTGAGATTGTACCAAAATCAAGCAAGTATTTCTTCTAATTCAAAATTTTCAACTTTAGGGAAATGATATTGAAAACCAAAAATGTTGTCCTAGTGATCTTATATCTGATGAATCATATGGTACCTTAGATCATCACAAATTTATGGCTTTGTGATTGATGCATTTTTTATAGCCATGTTCTCTACCACTCTCCATCAGAACATGATGGTTAGATTTTTCCTCCATATCCATATTTTCACCTATGTTCTCCTATGTGGAAACCCAATGATGAGTTATTTGGGTATCCGTTATGTTTCTAATGTTCCTTTTTTAAATTAAGTTTTGGTATTCCTTTTTAAGATGTGGGTTTCTATGAAAGAAACTCTCGTGTAATAAACCATTTATAACCCCGACGAATTTCGAGGGCGAAATTCATTTTAAGGGGGATAGAATGTAACACCCCGAGATTTTATGAAAAATATTCTTTTTAATTTTATTGATGTCTTGTGTTGTACACTACAAAAAAGGAGTCTTTCACAACATGAAACCCTAACTTGGCTGCATTACACGCAATCGCGACCTTCCTCGATAGCGTGTGTTGTACGCAATACCGAGTTTCACTAAACAATGATATGCTATTAAAATATTATTAAAACTAGCTGTTAATAGTAATAACCACTTTTTGAAATTTTGTAAATTTCATCTTTCAAAATGGACTTCATTTTTGGATTCGGAATATCAAAATTAGCTTAGGGTGAAATTTTGGTACTTTTCGGATAACTTTCATATTCTGATGAATAGTGAAAATTACTAAATTTTAATTAAAAACAACTTTTTTAATCGAAATAATTAATAGTGATAAATTATTAATTTGAGTGGGTTTAAAGTATATTTAGAATATATTTTTACCATTTAATACAATGTTGGTCATTGGATGTAATTTCACATTTAAACCAGACATAAACAAGTGTCAATCTTTTGATAGTTATTATCTCTTAAAAACACGCTATTTGTTTTGACGACGGGAATTAATTTTTAAATTAATTAATGCAACGGATATGTTTTGAATTTGGTAAAATAGACATAATTTTTGAGTTCATAATATCAAATATATCTTAGGCCTAATTTTTGGTATTTTTCTGGAAACTTTCATTTTTTGATGAATAGTGAAACTACTAAGTGGTAGTTAAAAAACTGAATTTTTCATAAAACTTAATTTTACCGCTTCTGTGAGTGGAATTTTGAAAATCCAAGAGACACGGTTAATATTAAGGACTAAAATGTGGTTCAATGAGATGAAAATATTTTTTGGTGAATAGTAACTTTTTACTTTTATTTACCACGGTTAAAAGTAAATAGGATAATTAAGGGTAAAAAATGATATTATTATTACCCTAACACATGTCCTAATTCTATTGGATAAGTGTAATTAGACCAAAAACAACCTTAGGAATAAAATATGACCATTTAGGCCCACTTGGATTAGATTAGGACATTTAATATTAATTTATTTAAAGAAGGGTTAAAATAGTTAAAATCAAAGTTTAATAAGTAAATAATTTTTAATATAGGGTTATACATAAGATAAATTAGAATATAAATATTAATTATAAAGATAAAAAGATTTCCTACATAATGGTATTTTATTTTTAATTTTTAGACATTAAATAATTTAATTTATTTATGACACAAAGATGATGTAGTAATTATCTTATTAATGAAATATTGACATAATTGATGTTATAAATACCCAAATAAATGTAATTTGAGACTTTTTATGAATTACACTAATTTTATAGGTTAATATGACATGTTAGTATTGATTTAATTAACTTTTTTTGAACTAATCATTCTGTTATGATTTTCAAAAAAAATCAATTATAAATAGTGTCAAAATTGACATAAAATAGATTTTAAAAAAAATATTATATTATTAATTGTTATTTTATTCTTAAAAATATAAGGTTCGGCAAAATGACTTAGATAAGGTTATATATATTAATAATAAACAACTTATGGTTCGTTTGGCTTGTTATAGTAAGTTTATTAACCTTATAGTGTAAGAACACAAAAAGACACGGTAAAAGTAAAATTATCTAACTTAAAGTTAAATCTAAATGATAAGGTTAAAATAGTAAACTAAACTTGTCGAAATTATATTGGATGAGATTATTTCGACCCATCTCCACCTTATCTTCGAAATAAATCAATTTGGAGCTATTTAAAACCGAATATGGCTTTATAATAAAATAATATTTTTAGTTTTTTCAAAGGTGCCCCTCTCCTCCCTTATAAAAGGGCACCTCCTCCCGCTCTTCCTAACACCAATTTGAGCCTTTAAGCTCGTCCAAACCCTGTCCATTTCCCTTATCAACTTCCCTAGAAACATCCTAGAGGTCCTGGTCTTCTTTAAAGACCAATTTTAGTACCCTAAGAGGAGGATTCAAAGAGGCGTATCAAAGAAGAGGTAATATCTATTACCGATTCTTTCAATTTTCTTTCTTCTTCAACTTCTTCTTATTTAGTTGTTTCATTATGAAGTAATAACATCAGTATCCCTCATATACTTATATGTTATTATAAATATGAAACAACCCTATTTCACCTTTTATCCATTCTACGGAAAACAAAATCACCACGCGTGCGTACGTACGGAATACCGTCTCCACGCCGTGGTGTAATCTGTTTTTCCACCAACACCTTACATGGATGGGTATAATGGTGTAAAGAATAACTATATATGGTTATTATAACATCATACTGATTCTGATATATTATATCATCCACTAAAATTCTATTCAATAATCATGGGAACGATATCATCGCTCGTGCGTACTTACGGAATACCGTCTCCACGACGCGATGAGATTCATTCTCAATGATTAACCATTCATAAATGATTATAAAGTATATATAATAAGTAATCATGAAATATATGAAATAATAATTCTACTGTATTTATGTATATATATATGTATGTTATCTATTTAGTTTCATTCAATTTAATATGGAAACGAAAATAGCATTCATGCGTACGTACGACCTACCATCTCCATGAACGGTGTGTTTCATTCCTTTTATCGATATATAATGTATATGTATATGATGAATATATATTATATATAAATCAGGTTTTACATTATGGAATTATGTAAATCAGTATATAAGTAATAATATCAAGAATGAAAAGTCAAAACACATACGATAAATGAAATGATTTTACCTAAAACGCTACTTTAACATGGAATTTACAAAAGAATGGGTAATATAAAGTCGTAAGTGAAACATATATGATATCATAACAATGAATATGATTATTTAATAAGTCAATGACATTATTTAAATCATTATATAGGAGGTTCGGATCCATACGAAGCATATCGGACCTAAGGTAAGGGATAATTATTCCAATCTCATTCTTATCCGAGATTGTTTACTCGTAAGTATTTACTGGGGGTTATGTTTATTATCCATGTCCATATGATCTCAGAATGTTTTCATAAAATGTTTACTTTCCTTCCATGTATGTTTAAGACATTTTTACCCTTTTCTTACTTTTACCACATCGTATGGAAGGAATCTTTCTTTTGTTTACCATACGAGGTACTTTTTAACTTTTCCAAAAAAAGTACGAGGAGATTGTTATTTTTAACTTATACGGCGTGAACGAATTTTTAAATTTTTATAAAGCCTTGTTTTCATGAAGCTTCCTACAAAATGTTTCATGACTATTTTCAACAAAATCATTTTCTTTTAAAATTGAATGACATTTTGTGAAAAGAAAATGATTTTGAAGAAGAAAGGATATTTTCCTCAAGAATTCATTTCAAGTGTTTTATCAAAAACATTTTTTATCTAAGATGACATTATTTCATATGTGTACGTTTCAAGTATAATGTCTCTATGATTTACATGGTTTTACTTTTCTTATTATGAAATGATATCAATTTATTTTATATGGATTATGTGATGATGGGATGATGTTTATGAAACCCATTTTATTTATTGGGTTATTATGAATGATGTGTGTTTATTTTGTGGAACAAGTAAGAATGATTTCATTATGAGATGGGTGGTACCTATATCTCCCTCCAATGAATTTGGTAAAGATTTATATCTCATTAGATAGATATTGCTGGAATGGTAAGTTAATCTGGTTCAGTGTTACAGGACTGAAACGAGGAGTGAACTCGATTCAGAAAGGGACTTTGTCCACTAAGATGGTCTTGGCATCAATGCCTTGGATACTATGGAAATCAAGACATGTGATGAATGGTTGCCACAATTACATGTTTTAATCCCATGCTATTTTATCATGCTTAATGTTTCTTTATGATCTATGCCTTACGTACTTCCATGTTTTATGTCATTGCTCAAGCTTTTGATGTTTAAAAATTATGTTCATGTTTTTAAGCTCAAATGTATATGATTTGTTTTATTTTATCCATGCTTACCCTTACTGAGCCTTTGAGCTCAGCCTTTATATGTTTTCTTTTCCCCAGGATATAAATAATGGTTTTAGGTAAGAAAACAAAAGGGGAAGATCGATATGGTAGATGTTGAAGATATTTCAATAGGATTAGATGTTTATATTTCGAGTTTCCAAAGACACTAAACTATTACGATCCTTGTGTGTTTGTTTTTGGTTATGTATTAAGTATTCTGCAAAAGTAATGTAATTTTCATGTACGTCAAGCTTCGGGTCTCTACATAAAATCCACACATTTAACCTCCCTAGTGTTAGGGATCCTTAAAATGATCACAACCATGCATTATTATGGTAATAGGGATCATAGAATTAAGGGTGGTGGAGGATGGATTCATAAGTCAGGCGGTGACATCGATTTCCTGAAATGTGAAGAAATGATACAGAAATCCCCTCTTGTCATTTTTTCACCCTACCCTTACCCTCTCTTCCACCTGTTGAAATGGGAGGAGAGGAGGTTTTTCATCAGGGCATCCCTCCTGGAGTAAGCCCCTAATCTTTCTTGAGGGGAATTCTCCCACCTTCCATATCCCTACCCTTTTCCACCAGTACATGAAAGAGATTGTGTAGATTGTTGGATCTTCAACTTCCACTTGTTTCTCACACTGATCATGAATCACATGGTGTTATAGGTTAGTTATGACCATGAAATCTGCATGATCAAACATTTGTCTCAACTAATAGTCTTTTGAAACTTACTCTCACCTTTACAAGGGCCTCTTATTCAGTGTAAGCTCCAAAACCATGTTACCATCCTCTCAAAGGGAAACATTCCCTAAGAGACAAACATTCAAAGGTCCATATTACCAATGAAGAAACATTAGGCCTCCTTCATAGGTGTAATCCACAACCTTTTAAACTACATAGGCTATGATTCATGTCCAAACATGATACATAGGAACACTTCTTGAGGTCCAAAACCAACAACTAAAACTCACCCTAATCATATTTGGGCCATATTTCTAGTAGGATCATATCTGAATTTGGAGGCTATATCCCTTCTAGGTCCCCTACGCTTCTTCGATGAAACTCTCACACCATCCTTATCTAGGAACCTTCCACCTACATATCCTTGTCGTGTGACGTTAAAATACATGGTTTGGTCCTCATCACATGGCCTTAAAAGGTATGATGTGTCTCGTTAAGTGAAACCAAACTATGTGGGTTTTGATTCCTTTCACAAGGCTATGTAGGAAGCCCATTTCATAGGCTCGATCTGGATATCAAAACAACTATCATCTTCTTGGATGATTATAAAATCCATAGTGCCCCACTTCGTGTCTTGAAACCAACATCATAATAATAAATGACATAAGAGACTCTAATCCATTTATAAATAGTTCCATTGATGGATAACCTCATAAACATATAGATATATCCAATGAAGAGGAACCTCAAATACAAATAGATGAATCTAAATAAAATACAAGCTAAAAATTGATTGTTAATATAGGGGTGACCTATTTCATGTTTGGGGTTTAATAAAGGATTCATGAATATGAATTAAATCAATAAGAGAGTCCCAGAGTAGACAATAATTCCCCCCAAAATGGTGTGATGAGTCTGACATCTCACCCTCTCAACCAATGTGGGTCCATAAGTGTCATTGGAACCATTATCTAGTGACCACCTTCCTTTGGAAAGAAGGTTTGTAAGACATCATGAATAAGGGAACCGTTGGGTGTTTCCGGTTCCACAAATAAACCCCATTGGAGACCGCTTGGAAAATACTCAAAAATAAAAAGGGTGTGTTTAACAAGAAGGTTCATGCCACCGCTACCATAAAACTCCATCCAAACCCCACTTGATTTCCTAAATGAAACAGGAGGATTTTCCAAGTGAAACAAAAATGGCGAACTTGACATGAATCCTTAACCAAAATGACTATGTCACCCACATGTCAGGCCCCTTTTGCGTTATCCTGAAATTAAAGAGGGACACAAATGGATTTAAAACAATTGATTATAGGCATGTTTTCATTTATTAATATGTTTTTTTGATGGGGTTTTCATGTTTTTTTTTCATATATCCCCTAGGAACATTCAACAAGAACTCCATTCAATCCAATGCCATCCTTTCAACTGTCTTGAACGTACACATCAGCTACTGCCCAAGCTGGATCTTCGCCTAATATGAGGACACCATCACCAACCCAGTGTCTTCAACATTGGGTTTTGAATGCACTAATTTTGGAGTACCATTTCAATGGTGGTGTCCTAGATCTGGAGGCCACTAGAAAATCCCGCCAGCATATGAATCCCTACTAACCATCTACTCAAATATATATGGTGGCCCAAAAGTATATGGAGCCAGTTGTAATTTCAAACCATTTCGGAAGCCTTTATCTATAACGTTGTAATAGATTCCTCCCTTATTTTAGGGAGGCTGATCAAGAGGTCACCAACAGTCTCATCCTGACAACACAGGGTTCTTTCCAAGGGGATCCTACTAGTAGTCATCTCCGTCACTTTCATGCACCACAAAGTCCTTTTCATGATGAGGACACCACCCCATGGGATATAGATCAAGTTGTTCAGACCTGATAACTCAAGGTATCCCGTCAAGGGAGGCAATCAAACAACCAATGAAAGTCCCACATCTCTATTCCCGCTAAAGAAACCCGCCAAGAAAACATGGAACCAACTTATGAGAAGATGAAAATTCCTTCCCATACCCGTCAAACCTTCCAACACTATTTGTAAAAAACAAAAGGAACACATCAAAAAAAATATGATGGAAACCAATGAGTTGATTAAAATCCTTGCTTGTGTATATCAAGAATGAAAGCATAATATGGTATCACTTGGGGAAACCAATTGGAAAATTTTGACAAAAAACAGGGTACAGACCCATATCTCTTCCCCTGCACATGGAGAATTTCGATATATACCAACTGGAAATGGAAGAAAATATCAGGAATACACCCTTGATCCAAGCACGGAATTGAAAAATATCCCCATTACAACTAGTGAAGTTTCTTATCATATCTTGATAGTAAGGAAAGGGCAGATGCAAATTCTAGACCGCATCCTATAAACATGCCAATATATAATGACGGCAGCGACAATGGTTAAAGGGTGGACACAAAACTCCATACCTACAATTGGGGTGACTCCTCAACATAATATGAGGGTATCTTCAAAGTAGATGCATATCCCTTCAACCATATAGGAGGGTCATTCGAAAAATCCCATGATAAATGGATAATCAGATCTGGTCCATATACCCATTCCAATCAGAGTTCATCAATCCATCCCAGTGGCCACTTCAGGAAATAAATATATCCCTACCAAAATTCTAGAAATCTATTGAAAAATTATAGCCTCAACACGAGAGCTAATCAAACAGGCCATATATGAAAACGTTATCCATAGAAAGTGGCCCTAGTCACCCATAAGAGAGAATCCAAAAAATATTCCTCACCAAAGGAGATTGTAAAATGAAGAGTCATTTTATGAACCTACTCTACTTAATGTTAGTTTTCTTGAATCCCTCAAACATTTATATATAGGGGATTAAGATCCCACTCATTTTTTATCAAATTATAGAGACAATATTTGAAATTATGAAGGTCCTCCCTATAACTTTGCTGCCAGTAGTTCTGGAGGCCCTCCCCATACATCTTACCATGAAGGATTACTTCATATCCACACCCTGATTGATCATGGGAACCCATCTTCTGATGAGTATTGTGGTAACCCTCCTCATGGATAAAAGATCAAACAGTAAGGAGGCCCTCCCCAAGGTATACACTGTAAGAATCCCCCTTACATTTGAGCTTCAGGTTGTGATGGTATTCCTCCCCATGATGGAATTCAATGCAAAGTTCCTCCCCGTAGTGACACTCCATTTTGTTAAGAAGGTCCTCCCCTTTTTGAATCAATGATGATAAATCCCTCCTATCACGAGGAATTAGGGAAAATGAGGACAGTCATGCTTGATGCCTCATCATTGACAAGTGACATTATTTCTCAACTAGAAAAAAAAACAAGGAAAAAACCATTCTTCAAAACAAACCTTGGATAGCTTACCTTCCAATATGAAAAACAATATCCCTAATGACCCCACTATCTACAATAAACTAGTTAAGAAATTCCCACTTTGGTCAGATCAAGTAGTGGAATCTCTAGAAGAAGAAGAGAAGAATGTGTTACTTATGAGAAAACAACTAGGTAATGATGATACGCCTTTCATTTTTCCCCCCATCCACTTCTCAATTTGAAAATCCAAAGGCACTATTAGAATAATTCATGAAAACATCCATTTGAACCTTTGGACAACTCTTCACCACCTGAAAATGAAGTTTTTAAATTATGAAGGGTATACAGACCATGTTAAGGTAATAAAAGAACTTTGTCTCCAAATCGACTTGGCGGCCCTTCCAACTACACGATACCCAAAATAGAGAAAACAACAAAAGGATATTCAACTTTCATGCCTCAATGCATTACACAAATTACATTGGATGGTCATCAATGCCCCACCCAATGTTTATATCAAGGGATGGTGTGAACACAGAGATTTTCATTTCACCTTGATCCCCAATCTACAAAATCCCCCAAAAGTGACATCATGTAATGTTATTGCTTCAGGTCTATTCTTAGATGCATGCCCTAATCATGAAATATGGTGCTCTCAGAAAGAATAGGCTTTGAACAAGTCTCAGAGGTGTCGTGACCAATGATAGAAAGCTATCTAAAGACTCCTACACCAGGCATCCAAGATCATTGAACAAGCTTCTTGCTTAAGGGGTGATAATCATTGGATACCATTAATTCCCTCAGAAACAAGTGTATTGTGTTCAAAACATATATTACACCTGGATCATGCCTGAAAAAGGATGTGCAAAATCAAGAGAGATTCTATGGTAGCAGCAACTGTCATGATATAGGAACGACCCCACCCTACAGGACTGTGGGAATTTTTAACACAATTAGACCCTTAAAGGCCAATGAATTAAGACCGAGGCATGTAAACAGTGGAATGGGAGCAATCCCATCCTGTAGGGATAAGGGAATTTTTACCTCAGCCTCCTCTCTAATGGAAATCAACCTATTCCCATTTAGTAGGAGCACCAAAAAATGATTCATCCCAGTTAATCCCGACTCATGACTTGGTTTCCTCATCGTGAGTGTTTGCAATGAAATTATATGGTAGTTCCCTTAGATTCTCCCTTTTCCAAGAAGCTCCAAATTAATCCTAGGAAGAAGGGAAGAGGCTTGGGAATAATCACAAACAAAATCGACTTATTAGGGGTATAACTACTCCTAAATATCTCAGTGCCTTCAGTACATAACCTAGGGCCAATAATCCCTCCTATCATTCTACTACCAATATGACACCTGTAATTAATTATGCATCAGTTAATGTTATTAGAATTACTCCTTTGAATTCCTCAAAATATGATGCCAATGCAAAAGAGGGATAAGAGGATGTTTCCATTTGGAACACAGTCCACATCAAGATAAATGAACAAGGTTTATGTACCAGGAATCAAAATATCACCAAGACCTTGGGGGTTTCTGTGAATGTTCCACCACCACCCCCATCGATGATATTCCACCAAATAAAAGGGTAAGGGAATGATTATGTCTCATCATGTTCTTGAAAGAGTTGAATCACTCATGATAGAAGATAGGTTTAAATAATATGAGATGGAAATATAGGATCAAAGGAAGTTAAATTTAGAAATGCTTAGAGGAAATGTTCCCACTAGGTATGCCCTTTAAGAGGATCCTCATATCACCCTCCTTTCTCATACCCCTCAACAAGAAGGTTTCATCATATCAATGAGAGTAGAGCCAGAGCACCCACTCAACCATGGGACCATACAAATTGTTTATCTGGACCCAATTGTAGTATGGTATCTGGAATTACCTCTATTTTTGAAATAGTAATAATTGAACCAGGAAAACCATCAAAGGTTAAACCATGTCGGGTGTCACCTATAGGTATTGGAAGAGCTGACACATCAGGCCCTACCTATTTCTTCCCCAGTTCAAGCTCCTATTCATTCAAACATCCCTCAGGGACTTATCAACAATGTCAAGTCATTGTAATCCTAATTAAAAGTTGTGGAGGAACAACATGCACCAGTACATCCATAAAGGAATCCTTACCCTGAATGATTGGATGTGACCCTTCCCCTGCTAAATTTTTGGAGCCCTATATTCCTAATTTTTAATAGCTCATGGGACCCATAGAAACACATGATTCATTTCATGTCATGTTGGGTTCCCATGATATGAACCCCTATGCAACAAGAAGTAGTGAAACTCAAATGCTTCATATAAACATTGTAAAGGCCATCTTTCATATGGTATACTAGTTTTCCATCTTGGTCAATCATGGGATAGGAAGATCTCCATAAACATTTTATCTTTCAATTCAACTCAATGATGCAGAAGACAACAATCCTTAACCTCTCAAACTAAAAATGTGGGATAATGATAGAGTTTCATATTTATTTTCTTGGTAGAAAGGATTCAATTATTACCTAAACATACATCTTCTCAAAGAATATTTTTTCCCTATGTATAGAGATCCTTCATGACAATTTATGAATGTCAATCATCCCTGTGAAATATATAGGTGGGTTTTAGGATCTTATTGTAGTTGCTCAAAGATTGGAATATTCCAACTTACTAACCAAGGACAAGTCCAAATTAAATCCATTATCTCAAGGTAAGAGAGTAAGGAAGGTAGAGACTTCCACTTTCATGTTTAATCTATCCTCTATGCCAACCCTAGCTCCAAATACCGCACCATATCATACAAAACCCCTAGTGATCAATAGAAACAATTACCTCCTCATTAGAACGAGGGAAATGGGTAGAGGTGAAATCAGTTCAAGGAATAGTGAAATAAATTTTATTAATTCTGAGATGATCAAGTCCCTGGATACTTCATATTGGATTTGGAGAATAATTTACTCAACTTTAAAAAGCCTAAGAGGTATGATCAGGTTAGTCTTGATGATCTTCCAAACTATTTCCCATTTCACCAAAAATTGGGGAAAACTATCTAGGAATGATTTATTTTCAAATACATCCTGCAAAAAAATGGTGGACTCTAGGAAAGTATATTTGGTAAAAATACCATTGCAAGTGGCATGTGTTTCCACTACTTCCACATAAGAATAAGGTGAATAAAAAGAAGTTTCTAGAAAATATGTGCAAAAGTTCAATCATTGGATGGATAAGAATATAATCAATTGAACTCATATCATCCTCAAGGCATAGCTGAAAATACTAATTGTGCCCCAGTTTCTCCTGCATCATGACCATCCTCGTAGACACCACATTCCTCCAAGAATTGGTCCTTCAATAATCATAACAATTAGAGAAGAAAAAAATCAAGTATAGGAACACAAACTTGTATGGATGCCAAAACCATCCCTGACTCTCTTAAACTTTATGCCTCTATCCCAAAGTACATGGGCACCGCCCCACCAAATGGTACCACAAGAGTTGACTTGCGAGACTAAATCCTTATCAAATGAAGAATTAATTTTCATCTCTGTTAATTTCATTAACATAATGGATCCATTATCTGATGATGAATATGGCCATGAACCTGAGTCCCATACACTCGATTAGAGAACCAAAGGGTGAGGCTGCAAGAGCTAAGGGTACAGGGGAAGACACAATCATGGAATAACTCAATACCCTAGACACATACCTACTTGGAACATTTATATTTATAAAGCTCATGGGAGATCCCTCTAGATATCCCACTAGGAGTAGGAAATTTCCCCCACATATACGAAGGGTCGGCCTGACCCGATCATCTTAGAAGATTGATTAGAGGGGGTGTAATTTTCTGATCGACTTTAATGAGTAGGCATACCTATTCATCCTAACCCACCAAGATCATGAGTGCCTTACACTCTTATTACTATGGCTGATTTTCCTACATCAAGTAATTTAGCTCCTAAATCTCTTACACAAGAGCATCCTCATGCTAGGAAGCACAAAAATTTAGCCTAAAAGTATGAAATTATAAATAAATTTTCCCTAGTTCTGGAAAGTTTTTCAATCCTAGATGCTCTTGGTCTATCGAAATACCTTTGGGAAGAACTCATAGAGGCTTTGTTGAGCCCTCAAGAGTTTGAAGTTGAGGTTTCTGTTGCTGAAATATACCGTATAGAGATCGATCATGTAGAATGACACATGATAACATCTTTCATGGAGAAAGACAAATATTCTATTATACAAGGGAATATCAGACCATTATATGTGTCTGGAAGGATAAATAACGTTGATATCCAATGCGATTTCTTTGATAATGGCTTAGGATTCAACCTCATTCCATTCTGAAAACTTTGTCGACTGGGTTACAACAAGGCCCAACTGTCCCCTTATGCTCTAATGTTACATGGTTATGAAAAAAGAGAGAAAAATCCCCTTGGCAGAATTAATCATAGAGCCTAGTTTCGGGACCTTGTATCCAACTCAAAATTTTGGGTTGTTCAGAAAGATACGGCCTTCAACATTCTGCTAGGAAGGCCTTGGTTACATCAACATGCGGTAGTCCCCCAATCATACCACCAATGCCTCAATTACTACATTAATGGGAAAATTAGGATGTTTCATGGTGATAAATCTCCTTTTGAATCTTTCAAATCACAATATATTTGTGTAGTATTATACTAGAGGGAAGGGAAACAACCCATTACTAACGATGTTTCTCAAGTCACTACCCCAAATGATCTTGAAATGACCTCATCTAGTCCTTTAAAATATATCATTGAAGAATACGTGCTTCCCATTAATCAGATCTAAGGTATGGATCCAAATTCAATCACATATTCGACAACCTTCATGATATAAATCATGACTGCTGATCCTGGAAGTGATGAATAGGTCATCGACTCTCCATATAGTGGTAAAAGGTTTAGTGAAAATTCCCTCATTCATCCCCTGGGTTTCAATAGATACATTCCTCGTCAGTTGAGTTAGAAAAAGATGTCATTTCACCAAGAGATGGTGTATATACTTTCCCTCCACCTCTTATCTCCCCTTCGAAGCTCCAAAGAAACTCCACATAATTATTCAGATCAAAGGAAGATGCTTCATCTTCCAGCTGTCAAAATATTGACTCCTATCCTAACTCTAAAAAAATCCTTAATCACCTACTTCTCCTAAGAGTGAGGCGTTAGTAGAAGAGGAAGAGGAATAGTAAAAGGAGGAGGGCCTCAGGGATTCCCCTCCATCATTGGAGGAAGTAGTCTCTATCACTATTGATAAACTCATACAAATAAACATGTGTTCATAGGAGGACCCACGACCCATGTTGATCAGCACATACATGTATTCCAAAGAACAATAGGTGTATAATTCCTTTATGAAGAAAAATCATGATTTTTTGCTTGTAATTACATAGAAATGTTGGACCTAGATCCCAAGGTGGCCACTCACTACTTAGAATTTCCAAAAAAAACATTGGGTTACAAACAAGAAGCTAGAAGGACATACCCAGCCCACGCTACCAAAATTGATGCTAAAGTTCACAAGATTATCAAGACCAATTTCATTCATGGAGTCTAGTATCCAAAATGGATAGACAATATAGTCTTGATAAATAAGTATAATGGGAAAATCATAGTTTTCATCAAATTTAGAGATCTCAACTGGCATTGTCCAAAAGATGATTTCCCAGTTCCGATCATAGAAATATTGATTCATGTCATGGTTGGGTATCAGGACCTTTCTCTCATGGATGGATATTTAGGGTACAACCAAATATGGATGGACCCTGAATATGAGGAATCCACCACTTTTAGATCACCCCAAGGGGTATATTCCTATTGGTTTATTCCCTTTAGTTTAAAGAATATTGATGCTACATACCAATTTGTCATGCATCGTATCTTCAAACCCTTTTGGGGGAAGTTTTTTGAGTGCAATGTCGATGATATAGTGGTTAAATATCAGCAACGTTTGGACCACCTAGATGATCTTGAGACCATTTTCAATAAACTGTGATAACATAGCCTGAAGATGAACCCCATGAAATGTTCTTTTGAAGTTACCTTGGAAAATTTTCTCAGCTACATGTTATTCCATCATGGTATTGAATTCAATCCTGTGAATAAAAAGGATATAATTAATATTTCTCCTCCTCAAAAACCTAAAATAATTTAGGGGGTTATAGGGAAACCTTGCTTATATTTAGTTCTTTATATAAAACCTTATAGCCAAGTGTTTTCCCTTCACCAAGTTGATGAAAAAGAAGGTTACATATCAGTGGATGGATAACTGTCATGGAGCATTTTATAGTCTCAAGAAATATCTTTTGATTCCACCAATTTTGATGCCTCCTATTAAGGGAAATCCACTCATTATGTATATGATAGAATTAGAATGATCATTGGGTTCTTTCCTTGCACAAAATAATGACGTTAGAAATGAAAACATCCTCTATTATCTCATTCAAACTATACTTGATACCAAGGATCGTTATTCAGATATTGAGAAGAGAAGTCCGACATTAATCTCCGTGGTTTAGAAGTTTAGGCACTACCTGTAACATCATGAAGTCCACCTGGTCTATCATGTTAACCTGCTCAAATACATCCTCAACAGTCCTATGTTGATTGGACATTTTGCATCGTGGGTGGTTATCTTGCAGTAGTTTGAAATTCAGTTCGTAACTTGGAAAGAGGTAAAAGGCTATGCATTATCAGAATTCCTTTTAGAACATCCATATGAAGAAGAAAAATTGTTAGATAATGAATTTCTTGATGAATAGTTCTTCTCTATTTAAGAGGGACCTCAGATATGGGAGATGTATTTTAATAGTGCATCTAGAAGCCCAACAGGGAAGAAAATAGAAGTCCCCAAGCTCAGTAAAGTTGGGTTGGACTTCGTTCTCATCTTTCCAGCAAAGGCTATCTTGCTTTAATACTTCATATTTTTAGACATTTTTATAAATAATGAAGTATAATATTAGGCCCTCATTGAAGGGATAGAGCTCAAATGTCAAATTCTAGTGGACCGCTTAAAGGTAAAAGGTGATTAAGAGTTGGTAATCAAGCAGATCAATAATGATTATTCCATTATAAAGGAAGTGATAATCCCCCTTCTTGACTATGTCCAAGGACTAATGGTAGAATTCCCCTCATATCCAATATTGAATCACATCCCATGATCATAGGATGACCATAAAAATGCATTGGGAAATGTGGATATGGATTTGGTAGATATAGAGCAGTATGAAACAATCATTAGCATTTCACACTGCCAAATTGTCTCTCCTTTTATTCATGTAGACATGGAAGAAATCAATGAGTTTATTTACATCCCTGAACCAGAAGTTCCTGTAACCAGTTTGATGATTCCCATTATGTACTACCTTCAAAATAGAGTGCTCTTGCCAGAAAAAACTGTAAAAGAGAAAACCCAATGATGAGTGATCAACTTTACTCTTTATAATGGACAAAATCATTTGAAATTCCTCTATAAATAGGGTTTCAACAAAGAATTTCACAGGTCATTAATGGATAAGAGACTGTTACTTTCATGAAAGAAGTGAATACAAGGGCTTGTGGTGCCCATTATTTAGGGTTGAGGATTTCCAAAAAAATATGGAGGCTTGGATACTTCTGGCCTTTAATGAAATAGGATTGCACAAAATTCACCAAAAAGTGTCATTACTACCAAGTGCACACCAACTTCATCCATCAAACTCCAAATTTTCTACACACTTCCAAATACACCTAGAAATTTCCATATAGGGAATATATATTTTAAGGCCATATCCTCCAGCTACAGCCAAACAATTCGAATAAATCCTCACTACTATTGACTTATTTTCCAAATGGGTTGAATAAAAACCCCTCAAATAATTCAGGACCAAGATAATTGTCATATTCATAAAATCCAATATCATTACTAGATTTGGTGTGCCTCATATGATACCGATGGATAATGACACCAATTTTTGTTTGGATGGGCTGGAAAAAATCTATATTAGGATTACAATATCAAATCCAATCATTCAACTCATTATTATACAGTGGCTAATGGAATGATAGAGGCATTTAACATGACCTTATAAAACATACTATAGAAGGTGGTGGATAAAGATAAAAATTTCTTGGCCTGATAATATTTTCCATGCCTTGTGGGATTACTAGACTATAACCCACACCACCACACAAGAAACCCTGTATTCACTAGTATATGATATAGAATCAGTCCTACCTATTGTGGTCCAATTTCCCTCATTTTGAATTTCTATATTCAATCAACTATCCATAGATGAAAAATCCCAAAAATCACTAGAGGAATTGGAACGAATTAATGAGAAAATATTGTATACCTTACATCACTTGGATATCCACCAAGATTAGATAGAACAATATTTTAACCAGAAAGTTCATCATCGCTCATTCCTCCAAGGGGAACTGGTACTAGTCCTGAGGACCCTCATGATACCAGGGAAGAAACCTCTAAACCTAGAGCCAAAGTGGTAGGGTCCTTATGTCATACAAAAGGTCCACTCTAAAAGTGCTTATTCATTGATCTTGATGGATGGAGAGATTGTTACGACCCCTACCAATACAAGGTTTCTCAAGAAATACTTTATGCGATCATGGAAATTATATTTATCACATGAACTTAAAAAGTTATGACACGTGGTCCAAGTCGTATGACCTAAAAATTCAAGACACTATAGTATGATATGTAAGACTTTAAACTACATAGCCTAACATCCTAGTCATAAGATGTTAAACAATATAACAACTCCCTTATCTTATGATGTAAAACTACATTCTTCGCATCCTTTTTTCATGATGTTAAACTGCATAACATTTCAATCTGTGCTTTTGAGGATCACAATCCTTAGTGTTGGCCTCCCACAACATCCATGTTCCATAACTATGTACGGCCTAATTCTTATTTCAATGGGATACATAGTGATTCACAGACCTTATGTCCTAGGTCTAGTAAAAAAGTATGTGAGATTATCCCTATCCTATATTCAAACAAAAAAAATCTCTATGTAGGGAACTTCACAATCCACAACCAATGCCAATACAAATGCTTCCATTATGCTCGGAAACATTCCTTCTACAAATCATACTCCTTATCTTGTGAAAATTCATATATCCATAAGCTTTCACCTACCATCATTAATATAATGTCTGATACCAGAGGACACCTTTGTTTTGACTATGCATTGATAAGCCCCAGTCTGGATTTGCGTTAGTCTCCCACAAAAGGCCTATCAACTAGAGGCACCTTCATCCTTAGGAGAATCCTTTTCCATCTCTATAAGTCTCAAAAATATCATATTGGAAACCACTTTTCAAACATGATCCATGGTCATTACCTATATACTTGTCTCATATCACCTCTCCTAATTTGAGAACCCCTATGATCTTGCTTTATAATTTCCATCTTCATGTCCAAAGTGTGTCAGAACATCCTTGGTCCGGTAATCCCTATGTCGCCCATCATTTCTATATTTACAGTCCTAGTTGTGTGACTTAAACCTATAAGATGCTATTTTTCCTTACCTCGTAACAATAAACTTAGTGGTTAAAATACCTCTTATTCAATGTTAAGATTCTCCTAGAACTACATACGGCTTAATTCTCATCCATATGAGATACGTAGTGATGCCTAGATTCTACATCCTTACCCAGCCAAAAAATGATAAAAATTCCCCTACCCTTTATTTTAACCACCTTTTTGTGGTGAAAGAAACATTTTCCACTCCTTATTTCTCTCACCAATCATAGCTCACATGGGATTATGATTTTTGGTAAAGGCTTCCCCGCATGATCAAGGTGTATCATTTCACATCAAGGTTAGCATGGTCATTGATGAAAGACCTTAAAAGGAACACCAAATGTCTTTACTAAATGACATTAAACTACATGGTTTATGTGTCTTGCATGACATAAAACTTTTCATTGCTATGGTTCTCACCCAAGAGGACTACTATCCTAGGTGTTGGTCTCCCACCACACCTCCATCTGAAGAACTATTTGCAACTTGATTCTCATCACAATGAGATATATAGTGATTCTGAGATCCTATGTCCTAGTACAACCATAATTTATGAAGAAAAAAAATGTGTCTCCACCTTTTTTGTGGTTCATACCTACACAAGGAACATTTTCCCCATTCTAGTTTGATTTTGATATAAAATGTTCCTTTCATACTCAGGTTCCTTCCTTACACAAACCAAAATTTCTGTCTAGGGAAATTTGGATCTCCATATTCATTCCATGTCCATAGATAATGGAATTGTTGATACTAGAGGAAACATTTGTTTTGGATATGCATTGATATGATCCAGTCTAGATTTTCATAAGTTTCCCCCAAAAGGAAAGTCAACCAGAGGCACCTTCATCCTTAGGAGAAACCACTTCTATCTATGTAATCCCCGACAACATCATGTTGGAAACCTCTTTTCAAACATGCATCATGTTAATTCCTTGTATACCAATCCCATATCACTTTTTAGACCTGTAATCCCTCAAATTTAAGCTTAAAACATTCCCTCATGCCTAAAAAATGATGGAACAGTCTTGGTAATATCATCATTAAATGGAAAATCGTTAAATCTTTCAATCAAAGCTAAATGAACTTAAATTTCATCCCACAACATCCTTACTATAAGATTTTAAACTACATGTTCCACATCTAGGTCACATGACCTTAAACTAAATGATGCTTTAACTCTTTTCTGGGAGGATCATTCCCTTCTAGTGTCAGTCATCCAACACATCACTCTAAGGAGCTACATATGATTTGGTTCTCATTTCATCAAGCCAGGTAGTGATGCCTGAGACCCCCATCCTAGACCCAAACATATATCAATAAAAATTCCCCTCTACATTTAATTCAAATAAATACAGTGACTTGGTCACCAGGAACCACATATATCTTTATTATCATCTCAATAAGGTATGTAGTGATGTCTAGAATCTCCATAAACTTTCCTCATCCATCAGTAATATAATGTCTCATGTTGAAGGAAACATTTTATTGAATATGTTAATATTACATAGTATATATTCTCATAATTCACCCCCAAAAGTCTTGTTAACTAGAGACACCTTCTTACTCAAGAGAAACCACTTCTATATCCGTACGCCCAGACAACATCATGTTTGAAACTACTTTTCAAACATGCTCTACAGTCATTCTCTACATACTTGTCCCATATCATTTCTTTATATCTATAAATCACATGATCATGAATTAAAATTTTTCTCCTCACATCCAATAATTGTTGGATCATTCTTGTCCTATAAACCATGCCATATTCATTACCCCATAACTCATGGTCTAAGTTGTTTAGCCAAAAACACCAGTTACACTTGTCCAAAAAGCATGACCTCAAACTACCAATGAAAAGAGATATAGAAATTTTCAGGTTGAAAAACTTCAAAGGGATACCTAAGTAAAATTTTATTAATTATTTATAAGTCTACTTCACATCGGACTTAGGAAGAAGTTAGGGAAATGAAGAAAGAGACATAAATCTTGTAGGTCCCGTTATGTTTCCCTAGCAACAATCAAACTATGATCGCTAAGTTCCTAAATCTAGGAACAAACTGGAGCATAAAAAATACCAGGTCACAACATTTCAATTAATATATTCAAAAAATTATGATACAAGATCATTCATTCTTCTAAACAATCCAACTCTGGTGCTATGGTGATGGTAATCATACCTATACCTGTCCGTGAGCCGCACCAAAAGAAAGTGAAATATAGTACATTAGCCTAAATTTTAATTATTGTGGTTGATATTTCTACTTGATAATGGAAGGATTTGGGTTATCTTGATTTTACTTTTCTTTTGAAACACTATAAGTTGATATGAAATAATAAGATGAAAATAAAAAAAACATATTAATGAAATTGAGGGAAAAAATTTCCTTTCACTAGAAAAAATTTGGGAGGGGGAATCCAAAATTCAAGAGCCTCCCCACACAAGATAACCTATGATATTATGATGCCCAATTGATGGATTAATGGAGCTGAATATTTTCTTGATTAGATTCCTCTACCACTTGACATAATTCTAACAACATTGCAGCCTCTATTTCAACATCATCTCATAGAACGTTTTCCTTCTCAATAGAATCTATCGTGGCCTTCTATACCTATTTCACTAGATGATTCACTTTATTATCCACTGTTTTAATACAATCCAATTATTTATTGAGCTAATCTAACTCTTGATGGATCTGTTCCACCAAGGTCCACTATTCTGTAACTTGGATTTGGTGTTGGGATGCTACTCTAGCTTATTCAGAGGCCTCATTAAGAAATATATTTCTGGTTACAGAAAAATGGTTATTAGACTTCATGGTCGTGATATGAGATTTCATCACACCCACCCTATCTTGTATATAAACCAAAACTTTCACCTTTTTTATGTATTTCACAGTAGTCAACCTCCCCCCCCCCATAATTAAGCATATAGAACATGCGACACAACTTGGGAAATTTTTATGGCATATTTAATATAGGGGTATGAGAAATCAATTTCCATATATCCCTCCATAATATTTATTGTGAAACACAAAAATTATCAAGGGTTTTCTGGTCTGCTTCAAAATCAATTTTAGAGGGAAGAATAAATTCAGGGAATAGGTCAACAAGGGGATTCCAATCACTAACATTTTCAAAACGAGCAGACTCTATAACAGTCAAAGTCATGGTAACCTTAGCTGATTGGAAATTTGAAGCATCATGGACTTTAGATACATGTACTAATGACCCTGAAATGGGTATCTAGAAATAAATAACTAGTAAGGAAGAAGATGAGATGGTTAAGAAGTTGAGATACTCACTTCCACTTACTAAGGAACTGACCTCCTTTGTCATAATCACCTCACTGATAGGCATGATATGCACTGCGTCTCCATCTTGTGGTTTGGACTCAAGAGAAAAATCTTTTGGGGATACACGCAAAACTTGTTAATTTTCATCCATATCAGTAACTTCTAAAAGGTCAATCATAGACACTGAACCCACAAGGATTACCATTAGCAAACTCAGAGAAATAGTTAGTCTCAAGCCTTTTTAGGCCTGTATCACCACTTCCTCCACAATTCTACCTACTGAAGTAATGAGATTAGTGTTCCATGAAGAAGCATCAACCATATCAAATACCTCTTCTAATGAGTTAAAGGTATCTTGATCTTGAGGAATTGGCACCTCGAGGCTCAGAATCTCTGTAACATCACCAGCTTTCCTTGAACCCTTATTTTATCCAGACCTCCCCAGAACTATTTTCTTCTGAACAATTGGTATTTCTTAACTCATGGGACATGTTTTAATCTCTTAATAAGTTGACTCATCAACATGATGGGATATAGAGCATAATAATTAAGTGAGAAGGGTGCACCACTTACTTGTTGTATCAGGTAAGATATGAATTTCTAGTTTCCTCACTTGCCTATGCCTTGTAATCTCCCATGAATATAATCTAACATGGATAATAGTAGGTGGAGGAGGTGTGGGAATAATCTTGTTGGGTCTAAAATCACTACATGCATATACTCAGCTTCCATCAGAGATACTTCTTCAATGAACCTTTAATCCACAGGAACACCTATTTTAATAGTGGTTCCTCCCTCTGTATATTCTAGAGAAGGAATGGGAGACGTCCCACCCCTAGCCTCTAAAAAATGGGGAGGAAGAGAAGAATGGTTAAAATACCATAATAAGAGTGAAAAGATAGTTGACGTAAGAACTCATTGTAACGACCCAAAATTTTATCAATGGAAATCCCCTTCTTATAATTATTTAATATAGTATAAACCACATAGAATAACTTTTAGAACACAATAAAAACTTTATAAATGAATAATAAATGAAATAAGAGGTATTTCAAGAAATTAAGGAACCTATACCGGTGGAATAATAACTTGACCTTTGGAATAGTAATGTGACCATTAGGAATAGTAATTCGACCAATATAATAATAAACTCATCTATGAAAGTATAAATAAAATTTAGGTATCTTATGAATAAAAATATTATATATTTATTTCATGGTATAAGTAAACAAACATTTTAGAACTGATAAATTAAGTGATGGTATTTTTGTAAGTTAAAAATATTTAATTAAAATTTTATAATTAATAATGATTTAAAAGAAAATGTGTTTTCATAAAATGTATGCATAAATTATTATTTTATTGTCTTATGATTTTAAGATAATTTTATGAGTCCTTAAGTAATTTTTTAATGTTTCATAAAATCAGTTATAATTTTAAAATCATCGAATAAATGAGGATTTTATTTAAAAACTAAATTTTTTATATTTAGAAAATTATTTTCATAAAATATAGTAAATTTTTGAATTATAATTGTCAAAAAATGATTAGGGTTAATTTTTTGGGATTTTTCTAGTTGATTTTTTGGTGAATAGTAAAATGTGGTAATTTATAGTATTTAACAAATAAATGAATTATTGAGTCATAGATGATTTATGGATAATGTGAGCCCATAATCTCAAACTCGCCCTCATTATTTTAATAGATTTAGTTATAAGGTTCAAACTATTCATAGTCTTGAGTAAAAAGAATAAACTAATAAATAAAATAATCAAAAAACACACATCTCTTCCACTATAAATACCACCCCTCACCACCCCTTCTCCTCACACCTATAAAGGATTGAATATTATCTAATTTATTCCCAGACTTCTTCCCAATCCACTTCCCTATTTCAAAGAGCCTTTGGTATCCACAAAAGACCAAATCCAATTTCCCTAAGGAGGTTCTCAATGAGAAGAAGTTCAAAAGGTAAAATCCTCTTCTATTTTATTTTAATTTGTTTTCAAGTTATTTCATTTTTTTTATTCTATACTCAACACCCCCATCCAAGTGGAATGATAACTCAAGTATCTTATATATATTTTAATTTGAAAGTGGAATATGAATGACTTCCTGACTTTTGTTCGGAGTGTCAAATTATTGGTCATGCCAAGGATAAATGTCATAGGAATGTGGTTTTCTATTTTTGTAGCTCAAAAGGGCATCATGAAGCCTCTTGTAAGAAAAAAGCAAGGCTGAAACAAAACAATATGGACTTACTTGGTGATAGACAACCTACTTTTGACAAAGTAGATATGCAGGCTAAAGCTGATTCATCACATTCGACCAAGGGATTGCCACCAGAGATTCATGGGTCAGGGGACAGAGTGAGGGCTCAAACAGATGAGGATGGCCTTATACTAGGTGTTACATTGGAATAGGGGTAGAAAAATATGAGTGCTGAAGGGAATATTTCACAGATTCAAGGGGAAATTAATAAATTAAGGGATAACCATGGCATCCATGGAAGGTGGGAGGATATCAAGGATGGTTCCCAAAAAAAATCATCCTATAGTCAGGTATTATCCAAAGGGAAAAATGTTTCTGTGGATGATGATGGTTTTCGACCTGTTCCTCCCAGAAAAGCGAGATGTAGGAAAGACTATTCTTATCTAAAACCGACAATAGTTACAAGGTCTCATGGTTCCTTAGAATTTTATTCTGAATGGTATGGTGACTATAATGATTCTTATGAGTTTTATTATGATATTTGATCTACTTTGGTATCTCTTTACATGAGGGTGTGATACTTGTATGACCCCATCCATCTCCTTTCTGCACTTTCTTTGTTTTTCAATAAAAGTGATATGCCCTAACCTTCCTAGTTATATATTTTAATTTTATCATATTAATTAAATAATCTATCATCAAACCTCGCATCCTCTCCCTTTTATTCTAAAAATGAAAACATCATCAGTGAGGTGTTGATTATCACCTTCGAGGATGATAAGTTTTATTTTTTCCTTTAACACCTTCAAGGATGGTTATAAAACCATTATAATGGTTTAAACATATTTTAAAATATATTTTATAACCATTTTTATGTTCTAGAACTAACATATATACATAATATTAAATAATAAAACAAAATGAGTTCATTGTGATTGAAAACTACCAAAATTAATGTAAATGATTATCATTAACATTTTGTCTAATGAATCATCCTCATATCTGAAAAAATGATATATAAGACCAATTAAACTGATGTAATTTCAATAATAAAATATAATTTCAATTCTAGATAATTATCCTCATTTTACATGATATTAAATACATGTATACAAGTGAACCAATCATGAAAATCAAGAAAATGAACACTCCCAGATGATGAAATTAAACTCTATAAATCATAATAATTGTTATAAAAGAACTTAATAAAATTTTAATAAATTAAATACATGTATAAGAGGTTATGTAATTATTAATTACTGAATCTAATTTGATTATCCAGGATATTATAGTGAAGAAATCATTCGGACAGAAGGTAAGGGGATTCTCAAACTTAATTTCCTTTCTTCGGGTTATTCCTCTTTCATGCCAAATTTCAGTATGGATGTTATTTTAATATTAATAAAATATAATTTCATTCTCCTTACCTTTTAATTTCTAGTATATACATGCTCCTAATATTATTTTATGACAAATGAAAACATTTTTCCAAAATTACTCTTCCTTCTAAAAATACATGTTTTACTTCTCTCGAGATTGTTTCTTTTTCACTCAAGATTGATTATTCTTATACCAATTATTTTATTACCTTTTTATTTTTTAATCCCAAATTATTATTCATGAAAGTATTCTTTATGAAATTCTCATGAAACCCATTTTCTTTCCACTTATTTTTTTGTAAAATATTATTATATGTTCTATATGGCATTCATGATTATGTAAATGTTATGATGTGACAGGTACTCCTGAAACTATATAGTGCTCCAATGAATTGGGTAATGTGATGTATCTCATGTATTAATGTGTAGTATGCATGAACATGATTATATATTTGTTTATAATGATGATTTTATGGTTATTCACATATTTTATGCATGAACATGATGATACCTTTGTTCACAACTATGTGTGGTAATTAACCACTAAGACATGATGTTTCATTTGTATACATTACAAAATTACATGATTTTATATAATGTTTCCTCTCATGATTATTATGATGATACCATGCTTATTTTTATGATGATAATGATTATTCTCACCCATGTTATATTGATTCGTGTTCTTATTTATCCTCTTACTATCCTTTTAGCTCACCCCTTTCTTTGATACATATCCTTAGGTGATTACTTGTACTAAGGAGAAAACGAGGGCCACTAAGAAGCTAGAGAATAAGGAAATAAATAATTTTTATGTTTATTATGTAAGTGTTATGTTTGGTCCTAATTTTCCCAAGACATTAAACCTTTGGATCCTATTTTTGTAACACTATTATATTTTTTATCTTTAAAATGATGTAATAGTAATGTAAGAAAAGAAGGGACACTATATTTGGCGTGAGAGTGCGGTTTAGTTAATTTGGGAATTTGGATTAGAGAACCTTAGTTAAAACCCATATTATGAGACTAATTATATGAAAACACCTAAGAAGCTTTGTTTTAGAAAAATGATAAACATAGGGATCCCATGAGATATGTCTTTAAAGTTAATAGAACAAAGGAATAATTTATTTATTCATGACTTGTCGACTTATGTTTTGTTAAAAACATTTCTATTTTATAAAATGGTGGGAACAAGGGGAATCTAGGCCAATAATCTATGTGAGCGACAATGTAATGATTGCTCAAATGATATCCCCAATGCCTTGGGAGGTGGAGTTCAAAATTCAATGGTGATTCTTACCCAGTTTTCACAAGCTATAAAAAATAACCTAAATAATTTGGAATGTCCTTCTTCACCTAAGAGGTAGCAACTGAATATCAAGTCTTTTATGTGGCAATGACCACTGATATTTAGTGGATATTATGATCCACTAGTCACAAAATAGTGGGTCAACTCAATAGAGAATATCTTTTCTGTGCTTCACTATTCTGAGATGGATAAGGTGACTCTTGTTATTTATTGTTTATATGGATAAGTTGATCAAGGGTGGGAATTGATTAAGAACACTAAGACAAAGGAAGAAATTAAACAGATGGAGTGGGAAGACTTTAAGAAAATATTTCTTAACAAGTATTTCCCTTGAACTATTCACTCAAATATAAAGAGAGAATTCTTAGAGCTGAAGCAAAATGAATGTGAATCTTTCATGGATTATGAAGAAAACTTCACAAGGATTTCAAGATACAACTCAGGGTTTGTTATCAACAATGATATAAAAATTTATAGATTATTTAGTGGTTTAAAACCACACCTTAAAAATGCTCTAGCTATTCGGGACTTTGGGAGTTATGAAGAAGTTTTTCAATGTTCTCTCAAAGTGGAGATGGAGTTTGGAGAATGGTACCATGACTATGGAGATAAGAAACTAATGATGTAGTTTTAATATGGAGGATCTAATGAAAAAAATAAAGAAAACCCAACCACTCATATATCAAAAATGTGGGAAGAAGCATCATGGGAACTGCCTCAAAGGGATGCAGAATTTCTTCAAGTGTGGGAGGGAAGGCTACCAAGATCATGAATGTCGAACATACATGAGTAAGTTTGAAAATGTAGTGGAAGAAAGGAGAGCACCACCTATGGTTTGATGCTTCAATTGTAGGTAGAAAGGTAACTATGCAATTCAGTGCACTAAACCTCGAGTCCTTGAGGGTAATCAGCATCAGCAGCCACCAAATCCAAAAGAGAAAGGGAAATCTTATTCCATCACTATTGATAAGGTGGATCAATGAGGTGGTGATAATTATGATAGTTATTCATTCAATAATAGTGAATGTACTATTTGATTCTGGTTCTATGCATTCTTTCATATCTTGCAAGTTTACTATAAAAATTCAAGAACCACCATAAAATATGGAGGTTGTGTTATCTATGAGAACAGAAAATGGGTAAATTATTACATCGAAAGTATATAAATCCTTCGTGATTAACTTTTGTGGATTGAACCTCCTAGTAAATCTTGTCTTACTTACTTTTATGAAGTTTTATGATATTCTGGGCATGGATTGGATATCTTTATACAAATACAACATCAAATTTTAGGAAAAGGAGAAAATTATTCACATACTAAGGTAAAAGAGCCTCATCCTAATTGGTGAGGACTCAGAAAGTGCATCCAAGATACCCGAGTTCAAAACTAGGTGGAGACATATTTCCGGATATTGTAGAAGTATTGTAGTAGGACTGTAGCAGACACTGTTTATTACTGCAGCAGCTGGAACTATTCATATGTTTGGGATTTTGGGCCACCATTTTGGGCCTTAGGTCCTTTAAGGCCTTTGAGACACCCAAGGCCTTCGAGCCAGTAATGCTTTTGGGACACCTCAAGGCCTTCGGGCCACCTCAAGGCCTTCAGGACACCTCAAGGCCTTCAGGACACCTCAAGAACTTCGGGCCACTTGAAATTGTGCTCAAATGATTAGACAGACTCTATAAAGAGAAGACTCCAGATGGGGATTCAAAGCAGGCACATTCAGTATAATAGAAGATAAGCAGATTTTTCAAAAAGAGAGGGTATGGAATTTCCATCCGGACCAGCCTGTGCTTTCACGGGAAACCTATATGAACAGTCATGCGAAGGTGGAGAGCTGATATCACAATGGAGAAGCTAGGAGGAGGAGTTCCAATTATAGTCTGTACAATTCTTAAGACCTACAGGTCATGTAATCTCTAAGCCTACGAGCCTTGTAAGGGTTTCCCCTCATCCCTTGAAAGGGGGGTTATCAAAAATCAATAAAAAAGAAGGCCTTTAGGCTATTTGGGTACTCTTCACATCTCAAGGTATCCTCTAATTTTGTATAAGTGTAAGGATTAGGATGAATCTCTTTCAAAATCATCATCTCAATTGTGGATATTATTGCCTTATGATCAAGAATATCTTGTTAAAATGATTGAGATAAAGGAGATAATCATGTTTGAGGACATACCCATCGTGAGGGGATACACTAATGTGTTCCTTGAATAATTTCCTAGCCTTCCTCATGACTGAGAGGTTGAGTTCTCAATTGAACTTATTCATGTATATCTACCTATATCAAATACACCTTACATAATGGCCACCATTTACTTGGAAGAAATTAAGAAGCAATTATAAGAGAATCTGGAAAAGGGTTTTATTCTCCCAAGTGCTTCACTATGGGGTGCACTAGTCCTCTTCATCCAGAAGAAGGATAGATAAATGCACCTATACATTGATTATCGTGAGCTCAAAAAAATCATGATAAAGAACAAGTATCCCCTTCCAAGGATAGATGAATTGTTCGATCAACTACATGGGGACAAGTATTTCTCTAAGGTGGACCTTCGGTCAGGATATCACCAATAAAAGGTGAGGAAGGAATATATTCCCAAGACTGACTTTTGAATGAGTATTGAGAAATATGAGTTCATAGTGATTCCTTTTAGATTGATTAATTCTCTAGAAATATCATGGACTTAATGAATAGAGTCTTTAGATATTACCTCAACAAATTTGTGGTAGTCTTTATTCATGATATTCTGATATAATCAAAGAGCAAGGAGGAACATGAGGATCATTTGTATAATGTGAGAATGGAGAAACTTTATGAAAAGTGTAGAAAATGTAAGTTATGGATGGAGGAATTATCATTATTGGGGAATGTTATCACCAAAAAATGAATATATATAGACCCTTCCAAGACAAGGGAAATCAAAGAGTGTCCCAGGAAAACATCTTTAACAAATATCCATAGTTTCCTTGGTCTAACTGGGTATTAATGGTGATTTCTTAAGAACTTCTCATGATTATCAAACCCACTAACCAATATGAATCAGAAGGTAGAAAATTTTGTTTGTACTGGTAAATGTGAATAATTCTTCAAAGATTTAAAAAAGAGGCTTATCATTGTGCTAGTACTCACACTTATGAAAAGTGGGAACTCTTTGGGGTATATAATGATGAATCAAAGAAGGAATTAGTATTTGTGTTGATGAAAAATTATAAAGTGATAGCCTATGCCTCAGGGTAGTTGAAAATTCATGAGAAAAACTATCCCATGCATAATCTGGAGTTAGAAGCTGTGATCTTTGTGTTGAAAAACTGACAGCATTATCTCTATGGGGAGAAGTGTGAAATATATACTTATCATAAGAGCCTAAAATATATATTTACATAGAAATAACTTAATATGTTCCAATGAATATGGTTATATATCATCAAGGATTATAAATTCTCAATCCACTACCATCTTGGCAAGGTAAATAAAGTGGCAGATGCTTTAAGTAGAAAGGATCCTGTAACATTATTAGTGATGATAATTGAGAAGGATATAATATTCTTAGATTTGAAAAGGATGGACATGGTAACTATTAATTAAGGTACATAATCAATCCTTTATCAAATGATTGATCAACCATCCCGCATGGAGAAAATAAAGGATGCAAAAAGAAATGATGTGGAAATTTAGAAGAGGGTGGAAGATCTCAAAAAAGAGAAATCCTAAGAGTTCAAAATTTATGAGGAAGGGATTGTAAGATTTGGGTCACAACTATATATATCATCCAATACATAGATAAATAAAGATCTTATAAGTGAAATACATAGATCAACCTTTTCTATTCAACCAGAGAGCACAAAGATGTATCGAGATCTCCAAGAACACTATTGGTGGGATAATATGAAGAAGGAGATTGTGTAATATACATCAAAGTGTTTGGTATGTCAGAAAGTGAAGGATGAAAGGAAAACGTCTAAGGGGATGATGAAACCATTACCCATACCAACATGGAAATGGAAAAACATCACCATGGACTTTGTCATCGGACTTTTGAACACATCCATAAGAAACAATGCTATATGGGTTATTGTGGTTCATCTCATAAAGATAGATCACTTTATCACAATTCGAGATGAATTCTTGCCAGATCAACTTGCACGGATATATATTATAGAAGTGGTAAGGCTTCATGGATCACTACTATTTATTGTATCCGATCAAGATCTGATATTCACCTTTATGTTCTGGAAAATTCTCCAACATGCTCTAAACACTGAGTTGAACTTTAGTATGGATTATCATCTTAAAATTGATGGCAAATCAGAGTAGAATATTCATAGATTTGAACACATGTTGAGAGCATTTTATATGGACTTTAAAACAGTATGGTAACAACATCAAACTCTGTATGAATTATCTTACAACAATAGTTTCCACTCGAGAATCCAAATGGATCACCACTATTTATTATATCCGATCGAGATCTGATATTCACCTCCATGTTTTGGAAAATTCTCCAACATGATCTAAATACTGAGTTGAACTTCAATATGGCTTATCATCTTTAAATTGATGTCCAATAAGAGTAAAATATTCATACATTGGAATATATGTTGAGAGCATGTTATATGGACTTCAAAGGATGATGGAAACAACAACAAACTCTGTACGAATAATCTTACAACAATAGTTTCCAATCGAGCATCCAAATGGATATATATGAAGCCATTTATGGGAAATGATGTAGAACATTGTCATGCTAGGATGAGTTCGGTGAACTTAATCTGCTAGGACCTGAAATGGTCGAATAAATTATGGAAAAGATGAAAACCAGTCAGAAACACATCAAGGAAACTAAAATTCGATAGAAGATATATACATAAAATCATCGATGAGACCTAAAGTTTAAGGTTGGAGACATGGTATTCCTCCACATATCTCCATGGAAGAGTATCATGAGATTTGGGAATAATGAAAAGTTGAGTCTCATGTACATCGAACCCTTCAAGATTATTGATTGTGTTGGAGCTATGACATATCGACTAGCACTTACACCAACCATGTATCAATTACATGATGTTTTCCATGTATCCCTCTTGAGGAAGTACATACTAGATCCCTCACATGTACTGAATCCAGAGGTGGTATAGTCAGAAAATGATCTCTCTTACAAGGAGCAGCCAGTGAAGATCTTGGACCATAGAGATAAAGTTCTACACAATAATACTATTCACCCGGTCAAAGTACTATAAAAAACCATAAGTAAAAATAGGAAACATGGGAACTGGAGGAAGTGATAAAGGAGAAGTACCCTCACCTATTTTTAACTTAGAATGTAAAATGAAATTTCGAGGGTAAAATTTCATAAGGGGGGAAGAATATAATGACCCAAAATTTTATCAATGGAAATTCCCTTATTATAATTATGTCATATATTATAAACCAAAAAATCACTTTGATAACACAATACAAACTTTATAAATGAATAATGAATAAAATAAGAGGTATTAATAGAAATTAAAAAACTTATAACGATGGAATTATAACTTGACATTTGGAATAGTATTGTGACCATTAGGAATAGAAATTTTCACAATAGAATAGTAACCTAATCTATGAAAGTATAAAGAAAATTTAGGTATCTTAAGAATGAAAATATGATATATTTATTTCATGGTATAAGTAAATAAACATTTTAGACATGATAAATTAGCTATTGGTATTTTTGTAAGTTATAAATATTTAATTAAAATTTTATAATTAATATAATGATTTAAAATAAAATTTATTTTCATAAAATTTATTCATAAATTAGTATCTTTTTCTCATGATTATAAGATAATTTTATCAGACCTTGAGTAATTTTTCAAAGTGTCATAAAAGCAGTTATAATTTTAAAATTGGTATTTTTTGAATAAAAGATAATTTTATTTAAAAAATAAAATTCTCATATTTATAAAATTATTTTCATACAATGGAGTCCATTTTTTAATTATTTATGTCTAAAAATGGTTGGGATAAATTTTTGGTATTTTTCTAAAATAGTTGGATTTTTTGTGAATAGTGAAATACAGTAATTTATGGTATTTAACAAATAAATGAATTATTGAGTAATAGATAATGTATGGATGATGTAATATCATAATCTTGAATAATAATTATTTTAATATATTTAGTGATAAGGTTCAAACTTTTCATAGTCTTAATGCAAAATAATAAACTAATGAATAAAATAATCAAAAAAACACCCCTCTCCTCCACTATAAATACCACCCCTTATCATCAGACCTCCAAAGCCTTGAATATTATCCAATTTCTATGCAATACTATTCCCAAGACCCTTCACCACATCTAATATCCTTTGGTCTCAACAAAAGACCAAATCTAATTTCCCTAACGAGGTTCTCAAGGAGAAGAAGTTCAAGAGGTAAAATCCTCTTCTGTTCTCTTTTAATTTTTTTCAAGTTCTTTTATTTTATTATTCTCTCCTAAACACCCCTCATCCAAGTGGAATTATAACACCAGTAACTTATATATACTGTAATTTTATTCTTTTAACGTAATAAACCATCATCAAACCTCTTATCCTATCATTTTTATTCTAAAAATGAAAACGTTGTCTGTAAGGTGTTGATTATCGCCTTCAAGGATGACAAGTTTTAATTTTTCTTTAACACCTTTTAGGATGGTCATGAAACCATTATAATGGTTGAAACAGATTTTATAATGTATTTTATAACATTTTTTATGTTCTGGTACTAACATATATACATAATATTAAATAATAAAACAAAACGAGTTCGTTGTGATTGAAAACCACCAAAATTAATTTAAACAATTATCATTAACATTTTATCTAATAAATCATCCTAATATATAGAAAAAATAATATTTAAGACCAATTAATTTTATATAATTTAATTAATAACATATAATTTTAATTCTAGATAATTACCCCCATTTTACATGATCTTCCATAAATGTATACAAGTGAACTGATCATGAAAATCAAGAAAACAAACACTCCCAACTGATGAAATTGAACTATATAACCCATAATAATAGCCATAAAATAACTTAATAGAATTATAATAAATAAATTACATGTATAATATGTTTTTTATTTATTAATTAATTAATCTAATTTGATTATTCAGGATATTAAACTGAATAAAGCATTCATATATATGGTAAGGACATTCTCAAACTCAATTTCGTTTCTTTGGGTTATTCCTCTTTCATGCCAAATTTCAGTATGTATGTTCTTTTAATATTACTCAAATATAATTTCATTATCCTTACCTTTTAATTTCTATGATATGCATGCTTCCAATCTTATTTTATGAAAAATGAAAAAAAAAATCCAAAAGAACTATTCCTTCTAAAAACACATGTTTTACTTCTCTCGAGATTGTTTCTTATTCACTCAAGATTGATGATTATTATAATAAGTATGTTATTACCTTTTTATTTTGGTATAGCCAATGTTTATTCATGAAATTATGATTTATAAAATTCTCATGAAACCCATTTCCTTTCCATGGGTTATTTTTTTTGGAAAATATTATTATACGTTCTATGTGGCATGCATGATTATGTAAATGTTATGATGTGATGGGTGCACCCAGAATTATATAACACTCCAATGAATTATGTAATGTGATGTATCTCATGAGATAGTGTGAAATATTCACGAACATGATACTATATTTTTTCACAACGATGATGTTATGGTTATGAACTTATGTTATGCGTGAACATGATGCTAACTTTGTTCACAACTTTGTGTGGTATTTGACCACTAAGACATGATGTTTCATTTTTATGCATTTAAAAATTTCATTCCTTTATATAATTATTGCTATTGTGATTATGATGATGATATCATGCTTATGTTATAGTGATAATCATCATTCTCACTCATGTTATATTGATTCATGTTCTTATCTATCCTCTTATTGGGATTTTATCTCACTTCTTTCTATGATGTATTTCCTAAAGTGATTACTTGTAATAAGGAGAAAATTAGGGCCATTAATAATATAGAGAGGAAGTGATTAAATAATGTTTATGTCTTATTATGTAAATGTTATTTTTGTTCATAATTTTCCCAAGACACTAAACCTTCAGATCCTATTTTTGTAACACTATTATATTGTTTATCTTTAAAATGATGTAATAGTAATGTAAAAAAAGAAGGGTCACTATACTCAAGCTAGATCTTCACCAGAATTGGTCATTTCTTCCCTCGCCACCACCATTTCTCACACTCAGTTGGACCAATCGATCTTATCTTTGAATGAATGGATGGAGGCATCCATCTCCTCAAGGTACACATCAACCTCCTTAAGATTTTATATGTAAGATATATGTTTAGGTTTGGTAATTAGCCCATATTGAAGCAAATAAATTTCCTCTGCTTCATGAACACCCCATATTTCTTTAGAAAGTGTCCCACCCTCTTCAAGCCTCAGAAAATGCTTCTAGGTAAGGATGGATATTACAGAGGAGGCCAACATTATAGGCGGGGAGGGATCAAGTCACCACACTTTCTTATTTGGAATATCGAGTACCACTCCCCTTATACTAGGGTGCTTCTAATGCCCCAATTGTGAGGAAGAAGACATATCATTGAGTTCATGTGGAACTAGAAAATTTACCTCTTCAGTCCTCTTTGAACCATTGTCATTGTCTTCACTATCACTTTCATATGGCCTCAATATATCAAGTAACCATTCTTGAAATATGAATTGAACATGGAATGAATGAATGGAGGAATCAAGGTCCCATACATAAGCTTCCACCAAGTTAATATTCTCCATATAAGAAATTATTTCAGGTGTAGATATTCCACCACACCCAGTTAAAATGATTTTTTTCCCCTGAATGAAGCGCCACATATCTTTAATAGATATATAATTTCTCTAGTTTTCCCACTCCCTCCAAGACATGGGATATGCAGCCTCTATGGGAATAGACACCTGGGAGGATGGTTTGGTAGCTTCTACCATGGGGTTTAAATCGGTGTTTTGAGGGTCTAGACCCCAAATCTTTAACCTATTATTATGAATTTTATAAATGAAGAGTTTTCTTGGTGTTATCCCATTTACAGGCTCAATTACCTATGTTTCACACTCCTATCACTCTCTATACTCAGTTATGGGTGGAACCTTAATAATGGGTACTAGTTTTTCTAGATAACCATTTGGGTATGATTGGATCCAAGCTTCAAAATATGACTTCACAGCCTGGGATTGATACTTTTGGGAGGGAGTTCAATCCGAGAGATTGTATACTACTCTGTGAACAATAGATAAATCTAACATGAATCTATCATATTATTTTCTTGATGTGTGCTATTAATCAATGAAGGAAACCTATTTTGGATTTAAATGAATTGACTCCCAAATTAGTAGGGTGAATATCCTTCACGGATCATCTTTCCATCAATTCTCGTAACCAGAACACCCTACCTCAAGGAAATAAAGTACCCTCATCTTGTATTATCTCTATATACATCATTTACCAAGGTAATAATAGAATAAGAAAAATGGGTGCATCCAAAACAGTCGCGATAGTTGATCCTATTCATCACATCACTTGACCCTAATGTCAATGGATTCTCCCCACTTATACTTTATAAGTAGGGCCCAAATCAAGAATCTAGAATTTGATGGTCATTGATAAATTCATAACCCCCCCATATAATCTTCTACTAATCCCTAGAGGATTTATAAGGGTCATGTGAGATTGTAGGGGGATCCCTGCTAATTATTCCCAATAAATGATATATCTATGACAATATTGGGAATTCTAGGTTTCTGTGTCTCCTGGTCACCAACTAGGTTTCCATTACAAAGGTTGTAACTCTGACACTAGTGCTTGATTCACGCATCAGTAGAAACCAACCACTTAAAAAATTGCCAAGAAATCTTCTGGTCAAATTAATGGATCAACCCTAGGGGAAAATTTCCAACCCCACTGATCAAAGCAACATTCCTTGAGTATCGGCTAGTAAGCACCAGTGGGTCTCTGATTTCTATGAGTAGGACATGTCCTCATCCTCCTTGCCTGGGTCTCGTGACCATTTGATGTATAAAAAATGTGAATCTAGTCAGAAAAAGGGACATCTGTCATGGGGTGGGGCTTGACCTCTTAAAGATTATGTGCTATGTTAAGAAACTCCCTCACAAGCAGAGGAATACTCTTGGGTTCATCCCATATTAATGAATGAGGTAGGAACACGTTATACATATCACCCATGATAGTTTCCCCCATGATCATATAGACATCCCAAAGACTAATATAGACTTCCCTATGCTCCAGGTGGAACTTATTGGTATCTAGGGTCCATCAGCTAAGAAGGTGAGGGATGATGGATTTGTTTCATTGAGAAAAATTATGTGACACCCAGACGGCCTCATACAGTACTATTACCTTAAAATTAGCCTTAAGCTCTTCATAGCTCTATAGAACCCAAAAAGTCCATCCCAATTCTAGACCGAATGATCCTCCAGGAAAAAGATCCAATTTTGATGACCATTATAGCCTCTCATTGACCATTGATTTCCTCATAATAGAATTATATAAATGGGTATCTAATTCTGGTACTCACACCTCTTCTTTTAGTGATAAAGGTGTATATCCCAAAAAAATCCTCAAAAAAGGGTTCATGAATATACAACCCCCTTACTAAGATGTTTTTCCAAGGTGAATTTTTGTACCTATTTATCCAAGCCAAGGGTTGAGTTTTGTGATGTGGCATCAGAATAGGGATGTCAGACAGGTGTCCAACCCCATAAAGGGGAAATCTATCTAATATGGGATGATTTTTATTCTAGTACCCATAAGATCCCCTAAGATCTGGTGATGTGGGCTGACATCATGCTTCACATCGTCATCAACACTTTTAATCATGGTATGTCTCCTATCATCAACAATAGAAAAAATTTGATTAGGGTCTATTTTATCCCTATGGAAAGAAAATTAAGAAAAATAATATAATATTTATCAAAGTGAAAAGTCCCACATAACATTTTACACAGCCCACATAGTGTGTTACATGAACCACATAACAGCTAAAATTTAGTATGTGGAATTTTAAATCACTATGCAAAGACCATTCTGCCACAAATAAAATTAATTTGTTTGTGGGATTATCAGTTTGCAAATGGAAAGGCATCCATATATGGAAAAGGTTTTTTTGAAAAGGGAAGTCTCTATGTAGGGAAGGATTCTATTCTGTGAGCTCCGGGCAATTTTCAAAGCACTGGTAGGAAGCTGGGTGAAAAATGTGTCATCTTGATGAATTTTATAGGCATGGGACGTTATCTACATCCACATGTACCCCAAAAATCATTCAATCAGGATGACTTATTCCATATAATGAAGTATTCTTCATTCCAATTGGACCTCATTCTAATGGGGGCATTTTTGTGGCCCAAAAAAATCCACAAAAACTATGATGAATTTGAAAAATCAAAAAAAATTAATGGATAAGGAATTCGTGAAGTTTAAAATTGATATATTAACCAAGAACCAAAAATAGGCCTATTCCCTATGCATATTTCACATGCTATGTAGGATCACCACTTCACATGGAGCTCCCTCAAACAAAAATAAATCATTTTCGGGGTGAGATGATGAAATAATTTCCCCCGTAAATGAACTTTTCATTTTTGGGAGTAGGTGGTGATTTAAAATCCCCCAAAAATGACCTTTTTATTATTCAGATTAAGGATTTATTTCACTAATCTGTAAACCAGAATGTGTAATAAAAATGATGGTTTTATCAATTAACTACATGGAATTATGTATGTTATGCGGCCAATCAGCTATCCTGGGAAAATGGTTATTTATCATGCCTATAAATACCTAGTATTTGGATAAAGAGGTACGAAAAGATATCCAAGAAGACTAGAGAAGAATATTATAAGTAATTTACCGACTGCATACCATGAAGGAGACCCTCAAAGGGATCTATCATGAGAGGACCTATCTGGCCACTTGTAAATGGTTCCCTTGTTCCCGAAAAATCTCACCACAAAGTAGACACATTCACGGGACCCTTCATGATCCCCACCCTACATAATAAAGACCAATATATGGGATGGGGTATCGTTAGGTTATTTTTACCCTACGGCCTTATGAACCTCTTTCTATATAGCATTCGGTCTCATATTGTCCCCTGCATGAGCTGTACACATTTCTTCTTGTCTATCCTACTATAACCCAAGAATGATTTTATTAAGTCCCTCTCCATGACAACCTGATTCATTCATACTAGGGATAGGACACACTATAATTTCCTCCATCCAGTATTACATTCATGTGGTAATCAAATCCCCACATTTAACCTCCCTGGTGGAAGGGATCCTCATAATGTTCATATCCATTCATTCTCAAGGTAATGGAGATCCCAAACATATGGGTGGTGGTAGATGGATTTTCAGGCCAGGCAGTTGCATCGGTTGCCTAAAATGTGAGGTAAATAATACAAAAATACCCTCTTGTCATCCATTTTCCTTCCCTAACCCTCTCTTTAACCTATCAAAAGGGGATGAGATTATGTTTTTCATCTGCGAATCCCTCATAGAGTAATCCCCTAGTCTTTCTTTCAAGGAATCCCCTTGCCTTCCATAACCCTACCCTCATCCACCAGTGGTCAAAGGATGTTGTTTGGATTACTAGATCTTACAATTCCCCTTTTTTTAATACCAATAATGAATCTTATGGGATTATAGGTTAGTGAATACCTTGATATCCTCATGATCAAACACTTTTCTTGGCATAGATTCCTTTTTTATATCTTCCTATCACCTTTCCAAGGGCCTCTTATTTGGTATAATCCCCAAAACCATGTAACCATCCTCTCAAAGGGCCATATTCCCTACAAGAAAAACCTTAAAAGGGCTATATTTCTGATGAAGAAACATTGGTCCTCCTCTATAGGTGTAAGGATGAACTTTCCAAACTATGTGAGCTTTGATTCCTATCCAAACGAGATACATAGGAATCATCCCTAAGGTTAAAACCCAACACCCCAAAATCAGCCTAATCTACTCTATTCCATATTCCCAATAGGGTCATATTCATCCTAGGAAACTATGTCCCTTCCAAGTCCCTTGGTCCACTTCGATGTAAGTCCCACACCATCCTTGTAAAGTAACCTTCTACCTTACATCCTTGTCACATGATATTAAAATACACAGTTTGGTCCTCGTTACATAACCTTAAAAGGAATGATGTGTCCCATTAAGTGGCATTGAACTACATGGGTTCTGATACCTTTCACAAGGATACATAAGAAGCTTATTTCATGGGCCCGATCCTGGTATCAAAACAACTCTCATCTTCCTAGATGATGATAAAATCTAGAGCACCCCACTGTATGTCTTGAAACTAGAATCATAATAATAAACAACATTAAAATATCTAATATATTTACAAATGGTTCCATTGATAGAGAATCTAGGATTCATATAGATATCTCTATCGATGAGGAACCTTAGATACATATATATGATTCTAAATAAAATACAATCTAAAAATTGATTGTTAATATAAGGGTGACCTGTTTCATGTTTGGTATAAAGGATTCAAGAATATGACTTAATTATATAAGAGAGTCCCAAAGTGGTAAATAATTCTCCAAAAAAGGTATGATGAGCCAAATCTCCCATCCTCATAACCAATGTGAGTCCATAAGTGTTTTTGAAACCATTCTCCATTGGCTACCTACCTTTGTAAAGCAAGTTTAGGAGATATCGCAAATATGGAAACCATTGTGTGTTTTTGGTTCCATGAATAAACCATTTTGAATATTTCTCAGAAAATACTCAGAAATAAAAAAGGGTGTGTTTAATGTAAAGGTTCATTCCTCCACCCCCACAAAAAACTATTCAAAACCCACTTTATTTCCCTAAGGAAAGAATAAGATTTTACTTTTGAAACAATGATATATATAAATTTGATCCAAAGGAATCACACTTGATGGATTCTAAAATAATTATGATATGTGTTAAAGGAACATAAAACTTTGTCTTAATGTATCAAATAAAAACTGAGTTGAACTTACTTGGATTCATAGGTGTTTATTGGTCTGGTTATTCCAATGATCGAAAATAAACTCTCAAAGGAATATTCTTTTTAAGAAAGAGTTGTCTTCTGGAATAGTAATAAAAAAAACTCAATAACTTTTTGTACATCAGAATCAAAATATATTGTTTCCATAAATTCTTTTAGTCATGATTTGGATGAAAGTTTAGTTTTAAAAATTAAAAGTGAATGTTAAAAATATACTAAAAACTTTCTATGATAAGTAAAGTGCAACTAATCTTTAAAATAACCCAATAAAACACTCCAGATCAAAGAATATTGACATGAAGTTTCATTTCATTAAAGAGAAAGTTTATTTCAAATAATTAAAGTTAGATAATATTTCCACAAAGGATAAAATTGATGATATTTTCCCTAAATTGATTCCAAGAGAATGTTTTGAGGAATTAAGCATGAAACTTCATGTTCAAACAACCACTCACATTTAATTTAAGTTATGGGAATATCACCCACTTTTCCTTGTATTATGTTTTCAAAGGGTTAGAATAGTGAAAATATTTGTTAAAATTATAAGTATTAATTTTTTTATTATCTAGTAATCTTAGGTTGGATTTTTTTATAAAACAAGTGTAAGAAAAGTGAAGCAGTCAAATTGAGGGGGATTACAACAAAATCACTTGGCCAAAAATTTCTTTTCCTAGAGAAATATAATTCCCTCAAAAAAATTAAATTATTCATAAGTTTAGTGTCAGTACATTTATCCTTGATAAAGGTTTTGGTTTTATGGAAACATAAAATTTGTGAGTGATAAAAAGAGTTTTGTTTCCAAAAAATATAAAAGGAGATATTGAAGTTCCCTTGGATTGATGAGGATTTTTTATTTTTCTGTCTACTCTATTTGGAAGAATGTTTTTTATTTGAGCTGTAAAAGTTTGTATGTATAGAGAACTATGTCTGAATGATTTTATAACTTCACTAGAAGCTCATTCTACTGAATAAATTTGAGAAGAGTGAACTATTTAGTTGTTATAAAGTTATTTTAAATATTTTTTTACTATTCGTTCATCAAAAGAAAATCACATTGGTGGAAGACTAGTAATGATTCAAATTGAGTGGATTGGAAGAAGGAATAAGGAAGGTTTGTACTAAAGGATCTGATGTATGACCTTCTACGTAAACATGGATTGAGATCTTTGTAAATATCATCTTTGAAAGAATCACTTGTGTAAGGATGATTGGCTTTACATTGATGGAATAAGTGAAGTATAAGAATAAGAATTTGGGAGCTATGAAAAATAGTAGTTGGGATGCTGAATAAATGCATGTTGAATTTTGTTCATAGAGTAAGTGGAACAAATTATTTCCATTAGAAGCATTGGGTTCATGAGAGAGCTACTTAAAGTACTGAAGGCTACAGAAGTCAAAGCTTAGTTGAAGAAAATTCAGGACCAAAATAAGTACATAGTGAAGTCTATGGAAGTAAATTCACTAAAATATACTAAGATAGTTTGAATAAACTTTTTAATTTCAATCTCATTATATGATGTTGATTCATATGTTCAAAGTTTTAATATTTTTGAAGTAAGTTAATGATTCAAGCCAAGATTTGCAGAAGAGTTAAATATTGTTTATGTCAAAAAATTTGGAGGATTTTGTAAGTTTAAGATTTGATATATTTGAAATTTATTAAAGGTGTTTTACTGAAGTTTTCATGAGTGGAATTTTTCAAATTTAATCTCACATGTTCCCCATATTTATCATAGGAATATCAGTTATATTGAGTGGGAACATCTCCTGCGTTGTTATTGTTGGTATCAATAAGTATTTTGAGTCAAGAAAGTTATTAAGAGGCCAACCTAAATTATCTTGAAGATATTCTTGGTCAAAGAAGGAGATAACTGATTTGTGGAATCCAAAAGTTACAAAATTGGGATATACAAGTTTCAGATGTCTAAGTTCGAGAAATTGAATTTTTTGAGAATAATATATTTTTTATTCAGAAGGCTAAAAGAAGAATTCATGTTTCATTACTAGTGGTAACTAGTATAATAATCATTTTGGGAGACAATAGCGTGGGATGCACTTTTTTATTAAGACTAATCCCTTCTCAGACCATTATAATTGATAATTGATTATATTTGAAAATATATCACTTAGACATCCTAAGAATAGCAAGTAGTAGGTTTATTCATTAGGATTGAACCTTGAAAAAATCAGTGTTCACTATTTTCATGTTTATATTATTTCATATGAGTGAGATTGGATCAATACCTTAACAAGTCTAAGAGGTTATATTAAATTTTAAGGAAGCTGTAAAAAGGAAACCACTAATTTACCCCACCACCACCCAGTGGTTCACCCATTCTTGGGTATCAAAAAGTCTCAAAAATGAGCTTATGAGTTGATGAAATGGTCTTGAAAATTTTTGGGGAGAATTTTCCATGTCATGGTGTAGGTAACCATGAACATGATTGTCTCAAAATAGTTAGATTTTATTTACCTTTCCATGGAGCCCGTTTTTCACATTGAAAATTTTCTTATGAAAAATAGGGAATCATAGCTTTGGTTGGTGTGGAATACAAGGTCAAGATTGAAGGTGTTTAGAAAAAAATGAAAATAAATACTTGGATATTCTAAAATAAGAAGATGAAGTCAACCACATCCTAGAATAATTTTTAGTGGTTGTAAAATATCTACAGGTTTTTCACCAAACCATGGATGATGGAGTTTTGAGCTAGAATAATCCCTATATGAAATAGGGAAGCCCAAATTGGGAGTATTGGTCAATGTGTTTGGTTCACATATCATAGTTTGGTTGAGATGATAAGGTTAATAAAAATGGGTATCTAGAGGAGATCATATTATATTGGAAATCATGGTGATTTTTTTTAATCCATATGTGAAATAAAGTGTCTCAAGATGGGGTTTTGTGTGTCTATCTTGAGATGTGTCATTCTTATGAAGGTGAATAGGAAGAAAGAAAGGATATAGAGGTGTAGAGGTATTTTTTTCCTAGATATTACAAGAATCATGTCATGGTGTGTTGGTCAGAATCATTTTTCATATGTGTTCCATAAAACTCATAGATTAAGGGTTTACCTTGTTATGGTGGATGAACCTATCCCATGATCTGTTATTTACTAAATTTAGTGAATAAATAGGTATATATTTATTATTTGAGAGTTGACCTTCTCAAATTGAATATCTTTCTCAAAAATTATTATAGGATAGTTCAAGAAAAAGAAAATAAGAAAGTGGTTTTGACATTTTTGGAGATATCTCTTCCAAAAGAAAAAAATAAGTATAATAAGAAGATAAAGATGAGTAGAATAAGAGTGAATGTCACATAAATGACTTATTTTGAAGGTAAATTTCATTTATTTTCCTTTAATTCTTTGTTTTGGATGGTTTCCAAAGGTTTTATGGAGAAATAGATGAGTTTTCATGAATTGGGCCAAACCGTGAGCCCAATTCCAGATTTAAAAATAAATTTTGTTTACTTTATAACTTTTTCATTTTTTAATATTTTTCCCTCATTCCAATTCCTAAATGGTCTCCTATGACCTATTAACATCAAAATATAAATTTGGAGCCTTTATAAATCCATAATCATGGTGTATATGAGTTTTTATTTAAGATATTGGGTCTGCCCGAAGGCCCATTTCCTGCATTAAAAATAATTTGTAATTTTTTTATATCTCCTTCACTATTTGCGTTTTTTCGGTTATTCCACCTCCCTCTTGACCCTAAGAAACCCAGGCGCGCTCCCATTTCATTTCCCCCCTCCTTGGAGCTCTTTGAAATCGAGAATTAGGGCTGATCTTCATAGGGTGTCTCAAATCGGCCAGAATTGAAGAGGTAACTTCATCCCTTCTTAACTCTCTCAATTCTTACTATTTTACCTCTATTCCAGTTCCAAAATTACCTCCTAAATCTTTTTCGAACAATACCTGAATTTTGGATGTTTTAAATTTCAGAAACTATTGGTTTTGGAGTGATTAATTCAGGATACTTCAAGTAGGTGAGTCTATTTCTTTCCTCTTTCAAATTGCTTAGGGTTTCTTCCCTAATTCTTGTATTATAAAAATTCCAGAAGTTAGGGTTCGTGACTAGGTTCTAAATTACTGTATTTTGGGTGAAATATTGAGGTTTTAGGTTTCTTTTAACTTCATTGAGGTGCGGCGGTCGTGCGGTTGATGTTTCGCCCCAATATTTGAGGGTTACGACACATTCGGTAGGTGATTCCGTGGGTAACCATTTAATGATGAGTTAGTTTGATTGATTAAATAATTTTTAATATTCCTTATATGCTGTTTATTATGTGAAAACCATTTTTGGTAGCAATAGTAAAGCATTTGGTATTAAAGTTACATTTTTGTTTAAGTATGTATTTTTCAAATGTATTTCTTGAGTTATCTCTTGTAGTAGTTTTGTAAAACGTGGAAGTAATTTATTAGTTGTTGAACGGGGCTGCCAATTTTGGTTGGGTAATAATATAGTGTCATTTGGGCCTAAAAATGAGGGTCTTTTAATGGGTTTTATGTGTGTAACCTTGTTATACTCTTTGAAATTTTTTTATGGATTTGTGTGTTCTCATGGGTATCTTTTGTGATATTGTTCAAGGTGATTATATAACATTTGAAATTGGATTATTACATGTTTATTGGGATTCAAATTCTGTTTTTGTAAGAGATTAGTGTGATTTTGGCTTAAAAATAGGTTTTTGAAATGAGTTTTTTGTGCAAGACATATTTGCACCACTTGGGTTCTTTTTATAAAAATTGTAAATGTTTTAGTTGGTTAAACAAAGTGGGAAAAGGGTGAATATGTACTGTTTGGTATATGTGTTCATGTATTATGGGGTTTTGAAAGGTGAAGTTATGTTTTAATATTTCAAATATTTTTAGAATATTTTGTAAATTTCTGTAATGTTTTAGTAAATTGTGATGTTGGAGCGAAACTTGTTTGTGGGATCTTTCGTGTAAGTTTAATGATAAAATGATTTTTAAGGTAAAAGGGGTGTTATGTAACAAGTGAGTGGGCTATTATGAGAGTTTTAATATATTTTATTGGTTTTATAAAATTTTTTAATGAATTTGTGGAAGTGTTAAAGAAATGTGAAAAGTGTTGTGGGCTATTTTGGTGTGAGTCGGATTTCAAAATCAATTTGAATGAAAAGTGGACTTTTGTGACTTGTGTTGTATACATGTGGGATGTTTGGTGAATTTATGATATGGAAATATTATTTTCTTGGGAATATTATATTCATTGACTTGTTGAACTTGTTTGAGCACAAAGGGAAAACCCGGGTATCTAGGTGGGTGGACGTGTACTAGTATGCTAGTGAATCCGTGGGGTTTGGCCTCAGTTTCACTTAGCAAGATTGATGCTTACAACTCTAACTAAATTATGATGATGATGATTGGGGACCACTAGGTTATGGGTATGTACCCTACTAGTGGCTCGTGCACGAGAATGGATATTTGTGATGGTTACTCTCACCGAGATACGAGGTACCTGGGACCCACAACTAGCTAGTGCCTAGGGGTTATTTCCCATTGCTTGTGCTCACTAGATATTTTGTGCTTATCGTCGGCATACGATATGAGTGTCTGGAAAATTCATTAGCCTTGGTATTTATTTTAAAAGTGTTTATTATTTAAATTATCCCACTTGAAAACTGATTTTTTTTAAGTTGCATCTTTTAGAAATTGTAACTAGAAATTACATGTTTTTGAAAACTTGCATGCTTTTCATCTTTGAATGTTTACCGCATGGAATCTCTTAGTGGTGGTATCCTACTGGTCATTGGCTCACGCCCTACTTACACCTTTGGGTGTAAGTAGACTTGGTTATTTTTGTTGTCGCAGGTTGGGTACAATTTTTTTTGTTCCAGTGGTTCGGGTTTCTAGCAGGTCCTTGGTGGTGAAGTCTTGCGGAGATGGCTTGAGGGCGGTGCCCCATGCCATGAGGGTTCTTGTGCTATTTCATTTTGGTTTTGTACCTTTGGTATAGTCTTTTTTAGTTATTTTAAGCTATGTAATTCAGTTCTGAATTTTTGTAAAAGATTGTTTGGTTTGAAAAATCCAGATTCGTTTTATTGGATTCTTTTGTTGTTTTAAGTTTATAAACTCGGGTAAATCATTCCCAATTTTCATTTTATGATACCCAGACACTTGTTCCAGCCCATGGGGATCGGGAACGCCCTTCGGGCCTTTTCACAGGCTAGGTTTGGCACTGGTTTCGGTGGTGACCAGATTTGGTTCGTGACAGTGAAAATCCAAAAAGTGCTAAAAAATAGATAATAAGAGGAATTTTACAATAACCATTGAAAATAATTAGAAAAAATAAGTAAGTTCTGGGGTTTTTCTCACTAGAAGTGTGTATAGTTCTTCAGGTGAAAGAAATTGAAGTATAGAAACACACCATTTCTAGTGCATTCTTACCTTTGGTGAGTGAAACTCTTTGAATAGAAGTGAGTTCCCTAAGTTTTTGAGAGTAGTTATCCCTCTATTTTTTTAGGGTTGTAATCCTAGAGGGTTAGAGTAGCTTTTTTTAATTGTAAAAGTAGTATACTTAGTGTTTCAATACATCAATACATTTTTTGTGTGTTCTCCTTGGATTACCCTTTTTTGGGTGAACCAAGTAAAATTTATTCATTACTGTATTTTTTAATTTATCACTTCATATTCGGTGTGAGAAAGATATTTTTCCTTTTAATTGTGGAACATGATCACTGGTGATGTCATGACCCGACCCACTAGGGCTTGGCTGGATGACGATAAGTTGAGAGTGACTACCCCAAGCCCACCTCCAATAGGACAAGGGTTGGAGACTAGTGTCAAGAAGAAATATCACACACATGGCAGGCCTTATCCTATGGTACCTATACACATGTAAACATGTTCATCTTCATGAAACAATGTATAGATAATAAAACCACTGATTCCAAAAATGAAAGTATACATCTATTCCACAACCAGAGTATAGAAATAGTACTAGAAATCATGAAATGAAAAAATACAAGCCCATAAAAAACTAAAAAAATGTTTCCAACCTTCTTAAAAGTAGGGGACTTCTGTAAAATTAAACCATTGATACATACCTCAGTCTGTTAATCTCACTATGCCATGCCTACTCCTGGTCCTCCTAGGAATCTGAAAAAAAGGACTATCATTTGTATAATACATGACATGTGTGTAAATGTACCATGTAGGGGTGAGTAAAAAATACCTATTAGGTGCCTCAAAACCATAAAATAATAGGGATCAACTATAAGTCAACAACCCACTCAACCCATATCCAAGGGTGCATAAACCCAAACTAGAGAGAATAGGAATATCTATCTCCACAGCTCAGTTATACATGACTAGTCATCTCATCACCACATGGTATGTCAATAAAAATATGTATAGAACCATGAGTACTCCAAGAATAACCTAGATATACTCATCATAGATTCCAAGTCTCAAAATATAGATTATATATCCATACATATGATTTTATTAAAGTCTCAAAGGTATCACTCATCTGGGAGCACTCACTCCATGTTCCCTACCATCCCTGATGGCACTAATCCGAGAGGTCTCACTCATTGGTTATCACTAATATGATATCACGTCACTATTTCATGTCCAATATCAACAACAAACCATGTGGTTTTTCAGCATCTCACCACTTCGTGACCCAGTATAGGGAGCACTAACTTCACACCATGAATCTCACATAATCTCTAAAGAGTCAGAGTGGAGGGTCCCTCTCCTCACTATTGTGATCCATATTCTATGGAGCCACAACTCTCATGGGGGAACCTCTCTCCATTGGAGCTTGATGATAGGGGAGAACCACTCTATAGATAGAGGACCCACACCCTACTATAATATGTGGGAGTACTAACTCTACCTCTATCAGAAACATGGGGAACCTTCACCCTGGTCTGAAAAGGGAGTACCAACCCCAAAAAATATTTGATGATTCCATTCCATAGATAAGGGACCTTCACCCAATGTAGTATGGGGTTACCAAACCTATTAGTAGAAGATAATGGGGTACCCATTCCCTGGTGTGACAGGGAAGTACAAACCCCATCATCTTGCTGGTGACCTAACCATATCACTGCTACTGTGTAGAGATTATAAGGGACCCACACCCCGGAATGATAAGGGAGTTACCAAACATGGTACCTCTCTAAGGATCAAACCTAATCGCTGACATTAGTTAATCATTTTTTAAATAGGAATCCATCTATCATCACCTTATGTCGCATCTCTAGCACCAAAACCATGGCCACTATTTCATTCTACATGGAAAAATACTCAGGTACGCTACTCACGAGCCTCTATCCAAGTACTAATGATAGATATGGGAAAGAGAGAAGTCTGTGAGGGGAGTACAAGGTATTTCCTTCTAGGGTACACAAAATTTCTCTCAAGTTTAACCCCTATCTATTTCCCCTCATGGTACTCGGAAAGTAAGTTATTCTAGAACATGTACATGGGATTACACAACATGTAATCCTACCCGATCACCTGGGTGTTTCCTCACCCAAACACGACCTACCTAGATATGTAGACCTACATGGAGTGTACCCTTGGTACATGATGTGTACCTCTTGTCCTAGCCCAATACTATGTCATTGTCTATGATTGTGTATGGAAGTGTATGCCCATATACCATAGACCATGACCATGTACCTAGACATGTCCTCTTGCCATTTACACCCAGGGTATGGTTGTGTACATCCACAAGGCCATGCACCCTTACATGGAGTTTCGAGCCATGTCCTTGGCCACCTGGCCAAACCTCACTACACAGTGTGTACTCATAGTACATGGAAAGTAGTTATAAAAAGTTCATCTTTCCCAAATTGGAAGAACACATGTTGTGTGATATAGAACTACATATTGTGTGATTAATATCCATGAATGAGAAATCCCTACAAGCCTCCTAAAACACACAATTTTCACCAAATACCCATAGATTTACCCCCATAGGATCATTATCAATCGTAAAAGGGATATAAAAACATTAAATAATGAATGTATAGGGATTGGGACATAAATATTGTAAATATTCCTACCTTTTGGTAAAACACTATAGCTAGGGTCTAATGAGATGCTCGAAACCTGCTATACCTCGATCTGATAACGATCTCCATCAAGGAAGAAGTCCAATAGTGCCTTATCTCACCCTCTCAGTCAGTTCATTGCCTTGGGAGAAGCCTCATCTCTCCTCTATTTAGTATATAAAACAAAGGGTTAGGGGTAGGCTTATTAAGTTTATTTTATTAAATTAATAAACCCCTCATTAACATCCTTCCAACGATCACCTCTATCCAGGTGTCCCAAGTAGACAAAATTTATGTTGCGTACAAGATAATCACTATATTCTAGACTCAATTGTAGTCTTATATTTATGATCTAAAACTCCATTTTGGATTCATTCCATCATTTCCATAAAAACACGTGTGCATGAAAAAATATATCTAATATTTTTAATATCATCGCATCGAGGATCTCCAGGCCCCATAATTTTATGTCATCTCAGCACCTACCTTTTGAGATATTTATAAAAATATTCCAAAGTTTTACATGAAAAAACGAAATTCATTACACTCTCCCCACCTTTGAGTATTTTTTTTCCTAAAAAAGTTAAAACCTACACATAAGAGGAGATACTAATCTCTCCAAAAGGTTCTCATGCTGTCAACAAACATGCGCATAGGGGAACCACTTCCCCGTGAAGGGTCTTCTCTGGTAAGATCTCAAATGACACTAGGTACCTTGAAAATTTAACTCCACACCCAACACCCATATCATCTGGGTCATATAATGAAATAAGTCCTGAACGTTTCTACTCAGCTGCGACACATGGAAAATTTCAAGCACCCTGTCTAACTACAATCTCAGGGTCCAAAAGTACACCACCTTGTTGAACCAAACATCAACTAGAGAATGGGTCTATAAACCCTAGTGATATCCTCCCATCTTGGAAAAATCCCCAACTATTTTAATCCACTCCCATATTAGCTTCTCCATCAACAACCATGGCTATAACAAACTCTAATCACAAAAATGATGTCTCTCACCTGATTCGTCCAGTATAGCAATGACCCACATGGTATCTCGTATGTGTCCTGAAATGGTGTTACACTAATGGTGGAGTAGCAACTGTTGTGATATGAAAACTCCACTGAGGGTAGGTGATACACATTTCCATAGACCCAAGACAACATGAAAACCTGAATCATGTTCTCTAGAACCTGAATAGTCCACTTTACCTGGAAATTAGTCTGGGTAAAAAAAATAAGTACAACCAAAATTAGGACCCAAAATACTCATGAATGTATAGGTGTACCAATATCTCCACTAAGTTATGATCTTGGATGGTTAGGAAGTGGGAAAGTCTATTGTGACGATCTATGATCACTCATATATTGTCATGACCTCTCATTGATCATAGAATCCCCATCATGAAAGCCACAAAGTCTCCACCTCATTTTTTCAACCATTCATCCACCTCGGTATCCACATACTAATAGGTAAGACATTAAGAGGTATATCAACAACAATCCATGATATCGTTGGCTAATAAACTTGATTCCAAATAATCTCAATACAACCACCCCTCTCCTGGGTGCACTATTGAGTGGAAAAACCTCCTTAACACCTCGTCTTGCAATGTGACTAGTATCATCATCAAACCTTGGAAGGATGAAATACTACCCACCATAGGAAAATCCATCAAGAACATTTCCAGTGGATATATGGTCACGCGAGACCTCACAGACAATATCCCCAAGTTTTTCCTCCTTGTCTCTCTAAAAAAGTAAAGGGGAAACAACCATCAACTGGAGATACAATGCACCATCCTCACTCACAAGTTCCAACAGAAAATAGGCCAATGTCTCTATTACCTTGATTAATAACAATGGATAGGAAACCTCTCTATGAGAACCTGATACTATGTTCACACCCTTGGGTGGATCTCAAGCTAGCATGTCCTCAAAATTTACTGGTTCCAATATCAATCCCATGTCTGAGAATACATAAGACACAAAGTGGACCTCTTGAAGCAAGAAATGACTCCATAAGAGCTCCATGTGTAACTGTTACTCTCGAAGTATGTCTAAATCCAACCTCAAGTGTCTTGCTTGAAACTCTGACATTGAGTACAAAAGGGTACCAACGAAGAAGACAACCATGAACTGATCCAAAAAGGGTTGAAGGACCCTATTCATTAGCCTCTCATCCACCACTCAAGAAAACAATTTGGGTCTTTCTAAGTGAACACACTGGGTTTGAAAAATCCCTCCTACAAAACCTCTAACTACACATCTAACTCACAAATATCAGTGGGATCCATTTGATATACTAGTTAAAATATTAAGGCATTCTATGGGTTCCAGTCTATATAGAAGTATAACTCTCTGTGGGTATATAAACCTAGAATTTCCTTAGAAATATATCCTTAAACTCCACCACCACTACAGGGAACTAAAATGACATAGCATCACTAATCCAAGTATCATATTAGCCAACTGATATGGAGTAGGATGTATCCTCCCACACATGAACTCAACCTACTCTACCTAGGATCACTCCTCAAAAAAGGAAGAAAGATCCATCACACAAGCCATAAATACTTCCACACCCAGCGGAGGTAACCATCTAAGAATGGATGGTAGGATACCATTCCACATTGAACAAAACATCATAATGCCTCTCTACCATTATAAAAAGATTCTACGCGAGTCTCTCCCTCGAGAGTCAGGCCACACTACTAATAAGAGTGAATGACCTCTGATCCTATATATTAGAGCCTCCAAGAATAAGGTTCATTTTAAAAAGGATCCACAGGTATTGCTAGGCCTTGAATAGGGGATACACTTAGGGAAAATGTCTCATGAATCTGTGCAACTATAGCTGGAATAGTGAAGACACATGTCATAACTTGAACCATACTCAAGCCTCCAGCCTAGAAACCCCTTTATCCTAAAGATCATAATTTACATTTTCCACCTATTCACCACAACCAGGACCTTCTCTGACACCTCAACACACCAAACTACCCCGAACACATAAGATAAAGGAAATCTCCATCCACACCTCGACACTAACTGATTTGGGTGGAATTAATTCACCCACGGGGCTTTATATCACATCACAAGAATGTTTCTTAGTGGAGGAAGCATCCATATAAAACAACACTATCATAGGGATCTAATGATACCTCACGCCACCTTGGAAAAGACTCAAACAAGAGGTGGAAAGAAAATAGTAACTCACACCTGTGTCTATCAGTACTACTGAAAAAGTAGAAAGAACATAGATTATACCTATAATCATGATAGGAGCCTCCAGGTCATATTTATCTATGGTTTTTGGTTGTCCTATCCCTTTTCCTCCAGCTCCCCAATCCTAGCGCAATCCACCAAGGGATGGTATGGGCAACAGGGTAAATCTTTGTCCACCTCCTACTGCTCTCCCCACTCCTCTACCACATCCACAACTATATAGAACTCCTTGATATTATCATTGTATCTTCCAAGGTGGTCCATCAACCATCTCCTTGTCAACAACATAGTGGGTTAGAAAAGATCACATGATATTTCCTCGACCATCACAAGTGAAACATCGCCTCTCCCCCAGCTGACTAGAACCATCATGAGAGCCCTGATCCATGGACCCTCAGTCATGTGATCATCTCCTAAAGCATATTTCATGCCTAGATCCCCAATTCTATTGTTGGATACCAAGTTCCACATTAGTATCTCCTATTTTACCACTATTAACACAAACAGTCAGTGTCTAATCATCAAGAAAGCTCTCTACTAACAAGTCCCACTCGAGCACTCCAGGATAGGAGGGAATACAAATAGATATCACTACAACACTGATATATCAGTGTAATCCATGATCAAAGGTATATTATCAAAAAATTAGATCTTGAACCATATATAGATAGTATCATGAAAGGTCATTGAACCTCACTAAATACTCTATCACAATCATGATACCCTGATGAAGCTACCAAAACTCCTAGAGACACACTTCTCACAACGTGACTGTATAAACCTCTTCCCTGAAGAGTCACTCAAACTCAGTCAAATTGAGTGTCATCTCATTATGTGTTGGAGTCAATAGACTACACTATTTACCCATGGATCCCTGAATAAGACTCACCATTAGGACCACCATATGATCATTAGGTGTCCTCACAAGGAAGAAAAAATGTGTGACTACCTTGATCCATTCATCAGCTACTTGGGGGTCTAGATCACCCTGAAACCTAAGAGGTTTCTTCCTTTAAAATTCATGGAGGGTTCTCAACCTGTTCACATACTTCGCCTGTATTGCTAGCGCAACCTGCTACTCAAAAGGTGGTGTAATGATTGAAAACCCCCTGAATATACCGCCTCCTATGTAAACCTCTGTACTAAAGCCACATCACTAGGTGGATCGTCATCACGATTCCACCATGGAATCATAGATAGCTGTCATTGTGGTGGTATACTAAAATGATCAAGATGTATCACAATCAAAGAGTATATCTCGAGACTTGACTTAAGAAGGAAATGGGAATCACAACTCATTTCTATATGATTCATGTACCAAAGTTTCCCTACAACAATGTCCCCACAAACAAAGTCAACAAATAGGATGTCAAAGTCTTGGTCAATGGATATGTTGGCTGCCACACCAACACTAGAGTCCATGGCCTGAAATATGAAACCGAGACACCTTAACATTGTTTCCATAAATCCCAAATCAAACCTCATATCTTGAAAACTCCTAACTCCAATCCTAAGGAATAATAGCTATGATACCACTCTATCACGAACCAACCCACTGGAGACCACTTGGCCAATAGTAAACTGAGTGAAACTACCCTAATCCCACTTCCATTAGGCTAAGGGATAACGACCAACATCAAGAATTCATATCACACAGATGGGAAGCCTTATCCTATAGTATATGTACACATGCACATAAATCCATCTCTATGAAACAGTGTAGAGATAATAAAACCACTAATACCAAAAATGCACCCATACATATATCCCAAAATCAGAGTACAATAACAGCACTGGAAATAATGAAAGGTCAAAATAAAATCCCACCAAAAAATGATAAAATTTTCTAACCCGCTCAGAAGTAGGGGACTTGTGTCAAATGAAACCACCAGTACACACCTCAGTCTATCTAACTCACTATGCTCCACCTACTTCTGGTCCTTATAGAACTCCATCAAAAGTATTATTGTATACATAATAACTGACATGTGAAGGAATATCCTATAAAGGGTGAGTATAATAACACCCAATTGGTTCCCCAAAACCCAAAAAATAATAGGGATAAACTAAAAGGAAATAATCCTCTCAATCCATAACCAGGGGGTACAGAAACCAAAGTGAGAGAGAACATGAATCTCCATCTCCACAACTCATATATACATTACTAGTTAGATCATCACCCTATGTTATGTAAATAAAAATATGATAAATAAACATGAGTACTCTTGGTATAACACAGATATACTCATCACATTCTTTAAGTCTCAAGGTCTCAACCATACAACTGTCCATAGGATTCTACTCAAGGCTCAAAGTTATCGCTCATCCGAGAGTACTCACTACACAAGACCTTCCATACCTAATGGAAATAATTTGAGAGATATCACTCATTAGGTGTCAATATGGTAATGAAACATCCTTGTTCCATATCCAATGTTAAAATAAAACCATGTGGAGGGACTGCACCTCACCACTGCGTGACCCAATCGAGGGATCACTTACTCCAAACCATGCATATCATGTAAACTCTCAAAAATCAATGTAGAGGGACTCTCTCCTTGGTACTTTGCTCCAAAACTGAGAGTTCCCCAACTCCCATGGAGGAATCGATCCCCATAAGAGCTCTAACATGGGGGAGTATCACTCTATAGATGAAAAACCCACACCCTACTATAATGAGGGGGAGTACTGACTCTACCTCTATAAGACATATGGTGGACCTATTCACTAGTGAAATAGAGAATTAATAACCCCAGAAACTCTTTGATGATTCCATTCCATATATAGGGGAATTTTTCCCAATGTGTTGTGGGGGTTACCAACACTATATGTAGAAGATAATGGGGAACCCACACCCTGGTCTGATAGGGGAGAACCAACCTCGACATGTTTTTGGTGACTCAACTGGATCATCACTACTGTGTAGAGAGTAAAGGGGACCCTCACTCTAGTACAATAGGGGATTTACCAACCCATGTACCTCTATAAGGATCAAACCTAATCACTAACATTAGCTAAGCATCATTGAAATAAGTTTCCCACTATCATCACCTCACATCGCATCTCTAGTACCAAAACCATGGAAATCATCATGTTCTATGTGGAAAACTACCCAAGTCTTGAAAAAGGATATGCACAAGGGAGAAGTCTCTGAGGGGAGTACACAACATTTCCTCATGGGGTACATGGTGTGTCTCTTGAGGTGGAACCTTGTCTATTTCCCCTTGTATTACTCAACATATAAGGAAGTACAAGGCGTGTACATGGGATTACAAGGCATGTAACCCTACTCAATCACTTGGGTGTTTCCTCACCCAAACACAACCTAGATATCCATGTCTACCTATATGGAATGTACTCTTAGTACATGGTGTATACTCCTAGCCCATCTCAATCCCATGTCCTTGGTCGTGCTCATGTATGGAAGCTTGTTCCCATGTACCATGGCTCATGACAATGTTTCTATCTATGTCCTATGGCCTATGTACACTCAGGGTCTAGTCGTGTGCCTCTATAAGGTCATGCCCCCTTACATAGCGTGTATGGCCATGTCCTCAACCACTTGGCCAAGCCTCACTACACAGCGTGTACTCCCAGTACAAGAAATATAGTTCTAAAAATATTATCTTCCTCAAATGAGAAGAACACATATTTTATGCTCCAACACTACACTCCGTGTGATTGGGATTTTTGAAAGTGAAATCCCTACTGCTATCCTTAAACCTCCAATTTTTACCAAATACTCACATATCTATCCCCATGGGATCACTAGAAATTGTAAAAGGGCTATAAAAACCTTAAAAATGAATATGAAGATATTAAGACATAAATATTTTAAATCATCTTACCTCATGGAGAAATGTTGAAGCTTTGGGTCTAATGTGATGCTAAGAACCTGTTGCTCCTTGATCTGATGACGATCGCCATCAACGGCAGAGTCCAGAGTCACCTCTTCTATCCCTATTGGCCAATCCATTATCATGGGAGAAGCCCCACATATCCCCTATCAAAAATAGAAAATAAAGTAGTATGGGTGTGTTTCTTAATTTAATTTTATTAAATTAACAAACCCCTCATTAATTTCCCACCAATAGTTACCTCTAATCGAGTGCCCAATGCTGACAAAATTTATGTCTTGCCTAAGGTAAACACCATGTTTCAGACTTAACCACAATCTCAGATTTCCAATATAAGAATCCATTTGGGATTTATTCCATCATTTCCATAAAACTGCATGTGTTTATGATAAAATATATCTAATATTTTTAATATCACTACATTAAGGATCTCCAGGACCTGGAATTTTGTGACATCTTAGTTCCTAGATTTAGAAATATTTCTAGAAATATCTCAAATTCTTACACAACAAAACCAAAGTTATTACATGTGATGTTAGAAATAAATGGAACAACATACCTTGATACCTTTATTGGGACCAATAGTATCATTCAATAAATGTTGGGTTGAGTCAGTGTGTTCAGTAACTAACAGATGCTATATTCGTGATTACATTTAAGTGGTATGATTGGGTAAGTATTTTGGGAATAGGATAATGGAGTTGTTAGGTCTATGTAATATTGTTTTTATGGGAGGCATATTGACATGAAAATGAGTTAGGGCCTGGTGTTATAAATATATTCTTGGGAGTGAGATAATAGATTCCACTGAGGATGGTCAAGTGATGCTCGTCTATAACACCAAATGAGTTAAAGACTGGTGTAAACTAGTAACGTCAACCAATGGGGTGTGTCATTAGTAATTGGTAATTCATAAATGATACCAAAATAATATAATCATCATGGATTTAGTGGAAATAATCGGTGTTATAATACATGAGCTGGTGTGGTTTTGAGAAATGGAGATAGTTTGGTTGTTGGATTAGTATGACCATAATCTATGGGAGACATGGGATTTGGGTTAGTCATCAGGATTTGGTGACCAATATGGTTCATAAATGATACATCAAGAGACTTATTTTGGGATTATATTTATTATGATGGGGATGTTTAAATGATCCATGCCATTATTGGTTAGTAAAATCACGGTGGAAATGAATTTTTGGTCCTATGGTGGGGAAGGTTTCTGAATTAGTGTTCATATCATAAATACAAGAGTTGGAACATATCTAGATGTTTTTTTAAGATATGGTTAGGGGAATAGGAGGTGCCTATAGTGCTTCAGTGAAAGTGAGAGAATGGTTGTTGTAATGGCTTGATTATGTGGGAATGGTAATCTAGGTTTGATCTTAGGTTGATAATGTGTTTTGGGACCCCATAAAGGTCTTGAGTGTGTAAAAATTTGTTAGGGATTTAGTCTTAGGAATTGATCAAGATAAAAACTATATTTTTATATTAATTTTAAATTAATATAAGTTGGTATGAGGTTTGTAAGTGCTATTGACACACACCTATCATGGGTTGTGGAAAAAGTAAATTATTTTCCTCATGCAGCACAGTGGCTGACCAGGGTCATCTCACTTGAGGATATTCTTAGTTGTATTCTCTTACTTTATCTATATAACCTAAACTAATTTTTTATTGTTTTTATTATTTCATGGAAAAAATGGAAAATATTTTTGGTTTTTTGTTACTTTTTAAGAAATTGTAATGACATACAATATAAAATTATATACTAGCTTGCAATGTTAAATAGAATGAAATAAGAGAGAAAGGACTTGGTTTTGGGTTCGGTTTTTGGTTCAATAATTATTCTCATTTATATGTTTGGTTTTAGTTTGATAATCCAAACATTAAATCTCATGTTTGAACTATTATTCTTCATTTAGAAATTATGGAAATCATTGAATACCTAAGAAATCTCATTTCCACCTCCTCTTTTAATCAAGGTTGATGATGCACCTTGGTCTATGATGTTCCATATTCTAAGACCTGACTCTATCGATGTCGTTTCATCCATTTATTAGATCAACTACACCATATAAAGGAATAACCAATGGATAGAGGGGAAATACATTAAACAAAAATAATAGAAATAGGTTGAGTTTCATGCCATTGGGGGGTAGTCACCACATCAAGGACATTTTCCTCACCCATGCATGCTACTCACATATACCATAAATGTAAAATAAACTTTAAGGAAAATTCAAGAACACCTTGACCTCCCTCAGGCCAAGCCTTGGGGCCAGCCCCTCATTTTCTAGGTTAAGAGATCAAAATGGTGGAAAGATGGAAGAGAAGAGGAATAAAATAAAATCAAAGGAAAGAGAAACATAAAAAGAAAGATTCTGGGAAAATAAAAAGAATAAATTAAAAATAATTGGGATGAGAGAGACAAGAGAGGGGGAGAGAGAGAGTAAAAATAAAATAAAATAATATGAAAAGAAAATAAATAATAAGAATAAGAAATTTATATAATATATAATGAATGTTAAAATAATAATTATTATTATTATCAGTATTATTATTAAGAGAATACGAATAATTTAAGAATAAGAAGAAAAGAAGAAGAATAATAATGGATGATGGTGGTGGACACAAAATTTTAAAACATGCATGAAATTATATTTAAAAATATATATATTTAAATTAAAATTGAAATTAAACTAAAACAAAATAAAATATAATAAAATAAAATAATAAAGATAGAGAATATTGCATTAGTTTGGCCTCCTCCTCGGTGGGTTCCCTCCTTACGGGAATCAAGTGATCCTTTGGTATAGAGGACTTCACCTCCTTTTATAGTCAATGAAGAGGGGGTTTCCTCCTCAACCTTCAAAACTCCTCGAGACCCAAAGTTCCTCCCTTTGAAATCACATATACCATGGGTGTGATATATGAAACACCCACAGATGGTGGGTGTTTAAAATAAACGTGTGGACTAGATTCCATGTTGGGCAGGCGAGTGCTTCAATATGTAGTGGGCTTGAATGGGCTATGGGGGACTTAGCAGCGGAGGTGAGCAGTGGAAGGTGACCGGAGCAGTGGCAATTTCTTCTTCCTCTAGACTTAGAAGTGTTTGGGGGATCTCAAATAGAGATTTAGAAAGATTCTATGGTGGTTTCTCGGTTGAGAAGTGGAGGTCCTTAGTGGTTTGGAGTGGAGACAAAGGACTTCTAGCAACGCCGAGCTATGAAGCCGCGGTGGATACCATGAAGAGGGTGAAATTTGGTGCTATAGTTTGGATTTTGTTAGAGAGTGGCAGCCTCTAGTGATGAGAAGTAGTGGTGGAGCCTTAGTGGAGCATGACAGAGTAAAGTTGGAGGCCTACATGGGTGATGGCGAGAAGCGTAGGCAGCTACTCCCTTCATTCGACATTTGAAGTGGCCATATGGGTGACATATGAGGGTGTCGAGGGAAACGATAGTGGAGGTCAGTGTTGGTAGTAGTAGTGATTAGTTGAGATCGAAGGCAGAGCAACGAAGTGAGTGGCTTGGGTGACGTCAAGCAGTAGAGAGAGCAGAGCGTGGTGGAGCACTGTGGGGCCTGACGGCATGTGTCGGGGCGCGGTAGGTTGAGGTAGATCGCGGCAAAGCACAGTGGGGCATGGAGGAGCACAAGGGAGATTCTTTCCCACATAAAAATGCTAGCATGGGCAGGGATCCCTTATAATGATTAACATAAGAGCACCATCCAGATCGCCTACTGTGTGGATGGGCTCCCACACTCCACCTGCACACATAAGGGCATGCACTACCCCCACCTGGTCCTTCAGGACCACTATTCACCCATAGGTTTAACCACCCATAGACCACCCATACAGGATTTCATCACCCATTACCTTCTTGCTTGGATAGCTCTCTTTCGGCCATGCTTGTCCGGTCGGCCCCTAGTGGGCTGGCCAAGTGGCTTACAGGTGGTTCAATTGAGTACTGCCAATGATTGGACAATTTTTTAACAAAGGTAATATTAAAGAGTTAGAAAAAATATGAAGTAAAATTCTCATAAAAAATTATTAATTTAAATAAAACATTAAACACACACATTCAAACCATTTTAAATACTTATTCAAACTTTCCCATGTATGATTAAATCATTGAAATTCAAGGGGTTTATCATTGAAAAAAATCAAAAAATCATTGAAATTTGATTAAAAGTATGCATCAAATTTTTGTCTATAAAATACCCCCACACATAAACCATGCTTGTCCTCAAGCATAAAATCTCATCATAGAAAATTAGAGGGAACCAATGTTACAAATATTCAAATTTTAAAGTAATAAAATAAAGCAATTTTTAATGTCAAATAAATTTTTTAAAATTTCACATGAAATATAAATTTAATTTCTCAATTTTCAAAGAAAACAGTCAAATTATTAATTTTAATTTTTCCCATTTAAAAAGGGTGAATCTTATCTTCTCATTAATTCAAGTTCCTAAATTCATTATTATTTAAACATACCAAATCTTGATTTACCTCACTTCTAAATCTTTTCACTCATCTCTCATGAAATAATTCAAGTAGATTTATACTCATAACATGAGAACATGATCCCTATCCATGGTCTTGTAAAAGAACTTATTTATCCACTTTGTAAATAAAATATCACATAAAATCATGAGGGCTTTTAAGTTAGGTTTAAATGTCTCTAAGGTTTAGGGTTGTTATGAATTGATGTTAAGAATTAAGGTACAAGGAGGAGGTTAATCTCTTAAAGAATAAAGCATGATATTAAAATAAAACGTGTCATGAAATTATCCCCTTAAAATTGTAACAACTCCCAAATTCCCCAAAAATCAAATTAAATATTATGATAAAATTAATCTTAATGAATGATTTGTGCACCCTCTTGAAATTTTCTCTACTTTTATACCCCCTTTTTTTCTTTTTCAAAGAACCTTTTTCATTTTTTTCTTTTTCAAAATTTATGCTTAGAATAAACCTCACATCCACCACATAAACATATATGATAAAAATCATGGGTATAGTAATGGTTCTTTTTGGTTTTCCCAAATCACAACCCATTTTTCTCATTTTTTGGTTCTTTTAGTCATTTTATCCTTTTTTTATTTTATCAAGATAGGAAAAATAATAAAGTATAATGAATGATTCAAAAACCTTTATCAATACCCACAAATATCACCCCCACACTTTTTCCTTACAATGTAAATTAGCACTTCCATTATGACTCCCTTCACCCCCACACTTCAACTTCAAAATATCATAAAATTACTAATAGTAGGGTAGGAATGGATAAAAAATGGATTAAAACATGGATAATACATTATAAGGTCATTCATTATTTCTATGGGATAAACAAGGATTGATGTAAAGGTGGTATTTAAGGAAAATTAATTTTAAAAAGATGAATCAATCATTTGAAATGTGTTTTTTCACATTTATAGATTTCATAAGTTCAAATGAAATTTATGTTCGGTGACATGTCCCAAGATCAGTCAAGAAATATGTTCAATAATAAATAGAAAGTAATTAGTCTATAAATACTCTTTGGAATGTAGAATATTATTTCGGAAAATCACTCAAGGCATGGTTAAAAAAATTAATTAATATAAATTTCAGAAATTTAAAACATAAAAAATAATGGTTGGGAAATTTCATTTACATGAATTAACTAATTAACTTGAATTATGAGTCCTCATTTTAATATACATGATTCACTTTAATCATCTAATTATAAATTTTAATCATTCAATCTTATTAAAATTGGAAACTAAAACATGGAATCATAGGATTCCTAAGAAATCATGTCTCCTAGAAAAGTTAAGTAAATCATAAATCCAAGCATGTGCATGACAGTTTAATTTAAATCTCAATACAATCTTTGGAAAAAAATACAGGTAATTTAAAAGATAAATAATAAAAGTGAACTCCCTTTACCATGAATCTTAGTGCTCTTTCATCCTTCACTATTGGGGTTGCCTTCTGCCATCACGAACTTATAAAATAAAATTACTCAATTAATAATAAGGATCATGTCATTTAATCTCAAAAATATAACAGGGATTGGGTTGAATACTGGACTAATTCCTAAAAATGAAGTTGAAATATAAATTCCTAGAAAGTAAGTAAAAAGTTATAAGTCTTGGGTTAATCCCCCAAGTGGGCCCTAAATTTTTACTACCTCTAGAGGGTAGTACCAACTGTTATCCAAATTCTGATGGTGGATGAATCTTCTTTTTTTTTTGAACCACCACATGTGGCCTTTCCCAGCTTGTGCTTAATACTTGTTCTTGAGGAATGATCCATGTATAGATATCCCCCCTTTCACAATTAGGTATATCCTGCATGGCGGGGGTAGGATGAAGTATGTATCATCCTCCTTCTTGGTTTCTACTTTTGAAACCTCCTTATTCTCTTACAATGTTGGATTCACATAGGTTACATGAATTGAATTGTCAAGGGGAGAATGAGAAGGTATTTTTACTTGAATAAATTTTAAAGTTGAATTTTTAATAAGTAATTTCTCTCTTTTAATGTGAGTAACCTATTTTTTGATTTCCTTAGGCTTAGAAACTTTTATTTTCTCATGGAATTCCTCAAAATCATGTTCATTTAAATCATGAATATCCATTTATTCCTTAACAAGTGCATTTTCAGCTTCTTCATCTTCCTCCAAGGCATAGTAAAGATTTTCTAAATAAAAAAACTAAAATTAATGGGAATTAATACTCAATTTAGGCTGAATAAAATCATATTAAATAAGTTTGAGAAAATATCAACTTCCATAATTGTTTCAGCTACAACATCTTCTTCAGTGGCGATTGCTTCTTGGAGTAGACTCTTAGTGGATGAAGGCATGTAGTCAGGATCCTCAATATTTACTTCAAATTCCACCACCTAGGTGGTGTATTATTTTAATGGTGTTATATATTATTTTTTTCAAGGTATGGTGAGATCAAGTAGTTCCTAACATTTATTCTAGAAGTCATAGAGTTCTTTTTGATCTTTCACATGTAGCTCAGTAGGCAGGTCTTCCTCCTTGGTCTCCTCAGGTGAATCAGGGAAGACAAGTGGCTCATCTTTTGGTTTCAGTTTAGGTTACTTTGATGATGCTTGGAAATATGTGGTTGTCCAATCCATTTTTCCTTGGAGATCGTGCATCATCTATCTAAGATTTGAATATCATATTTGAGTTTGTGTTTTTTCACTTGCTTCTAGAAATATTTTGGGGGAAATTCTTCAAAGGAGTTGGGAGGAAACAAAGATGGATCTTCTTATGTCTTGGTCACTTCTTGATAAAATTTTGGAAAGTACTCCTATAATTCAATGAGCTCTCTATCCAATCCTTCAATAACTGGTTTTCTAAGGGTCTCTTTGATATGATGGATAAGGTCCTTGATTTCCTCATCTATGATCATTTGTCTTTTTGCTCCCCTAATCTATCTAGCCCACATGGAAACACTATCTTCTAGAGACCAGGGTGATTCATCCACTAGTTCTTGAACCTTTGAGTAATTTTCAGTCTATACAGAATAATAATTATTTGAATTCATCATGGATTATTTTTTTAGTTTTTATTTTTTTATAAAATCAATAAAATCTATCTAAAATGTGAAAATAGAACAATTGAATAAACTAATTACTAGATATGGGAAACAGTGTCGGTTTTGACGCACACCTTTCATGGGGTGTGGAAAAAGAAAATTATTTTCCTAATATAGTATAGTGGCTGACCAGGTTCATCTCACTTGAGGATATTCTCAGTTTTTTCACTTACTTTTTCTATATCACCTAAACAAAATTTTTTTGTTTTTATTATTTTATGTAAATAGTAGAAATTTATTATGGGTTTTAGGTTATTTTTTAAGAAATTTTAATGACATGCGATATAAAATTCTAAACTAGAATGCAATGTTAAAAAAAATAAAAAAAGAGAGAAATGGATTGGTTTTGGGTTCAGTTTTTAGGTTCAATCATTATTCTCTTTTATATTTTTTATTTTAGTTTGATAATCCAAACAAAAAATACCATGTTTGAACTAAAATTATTTATTTAGAGATTTTGAAAATAATTGAATTCCTAATAAATCTCAATTCAACCTCCTCCTTTAATCAAGGTTGATGACAGAACTTGGTCTAGGATGTTTCATCTTCCAGGACCAGACTCTATCGATTTCATTGCATCCATTGATTAGTTCAACTCCATAATATGAAGAAATAACCAATGGAGAGATGGAAAAAATATTAAACAAAAAGAATAGAAATAGATTGAGTTTCATGTCATTGGGGGGGGAATTCACCACATTTAGGACATTATCCTCACTCATTCATGCCACTCAAATCTTCCACAAACATAAAATGAACTTTAAGGAAAATTAAAGAACACCTTGACCTCTCCTAGGACAATCCTCGAGGTCAGCCCCTCATTTTCAAGGGTAAGAGATCACAATGGTGGAAATATGAAAGATAAGAAGAATAAAATAAAATTAAAGTAAATAGAAATATAAAAATAATGAGTTTAATAAAATAAAATAATAAATTAAAAAAATTGGGATGAGAGAGAAAATAGAGAGAGAGTAAAAATAAAATAGAAGAAGAAGAAAAGAAAATAAATAAGAAATAAGAAGAAATTTATATAGTATATAAATATTTTTTAAAAAATAGTAATAATAATTATTATTATTATAATTAAGAGATTAAGAATAATTGAAGAATAATAATAAAAGAAGGAGAATAATGGATGATGGTGGTGGACACAAAATTTTAAAACATGCATTCAATTCTATTTAAAACAAAGTTTTTTTAAATTACAATTGAAATTAAACTAAAAATTGAAAACAAATAATATTGCAACAACTCGGCTTCCTCCTTGGTGGGTTCCCCCCTCAGGGTCATCGAGCGATCATTTGGTATAGAGGACTTCACCACCTTTTATAGGCAGTGAGGTGGGGTTGGCCTCCTCGGCCTTCAAAACTCCCCGAGATCCAAGGTTCCTCCCTTTGAAATCAAACTCGTTTTGGGTGTGATATATGAAACACCCACATATGGTGGGTGTTTAAAATAAACCCTTGGAATGAATTCCACATGGGTTGGGTGGGTGCTTCAGTGTGTTGTGGGCTTGTATGGGTCGTAGGGACGTCAATATCAGAGGCAATCAGTAGCAGGTGACCAAGGTAGTGGCGACTTCCTCTTCCTCCAACCATCGAAGTGGTCTGAGGAGCTCGAACTGAGCTTCGGGAGGATTTAATGGTGGTTTCCCTATTCAGAAATGGCAGTCCTCATTGGTTTGGAGTAGAGGGAGATGACTTATGGCAACACCAAGTGGAGGCCATGGAGAGGGTAAACTTTGGTGTCGCAGCGGTAGAGTGCGTTAGAGAGTGGTGGGATTCAATGATGAGCGGTAGTGGTGGAGCCTCAGTGGAGTGTGATGAAGTAAAGGTGGTGGCCTGTATGGGTGATGGTGAGAAGTGCAGGTGGCTCCTCCCCTCATCCATCCTTCTAAGTGTCCAGATGGAAGTCATCCGAGGGTGCTGAGGGGAATGATGGTAGAGGTTTTAGCATTGGCAGTGGTAGTGGTTAGCTGAGATTGAAGGCAGAGTGGTAGAGTGAGCGGGTTGGGCAACATCAGGGGGTGGCAGAGCATGGAGGATCTGTGGAAGAGCTTCTGTCCCACATCGAAATGCCAGCACGAGTGGTACACCCTTATTATTCTTGATGTAGGAGCAACGTCCAAATCACCTACTGTTGGGACGGTCTTCCGCATTCCTCTTGCCCACATTAGGGCACCCACTGGACCCACCCAGTCCTTCAGGCCAATAATTCACCCATGGGATTCCCCATCCATAGGACACGCACATGGGATTTAATCACCTGTGCCCTGGTGGGCTGGCCAAGTGGCTTCCAGGTTCTTTTGTTGATGGTTGCAAATGATTGGACAATTTTTTTAACTATTAATGATTTAGAAAAAATATGGAGTAAAATTCTCATAAAAATCGTAATTTAAATAAAACATTAAACACACACATTCAAACCATTTTAACTCCTTATTCAAACTTTCCCACTTATGATTAAATCATTGAAATTCAAGGGTTTTATCATTGAAAACCATCAAAAAAACATTGAAATTTGATTAAAAATATTCATCAAAATTATCTGTGTCGGATATAATAAAATGGATTTGTTTTGAAGCGATTTTGGGTATTTTTTAGTTGTATTAGATTTTTAAATTATGTTTATGTATAAAACCTTACATATTAAATATATATATTACATATTTTTTAGAATAAATAACTTCTAAAATGGAAAACTATGTGAAAGAGCATATTTCAAAGGAGTGCGAAAACCACCAGAAGTATGGGATTTGGAGGGATAATTTCTGATTTTTTGAATGATGTTAGTGGAGTGTCCTAGATAAGGACAATAAATTTAGAATTGGATCTTTTGGAAGAAGATATATCCAAGGTATATTCAATGAATTTAGATCCATAAAAAGTAGAGGGCTTGTGTGGAGATTTTTTTTCTAAGTCTAAAAGATTATCTATCAAAAGTATATACTACATAAGAGAATTATCTCAAAGGAAAAAATGTATTATGTATAAGAAAAATATATTACATAGGTGATCCAGAAGCTATAAGTTTTTAACCAACCTTCTATGTGGGGGCTATTTTTTAGTTGAGCATTGGAACTATTAGAGGAGTGGATGTTTGGTTGTAGGAAACCCAGAAGGAGTGCATCTGAATTTTTAGGGGTATTTCTTGGAAGTTATATAATCAAAATATGAACTTTGGATGTTGAGAAGATGAAGGTCTGGGAGTCAGGGAGTATATATACCAAAATTAGATCTATCATAAGAGGGTTCATCAGCAGTTGATTTTGGTATAATGAAGTGTGATTCACAAAGGGATGGGGTGAGGATTATCTAAGTTTGAAACCTTTTGTATATTCATAATATATTTCTCAGGAGTATAAAATTCACTAAGTGTTAGAATCCCTTTATATACATAATATATTTTTTTATGTTTTCTGTGTAAATGAAGTACAGGAAATATCTTACGCTAATTCATATGATATTACAAAGTTGTAAATGACATTACATATGGATTTTTCATAAAGGAAAGAATATTATGCATTACAAGGGAGTTCACAAATATATTATTTATTCAATATAAGTTAAGGTTTCATAACCTATAATTTGAAGTGAAGTGAAAGTATCATATATATTGGATATTTTTTAAAGTAAAATATCTTACGTACTAAATTTTATAAGGATAAATATTACACATAGAGAATATCTTATGCATTTATCAGAAGTTACATCTTCTACACTTCTTACTATCTTAAAGGTGTATGATCAAAATAATGATGTAGATGCTCAATATACAAGAGGGGGGGTGAATTGTACACTTTAAAATTCCTTTGGAACCTTTAAAGTTGGTTACAAATAACAATGTTTTCCTTAGACAAGGAAAGATCTAAGTTTAACAAGGTTAAACTAAGCAGATTCACAACACCTCAAACACAAATTGTAGAATTGGAACTAAGGTTTACAATATGAGATTCTACCTTAAAGCGTATAGAATCTAAACTAATCAGAGTACAAGTGTAAGGAAATATAAGAAGATTATACTTTCCTTACAATACAAAAGTGCAGCGGAAAAACAAGTAGTAAAACTACTAGTAACAAGATATAAGTCTTTTAACCCAAAGAGAAGGGTATCCAACAACCTTGGATAAAGGTCCCTTGATTTATAATTTCAAGCAAGTCTGTCTTACCCACACCAGGGTAAGCCCTCGATACGAAGATCGGAATCTCTGTCTTGTTATCCCCGCAAGCCCTCAACTTCAAGGTAGTTGGAACCTTTGTCTTCCTCAGAAAGGAAGCCCTCGAACTTCAAGGTAGTCGACACCTCTGTCTTCCTATCCCCGGAAGTCCTCGAATGTAATCACCAAAATTCGGAGTTGCACAAATCAATCTGAACGAGCAGTTCAGTACGCACAAGGCATGAAAAGGCTTCTCTCTCTAGAAATCACCTTAGCAGTGTGTGGTCTCTAGATCGATTAACCTCTTTCATCTATCACACGTATCTTCTGAGCTCTTTCAAATGAGCTCCTATTTATAGGAAAATTTCCAACGGTCGGCTCCCTCCTCCAACGGTCATATTTTCCACGAAATTTGGAGGGACCTGTACACGTGTAACTCATCCAACGGTTAATTAGAAACAGAATAGACGACATCGTTTTATAACAAACCATGTATAACTGAATGCACAAAATTGTTTTGAAATAAAGCATATGTAAGAAAAATCTTATCAATATTTCAGAGTGTAAGCAAATTAAAAAGTTCAGAGTCTAATCAAAAATGAAATTCGGAGTCTATGTTAAGAAATGTTCAGAATCTATTTTAAAAGAATTCGGAGTCTAGTTTTACCAGAGATTGGAATCTGAACTTGCAGTGTTTAGAGTCAAACCAGTAAAAGTTCGGAGTCGATCTACTTAAGAGTTCGGAGTCGAACTACTTAAGAGTTCAGAGTCGAACTACTTAAGAGTTTGGAGTCGAACTACTTAAGAGTTCGGAGTCAAACTACTTAAGAGTTCAGAGTCGAACTACTTAAGAGTTTGGAGTCGAACTACTTAAGAGTTCGGAGTCGAACTACTTAAGAGTTCAGAGTCGAATTACTTAAGAGTTCAGAGTCCAGGATTCAGAGTGAAACTTTAATATAGTTTACAACCAGAATTTAGATCCTAGAAATATAATACTCCAACACTTGTCATTTTATGATTTCGGGATTTTGGTTAACAATCCAGTTTTTAAAATTAAGAAAAAATATTGCTATGCATAAGAAACTCTAGGTTAGGATAAAATTCCTTATATAAGTAAACATATATTTACTTAAGTATAAGGTGTTTGTGATTTTCAAAACAAGAAGGAATGGAAAAGTCATAAAGAAAACCTTATTGACTCAACAAAAGGGAGTGGTCTATAAGTGTTTCTCTTGAAGAGGTTTTTTAGAAGGAGAATCTAGAAGGACTTAGAACTTGCACAAGTAATGTTCTAGTAGATTTATGGGGAGGATACAGAGAAGGATTTTCTATAAGGAGAATCTGAAAGGTGGAATAAAATGTTCCAAAAATTATATCTATATTTTTTCTAAATATTAATAAAATTTATAAATGGAAATTAAAATGGGGTTTAAGCCTTTTTTATGTATCAAAAATTCTTAGGTCATCACCTTCATTCCTCTCTTCGACTCCAAGTTGAATCTTCGTCGATTATCAACAATTTCAAACATTGTTTAATCTAGAAGATAACTTGAGGTAAATCAAACACTCTTCTTTAAATAGTCCTTGGTTTATTCCCCCTTTTCTTATTATTGAAAATTTTCAACCTGAGCTAGCATTTTGGTGAGGATTCCAAAAGAGCATGGTGGAATCATCTTGATATGATAGGTTTTTGTTCAGTTTGGATAAAGGAGATCCTGAGAGGATGATCTCTTAGGGTTTTTTTATAGATTTATAGAGGTATGTCACTACCCTAATTTATGTAGGGGTTTCCTTAGACTTGGGTGAAATTTACGGTTAAATTAAAGGGGAGAATTGGGGTTTTGTGTGCTAAAGTTCTAGGTGAATTACAAGGGTTGTTCACACCCCTTCTCTTAAAGATTTAAGCTATGGGAGATTATCAATGAGTAATTTTTTTTATTATACCCTATAAATTAAATAAATAATTAATTATGTAACTATTTTTGGTTAAATTTATAAATTATTTATAATTGATTTGTAATTTATTTAAGATGGATTTGATGGAGTTAGGGCCTCAGGTTGATGGATGATGGTCTGCCAATCTTGCACGATCTTAGGCGAGGGTTGATGGGATTTCATAATAATAGAATAACTTAATGTGTGATATAGGTGGTCTTTAAACATATCTATAAGGCTTATGTATTTGCTTATATAGCATGTGATATGTGGTCTCTCCACTTTTGTGTGATTGACATTGAAAAATAAATGAATTATTTCTTTTAAATCTTCACAAAATGAACAAAAGTGCCTTGGTCCATAGTGGACCATTGGGAACTAGTTTGATGCCTCAGCCACCGATGGCTGAGGGTTAAAATATAAATACATGTCATGGTATATAGTGATCATAAGGGTTTATAAATGGAAATAATGAACATAGTAGACCTTGAGAAAAGTGTGTCTTTGGTCCCCTCCAAGAAAGGGAGGGTGTTGGAGTAGAAGTGGTTATCCTAAGGGCATGCCACATGAAATTTTGATTTTTCTTATATCCTTTGAGCTGGTTGATTAGTGTGTGGGGTAAGTGTTTCCTCCTCTACTATTTAATGAATGTATCCAAGTAAATATTCCATGAAAAAGACTTATTTATTTGTTGGATATAAGAGGGACAACCTTGCTCAGCTTTGGAAGAGAGATGGGTGGTATGCCACACCTTTTTGTATGATTCTTATAGCACATTTCTAGGGTGATCAATTATTTTATAATTTCATCATGGTCATATTTAAGGACACTATTACATCTAAGTGATGATATTGACCCTAGAGTTGAGAATGTGATAGAGTAACTCGTGTGGGGTGTCTAGACCATAATGTGACTTAGGGGACCACCGGGGGTGCCTCAGGTTTATATTGACTCTAGAGGGGGTTAGTGAATGAAGGCTAGTATAGTGTATCCTAGTATGAATGTTTTATTAGGGATAGTTTGTGTTCTTGAGAGACCAGCCTAGGTATTGAATTTCAGGTTTGGGAAAATTGCCAACCCATGTGTATGTGACATGATGGTTCCAAGTAGGGAATGAGTCTCCCATTAATGCATGAGATGATATATGAGATATATTGGTGATTCATTATTCCCCTTGAAATGATATATGAGATATTCAATTTGAGAACCTCCCATCCCCCCACCCCCACCTTGCATAATATGATATATGAGATATATGTGTGTGGTGCATCCCCCCACCCCGATATGATTTATGAGTTATACGGGGTATCATTCCCCCCTCCCCCCAATATGATATATGAGATATATAGGTGGAGTGCCATTACCTTTGAGATAATATATGAGATATATGGGTAAAGAACTCCCCCCCCCCCCCTAATATGATATATGAGATATATGAGATATATGGGTGAGTGTTATTCCCCTTAATATGATATATGAGATATATATGTGGGGCGTCATTCCCCTTGATATGATATATGAAATATATGGTTGGGGTAAATTTCCACTCTATATTATATATAAGATATACTGGTGGGGAATTATTCTCCCTTATATGATATATGATATATAGAGGTGGGATTAAGCCCTATATAAAGAGAGAGATATATATATAGGTCAGGCAGAATTCGTCACAATTATGTTATATGATGAAGATATATAAGGTGGGCACAATTCTCACTGATTAAGTTATATAATGAGTATTATAATGTGAGATCCATTCCACCGATATGATATACAATGGTATTATGGGTGGGCGTTTATCCGGCCCTTGGTGAGGTTATATGACTTCCTCAGAGACATCCATCACTGGTCGAAGCAACTATGGTTGATCTTAGGTTTTACCTTAGAACTTGAGGATCAAGGATGATTTAATTTATTGTATTTTATCATTTTTAACTATTTTGGACATATCAAATTGTGCATGCACTATATTTACTAGTTTTGTTAGGGACACCATTGGTATTGGTCTACTGAGTTTTTCTCACACTCTTCTAAGGAAATCATGGCACTTTGGTACCCAATCAGGCACTGTGATCAAAGGTATAAGTTGGGAAGAGGCCTGGTATTGATTGTTTGAGATAGATATATTAGACAGAGTTAGGATATAGGACCTGGCCTAGACTCAGAATTGGGTTGATATTTTAGTTTATTTTTTGTTTGGTTGATTTGTATATGATCTTCCATGGGAGATCTTATTGATGCCTGACTCATATGACATATTAGTTGAAGCTTTTTTTATAGTATGTGTTGCATTATTTATTTTTTTGGCATTGTATGTGATGTTTAATTATTCTTGTGGATATTATTATGGCATGTTGTATGTTGTTTGTAACAACTTGATATTTTAGGATGTATTTTACTTTAAATAAATAATTTTTTGATTATATTGTATCACATGAAACACCAGAATAAAATAAATGTCATTATACCTTATTATAATGAAAGTTAAACATTAATAAATTATGAGTATAAAATGTGAAATTTCATTATAAAAATTATAATAAGAATAAAACCTCGTGTAAATAAAAAGAATATAAAATGATTTATCATAAAAATATATTTTAGTTCCTTACATATTATTATTATGAGTGATGTGAACTGATAATAGTGAATTTATTAATTTAAAATAATTAAATGTGATTAAACCTATTTAATATCAAAAGATAGTCTTTTTCAAAGAACTGTCTTTTCAAGGTGATGTGTACTTCATCCTAATAAATTAAATTGATCACTTTTAAAATATGATTATTATAATATGTAAAATTTCAATGTATGAACTAATATATTAAAACCCATTTAATTAGAAATTTGTATGAAATGAGATTAAGAATACATAAAGTTTAAAAGGTAATTTTTCTATAAAATCAGTTTTTCTTTATATTTTATATTTTCATTTAAAAGATAAATTTAAAAATTTCAGAGTTTTAATTTGATAAAACTAACTTTATTTTTTAATTCATCATTTCAAAATTATATTAGTGTTAATTTTTTGGACTTTTCTAAAATGGTTGTTTTTTAAGTGAATAGTGAAATACAGTTTTTACAAATACCATAACTTTTTTGAAAACATCATGATATAAGCATGACATAAAAATTTATAAAACATTTATTTCGACCAAATATATATTTAAAGTGTAAAATAAATCATTTAAAACTATTATGTTGAATTTTTAAACCTATGATTAACATTTTGGAGCCAAAGTGATATTCTATTCAAATAAAAAAACTATTGTTGATCTTTTTCCTTTAATCAATTATTCAAAAGGTACTATTTGGTTTTGTATTGATTTGAGAGTCAAAAAAATAATCTTAGTTTAGTCATAAACTAATAAATATCTTCAAAATCAATACTATACATGATTTTAGTGTAAATTAATTTATATGCTTAAAAGGGAATTTTTTTTAAATTGTTTTTGATGCATTAAGATCACTTTTATTAAAATTAATTTTTATAACCTTTATAAATTGAATCATATAAAATGGTTTTTAAATTTGGAATCAGAATATTCAAATTAGGTATTAAATATCATTTCATTTTTAGTTATAAAAATGTTACCATAGTAAAGTTAGTTACCATAGTAAAGATTTAAATGGTTAGAAAGGGGTTAAATTAAGATATAAGGCCAAAAATATCACAAAAAATTATCTAAGAACAAACCCATCAAATAGGAAATCCAAATTTTTATGTGTCATTGGATATTCCTATATATGTGTGTGTGTTGATCTTTATAATTTAATATTATCATTAATGGATATCATGACTCATGCACTTTGATGTATTGATAAAAAACACAACGACATATGTTTGCAGCCAGGTAGGGTATGTTGGATGCATCACAAGTGATATTATATTAATAGATAATGCAAGAAAAGATTTATCCCTTACATCCTTTCATGGAAGTTTATATCTCAGGCCCTTTTATATAATATATTTTCCAACATAAATCCATGGGCATGGTGTTCGGTGGGTGAGTTTATTTTCAGAAATTCAAAGAAAGAGAAATCAAGTTTATAGGTTGATGGTACTGGCATGAAACCTGATTTATTAGAGATATCAAGAGAAAGGGATTATATTACATGATATGTGTTTATAGGAGGTTGGTTGTCATTGTGACATTAACTTCTTTCTTTATGGGTTCATTAGCATATTTCTTAACACTAACCTTGTACTTTAGGAAATTATGCCTAATGTCATTGAGAAGGAGTTCTAATGGGTCATACAGTAAGTGTATCCACAATCTCAGTTGAATTAAATTAATGAATTTAATAAGTTATAATAAATAATATTTATTCATGTTTGGTTGATCACCATAATTTGATCACAAATTATTCAAAAGAATAAAGTGAGTTAAATTATAAATAATAAATATTATTTCACAAGTTTGGAGAATATAATATTTATAATATTTATTATATAAATAATGTAGTTAAATTTATTTAATTAAATAGTCATTATTCTAGGATTGATAAATGTTGACAAGTCAAGGAGAACCAAGTTTAATGGTTTAATTATAAATAATTAGTATTTATTTATATTCTTAATATGTTGCACATGTCAAGTGATTAGTAATAATAATATCATTATTATTAAAAGACATGGAGTCAATTACAAATATTATAAATGTTTAAGGGATAGTGTGTATTTTTACAAACCTAAACCTTCCATAATAAATATCAAATTATATCAAATTATATATAAATATATCAATTTCCTAAAGTGGCTTTTTGTGTCTGCAAAACAGATAAGATAGATATATCTAGAAATATATCTAGATAGAAATACTTAGAGATATATCTAGTGATATATATATAAAGATATATAGAGTTATATATATAGATATATCTTCCTACCTTATCACATCATCAAGAGAGCACCAAGAGTTCTCCCTCTTCAAGAAGAAAATTGTTTTGGTTAGCCACAAATAATGCAAGTGATCAAGATCGATCGTGCTAGAACCTAATGATTTGATGGCATTGATTAGATATTGTGGTGCACGTGTGGATCACTGATAGAGGGATTTTTCACTTGAATCCTATAGTGGAACAATTTTGTGATGAAATATATTCCATCATATCATCAATGAAAATGAAATTTCAAGTTGAGGTAATTCTATATCTGCTTATAAATTAATAATAAATTACATGTAAAGATCCTCTCCTTTCAGTTTTGGAATATTATTGTAGTCTATTAATCTAATATTTTCATTGAAAATGATCTCATGATCATTTAAATTAATACTAAAATCCATGTTGTTCATACCTTCAAAGGATGCTTCCGTTACACCCGAAACCTGCAAGTGGTATAAGAGTAGTTACATGTTTAATTATTAATTATTTATTATCCATTGATTGATTGCATGAGTTTGTGTTTTATTTTACTTAAAATTATTCATTTTAATAATTTTACATCATAATATATTCTTTCATTCATTCTGGGTAACATAATCAGTAATTGGTTATGATTAAAAATGAATATTAATCAAAATAGTACATGGGGTTTTCTAAGCATTCCATGTATCGAATACATAACATGAGGCCTGCCATGATGTGAAATATGAGAGTACATGAAATTTATTCCCATTACACATTTTGTACCTCAAATACATCCATGGAATGGAACACATCCAGAACCAAGGCATGTGTTGTAGACACGATTAGAAGTTAAGTGCATGCCATGTAAAATACTACATATTGTGTAGTCTGCTTCCAGTAGTGTTATTGAACTTTCACAGAAAGAAGAATTAAATTTATAATTAAACCTATTGATTATGTGTTCCATGTATCATTAATTTTACAATACACACAAATTCATAGGATTAACAATTATATATTAAATAAATTTCTATGTTAAAATTTTGATGAACACATGAGGTTTCCTCTCAGTAAACTTGTGTACTTCATTAATTTTAAATGAGAGTAACTTTTTTTAAAATTATATATGATGGTAATTTAAGGATGGTTGTATGGAATTAACATAAATTGAATTAATTGAATTAATTTTTGGTGCATTATCTTAATTAAAAAAATGAAACAAAGTAATTGATAACAAGATTGAAAATGTATTATCATTGCATGTTGATGTGTGGATGATCATGAGATTAGACTGGACCTTTTTATGTGATTGGTTTATTTTAATTTATTTTGATTAAATTAAAATTATGGTCTATGATTCATCCCCTTATCTTATTTTTTAAGGGGTTTTGTGACTTTGATTTTGTTTATGTAAACCCCATTTATCCAATCCATTGGATCCCCTCACCTTCATCAAAGATTATGTGAGGAGGGATCACCTAGGTGAGTGGATATGGTCCTAGTCAAGGAGCCAAGGTGAAACCAATCAACATGATATATAGGAGAAAAGGAAGAATGATGCGACACAAACCAAGTTACGGTTCAAGGTGTGTTTTACCCTAGGTTTGAGGATTAGTTTATCATCCACTAGATAAACTAAAAATTAGATAATCTCATGATCATGCCACTTATATTTTATTTCTTTCAGTTTCATGGTTAATTATTTATATTTGTGAATTTTATGTGTTCACCTAATAAATGAATTAACATGCATGCAATACGGAATAAAATATAACCATATTATGTGTATATAATTTATCAGAAATGGTTAATCACATAGACTAAAATCCACTTAATAATAACGAAGCATGTAAAAGTTGAAATGGGATTTATTAATAATTAACAAAAACAAATACCTCAACTAAAATATTAAGTCAGTATAGTCTTCCACTACTAAAGTTAAAATGACCTCATAGTTAAAAGTTCCTAACCAAACCAAGTTGGGTTGCTTTCAATTATAATAGAAACATTAAGGTTTGAGTTTTGGGTTTACTTAACTTAGTCTACATCAAGGGTTTAATTACCAAGAAATAATTTATGTAAATAAGATCAGGTGTTGATGAAATCATTAAAACATGATTTTAGGATTGGTGATTCTACTCAATGGATCAAGGAATTATGAGTTAATGTAGTTGGAAACCTACTCCTACCTAAAACCCTTCAAATAGCTTAACAAGACTAGGTCTGAGTTATGAGAATGGGAATATGGATCCTTTACACTAGAATATTTCAGAGATAAGATATTATGAAACTAACAGTGAGGGGTATTAGGTTTCAAAAAATAGTGGGAGTTTAATAATAATTTAATAAAATTTAAATTTAATCATCTAATTTTTCTAATAAAAAAATAAATACTAATTATTTGATCTTAATTTTTAGAAATGGAAAACAAAAAAGAATTAAAAATATCACTATGATCCATACTATAGAAGGATAACATTCTCATTAGTATAAATTTCTAGGAATGGTATAGGGAATTTCACACTATACTATACCATGAACAGAAATTATACACACTGGAAGACCCACAACCTGAATCCATTTCCAAAAAGGCCAATAAGGAAGAAGTTTTTCTCTATTTGAATCATGTAGAAAATTTTATGGAAGTCCAATTTTTCATGTTATCATACATTTTCAATGATATTTTAAAGCAATATGAGGATATGGAAGTGAATATCATCATTTCTCACCTTAAAGATCTCTATCAAGAGAAGGCAGGATCAAAGAGATATAAGATCTCCAATGCATTGTTCACATGTAATCTTTGAGAGTCAGTGCCATCTAAAGATCATGTGGTCAAGATGATTGGCTACATTGAGCACCTGGACATCTTAGGTTTTATGATCCTTGAGGAGTTGTGCACAAATCTCATTCGATACTCAATATCCATAACCTTGTCTAGTTTTATTATGAATTATAATATGAGAAATAGAGAGAAGACACTTTTAGAACTTCTTACACTTATTCTCTAAGTTGATAAAGACATGGGATGTGAGAAACTCATTTTCCTTAAAGTGAATAAGAAGGGGAAGAATAAGGGGATGGAATTGAAGACTCATTCCAAATCTAATGCTCTCGATCACTATCCTTCCAAGAAGAAGAATATTTAGAGGTATGGAAAGGAATAAGATGTTGTATGTTTTTCATGTGGTAAGCAGGGCCACTGGAAGAGGAATTAAACCCATCCAAAGAAGCAAGAGGAAGCTTAATTTGTGTTCTTTATTGAGTGTAATATTTTAATATCTATAGTTTGGGTATTAGATACTACCTTTGTTTCTCACATTTTTATCCAAATACATGATCAAAGTACATTTCATAAGATTACTAAAGATGAGGTGAATTTATGGCCTTCCAATGGATCAAGTTTGGTTTCTCTATCCATTGGATACTACCATCTCACATTACTAACATGATTGATTTTGGTTTTAATGAATTTATATTATGTTCCAAGTTTTACCAAGAACATTATTTCCATTTCTTGTTTAGATATGGATGGATTTATTTTCAGCTTTGGAAATAAAGGTTTCTATTATTATAAATATACCGTATGTTATTATATGGCATAGTATAATAATGGTATTTATGTGTTAAATTACAAAAACCAAATATTGTAAATTGATAACGAAACAAATACACATGACTCATATAACACCTAGTTATGGAATCACCAACTGGTCACGTAAATGAGAATCATTTGAAAAATCTCTATCAAGATGGTTATTTAGACTCTTTTGATCTTAATACACTTGAAATATGGAATAATTGTTTATAAGGTAAGATAACCAAACCATCATTTGGTAGCCAAGGTGAACGGTCCATAGATATTATACAATTGGTACACACTGATATGTGCAAACCTTTTCAAGTTGAGGCTAGAGGTGGATACTCATACTTTATTACTTTTATCGATTAAATGAGAAGGTATGGTCATATCTACTTAATGAGGTATAAGTATATATCCTTTGAGAAGTTCAAAGTTTTCAAGAATGAGTTTGAGAATCAAATTGGTAATAAGATAAAGAAACTTCAATCAGATTGAGGTGGTGAATATCTTAACCAATACTTTATCAACTTTCTATGAGAGTATGGGATTTTATCCCAACTCACTCCACATTATACACCATTGTGGAATTTTATTAGTGAAAGGAGGAACTGTAACTTGTTAGACATCGTAAGGTTGATGATGAATCACACAAGTATTTCATTATCCTTTTTGGGATATGCATTACATACGACATTATACTTACTAAACCGAGAACTAACTAAAGTGTAAAATAGTATTCCCTTTGAGTTATGGAGTACAAATAAACTCATTCCGTCACATGTTCATGCATGGGGTTATGAGGCCTTTTTTAAGGATATATCAAGAACAAACTGTCACTCCAAGGCATGAAGTGTATCTTTATAGGGTATCCCACAAAAATAAGGGGATATTATATATACAACCCTTCAGACAAGAAACTTACTATTACAAGATATACCATTTTTCTTGAGGAGAAGATCCTTAAGGAGGATAGTGGGATAAAGATTAACTTAAATGAATTTGATGCTCAAAATACACAATTGGTATAGGAATTGATTCCACAAGTCCCCATAGAAAAGGATGTTCCTGAAACACAAGTGCTAGGTAGGAGTGCTTAAGAGGTAAGATAACTAGAGAGATATGGTTTTCTAGTCACTAATGATGGGGAAACATTATTGGTTAACAATAATGATCCTCTTTCCTATAAAGAAGAATTTGATATCTCAGAATCCATGAGATGGAAAGAAACTATGAATTCTGATATGGATTCCATATATCAAAACCAAGTTTGAGTTTTGATCAATCCTCCAGTTCAAGTAAAACTCATTGGTTGTAAATGGGTATTCAAGAGAAATATGGAAATGAAAGGTAAAATAAAGACCTATAAAGCATAGCTAGTGGATAAAGGGTTTAGAAAAAATCAAGGCATTGACTATGATGAAACTTTTTCCCCAATTTCCATGTTTAAATCCATAAAAATTTTGTTTACCATGGGTTCTTACCATAACTATGAGATTTAGAAAATGGATGTCAAAACTAAATTCTGTAATAGGAACGTTCAAGAGGATGTGTATATGACACAACCTAAAAGGTTTTTGACTCCATACAATGAAAAAAAGTTATCCAAGTTACAAAGATCCATCTATGAATTAAATCAAGCATTTAGTTCATGGAACATTTGATTTGATGAATATATAAATGAATTTGGTTTCATTAATAATGAATGTGATCCATGTGTTTACAAATGGTTTAGTGAAAGTAAAATTTTTTATAGTGGTATATGTTGATAACATATTACTAATTTGAAATGATATACCCACCTTACAAGAGTTTAAGTCATAGTTGATAAAATGATTCTCTATGAAGGAATTAGGTGAAGTATCCTACATTTTAGGGATCAAGATCATGTGTGATAGATCCAAGAGGTTTCTTGAACTATGTTAGAGTACATATATTGACCAGATACTGAATAGATTCAGTATTGAATAATACAAGAAGTTATTGGTTCTGGTGTCACATGGTAAACATATTTCCAAGAAAATATGTCCTCAGATATAAGAAGAAAGAGAGAGAATGAGTAAGATCTTATATGATTTAGTGATAGGGTCTATCATGTATGTCATGTTATTTATGATTATTGATGTTGCCTATGATTTGATCATGGTAGGTATATATCAAGAATATCTAGGATAATAATATCGGAGTTCTATTAAGACTATCCTTAAGTATCTCAGATGAACTAAGGATATGTTCCTAGTTTATAGAGTAGATGAGGAGATAGTCATCAACAGTTATATAGATGCTAGATTTCAAACATATCATAATAATATAAATTCATAGTCTTGATATAAATATTTTCTTAGCAGAGGAGATATGAGATGAAAGAGTTCAAAGTAGCCATTTTTCACTGATTCTGTAGAAGAGTTCAATTATATTACAGCTTTCAATCAGCCAAGGAAGTAGTAGGGATTCATATATCTATCCAAGAGCTTGATGTGGTATTGAGCAGTGGAGACCCTATCATATTTTACTCTGATAACACTGCACCAGTGGCTCTCTCTAAGGATACAAGGCCACACTAAAGGAAAAAATCTCATACTTAGAAATTTTCATCTCTTGAGGGATTTTTCTAAATGATGTGAAGTTACGGTGAGAAGAGTATACACATAGGAAAACATGGAAGACCCCTTGAAAAGGGATTAATCTCCATGGATTAATGAGTATCATATGAGATATAGTGGACTAAAAGTTTTTTTTCAGTTAGATCTAGTGCAAGTGAGAGTATTTTGGAGTTGGCTCCCTAGAACCAACCTTTTTAGTAATTTATTACATGTTTTTTAAAAAAAATCATGTTGTATTATTATTGTTTTGCTTTAGGATATTTTTATGTGATAATGTACTAAGAATATATATGTCGAACTGAAAGGTTATAGAATTTACCCACTATAATGAGAACCTATAGGTTTCATGAAATTACTCTTGAATCTTGTTCTATGGATGGATGATATTTTTTGATGGTACATAGGTGATATATGCTATTAGGGTAAGGAGGCTCATACTACATTGAGTCACCCTCTCATGGTGTTCACCCTGGTAATATCTAAGATAGGAGGATATGAGAATAGACCTGTCAAATAGGAAATCAACATTTCTATGTTCCATTAGATATTACTATATGTAGACATGTGTATTTATCCTTAGAATTTAAGATTGTCGATAATGGATATCATGACTCATGCACTTTGATTTATTGAAAAAAACCATGATGACATATGTTCACGGCCATATAGGGTAAGTTAGGTGTGTCACAAATGATATTCTATTAATGGATAATGCAAGAAAGGATTTATCCATTCTTTCCTATAATGGAATTTGATATCTCAGGCCCTTTTATGTAATATAACTTCTTGCATAAATCCATGTCCATGGTGTTCAGTGGGCGAGTTCATTTTCAAAAATTCAAAGAAAGAGAAATCAAGTATATAGGTTGATGGAACCGACATGCTACATTCTTGATTAGAGATATGATGATAAAGATATTATATTACATAGTAAGTGTTCATAGGAGGTTGGTCCTTATTTCAATGTTAACTTCTTTCTCTATGGGAGCCTTGGCATGTTTCGAGAATCTAATTATGGATATTAGCTAGTTATGAATAATTCCATTGAGAAGGAGGCCAAGAGGTTCGCACACTAAATGTATCCACAATCTTAGTTAAATTAAAGTAATGAATTTAATAGGTTAGAATAAATAATATTTATTCAGGTTTGGTTGTTTGCTATAATTTAATCACATGTTATTTTAAATAATAAAGTGAGTTAAATAATAAATATTAAATATTACTTTTCAAGTTTGGTGAATATAATATTTATTATATTTATCATATAAATAATGAAATGACATTTATTTAAATAAATTTTCATTATTCAACGATTGATAAATGTTGACGAGGGGAAGTAGACCAAGTTTAATTGTCCAATTAGAAATAATTTTTATTTATTTATATTCTTAATATGTTTCACATGTCAAGAGATTAATAAAATATTACTATTATTAATGTACATGGGATCAATTAAGAATATTAGAAATGGTTAAGGACTTATGTGTAACTTTCCAACCCTAAACCTTCTATAATAAATATCTAATTATATCTAACTATATATAAATATATTGTTTTCATAAAGTGACTTTTTGTATGTGCACAATGGATAAGAGAGATATATCTGGAAAGATATCTTGAGATATATATAGATAGATATATATAGAAATATATATAGAGATATATATAGATAAATATATCTAGAGAGATATCTAAAGTAATATAAATATCTCTCACTTCCTCATTTCTCATGTATTCTATTGAGCATGAAGATTTCTCCCTCTTTGAGAAGAAAATTATTGTGGTCAACCACGAACAACACAAGCGATCAAGATCAGATGTGCTAGGACCTAGGGATTCAACGATATTGATCATATATTGTAGTGCACATGTGGATCACCACCAAATCGATTCTACATTTGAATCCTATAGTAAAATAATTATGTGATGAAATCTATTCCATCTTGATCATTAATAAAAGCAGAATTACAAGTTGAGGTAATTTTATATTTGCTTGTAAATTAATTATAAATTAAAAGTGAATATCCTCTTCCTCTAGTTTTGGAATATTAATTTATTCCATTAATATTTTATTTTATTTTTACATGATATCATGATCATTTAAATCCATTATTACACATGATTTAAGACAAAAATACAAGTTTTTAATACCTTTAAATGATGCTTATGCTGTGTTCAAAACCTACATATCCCACTTATAAAAATATCCCTCCTCCTCCCCTTAAAATCTATGAAAAAAATTAAAATTTTCACCATTAATCTACCATATTTAATTCCCCAAAAATCCTATCCTGCATTCTTATTCTTTTGGTCCCAATAAGAAGTCATAAACCTCTCATTTCTAAGAGGTCTTTCAACAGAATATTCAAGGTCTCAATGTAAGCGGTATCTTCTTCTTGATTTTTATTCCATATCTTCTTAATCTAAATGTTTTTAAATAAAATTTACCACTTTAATAATCTATTTTTAAATGATTAATAATCTATAAATCCGATATTATCATTATGAAATATCTTTTTCTTACTCATTCGGTCATTATAACATGCTCTTGTTTGGGTCAGTTTTACCACCTACATGAATGATGTTATGATGTTTATATTGTAAATGATTAAGGAATTTTTTATATAGGTAATATTATATAGAATTAATGAATTTAATATGTTTTAATGATTATATAATAGTTATATACATGTTTGTATTCACTTATAGAATCAATTGTTTTTATGGAATAAAAAGTTCAAAAAATGAAATTTGTAATATTTCCATAAAAATCATCATCATAAGTTCCATGAAATTACCATGGGACTCCAAAAATATTTCAAAAAAATAATTTAAAACTTTATTAAAATTATTAATATTATGAAACCATAACCAAGGTGAAATTACTAGAATCACCTAATCAGAACATGCATGGAAAACTAAATAGTTAACACAAGAATACTGATTTTAACAAGGAATTATTACTAAATGGGTAATAGAAAATTATAAGTGAATGGTATATAAAAATATAAATATAAATATGGTTCTGATATATATTTATAAAAAATATAAATTTATTATATAGGAGGTTAGTGCATGTCCTACCAAGTGGAAGTCTGGGGTATGGTTTCTTTTTCTAAATTTCAATTCCTTGATACATGTTTCTTATTATACACCAGTTTACATTTTTATGGTGTAAATACTACCCTATTGACTTATTATATCTTAAATAATTCATTATTATTTATATTTTCACTTTTATTTAATCTATACTTATTCCTTGTCCTTCAAATCATGCATTACCTAAGCCGTAAGGGTTGTTGTTAACTTAATTTATTTTCATCGAGTTATAACATTTATTATTGAACTTTTTTCTTATATGTTTGGTTTTATACACCCTATAATTGTTTTATATTATATTACCTATTTATTTACTAGGTTTTACAAGTCTTTGTGATACTTCACCTCCCTTTGGTTCACAATTCAACCAAATAGTTTCGTGAATGTGGACTTAACCATATCTCTTATTTATAGTCTGGAATATTTATCTTCCATTTCAATATTCATTATATTATTTCAAAAATATTATTTAAATAATTAAAATATTTATTAATTTCATTTTTACTATCTTTAAATTTCTTTACAATTTTTTTACAATGAGTACTTCTAAAGTTTTCTAAATTGGTCATTTTTTACTTTCTTTATTAAAGTGTGAAAAGATGTTTTTTAATATATTCCATGTGAACGTATTTTCCCAACATCATAACCTTTATTCATAATTAAACTTATTTTCCTAATTTCCATGTTTTTTCAAATAAAATCATATTTCTATTGTTCTATAAATTTTTTATTTTAAAAATATAGGGTAATAACTTATTTGAATATATAAAGGGATTTTATTCCACTTAAATTTATTTTTATATTACAATATAAATTTATTATATTTAATTTAATTATTTTCAAGGTTTAAATATTTCTAAATATTTTGAAATTATTTTTTTCAATTTCCACTTTTCATCCCATTAAAATGGATTTTTGAAGTGACTTATAAGTTAATTTCTATATCCATTTTACAAAAGATTTGTGAAATTTACTTTTATAATTTCTCTTATATTTTCCTCTAAAACTCTAAAATATGTGTCTCATTTAGAGTTTTTTATTGTATTTCCATCTAAATTCTATTATTATTTTTTCAATATATTTAACTTGTAGTATTAAACAATCCAATTCTTGATCTCTTATTATGTGATACCATCTAAAACTGTTATGAAACCCATCTTCTTATAAAAAAAATTTCATCTATGTTGACATCCCTTAATGTTTCTTATGATTCACTAGGGATATTATCTAATAACACCACTCACTTTATTTTTTTAAAAAAATATGATGATTTTTTAAGGAACTATCATGAAACTTATTTTTTCCACATGTTCATTAAGTCATGGAAGAATGATGAATTCTTTTATGTTCTTATAGTATAAATATGTATGGTTTATCATTATGTGATAGTTGGGTCCGTTATAGCCCTATAATGCATTGGGTAAAACTTTATATCTCATGAGATGATGATGATTCCATGCATGGAAATATTTTAGGTTATATATTTCTGTAATGTTATAATTATTGAACATGATTTCATGTTCACAACCTTATGCATAGACCTATTGGTGGTTAGCCATGTATATAACATTATGATTTCCTATGCTTCTGATCATGAAAAATTTCTATGTTATGCCAAATAACTATGTTATGTTCCATTGATCATGATTATTGAATTATGTTATACCAAATTCATTTGACATGAATCATGATTTATGATCTATGTTATGGCATCCTGCCTTTTTATTACATAACTTTACATGGCATTTTACAAATAGAGGATCTTTTAAAGTTTAGTGTCTTGGAAATAAGGTACATAATACATAAAAACTTAAAAAATTATTCTATTACACATGAAAGGATTATTCAAGGTTCATCCTAAGTAAATTTATTGCATCTTATAACCTGGGGACATACATCAAAGGAAAGGCTGATTAGAAGGCCCAGTAAGGGAAAATAAGTGAAATAGTTTACATGTGAACTTGAGCGATATCAGTAAGAACATAAAACACTTAATAAAGGAATGAGAAAGAGTCATATGATAACAATAATAACTTGGATCATAACTTTAAAATGTGGCTACAAAATTTAATTTAGAAATTCATAAGCATATCACCAAGTTCCATCCCAAAGGTGTCATAAAATTTACCAAGGTTATTCACCAAGGTATCGAAAAACTTGTCATCTCTAGAGATTAATTTCTTTACCCAATGCATTACAGATCTATTAGGGAACACCCTTAATATGTATTTATTTTAATGTGATCCACATAGATCATAATTAAACATTTCATAAACAACTCAAATATAATAAAATAAATGGGTTTCATATCAAAATCGTGGATTTTTTTAAAAAAGTACTCAAAAACATTATCATTATTTCATTTATAACCCATGTAAATTGTAACACCCCAATCTTCCATGGTACACTTCTCTTTGAATAATACAATAGCGTGTGTTGTACGCAACATTGAGTTCAAGTACACAACGACTTACCAAACTAGTCGTTCAAAAGAGGTTATGAATAGTATTAACTGAATTTTAAATATTATATTATCCTTATAATTTTAATCCATATTATGAGTTTCTAAGACATTATTTATGAACAAATTCATTTTTTTCAGATAAAAGAAGTATTTTTCAAAAAATGAAATTTGACCGCCTTTTAATGGAGAAGCCTTTTTAAAACCAATATTTGAAACTTTTATATATTCAATTTGACAAAATGAAATTTTTCTTTAGAATCGGGACATAATAATTTTGTATCAATAATGTTTTGGTGTCTTTCTGATAACTTTCATATTTGGGTGAATAGTGAAAAATACTATATTTTAACTGAAAACAACTTTTTTAATCAAAATAATTTATATTGTTAAATTATACATTTTAATGGTTTGGAAGTATAAATAGATTATATTTTTACTATTTAATCCAATGATGGTCATTTTAAGTAATTTCACCTTGAAATTGGACATAAACAAGTGTCAAACTTTTGATAGTTATTATTTCTTAAAAATACACCTTTTGGTTTTGAAAGCGGGAATCAATTTTAAATTAATAAATGCAACTTTTATGTTTTTAATTTGGTAAAATAGACTTCATTTTTATATTCAGAATAACAAAATTATCCTAGGGTGAAATTTTGGTACTTTTCGGATAACTTTTATATTTTGATGAATAGTGAAAATTACTAAATTTTAATTAAAAAAACTTTTTTAATCGAAATAATTAATATTGATAAATTATGAATTTGAATGGTTTTAAATTATATTTAGAATATATTTTTATCATTTAATTCAATGTTTTTCATTGGACAAAATTTCACAATTAAACCAGACATAAACAAGTGTCAATCTTTTGATAGTTATTATCTCTTAAAAACACGCTTTTTGTTTTAACAACGGGAATTAATTTTAAATTAATTTCTGCCACTTCTGTGTTTTGAATTTGGAAAAATGGATTCCATATTTGGAATCAGGATGTTCAAATTGTGTAAATAGGCAACTTTTATTTTTAGATATTTTGAATAATTACTTCGGTAAATATTTTATTTATCATGGTTAAAGGATAAATCTGGTAAATAAGGGTTAAAAATATTATTATAATTATAATAAATTACCCTAAAACATGTCTTAACCCTATTGGTTGATACATGGCCGACCATGGGAATATTTGGGTCGATTTTGGGACCCCATGGATCCACTTGTAAGTGATAGGGACACTTTATTTTAATTAAGTTAAAATGAATACAAAAATGACATAAGCATATATCTTTTAGAAAAACAATTTTTACATAGGATTATATATGTTGTATTTTAGACTATAAATATTCATTAGAAACCTAAAACGATTTCCTACATAATTATATTTTATTTATAATTTTTAGACATTAAATAATTTAGTTTATTTATGACACAATGATGATACAGTAATTACCATAATAGTGAAAAATTAAGATAATTGATATTATAAATACCCAAATAAATCTAATTTGAGAATTTTTATGAATTAAACTAATTTTATAGGATAATATGACATGTTAGGATTTATGTAATTAACATTTTTAGAAGTAATAATTCTATTATGATTTTTATAAAAAATCAATTTTTGAATAGTGTCAAAATTGACATAAAAGAGTTTTTAAAAGAAATATTATATTATTAATTTATATTAAATTCCTAAAAATCTACGGTTTGGAAAAGATACTTATATAATGATATTTGTATCATTAATGGATCACTTGGGGGTCTCTTGGATGTATATAGTAAGTTTATTAACTATATAATATAAAAATACAAAGAGACATGGTAAATGTCAAACTAATTAACTAAGAGTTAAAACTAAAAGATAAGGTTAATATAATGACCAAAACCTGTCTAAATTCTATTGGTTGAATTGATTTCTACCTATCCCCACCTTAACCTTTAAATAATTAACTTTGAAGCCATTAAAAACCGAATATGGATTTATTATAAATTAATATTTCTAGATTTTCCAAAGGTGCCCCTCACCCCTCTTATAAAAGGGTACTCCTCCTTCTCATTTCTTCACACCTTAAAATCCTTTTGGTTTGGCCAAACCCTACCCAAATACTCTCTCAACTTCCATCACTTCATCCTAGAGTCCTTACTTTAGTCATAAAGACAACTTAAGGATCCCTTTTGATCAAATCAAAAGGAAGAACCCAAAGAAGAGGTAATGATTTCACCACCCTTTTTCAAGTTCCTTTCTTCTTCCACTTCCTCTTCCTTTGTTGTTACCATTCTAAAATAATGAATCCAGTATCTCCTATATACTGTAATATTATTATAAATATGGTACAACCATATTCAGTATTCTATCCACCCTTTGAATAACATGTCACCATCGTGCGTATGTACGGCTTACCGTCTCCACGTCGTGGTGTAATTGTTATTCAATAAATTATTATATTGGATGGGTATAATAATGATGTGTAATTCATGTAAATAATAAATATAACATTATAATTATTCTGTATATATTATATACCATCCAAATATATGTTATTTTAATATCAAAAGAATGATATTGTCGCTCGTGCGTACGTACAGACTACCGTCTCCACGAAAGCGATGAGATTCATTCTTCATCGTATCCATTCAAGTATAGTTATCATTTTATGATTTAAAAATAATGTTTAAAGACTTGATATAATTCTGTATATGAATAAGATATAACATATCCATAACAAACACGGCTTACGTAACAAAGAATATAAAGGAAAATGAGTAAGTTAACACCCAAAATGACGATAATACTAAGATATTATTAACAAATCAATGATAAAAGACCATATATGATATCATATTAATGTAAATAATTCTTGTATAATTCAATAAAAATTATTTCACCCTTATACAGGAGGTTAACCTACCATCAACCAAGGAAAAATTACAAAGTAAGGGGTTTCTTATCTCTCTTAATTTCGTGAGAATTCCATTGTTCACCACTTATTTATTGCATGTGGTATATGTGTACTGCCCATGATTGTATTAATTGTGTAATATAATTTAATTTATGGGTATTTACATCATCATTTTATGATCCTTATTTCATGGGTGTATGTTTCATAAGTTACCTAATCAATAAGGGAATTTGAATTTTCAATTTCCATTTATTCAGCTTTACGCAAACTTCATTGATTATTTTACTCCAAGATTATGTGTGGAATCACTATTCATTTGCTTATGTCATAATTTCCACTCCCCTTTTCTTTGGATATACTTTTGATACACATAATCACTCCATTGATAATTTCTCAAGTCATTGATATGAATTTGATAAGAGTAATTTTAACTCATTATCCATTTGTTGAGTTAAACATCCAATTCATTGGTGTTGTTTTTACAAGATTATGTGTGAATGTCATTTGATTATTTTAAAATAAATATCCAATCATATTTAGTGTATTTATATTTTTCACACATAACTATGTCGTTGATTTATCCTTAATCTAAGGATACAGCCTTTTGAGAGATTTCAACTCAATTTACATTCCATTGAGACTTCTTTGTTGTTATACACCAAATCACTTTTATGTGGTGTATATAATGTAGTTTTACATAGTATATCATGAATTCCTTTATTCTCATGATATTAAAATGTTTTGATTACCTCAATTATTTGTATTCAAGTGTCTCTCTTTTGGTTAGAAACTCTAACTAAAATACCATTTTTAAATGTTTTAAAGACTTATTCTTCTAAATCTTGCTCATTAATGTCCATGTTTTAAAAATGGTTTTAAGGATTTATTTATATGGACATTAAAGTTTTAAAATTAAAACTCATTTTAAAAGTTTCAAAGTGGTATGGGACACTTTGATTCAAAAATCTATTTTTAAATGGCTTCTTGACAAATAGTGTGACTTTTAAATGATTTCAAGAAAAAGGGGGATATTTCTCTCAAATAGTTTTGATGATTATTTTCATCTATGTAAATATCCTTAATTATTCTTGATTGAGGTTAATGTGATACAATACAATCTTCCATATTGTATCGAATGAGTTATGTTTGACTGTGGATGTGCTATTTTTTATACCATTCATGTTTTGTGGTTAAAGTATTGACATTTCGTATGCTAGTTTTAATATGAATGTTTATGATATATTTAAACCTGTTCATATGAGGAATGAATTGGACTTAATAAGTGATGGGTGGAGCCCGCTATAGCTCCTCGATGCATCAGTAGGTCTCATGAGACAAACTAGTGTCTTGGCACAAGGCCTTGACAAAATCTTATTTGTATTCTTGGCACGAGGCCTTGGCTATGTGGTTATGATAGTCTGGCATTATGCATTCCATCATTATGAAAGTGGTTATTGATATTGCATGTGATTGTTCAACTAGTAGAATATCCATGTGAATAAGTAAATGGCATTATTTCATTTTATCTTTGCCATATTATGCTGAAGTTCAAGTTTAAAAGGATTTTGTTTTAGTTATAAATTGATTTAAGTGTTTATGCTTATCTATAAAAGATTCTGCTATATTGTTATCCTTACTGAGCATCTGAGCTCACCCCTTTCAGTGTTTCATTTTTTCCAAGATGAGAAGAAGTAATTTATGAATGACCTACAAGGATAGTATGAGGAGATATAAAGACAAGATGTTGTTTTAATTTTTTTTACCTTATGATGTAATGTAAGACTTATGAATATATCTAGTGTTTCCAAGACTACTAAACTAATCGGTCTTTCGAGACTTGATCCTTTGTGATCATGCCAATGTTATGTAATAATGCACCGACTCTGGGTATCTAGGGTCGGGGCATTACATAAATGGAGTGAGGGTTTTATGTATGTCAATTATAGAATAAAATATTTCATTTTTTTATTTATTAATACCCCTATAAATGAAATAGTTTTGGGTATTCACATAAATAAAATAAAATAATTTCTTGAGAAAAAGAGAGAGATTTTGACACGAAAAATCTACAGTGTAACGGCAATGCAACATGGTTTTAGAAAGCATTAAAAAGATAGGGTACGGGGGTAACCAATTAATAAAATAATCATAATACAATATAGGGATATAATAAGATTAAAATAAGAACATGGTATGTAAATTTGAAAGACATACCACATAAAAGAGAACTTGAAAGGAAAAGAGAAGTTGGGAATTCCCTTACTTTGAAGAGTAACTTCTAAAACTCTATGATTGGGACCTTGGGGGCTTAAGGGAACCTTGGGAGGACTCCTTGGAAGGTATAAATAGTATAAATTCATGGAGGATGAATTTTTAATGAATAGAAATGAAGGAATTTGTGGGTATTTAGAGTAAAATAGAGGGAGTTTTTAATTAATTTCAAAAGACACCTCAATAGTGGTATTTGAAAAACCATGGGCTTGACCATGGTATTGGCCACTTGGGACACCTCATATCATATTTTATTCCTCAATAGTTAACCAAAATTATTAAATCATTAATACATCACTAATTATGTCATTAAATATGCCGAAAACTCAAAACTGCATTTTTACTATTCATAGAAAAACAAAGTATTTTATAAAAATATCATAAATTTACTTTAACCTAATATCAACATTATAAATTCAAAAATGAATTTTTTTTATCTTAATAAATCTCTACATATGATAAATTTTAATTTTAACTATAATAATACTTTATTATTAAAAATAATAGAGGACAAAAAATGCATTGTAAAAATTTTGACACTTAAAAAAATTATTTTATCATTTGTAAATAAAAATGAGAGTTTTTATAACATTGTTTCATTATAATAAACATTATAAATAAATACTTATAGTAATAAAAGTACAATTTTTACCCAAAAAATCAATTTATCAAATTCCATTATAATTTTTAAGAAAAACTATTCTTAAAACATAAATGATGAAATAAAAATTTTATTAATACAATGGGATTAAATTTTAAGTAACTAGGGCCTTGAAACATAACCCCTTAAAACACCTGCATATGACCTAAGGGTAAGGTGTGCGATGGTGATGGACTCTTGGGGTGGCTCAGATAATATCACCCAAGTGGTAATCTCCACTAACTTGAACTTCTCTCGTAGGCGATTCCATTCAAGATTAATGTGTTGAAGCTCGGCTTGGGATTGGTCCAGAGAAAAGCCTAGTGACGCTACCTCCTTCCCAAGCTCCAAAAAATGGGATTCATATGGCCTGAGTGTACTAGATGAGGTTATCGACTCTTATTTATTCATTAATTATCTATTATCATTTTATTTATAAACAATAATTATAACGTTAAAAATTATTATTGTTTCCAATGGTCATATTAACCAATGGTCATATAACGGTCAAAAATTGATGGTCACATTTCATTTATACATAAATATTTTTATTTATTATGACATAGTAAAACATAAATTTTTTGGGAAACAACATATTATTCAAAAATTCGGGTCATTACATTCTTCCCCTTTTAAGAAATTTTATCCCTAAAATTTCAACTCATACCCTCAGAAGAGAAAATGTGTGGGTAATTCTACCTCCTAGTCTCATCCGGTTTCCACATGGATTCTTCATATTTTTGGTTCCTCCACAACACTTTAACGAGGTGGTTATTCTTATTGTGTATAACCTTTCCTCTACGATCCAAGATCTCTACCGTCCTCTCCTTATAAGAGAGGTCATGTTCCAGTTGTACCACCTCTAGATTTAGTACATGTGATGGGTTAGGTATGTACTTCCTCAAGAGGGATATGTGGAAAACATCATGAACTTGAGATAGATTTGGAGGAAGTGAAAACTGATAGGCCATTACTCCTACACAATTAAGGATTTCATGGGGTCCAATGTACCTAAGTATGAGCTTCCCTTTCTTTCCAAACCACATGACTCTCTTCCGTGGAGAAATTTGAAGGAAGAATTTGTCACCAACATCAAACTCTAAGTCCCTTATATAGTTGTCGTTATAGATCTTATATCGACTCTGAGCATCCTTAATGAACCTTTTTTGTCATCTCTTTCACAAGATCATTCCCAAGAAGCTTTCTCTCACCATCTTCATCTCAACAAGTAGGAGTTTTACATCACTTACCATATAGAGCTTCATAGGGTTCCATTTGAATGATTGAATGGAAGTTGTTGTTATAAGAGAACTCAACTAATGAGAGATATTGATCCCATCCACCTTTAAATTCCATTGAGAATGTTCTCAATATGTCCTCAAGTGTCTGAATAGTATTTTTAGATTGGACATCAGTTTGGGGATGATTGGCCATACTAAAATTCAATTCAGTATTCAGATCCTATTGAAGACTTCTCTAGAATTTTGATGTGAACCTTCGATGATAGTCAGAAATGATAGAAAGTGGTACCCCATACAGCCTTACCACTTCCTTCATGTAAATCCTAGCAAGTTTATCAAGAGAAAAATATTCCTAAATGGAGATAAAATGAGCAGTCTTGGTGATATGGTCCACTATAACCCATATCGCATTGTTTCCTTTGTAATTTCTCAGGAGAATAGTGAAAAATTCCATAGCGATATTGTCCCACTTCCATGTTGGTATGGGTAGTGGTTGTAATACCCTTTTAGGAAGTTATCGATCTGCCTTCACTTACTAATGCACCAAGTACCTTGTAGTGTAGTCGACAATCTCCCTTTTCATGTTATCCTACCAATAATGATCATGAAGATCTCTATACATTTTTTACTTCCAGGATGTATAAATAAAGTGGATCTATGAGCTTAATCCATCATATTCTTCTTTATTTATGGAATAGATGGGACATGTAGCCTTGTATGAAATTTCAGTACACCTTCTTGACCAATATTGAACTTAGGAAACTTCCCATCCTTCACAGCCTCAAACTTCTTCTATAAAAAGGGATCTTCTTTCCAATATTTCTTTATCTTATCTAGTAATGATGGTTGAGAAATAATTTGGGATAGGGTTGATGATGTCCCTTCCCATACAATTATCATTCCCAGTTTCACTAGGTCTTTAATCAAGGGATCTCTTTGAATCCTCATTATGGAAAGAACAATAGGGTATTTCCTACTTAATACATCAGCAAATTTGTTTGCTCTTCCAGGATGATAATTAATTGAACAATTGTAGTTTTTAAGAAGTTCCAACCATCTCCTTTGTCTCATGTTCAATTAATTTTGTGTAAAAATATACTTCAAAATTTGATGGCCTGTGTATATATCACACTTCTCCCCATAAATATAGTTCCTCCATATCTTTATATAAAAAACAACTACAACCAGCTCTCGGTCTTGTGTAGGATAGTTATGCTCATGAGTCTTCAACTGTTGAGATGTATACAAAATCACCTTGTCATTTTTCAGGAGGATACACCCAATTCCTTTTAGAGATGCATCGCTAAAAATAATGAATCCTTCTCCACTTGAGGGAAAAGTTAGCATGAGTTCAGTAACCAATCTCTTCTTCAACTCTTGGAAACTTTCCCCACACTCCTTTGTCCAGATGAAATTAACCCCTTTTTGAGTTAACTTGGTTAGTGTATTATAAAGTCATGGAAATTTTTTCACAAACCTCCTATAATATCCTGCTAATCCAAGGAAACTATAAATCTTAGTTATTGTTGTATGATGAGGCCACTCCTCTACAACCTTTTTCTTTGCAGGGTCAACTATGATTCCTTCATTGGTTACAACGTTCCCTAATAAATCAACTTGTTGTAACCAAAATTCACATTTACTAAACTTTACAAAATGCCTCACATTCTATAGAGTTTTCAAAATAACCCTTAGATGATCCTCATGCTCCTAGTAACTTTTTGAATATATCCTAATATCATCAATAAAAACTACCACGAAGTTATCAAGGTAGTACTTCAAAACTCTATTCATCAAATCCATAAAAATAGTATGAGCATTAGTCAAGATGAAGGTTATAACAACAAACTCATAATTCCCATATCATGATCGAAAGGTAGTTTTTTTGAATATATTATTTCTTCACCCTCAATTAATGATAACCAAATCGAAGATCAATCTTGGAGAAGAATTGATCCCCAAGAAGCTAGTCAAATAATTCATCAATTCTTGGAAGAGGGTATTTGTTCTTCAATGTGATCTTGTTTAGTCCTCTATAATCAACACATAGATGCATTGATCTATCCTTCTTCTTCATAAAGATAATAGGTGCTCCCTAAGGAGACACACTCAGTCGGATAAAACTTTTCTCCAAAATATCTTGGATTTATTTCTTTAATTCTTCTAGCTCCACATTTTCTATCCTATGAGTTCAATGGAGAACTCTACATCTCTTTTTGGGGGAGGTCCGGGTAACTCCTCAGAAAATACATCAATGTATTCCTAGATTATGGGGACATTTTATATCCTTATACTCTCATTTACTTCTTCATATTCACTGATAAACTCCATAAATAAGGCTATAGTAGGTGCTTCTAGACAAAGATCTGGTCGATAAATCTCTCCTTGGAAGATAACTGTAGGTTTCCCATTCAAGACTACTAATATTTCCTTGCTTATGAATTTTATATTCGCATTATAATTTGAGATCCATTCCATACCTAGTATAATTTTTAATTCCAACATGGGAATGAATTCTAGATTTACGATAATATTGTTCTCATTAAAGTAAATACTAGAGTTTCTAAACAATGATGATGCTTGTATAATCCATCCAGGATTCTTGACTGATAACTATATTTTTAGAAGTTTAGGGATTGATTCTATATTCATTTCAAACTTAGAGGAAATAAAGGAATGTGTAGAACCAGAATCAAACAAAGTACTTGCTAGCTTTGAGAGAACAACAAGAGTACTTTCCACCACATCATTTGGAGCTTCAACTTTAGTTTTCGTGATATCAAAATCATAACCTTTCTCCCTTGTCCTCTGTTGAGGTTGATGGTAATTCCCCTCCACTACCCTCAGATTTGGACAGTGATTAGCAAAGTTCCCTAGCTGTCCAAACTTAAAGCATTGGACTTAAAGTAGGGCCTATACAATATTCTCTTTGTCATTAGTGTTTGGAAGTTGAGGCTTCACCTCACTACGACAATTTTGAGCAATATTTCCATCTCTTCCACACTTGTAACACTTCCTTCTCCTAAGCTAGAAGTTCCCCGAATGATTCTTCCCATGTTTATTACACATGGGAAGTTGCATTTTCTTTCCTCCTCTTCCATGATCAAATCTCTTCCCAAATCTTGTATCCATTGATCTCTTATTTTCATTAGATTTATGAGACCATTGCGCCTCACCGAACTCCAGTTTGACCTTCATAGCACTCCATATGATTTTCTCATAGCTATCATAGTCTCAGTTGGATAAATTCTTTTATAAATGAGGTATTAGTCCACCAAAGAGTCTATCAACCTTCCTATTAGGATCCATGAAAAAGATAGAGGTGTAACATTAAAGCCTTGTGAAGTTTATCTCATAGCTTCCCATGGATTCATTCTCCTTCTGATTCAGCTAGAGAAATTCTTTCTCCATTTTTTTTCTCATAAAATGAGGGAAATACTTATTGAAGAAGATTCCCCTGAACTCTTACCACTCCAAATCTTCAATATCTCCTCTTGGCCTCAAGTTTTTAATTAGTTCCCACCACTGATCATCTTCTACCTATAAATGGTAAACAAACAGGGTGACTTTCTCTTGGTCTGAACAACAGAGTACAAAAAAGATCTTTTTGATGGAGCTTATCCATTGTTCATAAATCAATGGGTCGGTAGATCCACTAAATGTTGGTGGTCGTTGATGCATAAATGACTCAACATAAAGTTTTTACCTTCGTAGTGAAATCGGTCTCTCAGCTTGATTCAAGTTATTTACCATAACTTGAGTTATTTGATTCATCATTCTCATGAATGTTTCCATTCTGGATTCCATCGGAGTGTCGTCAATATATGGTCCATTGCAGTCACTATTTACATGGTTCCTCCTATTTCCCTACATTTTCTAAAATAATAAAACCTTAGTGAGAAACTTATTTCATTTAAGAATATTATAACTCTAAAGTATTTTTTTATGTCTTAAAACATCATCATTAAACATGTTATTCATTAAAAACAATTCAAAGTTTCTATAAATCCTTCATAATGATTCATAAAAATATTGTGATTAACCAAAAATATCCCCTGAGAGTGTCAAACTAGGAGTGCAAAAAGTCCTGTTTTCATACACCAATTCCCATTTGAGTCTATCTCAAAGTAGTGTTTTAGGGTTTTACCCCTAGATACATTTGTGACAGAGCCACATCCACTTATTTGTATCCAGATAGGGATTTATTTGTTCAGAAACCACTTACTTAATATTTCACCAAAATACCAGGAAGTTTTCATATATTTGAACTTTTCTATAGGGTTATTCCTAAATATTTAATATACTAATTTCCATAAATAACTAAACTATAATTTGATACCAACTATGGTATCATTCCTTTTTATTATATAACTTTACACGACATTTTACAAATAGAGGATCTTTTAAAGTTTAGTGCCTTGGAAATAAGGTACATAAAACATGAAAACTTAAAACATTATTCTATTCCACATGAAAGGTTTATTCAAGTTCCATCCTAAGTACATTTATTCCATCTCATAAATTGGGTACATAAATCAAAGGAAAGGGTGAGTAGAAGGCCCAGTAAGGGAAAACAAGTGAAACAGTTTACATGTGAACTTGAGCGATATTAGTAAGAACATGAGGAACTGCATAAAGGCATGAGAAAGAGGCATATGATAATAATAAGAAATAGAATCATAAATTTAAAATTTGGATAAAAAATTTAATTTATACATTCATAATAATATCACCAATGTCCATCCCCAAGGTGTCATAAAAATTATCAAGGTTATTCACCAAGGTATCGTAAAATTTGTCATCTCTAGAGATTAATTTCTTTACCCAATACATTAGAGAGATATCAGGGCACACCATTAATATATATTTATTTTCATGTGATCCACATATATAATAATCAAACATTTCATAAATAACTTCAATAGAATAAAATAAATGGGTTTCATATCAAAATCATGGCTTTTTTAAAAAAATTGCTCAAAAACATGATCATTACATCATTTATAACCCAAGGAAAGGGAATGAGGGTTTTATGTATGTAAATTCTAGAATAAAATATATAATTTTTATGTATTTATGAATACCCCTATAAATAAAATAGTTTTGGGCATTCACATAAATAAAATAAAATTATTTCTTGAGAAAAAGAGAGGGATTTTCAGATGAAAATTCTGCAGCATAAAGGCTATGCGACATGGTTTTAAAAAAGATTAAAAAGAGAGGGGATAGGTGTCAATAATTCATAAAATAATACTAATATATTATAAGTACAGAATAAAATAAAAATAAGAATATGGTATGGAAATTTGAAAGACATACCACATAAAAGAGAACTTGAAAGAAAAAAGAGAAGTTGGGAATTCTCTTACTTTGAAGAGTAACTTCTAAAACTCTAAGATCAGGACCTTGGGAGATTGAGGGAACCTTGTGAGGACTCATTTGGAGGTATAAATAGAATAACTTCATGGAGTATGAATTTTTAATGAAGATAAATGAAGGAATTGGTGGGTATTTATAGTAAAAGAGAGGGAGTTTTTTATTAATTTCAAAGGACACCACATTAGTGGTATTTTCTAAACCATGGGCTTGCCCATGGTATTGGACACTTGGGAAACCTCATAAAATATTTTATTCATAAAGAGTCTACCAGAATTATTACATAATTAATACATCACTAATGATGTCATTAAATATACCTAAAACTCAAAACTATTTTTTTACTATTCACCGAAAAACAAAGTATTTTATAAAAATATCATAAATTCACCGTAACCTAATATCGACATTATGAATTAAAAAATGGAATTTATTTTATCTTAATGAATCTTTAAATATGATAAATTTAACTTTTAACTATAAAAATACTTTATTATTAAAAATAATAGCGGACAGAAAATGCATAGTGACATGCATAGTAAAATTTTCGATACTTAAAAAAATAAAATTATTTTATCATTTTTAAACAAAAATGAGAGTTTTTATAACACTATTTCATTATAATAAACATTATAAATAAATAGTTATAGTAATAAAAGTACAATTTTTAACCAAAAAATCAATTTATCAAATTCTATCATAATTTTTAAGCAAAACTATTCTTAAAACGAAAATGATGAAATAACAATTTTATTAAAGCAATGGGATTAAATTTTAAGTAACTTGGGCCTTGAAACATAACCCATTAAAACACCCACATACAACCTAAGGGTAAGGTGTGAGATGGTGATGGACTCTTAGGGTGGCTTAGATAATATCGCCCAAGTGGTAATCTCCACTAACTTGAACTTCTCCCATAGGTGACTCCGTTCAAGCTTAACGTGTTGAAGATCAGGTTGGGATTGGTCTAGAGTGAATCCTAGTGATGCTACCTCCTTCCCAAGCTCTGAAAAATGTGCTTCGTATGACCCGATTCTCCTAGATGAGGCCATCAACTCTTCTTTTTGCATTAATTATCCATTATAATTTTATTTATAAACAATAATTATAATGTTAAAAATTATTATTGTTTCAAATGATAATTTTAACCAATGATCATATAATGGTCAAAACCCGATGGTCACATTTCATTTATAATTAAATATTTTAATAGATTATGACATAGAAAAACATACATTTTCAGAAAACAACATATTATTCAAAAGTTCTGGTTATTACATATGTTGTATTGGGTATGATTCCCTTATGTTATGTCATTGAAATTTTATTATGTTCTCATACTCATATGCTCATCTTATGTACACTTATGGTCTACAATTGTTATTACTTATTTTTAACCTAACTAAGTGTTTGAGTTCACTCATCTTATGTTTCTATTTCCTCGGGTTATAAAGAATATAATTATATATGATATGTCTAGATTGATAATATGTGTGGAGAATTTTGTAGGAGATTTTGAAGGAATATTGTAAAATAAGGAATAATTGATTTAGTGGGAAATTTCCATTTTATGGGAAAGATATGGGGTTTATTAGTTAATGGTTTTCCCTAACTCTCTACAATTTTAAACCTAAAAGGTATTGGGTGTATAAATTACTCAATATTTTTTATTGATATTGTAATTATGGATGGTTATGTTTGAGTCACTTTAGTTGGTATCAAAACCAGTATGTAAAGAATATGTTTTTAGTACTGGATCCTGGTGTGTGGGTCTAGGGTGTCTCATTATTCCTGTTATTTTCTTTCTTATTACTCTAATATGAGGGTATAGTCTCTCCATGGAAACACTTTGGACTATCAATGATAGTTGAAATCCTTTGGTGTATGAGGAGCTGCGTCTGAGGTCACATAGCAAACTGGTTTTGTTACTATAAAGTGAGTCAGGTCGGGGACATTATAAGAAGAAAAGTGGACAGCTCTTTCAAAAAACAAAGGTAAGTCCATCAATCTCTTCCAATCATTCATTTCCTGACATATGTAGTGATGGTTTCTTATCCTCAACAATATAATCAAAATGCTATTTATTATTTTTGTATGTATGTCTCATATATATGAAATGAGGATGGAACATGACACTAAAACATCATTAATGTCTCATTCTTGGTAATAATTTATTTTTTCTACATATTAAGAAAGATAGTTTCCAAGTCATGATCCAACCAGACATCATTCAATAAGTAGTAAAATAATTTATGGTCTATATAAGAGTAGCGCACATGTGAAATGACTCCTTTCATGATTCATCATTTTTAATTACACTTAAAGTCCACAATTTACTTCACTCTATTATCTGTGATTATTGATGTGCATCTATAAAATTCATATGATCATTTATCCTATAAATCTTAATAGTCATGTATGAATGCAGATTCTTCATGAACATCAAAGGTGGAAGATTATATATATGAATGAATACAATCCATGTATTATTCCCTATATGAGTCTATCCAAATGGATTAAAACCATCACATTATAACCCCAATATGGAATTACATAGATCAGATGAAAAATCAATATGTTGTTTATCAAACTTGAGCCATATTAACCCATTTATTGGTGAACCAAATGTTCATTCTTTTTTATTTCATTCACTATGTTATCTCATATCTTCTATTGTTTTTTTGAAGTAAACATTCCTTATAGTATATGTACCAAAGGAAAGTGCCACATAACTTACTAGGGAATTTGACATAATGTTCTATATTTATTAAGATTAAATTTACATGTATCGTATTTCTTATAGTCATTTAAATATTCATTTTTGTTTAAATGTAGCATAAAATCATTAGGGTTGACATGTATTTTATTGGAATAAAATCCTAGTCAATCAATTGGATACGATTCTAAATAATCATTTTTTGGAATGTTTACACAATCAAGAAGCAATCACTTTAAAAATTCAAGAAGATAGATAATATCACTATCACACATACATGCTTTTACAATTAAATTAATGAATCCTAAATTTAAGTTTAATCATATTGACACAAGTGGGATACACTCATGTTTTGGAATCCTCTATCACCACATTAAATTTCTCTATGTCAACATTATAGAAACTAGTGGAAAATTTGACATCGAATTTAGAGTCATTATAACCAATTCTATAATGGTTTTATATTCAGGTTATCAGAGAAAAACAAATTTATAAAATATCATATCTTACATCCCACCCTTATCTAGTCCTTCTATATTTTTTTCTTATTGATTTGCTTCTTCATTATTATTCCATACCAGATAGTTGGTTTGAAAAATAAATATGGTTATATGATAACTTACTTATTCATGGGTTAATCATGGTCTGTCGATTTAATTATAACAAGGACATTGAATAATATCTCCCTTTGAACCATTGTTGAAAATGAAACCTAAAAAATTTCAATCATATACAGAAACTCATTTGACACCTGATCAATGATATACATATAACATATATACATTATAAAATAAAAAATATAATACTTTATACACAAAAATAAATCTTAATTGATCAATTTAATTTTCTAAAAAAATAATGATCATATTACAAATTTTAAAATGAAAACAAAACACATTTATGTTTAGGGAGAATGACACTTAAGAACCAAATCAAAGGCATAATTCCGGATAAGGACCAAGAATTTATAAAATGTAAATAGGGGACATTATTTTATTACATGGGGTATGGAAGTGGCCTTTATACCTTAAATTTTTTCTCCCTTCTCCCAAAATCTCTAGCCCCAGTAACCTCCTCCCATGTGCTATTCTCACCATCACCCTCAGTCCTAATCTGTATCCCTCCTGTCCCTCCCTATCACTCTTCTCTTCTAAAAACCCTATCTCACTGTCGACTCCTCCTACGTGCACATCTTGTCATTTCCATCCACTCCCACACCACCTCCTTCACTCCCATGGCATCACCCTCCTCTCTCGCATTATTGACCTCCTCTCCCAAAAAATGTATCCCATCATCACCTCCTACCACCACTCTCATTCCATCGCCCTCAACTATCATGTCATTACCATTCACTTCTGTGTCATCTACCTCAACTCCTGTGTCATCTACCTCCTTTCCCTAAAACCCTATTCAATCATTTCCTCCTCCTAGTGTCTCCCTCTTCCTGCCATTTAATTTTCTCTGACATATCATTGTCCTCCTCCCAGAGTGTTCCTCCTTCCATATCATTTTCCACATTACTTAGATCTTTCATAATTTTTTTATAGTTATGTTATCTAGTAGAAGTTTTAGAGACTATAATAGATAGTAAGGGATCATAATAATTGAAAAAAAATAGGTATGATTTTATTTATGGTATTTTTTTATTTTATAAAATCATGTTATATTAAGGTTGTGATATAATGTTATTTTACATTGTAATGTGTAGACAATTTTTTTAAGAAAAATAAATATGTGTATAAAAAACTAGGGGTACTATTTCTAACATATTATATACTTGTTCAAAACTATAAAAATGTAAAGAGAATAGGTATAATATCCTGTAAAATGATGAAAGGTATGCTTTATTAGGTTAAAGAGTTAGACCCAAAACTATTTTAAATTATAGATGTTATCCAAATTTATTTAAAGATATTGTTGATTTCATTATTATACATGAGAAGAAAAAACAATTAGTAATAGAAATGAGATTTTGTGCATTTTTTGAATTTAAATTTCAGTGCTTTCCAAGAGAGTTATGTGAGAAGATTGTAGATGACTTTGATCCTCCAACATGTACCATAACAATTAGAGGAAAAGAAATGATTATTACTGTGGAAGATGTTAATTATATGTTAGGAATTCCTTCTAGAGGGAGAACTATCTATCTTGAAATGGATAGTTATGAATACAATGAAATGAAGAGTCATTACATGGGAAATAAGTTAACTGCATTAAAATAAATGATTTTTGGTGGGCTAGGGGAAAAGTAATTTGTTATAACCTTTATGTTGTTTACATTGGTGGGGCATGTTAAATCCTAGTTCTAATTTTTTTTCAATGAAATAAATATCAGGATTTTGTGTGGTTATCAACGAAATGTTAGAGAATGGGATCAATCTCAGTTTATTTTGATAGAGCTTGTTAGAGGGGTGAATGTGTACAAGAATTCGATACAAAAAGGCCAATAGAAGAAGCATATTGGTGGTTTCCTAGTTTTTTTATTGGTATGTTTTAAATATGTTTAACTGCATTGGATGTTTTTTTATTAGTTAGTAAATTTATTTTACTGATATGAATATGTTGACACAGCATCATAGCTATTTTTATTCATCAACTTCCCTATTGGTGATGTTCATAATTTATGTTATAATTTTTTTTTTGAAATTTTAGGATGAATAAAACATTCAAATGTGATTGAAGTTAGAAAAAATGAGTAAAAAATACATATTATATGTGGCCCGTACTTCATCAGGAAGTAGTTTTCTTGATCACCCTTTGTTCACCCATCTATTAAAAACTTCATATTTATATTCCCTAAATATTTGTGTTAAAAGTTTCATGGTAAAATCTGAAAGTGTAGTGTTAAAATATGGATTTTTAGTGTTAAATTCTAGATATGTGGTGTCAAAATGTGTAATCTTATTGTTAAAAAACAAAGAATTATATGTTAAAATGTAGTATTTTAGTGTTAGAATCTTTGAAATGTTCAATTGAAAATCTTACCTTTCATGTCTATATTACTAGCATAAAAAACCGGATGGTTAGAGTCAAAATATGGATGCTTAGTGATAAATTGGGGGTGCTCTGTGTTGTTTTTTGTAAGCTTGATGTTAAATACTTTTAAATCCTCATTTTAGATGCCCATATATTATTATGTGTCCTTCCATCATTAAAACATTGAATTATAGTGTTAAAATTTATAATTTTAGTGTTATTATCTTAATTATTTAATTAAAAAGCTTTATATTTGTATTTATTACTATTAAAGATAAAATATGGATGCTTAGTGTTAATTTTGAGTAGCATGATGTTAAATGCCTTAAAATCCTAATTAAAAATGTGCATGTGTTTAGATGTGTATTACTAGTGTTAAAACCTGGAATTATAGTCTTAAATCGTGGGATTTTAGTGTTACTAGCTTCAAAATATTCAATTGAAAGGCTTAATTTTCATGTATATAATGTTAGTGTTAAAAACCATACAGTTAGTGTAAAAATATGGATGCTTAATGTTAAATTGGGGATGATCTATGTTAATTTGTGTGATCTTGATGTAAAATACTTTGAAAGCCCCATTTTATATTCTCATAAGTTATTATGTGACTTCCAGTGTTAAAACATGGAATTATAGTATTAAACTTTGGAATTTTAGTTTTAGTATCTAGATTATTTAATTAAAAGGCTTCTTATTTGCATTTGTTACTATTAAAGATAAAATATGGATGCCTAATGTTAAAATCTAGATGTTGAGTCTTAAATTGAGGATGCTCAGTGTTAATTTCATGTAGCTTGATATTAAAAACCTTAAAATAATCATTTGAAATTCCCATGTGTTTAAATGTGTATTTATAGTATTAAAACCTTTAATTATAGTGTTAAAATGTGGTATTTTAGTTTTACCAACTTTGAAATGTTCAATTGAAAGTCTTACTTTTCATGCCTTTAATGTTAATGTTAAAAATAGGATGTCTATTGTCAAAATATAGATGCTTGGTGTTAAATTGGGGATGATCTGTGTTAATTTATGTAAGATTGATGTTAAATACTTTGTAATCCACATTTTAGAATCTCACATGTTATTATGTGTCTTTCCAATGTTAAAACATGGAATTGTAGTGTTAAAATTTGGAATTTTTGTGTTAGTGTTTATATTATTTAATTAAAAAGCTTCATGTTTATATCTATTACTATTAAAGATAAAATTTGGATGCCCAATGTTAAAATCTGGATACTGAGTGTTAAATTGAGGATGCTCAATATTAATTTCTTGTAGCTTTATGTTAAACGCCTTGAAAACATCATTAGAAATTCCCATGTGTCTAGATATGTATTTCAAATATTAAAACCCGAAATCATAGTGTTAAAATGTGGGATTTTAGTGTTACCAACTTTGAAATTTTCAATTTAAAGGATTACTTTTCATGTCCATAATATTAGTGCTAAAAACCATATGACTAGTATTAAAATCTAGATGATTAGTGTTAAATTGGGGGTGCTCTATGTTAATTTATTTATGTTTGATGTAAAATACTTTGGAATCATCCTTTTAGATGACCATATGTTATTATGTTCCTTTCTAGTGTTAAAACATTGAATTATAGTGTTAAACTTTGTAATTTTAGTGTTAGTGTCTAGATTTTTTAATTAAAAGGATTCATGTTTGTATCTATTACTGTTAAAGATAAAATATGGATGCCTAATGTTAAAATTTGGATGTTGTATGTTAAGATGTGGATGGTTGGTGTGTTTTTTTTACTGAAAAATAAATTTTTATTATTTAAACACTTTTGAGGGAAAAGTGAAAAACCATACATGACTTCATGACTTAGGACAATCAAAACACCCTCGAACAAAAGTTTAAGGCCAAAAAACACCAAGCCTACATAGAAGAGCCCCACCCAGCAACATAAACAATAAGATCAAACTCCTTTTACTCCTCGCTGCTGGCTAACTATTCCGTGCATAAGTGCATGGGCCTAGAATCGATGTTAAAGCCATACCCTCTCAAACATCCAATTTCGGAGCGAAGACCAGATGAAAACCAACTACTCAAAACCCCATCTAGAGAAAAACCATGTAAGACCAATGCAGCGACCCACAACCTCTAACTAGAAGGCCACAAATATCATGCCACCAATTTAATCCATTCAACCAACACCTCCACCAATTCATAGCATTCAACATAAAAATCATCTTGGTGTTAATTTCTGTTATCTTGATGTTAAATTCCTTGAAATCATCATTAAAAATTTCCATGTGTTTAGATGTGTATTTATAGGGTTAAAACCAGTAATTGTAGTGTTAAAATGTAGGATTTTAGGTTTGTGAACTTTTAAATGTTCAATTTGAAGGCTAAATTTTCATGTCTATAATATTAGTGTTAAAAACTGAATGGATTGTGTTAAAATTTGGATGCTCAGTGTTAGATTGTGGATGCTCTGTATTAATTTCTATAATATTGATGTTAAATACTTTGGAAGCCTCCTTTTAGATGCCCATATGTTATTTTGTGTCTTTACAGTGTTCAAACATGGTCTTATAGTGTTAAACTATGGAATTTTATTGTTAGTATTTGGATTGTTTAATTAAAAGGCTTATTGTTTATATCAATTATAGTTAAAGATAAAATATGGATGCCCAATGTCAAAATCTGGATGTTGATTATTAAACTATGGATGCTCAGTGTTAATTTATAGTATATTGATGTTAAATTATTTGAAATAATCATTATAAATTCCCATGTGTTTATATGTGAATTTCTAATGTTAAAACCTAGAATTATAGTGTTAAAATGTGGTATTTTAGTGTTACCAATTTTTAAATGGTCAATTGAAAGGCTTTCTTTTAATGCTTATAATGTTAATGTTAAAAACCGAATGACTAGTGTTAAAATATGGATGCTCGGTGATAAATTGAGGATTCTCTATGTTAATTTTTGTAAGCTTTATATTAAATACTTTGTAATCCTCCTTTTAGATTCCCATATGTTATTATGTGTCTTTCTAGTGTTAAAACATGGAATTATAGTGTTAAAATTTTGAATTTTAGATTTAGCATATGGATTGTCTAATTAAATGGATTCTTATTTTTATATCTTACTATTAAAGATAAAATATGGATGCCTACTATTAAAATTTGGATGTTGAGTGTTAAATTGTGGATTCTTAGTGTTAATTTCTGGTAGCTTCATGTTAAATTCCTTGAAAGCGTCATTTAAAATTCCCATGTGTTTAGATGTTCATTTCTAGTGTTAAAACCTAGAATTGTGGTGTTAAAATGTGGGATTTTAGTGTTACCAACTTTGAAATGTTCGATTGAAAGGCTTAAATTTCATGTTTATAATGTTAGTGTTAAAAACAGGATGGTTAGTGTTAAAATCCAGATGCTTAGTGTTAAATTGTAGATGGTATGTGTTAATTTTTATATGTTTGATATTAAATAATTCATAAGCCTCATTTTAGATGCCCATATGTTATTATCTAGACTATTTAATTAGAAATATTTTTGTTTATATTTGTTATTAACAATTTTATCACCATTATATATTATGGGATATCAATGTTTTATATGATGGATATATGAAATGTTTCAATGAGCACCTGCATGAACTCCTTCGAGTTCAAGGTAATTTATTAGTTTTATCCTATACTGATGAAGTGGATATATTTAATCATATTTTAGAGGAATAAATAGAAGAAGATGAAGAGTTTGGGGAGTATTCAGAGGAGTTTGAAGAGGAATTTGAGGAGATAAATGAAGTTGATGAGGTGGGGGAAGTTGAAGAGAAGGAAAATATGTTGGAGGTATGTGAGGAAAGTGATGAAGAAGAGGGAGAGTAGTGGAAGTCAATGAGGAAGTGGAATATGAAGTAGATAAAGTTTCCTTTGAAGCAAGATTGGGAGAATCATCTGCAAGAACAACTCCTTAGAGGTCATAGTGAAAGAAGAACGAAAAAATGTTAACCCTAAGTTTAATGGCCGATCTGACCTTAAAATCGGGGATTATGACTTGTTCACCTTGGGAAGGCATCATAGAAGAAAATATAGTTAGACTATAATAATAATCATGTTTTAAATAATGGAACTGTATTGAAATTTATTTCATGTACTTATGGTCTGCGGTTTGAATACAGAGTTGTTGTTAACATGTATAATTTCTATTTGACTGAACATGAGTGTTGTTGTTTGGGCCCTATGGAATGAGTCAACAACATGGTTAGTATATTAATTCTTTATAATCAAATATTTTATGATAACTAATTAGTAACATATGAATGGTAATGTTAGAAACAAAAATGCTAACCAAGATTACAAGAACTCTTGTTAATGATCAGAAATCTTCTAGAATAGTGACTAGGCATATATTTGATTCATTATTCATGGTACTAATTTCAGTAATAAATTGATGTATATAAAACTTTAGTATTATGTTTTATATATTGTAATAATATATTGTTTCAGGATAAGTGTGACACCCCAAGGTTTTAAAAATGCATGAAATTTTGTTTTCAGTAGATATTTATAACTATCCTTTAAATATAATTTAGCAGCTTCTATGTTTTGAATTTCAAAAATGGTCATCTACAATTGCGATCGGTAAGTTATTTGGAGTCTAATGAAACCAACATGATTTTTTGTGAATAGTAACCTACCCTTTGAATAGTAATATGAATATAAATATGACCCTAATGAATAGTAAATTGTATTATTATTTTATTTTCTTAAGGTTATAAGATAATGAGATGTTGTTTAATTTTTAAAGGTGTTAAAAAAGAGTTATAGATTTAATTATTTAAAAATTAAATTAATAATATTTAGAAAATTATTTTCAGAAAATGGAGTTCATTTTTGAATTCTACACGTCAAAAAATGGTTAGGATGAATTTTTTGGATTTTTCTGAAATAGTTGAATTTTCGGTGAATAGTAAAAATACAGTTTGAGCTTCGGTGTGTTTAATGACATCATTAATGATGTAATAATTCTGGTCGACTTGTATACGGTATAAAAATTTATGAGGTGTCCCAAGTGGCCAATACCATGGGAAAATACCATAGGCAAGCCTATGGTTTTGCAAATACCACTAATGAGGTGTCCCTTGGAAATTAATAAAATATTCCCTAATTTTTGCTATAAATTCCAACCCATTCCTTCATTCCATTCATTCCAAATCCCCCCTCAATGAATCTATGGTCTTATTACCTCTTTAGTAGTCCTCCCAAGGTGTCCTCAAGCCTCAAAGGTCCCAACCTTCAAGTTTTAGGAGTTACTCCACATGGTAAGGGAATCCACCACCCTTCTCTTTTTCAAGCTTTCATTTTATGTGATTCTTTTTAATTTCCATTGGATTATGTTGGGATATTTCATTAAATATCCCCCTTACTTCCCATATTATGTAATAATTATGAGATACCGCTTTTCTCTCATCAAAATATTTTATGAAATTTTAAGTGATGTCGTTAGGCTACCAAATTTTCGTAAGGGATTGCTCAACTTTTCTTTTATTTTGAGATTCCTTTTTTTTTATTTTTCTTTACTAACCTCTCCTTATTAAAGAGGCATGAATGATCCAGTATCTTACATATTCTTTATTTCATCAGGTTTATGGAAGACTCTCCATTATATTCTTTCTCCTCTTCCACTTATTCAAGAAATTAAAACACTGTCTGTGATGTGTCGATTTACTAACATCGTGGATGATGTGATTTCAATTTATTTTACTTCCTTTAATACTGGTCATTAAACCATTTTTATAGTTAAACCAGATTATAATTTATTTATTTTATCTTATATAAGGTTCTGGAATCATTTTGTACACATGTTATTAATTTATAAAATAAAATGAGTTTATTACGATCGAAGAATCACCAAAATGACCTAAAAAATATCAATAATGTTTTAACTTATGAATCATCCTCATGTAAAAAATCAAAATGATAAATGGTATAATTTATGGTTATGGAAATATGTAAATACCACTCCATTCCAATTCTGGAGTTTCACTTCCAATTGACAAGAATATCCATCATGAACTGATCATGGAAATCATGTAAAGAACGCACCCAAAACAATGGAAGGAAAAAAATACTAACAATTAAAGGGAGAAATGATGTAATGAAATGATCATATAAGGTATTATAAACATGAATATGTTTCTTTAAGATATTAATAACACTCTTTTAACCATTATAAAGGAGGTTTAAAACAAGTTTTAAGCAAGACAAACCTAAGGTAAGGGAATTCTTAACCCGATTTTCATTCTTTGGGTTAACCTTCTACTTCATTATTTATGCAGTATTAAAATTGTTTGTGTGATGGGTTTTGTTTATATTATGTTAAATTATGTTTATTTATAGTTTATATATATGTTACATCCACTCTATTAAGTATCACTTCAATTATATGATATTTTTAAGGGGCTTTTATTTTAAAATCCTCTTTTAAAATTCTATTTTACGAAATTCAGAAGCAATTTTTTTATGAAATTATTAATATTGTATGATTGTATTCTAGTTCTTTGGAATTTTATATGATAAATTTTGGGACCTATATCTCCCTCCAATGCATTGGTTATGTGTAAGTTAGAGGTCCCCCGTATAGTTACTCCAAATGTAACTGTGATGGTTACACAAATTGTAAGGTAGTCGTGAGGGTTACAAATTATAAGATAGCCGAGAGGGTTACAAGATTATGTAATTAATGACCCAATATATCTTTATGGATCTATTTATGTTCTTATGTTTTGTGGGTATCTTTTTTAAATCTCATGTTTCCTAAAGTAAGTATATATGGGTAACAAGTATGTCTTTTGAAAATGATTTCATACGTTACAAGTATTCATAGACTAATATGTTATTTCCTTATTTTATATCCCTTACTAAGATTTTTGTGATCATACCAAGTTTTAAATGATTTTCATAGTATATAATGATGTGTAAGAAAAATAAGGAATCCAAGTTAAATGTTTTAATAATTGTCAAAGAAATCATGTTTTATTTGAAAAGTTTTATATTTTGGAAGAAATGAATATTGTTTTAATGGTATCCACTATATAATAATGTGTAATATTATGAATGTATTATGTCCCAATTCTCTAAGGCTCTAAACTTGAAAAATACTCAATTTTTAAGTAAGTGATTTCTTGACTAAATTCAAGATTATGTATTGAAATAAGGTCGGGTCCTTATAATAAGATTATCTCACGTAAATAAGAGTATAAATTAATTGTTGTTTTGATATATGTCATGCCTAATGTTTTTGGATACAACATAGTAGAGTGCCGAATTATTTTTTCCACACTTTATTTCACTAGTTTTTCTACTGCACCGACTTAGAGACAAAGAAATTACATGTTCTCGACTCACTTGGTACTGATTCCACTGAAAAAAACTGAAAAACCTATCTTTTTTTTTCTGGTACTTAAAATGGAATTCCTTATCATTTGGTTTTTGTTTAACAAACATAGTTACTGATTTAGAGAGTAGTAATTTATTATATCTATTGACTTTCATATAGGGTGACTTCCTTGTTACCATGTTGTAAGATCTTTCATGACATATCTTTTATTCTACATCTAAAGTTAAAGTTATGTATGAATATTTTCAGCTACAATCTAATTAGTATACTAAATTACCCACTGATTTATTTTCCAAATATAGTTTTTTATCTAATGGGTTTTATTTTTTCAGTAATTATTATGGAATTCACTTGATCGTATACCTAGAAGAATGGGACAACATGATGTAGATGAAAAACTATACTGATGTATTTATTTTACACATGTTTATATATTTGTTTGTATCTCTTATATATATAATCTTTTTCATTATATGTTTTTAGATTCATCTCCAAAGGAAAAGGGTTAAAGTAATATAGGGGTTGGTGAACCATGGTAGCAATGCAATGGGGACAAAATTTTTGGAGTATTTGCCTAGTTAAAGATATAATTTGTTGGGGAGAAGGTTGTTTTGTAAATTGTTAGCGATTTTATGGGGTTTGGTTGAATTTTTTGGGAATTTGGTTTTATTATGACTATGTATTTATTGAATCAATAGCATACTCAATCCTATTGTAACTTTGTATTTGTTTGTTGAACCAATGACATACTAAATATAGAGTGGGAGTGTAACCAATTTATTTATAATGATGAGGAAAAAAAGATATTTTAATTGTTTTCAAATTTACATCATTGTCCTCTCTAACATTAACTTCTTTAGAAACATATTAGGTAGCATACACAAACTTGGATTGGGATTTCTGCACCTTTTTCATGTGTGACCAACTTCTTTACAACAATGAAGACAAATATTCCATGGTTGTAAAATAAATTCATTCATTTAAATGGTATATGTAAACACATTCAATTGTAGCATAGGTGATATAATCTAGAAATTATGTTATGTCAAATTCATGTAGTGTTAGTTGACTTATCATAAAAACAAAAACAAACCTGGAGCAGGAGCAGGAGTGTTAAAATTAGGAGGCTTGGTGTGAAAACCTAGAAGGTCAGTGTTAAAATCAATAAATTATGGCATATAAACATTTTGATATGATTTAAATTTCATAATTTCATACAACTTCTTGACTACATCAATTAATTTATAAACACCAGTGATTATTCATACTTAAACATCATTGTAAGTAAAACAAAACTACAAAAAAAACAAAATAAATAGGATTTAAACAGAAAAAAACCACATAAAACATTTTTCAATTGTTTTTATATTTACATCATTGTCCGCTCTAACATTCCCTTATTTATAAATATATTAGGCATCATACACAATCTTTAATTGGAATTTGTTCACCTTTTTCACATGTAACCAACTTCTTTATAATAATAAAGATAAATCTTTAGCTATTGCAAAAAAAATTCATCCATTTCAATGGTATATGTTAATGCATTCAACTGTAACATGGGTGTTATGATCTAAAAATTATGTTATTTTAAATTCATTGAGTTTTAGTTGAATTTTTACAATAACCACACATAAAAAACCTAGAGTAATAGTGTTAAAATATAGAGTCTTGGTGTTAAAACCTGGAAGGTCAGTGTCAAAATATGTAAATTATGTCATCTAAACATTTTTACATGCTTTAAATGTCATAATTTCATACAAATTCCTAATTTCATCAATTAATTTATAAACACAAGTGATTATTCACACCTCAACATCATTATAAGTAACATAAAATCACAAAAAAACTATAATTAATAGGATTTAAACAGCAGATTTTCATACAAAACATATTTAAATTATTTTCAAATTTACTTCATTGTCCGCTCTAACATTACCTTATTTAGAAACACATTAGGTAGTATACATAATCTTGGATTGGGATTTCTGCACCTTTTTCATGTGTGGCCAACTTCTTTACAATGACGAAGATAAATCTTCAGTGGCTACAAAAAAGTTCCATCCATTTCAATGGTATATGTCAACACATTCAATTGTAACAGAGGTATTACAATCTAAAAATTATGTTATGTAAAATTTATGGAGTTTTAGTTGACTTTTTACAAAAACCACAACAAAAAAAACATGGAGCATGAGTATTAAAATCTGGGGGCTCGGTGTTAAAACTTGGATAGTCAGTGTTAAAATCTATAAATGATGTCATCTAAACATGTTGACATGCTTTAAATGTTAGAATGACATAAAACTTCCTGATTGCATCAATTAACTTATAAACACCAGTGATTGTTCATACCTTAACATCATTATAAGTAACATAAAATCGAAAAAAAAACTAGAATTAATAGGATTTAAAAAGAAGAACTCCACAGAAAACATATTTTAATTGTTTTCATATTTAAATCGCTATCTTCTCTAACATGCCCTTATTTAGAAACATATTAGGCATCATACACAATCTTGGATTGGGATTTATGTACCTTTTTCACATGTGACCAAATTCTTTACAATGATGAAGACAAATCTTCAAAGGCTGCGAAAATGTTTCCTCCATTTCAATGGTATATGTCAACACATTCAATTGTAACATGGGTATTACAATCTAAAAATTATGTTATGTAAAATTCATGGGTTGTTAGTCGACTTTTCACAAAAAAAAACAAAAAAAAACTAGAGGAGTGTTAAAATATGAAGGCTTGGTGTTAAAACTTAGAAGGTCATTGTTAAAATCTATAAATTATGTCATCCAAACATGTTGACGTGCTTTAAATGTCATAATTTCATACATCATCCTGATTGTATCAATTAATTTATAAATTCCAATGATTATTCATACCTCAACATCATTGTAAGTAACACAAAACCACAAAAAATAAAAATTAATAGGATTTAAATAGTAGAACTCTACAGAAAAAATATTACAATTGTTTTCAGATTTACTTCATTGCCCTCGCTAACATAACCTTCTTTACACTACTGGAATTTTACACTTTACCAATGGTTCAAAACCATTGGTAAAGGCCTAGAAACCATTGGTATATATTATACCAATGGTTCCCCCAACCGTGGCCAAGTAAGGCATGAAAATAGGCCTATACCAATGGTTTTGTGAAAACCGTTGGTATAAGTTTTAAAATAGAAGGTATACCAATGGTTTTATACAAACCATTGTTATATGTGTGTCAAATATAACATATACCAACGGTTTTTAAAACCATTGGTATATGTGTGTTACACTTATACCAATGGTTATAAACCTTTGGTATAGAGGTAATATGCCAAGCCATAAGGCTATACCAAAGGTTTTATTATAATCATTGGTAGAAACCTATACCAAGGGTTATAACAAACTGTTGGAATAGTTATATAATAGTATCTATACCAACTGTTCTACAACTGTTGGTATAAAATTGCTCAGCTCCACAGTAGCAGGCCCCTCTCCCCTCTCCAGACCTGCAACAACACAGCAACCCCTCTCCATACCTGCAACAACACCAATACAAAATCCCCATCCAAATATTCAAAATTTAGAATTCATTCCAGAATTTAGAAATTTAGAAATTCAAATGCAATAACACCCATAAGAGTATTCCAAACTCAAACCACAACACCAACACACATAAGAGTATTCAAAATTTAGAATTCATTCCTCACTCAAACCACAACACTAATACACACAAGAGAAAAAGCCTACATGTTATAGGAAGAACATGGGATGTTTAGTCAGGGTCTTGGGTTGAGTATCTTAAAACCAACAGAAAAACTTGGGTAGAGTGGCAAGGATCATGATACCCATAAGATAGAAAATGGTAGTGCTCATGTGCTTAGACCTAGGATGAGTTATAGGAAGCACATGGGATGTTTATATTCCTCTAATGATTATGTATCCATGTATGAATGGTTCCTGATGTGTTAGTGGGAAACATTGGCCAATCTCGACATATGAGATGGGTTATCGGAATAGCCTACATGTTTTTTATAGATTTTTAAATTAGAATAAGGGGGTATGTGGCTAATTATAATTTGATCTCCTGGGTGTGATGTGAGATGAATCCCCATCTTGGGTAGTGGGTATGAATATTCAATTAAGTCTTTGGTATTGGGTTCCCAAAGGGACTTTGGTTTGGTCCTAGAACCCACTGTTTGAGGATGGGATTGAGGTGATCCATGGGGATATGGTGTCACCATATGTATTCCTCACCATTGGGGTATTTTTATGAGACTTTGAAACTTATTTTTCAAGAATATATGTGTAGCCTTGTTGACCAATTTGTTATATGGTATGCTTGAGTGTTCATAGGTTTCATATGAAATCACTATATGATATTTATTTGTTGTATGTTATTGTATAGAATGAATGACCCATGATTGAGAATTAGAACATGAGTGCTGGTGCATGTTCATGATGGGATGTCGAGACTCATTCCTAATATAATTCATGTTTTTCTATATATATTATGACCCATTGTGTTTCAATCTATGCCTTGTGAATATTTTCTTCTAATAACATATGACCAATAGACCATATTTTATTTTTTATCCCTTAATTTCAAGAATCTGGGGGGGGGGGGTTGTTCGGTGGGTGGGGGGATTTTCGGGGTGGGGGTTGTCCGGGGGGTGCGGGGGGCTATCCAGGGGTGAGGGGGGATGTTCGGGGTGGGGGGGGGGGGCTGTCCGGAGTGTGTTTTCAGCCACCGCGGTCACACGACACCTTCGATTGACGTGTCATCTGGCCGACCATTTCACAATTCAACCACCCTTTGTTTTCAACTGATTTCATGGCATTTTGAGGTCGTTTTTCTGGTTTTGACTACCCCACGTAGGTTTTTCAAGAACGCCAAACACCTAAAAAACACATATTCATCCGTGTCGTGCAAAACGCGGGTCCAAATGACATGTTGTCTTTTCATACACCTCACGAATAATAATTAGGGTGTTTTCATGTGATTTCAAGTCATTCTATTGTTGTTCGATATGCATTTGACCCTAAAACACATGTTTTGGCCATTTACGACACGCAGAGTGCGTTTTCGGCCACCGCGGTCACACGACACATCCGATTGACGTGTCATCTAGCCAACCATTTCACAATTCACCTACCCTTTGTTGTCGTCTAATTTCATGGCATTCCGAGGTTGTTCGGCCGGTTTTGACCACCCTACGCACGCTTTTCAAGCGCACCAAACACCTAAAAAACAAATATTCAGCCATGTCACGCAAACCGTGCATCTGAATGACATGTCGTCTCCTTTTACACCTCAAGAATAATAATTAGGGTGTTTTCGTGTGATTTAAAGTCAATATGATGTCGTTTGGAATGTATTTGACCGTAAAACCCATGTTTTGACCGTTTACGACATGTGGAGTGAGTTTTCAGCCAGTGCGGTCACACGAAACCTCTGATTGACGTGCTGTCCAGCTGACCATTTTACAATTCACCCACCCTTTGTTGTCGTCTGATTTCATGGCATTCTGAGGTCGTTCGGCCGATTTCGACCACCCCATGCACGCTTTTCAAGCGCGCCAAACCCCTAAAAAACACATATTCAGCTATGTTGCGCAAACCACGCATCCAAATGATGTGTCATATCATTTTACACCTCAAGAATAATAATTAGGGTGTTTTAGTGTGATTTCAAGTCATTATGATGTCGTTCGACATGCATTTGACCGTTAAACGCATGTTTTGGCCATTTACGACAAGATGGGTGCATTTTCAGCCAGCGCGGTCACACTACACCTCTGATTGATGTTCTGTCTAGATGAACATTTCACAATTCACCCACACTTTTTTGTTGTCCAATTTCATGGCATTCCGAGGTCGTTCGTCCGGTTTCAACCAACCCACGCACGCTTTTCAAGCGCGTCAAACACCTAAAAAACACATATTCAGCTGTGTCATGCAAACTGCAGTCCTGAATGATGTGTTGTCTCCTCGTACACCTCAAGAATAAAAAATAGGGTGTTTCCATGGGATTTCAAGTCATTTTGATGTCATTCGGCATGTATTTGACCGTTAAACGCATGTTTTGGCCATTTACGACACGCGGAGTGCGTTTTCAGCCAGCATGGTCACATGAAACCTTCGATTGACGTGCCTTCTAGCCGACCATTTCACAATACACCCACCCTTTTTTGTTGTCTGATTTCATGGCATTCTGAGGTCATTCGGCCGGTTTCGACCACCTCACGCACCCTTTTCAAGCTCGCCAAACACCTAAAAAACACATATTCAGCTGTGTCGTGCAAACCGCACATCTGAATGATGTATCGTCTCCTCGTAAACCTCACAAATAATAATTAGGGTGTTTTCATGTTATTTCAAGTAATTCTGATGTCGTTCGACATGAATTTGACCATAAAACCCGTGTTTTGGCCATTTACGACATGTGAAGTGCGTTTTTGGCCAGCGCGGTCACATGACACCTCTGATTGACATGTTGTCTGGCTGACCATTTCAAAATTCATCCACCCTTTGTTGTTGTCTGATTTCATAGAATTCTGAGGTCATTTGGCCAGTTTCGACCACCCAACGCACGCTTTTCAAGCGCGCCAAACACCTAAAAAACACATATTCAGTCATTCCGCGCAAACTGCGCGTCCGAATGATGTGTCGTCTCCTCGTAAACCTCAAGAATAATAATTAGGGTGTTTTCTTGTGATTACAAGTCATTCTGATGTCGTTCATCATGAATTTGACTGTTAAAAGCATGCTTTGGACATTTACAACACGCGGAGTGCGTTTTCATCCAGCACGGTCACATGACATCTCCGATTGACGTGTCATCTGGCCGACCATTTCACAATTCACCCACCCTTTTTTTGTCTGATTTCATGGCATTCTGAGGTCGTTCGTCCGGTTTCGACCACCCCACGCACGCTTTTCAAGCGTGCCAAACACCTAAAAACACATATTCAGTCGTGCCGCGTAAACCGCGGGTCTAAATGATGTATCGTCTCCTCGTACACCTCATAAATAATAATTAGGGTGTTTTTGTGTGATTTAAAGTCATTATGATGTCGTTCGGCATGCATTTGACCGTTAAACGCATGTTTTGGCCATTTACGGCACGCGGAGTGCGTTTTCAGCCAGTGCGGTCACACAACACCTCTGCTTGACATGTCCTCTGGCCGACCATTTCATAATTCACCCATCCTTTGTTTTAGTCCTATTTCATGGCATTCCAAGGTCGTTTGGCCGATTTTGACCACCCCACGCACACTTTTCAAGCGCGCCAAACACCTAAAAAACACATATTCAGTCGTTTCATGCAAACCGCATGTCCGAATGACGTGACATCTCCTCGTACACCTCACAAATAATAATTAGTGTATTTTATTGTGATTTAAAGTCATTATAATGTCATTCGGAATGCATTTGACCGTAAAACCCATGTTTTGGCAATTTACGACATGCGGAGTGCGTTTTCGGCCAGTGCGGTCACACGACACCTCTGATTGATGTGCTATCTAGTCAACTATTTCAAAATTCACCCACCATTTGTTTTCGTCTGATTTCATGGCATTCCAAGGTCATTCATCCGATTTCGACCACCCCACGCACACTTTTCAAACGCTCCAAACACCTAAAAAACACATATTCAGTCGTGCCGCACAAACCGCACATCTGAATGATGTGTTGTCTCCTCGTACACCTCACGAATAATAATTAGGGTGTTTTAGGGTGATTACAATTCATTCTAATATCGTTCGCCATGCATTTGACCGTTAAAAGCATGTTTTGACCATTTACAACACGCGAAGTGCGTTTTCATCCAGTGCGGTCACATGACACCTCCAATTGACGTGTCGTCTGGCCGACCATTTCACAATTCACCCACCCTTTGTTTTAGTCCTATTTCATGGCATTCTGAGGTCGTTCAACCGGTTTCGACCACCCCACGCATGCTTTTCAAGTGCGCCAAACATCTAAAAACACATATTTAGTCATGCCGCGCAAACCGCAGGTCTGAATGATGTGTCGTCTCCTCGTACACCTGAAAAATAATAATTAGGGTGTTTTCGTGTGATTTAAAGTCATTTTGATGTCATTAGGCATGCATTTGACCGTTAAATGCATGTTTTGGCCATTTATGACATGCGGAGTGCGTTTTCAGCCAGTGCGGTCACACGACACCTCCACTTGACGTGTCATCTGGCCAACCATTTTATAATTCACCCACCCTTTTTTTTCGTCCTATTTCATGGAATTCCAAGGTCGTTCAACCGATTTCGACCACCCCACGCACGCTTTTCAAGCTCGCCAAACACCTAAAAAACACATATTCAGTCGTGCCACGCAAACCACGCGTCCGAATGACGTGACGTCTCCTTGTACACCTCACGAATAATAATTAGGGTGTTTTAGTGTGATTTAAAGTCATTCCGATGTCGTTCGACATGCATTTGACCGTAAAACCCATGTTTTGGAAATTTACGACATGCGGAGTGCGTTTTCGGACAGCACGGTCACACGACACCTCTGATTGACGTGTTGTCTGGCCGACCATTTCACAATTCACCCACCCTTTGTTGTCGTCTGATTTCATGGCATTCCAAGGTCATTCGGTAGGTTTCTACCACCCCACGCATACTTTTCAAACGCGCCAAACGCCTAAAAAACACATATTTAGCTGTTCCGCGCAAACCGCACATCTGAATGATGTTTCGTCTCCTCATACACCTCACGAATAACAATTTGGGTGTTTTAGTGTGATTTCAAGTCATTTAGATGTTGTTTGTCATGCATTTGACCGTTAAACGCATGTTTTGGCCATTTATGACAGGTGGAGTACATTTTCAGCCAGAGCAGTCACACGACACCTTCGATTGACATGCCGTCTAGCCAACCATTTCAAAATTCACCCACCCTTTGTTGTCGTCCGATTTCATGGCATTCCAAGGTTGTTCGACTGGTTTCGACCACCCCACGCATGCTTTTCAAGCGTGCCAAACACCTAAAAAACACATATTCATCCATGCCACACAAACCGCAGGTCCGAATGACATGTTGTCTCCTTATACACCTCATGAATAATAATTAGGGTGTTTTCGTGTGATTTCAATTCATTACAATATCGTTAGGCATGCATTTGACCGTTAAACGGGTCATTTACGACACGCGGAGTGCGTTTTCGGCCAGCGCGGTCACACGACACCTCTTCTTGACGTGTCGTCTGGTCGACCATTTCACAATTCACCCACCCTTTGTTTTCGGCCGATTTCGACCACCCCACGCACGCTTTTCAAGTGCGCCAAACACCTAAAAAACATATATTCAGTCGTGTCGTGCAAACTGCGCATCCGAATGATGTGATGTCTCCTCATACACCTCACGAATAATAATTAGGGTGTTTTAGTGTGATTTCAAGTCATTCTGATGTCGTTCGGCATGCATTTGACCATAAAACCCATGTTTTGGCCATTTTACGACATGCGGAGGGTGTTTTCGGCCAGTGTGGTCACACGACACCTCTGATTGACATTCCATCTATCTGACCATTTCCAAATTCACCCACCCTTTGTTATCATCCTATTTCATTGCATTCTGAGGTCGTTCGGCCGGTGTCGACCACCCCACACACGTTTTTCAAGCGCGCCAAACACCTAAAAAACACATATTCAGTCGTGCCGTGCAAACCGCACGTCCGAATGATGTGTCGTCTCCTCATACACCTCACGAATAATAATTAGGGTGTTTTCGTGTGATTTCAAGTCATTCCGATGTCGTTCGGAATACATTTGACCATAAAAACCATGTTTTGGCTATTTATGACACGCGGAGTGCGTTTTTAGCCAGCGCGGTCGCACGACACCTCCGATTGACGCACCATCTAACCGACTATTTCAAAATTCACACAAACTTTGTTTCATCTAATTTCATGGAATTCCAAGGTCGTTTGGCCGGTTTAGACCACCCCACGCATGCTTTTCAAGCGCACCAAACACCTAAAAAAGACATATTCAGCCGTGCTGCACAAACCACACATCCGAATGACGTGCCGTCTCCTCATACACCTCACGAATAATAATTAGGGTGTTTTTGTGTGATTTGAAGTCATTCTGATGTTGTTCAGCATGCATTTGAACGTTAAACACGTGTTTTGGCCATTTACGACACACGAAGTGCGTTTTCGGCCAGCGCCGTCACACGACATTTCCGATTGACATGTTGTCTGGCCGACCATTTGAAAATTCACCCACCCTTTGTTGTCATCCGATTTCATGGAATTCTGATATCGTTCGGCTGGTTTTGACCACCCCACGCATGCTTTTCAAGCGCGCCAAACACCTAAAAAACACATATTCAGTCATGTCGTGAAAACCACACATCCGAATGATGTGTATTCTTTTCTTACACCACAATAATAATAATTAGATCGTTTTCCTAAAGTATGTACACAATCCGAATGTGTTTGGTTGGTTTTTCGTATGTCGGTTGTTGTTTTCACTTAAAATGTTGTCCATTTCAAAGAAAAGTGAGACACTTTGAGTGGTGTCGGCCACACCACGCCTCAAATTGAGGCAGGGTTGACTCATACATGTCAAAAATGACCCATGTATTATTTTCCTAAAGTTTCAATAGAATCCGAATGCGTTTGGTCAGTTTTAAGTATGCTAGTTGTTGTTTTCACTTAAAATCTTATCCATTTCAAATAAAAGTGAGACAGTTTGAGTGGTGTCAGCCACACCGGCCCTCTAATTGAGGCGAGGTTAACTTGTACATGTCACATATGACCCATGGGTCATTGTCCTAAAGTTTCAACAGAATCCGAATGCCTTTGGTCAGTTTTTCGTATTTCAGTAGTTGTATTCACTTAAAATGATGTCCTTTTGAAACAAAAGAGAGACTTTGAGTGGTGCCTTCCACACCGTGCCTTGGATTGAGATGAGATTGACTCTTACATGTCAAAAATGACCCATGGATTGTTGTGTTTAAGTATCAACACAATCTGAATGCGTTTGGTCGGTTTTTCGTATGCCAGTTGTTGTTTTCACTTAAAATGTTGTCCATTTCAAATAAAAGTGAGACACTTTGAGTGGTGCCAGCAACACCGCACCTCAGATTGAGTTGAGGTTGACTCGTACACGTCACGAATTACCCATGGATCATTTTCATAAAGTATCAACACAATCCAAATGCATTTGGTTGGTTTTCTGTATGCCGGTTGTTTTTACTTAAAAGATTATTCATTTTAAACAAAAGAAAGACACTTTGAGTGGTATCGGCCACACCGTGCCTCGGATTGAGGCGGGTAGGGGGGCTATCTGGGGGGGCTATCCGGGGTCCAGGGAGGAGGGTGGGGGGATGTCCGGGGTCCAGGAAGTAGGGTGGGTAATGTATCTAAAACTTTATCTAGGTATCATACATTGAATTCTGACAGGACTGTGAACCACAGGGTGTCATCCTGGAGTAGGGCCAAACCATGGCGTGACCACAGTGTGACCGCAGCATGACTGCGGAGTGACCACGGTGTGACCATGGCATGACTGCGATGTGATCGCGGTGTGAACGCAGCGTGACGGCGGCGTGAATGTGGCGTGATCGCGGCGTGTTGGCCTGGTCCAGCGATATCCACGAGGCAGCATCTTCCGGCCAGGATTCCAAATAAATCCTATGTAGTTTTCCTTCACATTATAGAAATTGATCTTATGTTATAAAAAACAGACTCTTGATTTAGTATTTTGGTATGATAAAGATATATATTTTATATTCATTGTTTTTAAAAGTGGTACTAGGTAGTTGAAACTACTAATTCAGAGTCAAATTATCACACCCCAAACTATCACTGTGAGTTTTCACAGATAGCGCACCTCCATTGGAGGGGTTTTATTATAAAGACATGACTTTATTTATCAAATGAAACAATTATATTAAATAAAAATTATTCAATATATCCAATTCAATATAATTAAGCAGAATTAAGAAAGAATCTAAATTCAATTTAAAGCATTCTTAAATTAAAGAGGCTTCCATATTTGGTCAAAAATAAAGAGTTATACTAAATTCAAAAATATCCATACCAGAGTGAAAAACCAGGTTTAGAAATAAAGAGTTATACAGAATTCAAAAATGTAATGGATCAATCTACCCCTGATCACCATTACCATCACCTCTGTCATCATCAGCCACATCCTTGCCGCCATATCTATCCTCATCACCATCCTCATCATCTTCCTCATCCTCTCCCTTGGCCCCATCCTCACCCTCGGTCTCATCCTCTCCCTCGGCCCCATCCTTGCCCTCGTCCTCATCCTTATCCTCGCCATCGTCTTTTTCAACATCCTCGTCATCACCAGGAACGTCATCATCTCGACCGCCACTAAAACTGCCACCTGGTGCATTGGATAATGAACCCATAGACGACATATATGTCTGACAAGATGCACTGGCCTCTGGTGGAAGTGATGAAGATAAAGCTTTGATCAGTTTCATAAATTCTTTCTCCCTCATTTGAACCTGTTCTTCCAACTCTGTGACCCTTTTATCAGACTTTGTTGCATGTTCCTTGACCTGTTCCAACTTGGTGGTACTAGAATGGATACCTGGAGAGGACCAATACCTCGTTGGGACTATATTCTTACCAGGTCGGCACCGTACTCGACCAGAGTGCTCATCTCCCAAAACCTGATATAAATGATTGTGTGGCCCTAAATTTTCAGGCTCTTGGGAATCAAGGGCCTCTAAAGCAGCCTGTTAAAATTATTAATAGATTATTTAATTTCAAAATAGATATTAAACTTTGAAATATACAAATTAAAACTTACAATCTTTTCTTGTGTTGGTTCATTAACCGTAGTTCCATCTTTTTTCCTTCTACTCGAGCAAAACAATTTTGCTCGAGGGATACGTCCTTGAATATTCAATTTGTGCTTATTTAATGAAATTGAAACAATATAAAGTGCAAGTATAATCATATATTCAATATTAAATAAATCACATAATTTAAGTAGGAAACAATAAAAAGGGCAATTCCTAAAGAAAAATTATAAGCAACTATATCGTACCAGCTGCCTCTCATGATCTGACATAGTTGTGCGCCCCAAAGTGTGGAGGTATTTCTTTGAATAAATGTTTTTTTTTACTTTTTTTCAGAATATTACTAAATAATTTTTAATAATAAATAAGATAATATTAATGAAAAATATGAAAACTGTCATTTAAATACCTCAAATGTGATTAATACCTTAAATTTGGCAGTCACCCAATGGGTAATCATTTGGCCATATTGCTCTATCAGGTAGTCATCCACGATAGGTAATGTATCCAACTCCTTTCCCACTCTATCACGCCATCCAACATACAACTCATGCCTATAAGCTCTCCAAATCTCTCCTAGCTCCTTTAAACGTGCTGGTCGTGCACCTTCACCATCAGGGAAGTTAAACCGAAGCTGACACTCAATAGATTAATTCATATAAATACAAAAAAAAATACTACATTAAATCTAATATATTTTTTACCCATATTTTTTCCCATGCATTATCCTTGACTTTGTGTGGCAGATGTCTCCAAGAGAGTGGGCTGACCAGAATGATGTCGGAGTATTTGGCTAGCGTCGCCAAAAAACCCCGACATTCCTGCCCAGATTTATCAATCATCTATCCATCATCATTGTATCCAACCATCAACTGTGTCTGGCGGTTCCATACCACACGCAAGTGAGTATGCCCCCTCCCCCGCCTCCTATCAGTAGATGAATCTGTTATTAATGAAAAAAAATATTAGTACAAGTTATAATAAAAATAAATTTTGGTATAAAAATTTGATAGAGTTATATAAATATACCTATGGTAGTCGGATCAATGGGCATCACTGGATGTGCAGAAGCTGAAGGAATATCCTGTACAAGTGGAGTGTCCCTCAGTGTACGCTCCTTAGCCACATACTGTGTCGAAGCAGGATTCGAAGAAGGTGGAATATAATAGCTCGGAGATAATGAACCAGAAGCAAAAGATGATGGCACAGACTTCTGGCCAACTGTTAGTGTAAACATCGGAGGCCTAAATATCCTGTGTGTCCCTAAAGACACACCAGGATCAAAATGGGGTGTAGAAGATATGTCTGTGGTAGGGGCATAGTCCAATCGGGTATGACCAGTGGATTGTCTAACTCTCACACCAAGAGCCCTCGTACCACCAGCCTCAATACCGGGACCACCAGATGATCGTCTCACTCTGACACCACCCCCCTCCTACCACCAGCCTCTGTATCGATAGCAATATCAGGCTACTTGTCGGATATCTCTCATCTAGGGGGTGATCCTGAAAAAAAGTTTAACACAAAAGTAAACACATGACATTATAAGTTATTGAAATATATATATTTGAAATAAAATACTCACAATAGGGATGAGTGGAAGAATGCCCATCTATGTCATGCGATGATTATTTTCTGCCATCTTTTTCCACCGCCTCTCTTCAATGGGTGTCATTTTCTACAATGAAAACAAATATGGAAGTAATTAGAAATAGATAACTAATTTGTAACCCAAAAAACAAAATATAGAAAAACCATTCTGATAAAAAAACATAAAGAAACAAAAGATTTATTAGGGACCACATACCATTTTGCAAAGTTCAAGAAGATAATCCATATGCTCTATTGTGCAAAGGATAAGTGAACAGTGTGTCATTTTATATATATATATATAGATTTTGATAGAAACATGATACATACTTGTTATGTAATACACATAGTGTACAAAAATTGAGATGAATAAGATCTTCATGTTTGACATGATCTTAATGAAAGGAGTGATTTTCATGAAATACTATGAATAAATATTACAAATAATTTCTTATGAGTTCATATACATGAAGCTGTAATATTTGAATCATTAAGATTAAAAAAACTATGAATCTTTAACATTAGAACACAAGAAAGAGACACCATGCCCTTATAAATGTATATGTGTAATGAAAACATTAATTGGATAATGTGTACACCAATGTATTGATTTGAGTACACAATTTGTGGAGTAGTGAATCATAAAATTTTCCAAAATCCCTAGAAATAGGGAATAATGATATTCTTGATAATAGAAGGATATCCTTGAGAAGAGGTGGAAGGATATCCTTGAGAAGAGGTGGAAGAAGTCTAACCTGGAATCTGATCGGATGGAAGAGGTTCACCAGTGTTGGGCTTCTGGGAGTCGGGCAACGCTTCTGGAGTTGCGCAATCTGCTTCTGCAAAGCTTCTGGAATCCAGGGGGGATCGCCTGCCTTAGTCAAAATTGGTGTTTTTTTGCCAACGGTTATTAAAAACCATTGGTAAAACAATTCTTTCCCAAAGGTTTGATGAAACCATTGGGAAAACTCATCTAAGTCCATATTTACCAACAGTTCTTATAGACCATTGGTAAAGAATAATGCTTTCCCAATGGTTTGATGAAACCGTTGGGAAAGCACATCTAAATTACAGATTTACCAATAGTTCATGCAAACCTTTGGTAAAGAACACCTATACCAACGGTTCTTTTGAACCGTTGGTATACAAGTGTTGGGAAAACAATGATTTCCGGTAGTGTTAGAAACATATTAGGTTGCATACACAATCTTGGATTTTTATTTCTGCATCTTTTTCATGTGTTACCAACTTCTTTACAATGATGAAGACAAATATTTGGTGGTTTCAAAAAAAAATCATCCATTTCAATGGTATATGTCAACTCATTCAATTGTAACATAGGTGTTGCAATCTAAAAATTATGTTATGTAAAATTCATGGAGTGTTGGTTGACTTTAAAAAAAAACCAAAAAAAACTAGAGTGGGAGTGTTAAAATCTGAAGACTCGGTGTTAAAACCTAAAAGGTCAGTGTTAAAATATGTAAATTATGTCATCTAAACATGTTGAAAAGCTTTAAATTTCAAAATGTCATACATCTTCTTGATTTCATCAATTAGTTTATAAACATCAGGGATTATTCACACCTCAACATCATTGTAAGTAACACAAAACCACAAAAAAAATAGAATTAATAGGATTTAAACAATATAACTCCACAAAAAACATATTTCAATTATTTTCATATTTACATTTTTGTCCGCTCTAACATGCCCTTCTTTTGAAACATATTAAGCATCATACACAAATATTAGGATTTCTACACCTTTTTCGTGTGTGACCAACTTTTTTACAATGATGATGTCAAATCTTCAGTGGTTGCAAAAAAGTTTCATCCATTTCAATGGTCTATTTAAACACATTCAGTTGTAACATAGGTGTTACAATCTAAAAAATTATGTTATGTAAAATGAATGGAGTGTTAATTGACTTTTCACAAAGACCAAAATAAAAAATCCTAGAGAAGAAGTGTTAAAATATGGAGGCTTGGTGTTAAAACCTGGAAGCTCAGTGTTAAAATCTATAAATTATGTCATCTAAACATATTGAGATGCTTTAAATGTCATAATCTCATACATATTCCTGATTGCATCAATTAATTTATAAACACAAGTAATTATTCATACCTCAACATCATTGTAAGTAACACTTAACCACAAAACCATAATTAATAGGATTTAAATAGCGTAACTCCACAAAAAACATAATTCAATTGTTTTTAGATTTACACCATTTCTTGCTCTAACATTCCCTTATTTAGAAATATATCAGGCAACATGCACAATAAACATCGCCCTATCAAAGTTGTCACGTCAACTTGGATTGGGATTTTTGTACCTTTTTTGATTGTGACCAACTTCTTTATAATGAGAACAATGATACAACTTCTTATTTTGAAATTGAGACTCAATACAATTACGAGATGATCTATCGAGAGGATGAGAAGTCTTCAATGGTTATAAAAAAGTTTGATCTATATCATCATTATATGTCAATGCATTCAAATGTGGGATATCATTGGTCTCAATCGGACGCATAACTCCAAGATAAATCTTTTTTGGGTGTTAAAAAGATAACAATCTTATACATGTCTGTACAGGTTACCATATACTTTTTTTATTGTTGCACATGCATGAGAACAAGGTATCCCACTAATTTCCCATGCTTGATAAGTGAATTCCCAACTTCCTAGTTGTGCAGTGATATCCATATTACCGATCTGAACTAAGACAACATTATGTCCATATATCTCTACTATCAAAGTTTTTATCCTTAGCACATTCACCTTCAATTTTACCTCAACATTGGGACCAACTCTATTTCTCCACCTTTTTATGTATTTCTTGGCGGTAAAAAATTTCTTACTCAATTTCTCTCAATGTTCGTTAATCAAAATACAAATATTGTGTCTCCTCTCCTTCAAAATCCATGCATTAAATGATTCAGCTAAATTGGTTGTGATATGATCCCATCGACGGTGTGGAAACTGCGACATTGACCACTTATCAACATCACGATCATTTTCAACTCATCTTGACAATTCTAGACAAAAGCTTCTGAAATTCTTCATAGAAACATCGAAATCATAGTCCAACTGAGAATAAGAAATGACATCCAATAATTTCAATTCTCTTCCCTTAGTTCATCTTCTCATTCCCCTACATAATTTTTTAATTTTAGAGCTAAAATTTTCTTTCACATGGTGACAACAATATGCATGTCTCTCTCCACCAAAAATTGTTCTAATGGAACCTGCAATCACATTGTGTCGATCAGATACAATAACCATTTGAATAGAACATGTAATTTGTTTTATGTTGTTTAAAAACCATGTCCAATCATCATATGTTTCACCCCAATAATTGAATGTTTCAATGGGAAGAGGTTGTCATCTACATCATATGCTAATGTTGCCAACAAGGTACCTTTATAAGGACCACTGAGGTGACACTCATCCATAAACAACACTGGTCAAGCACCTAATAAAACACCATTTATACAACACCCATATGGAATGAATAATCATTCAAATCTACCATTTTTTGAAGATACCCACTTTGTTATTGTTTTTAGATCAACATTCGTTAGTCTATTACATATCCAAGGGATTAACATATATGACTGGTCTGGAACCTCATATATTCCACCAACTGCTTTTCCCTTGGCTCTTAATGGTTGACGATGTGTAAGGGATATACCATAATATCTATACAAGTTGGATTTAATTTCATTGGCAGATTATTCCACATTTGACTTTAACTCATCACAAATGATAGATGATATTAATGATGCCCTTAATTTGTGACAAATTGTTAGTCTATCTTGAGCTGAGTGCATATGAGCATTTTGAAAAGTTTTCACACAAAGAAATGTAGTGGAATTCTCCAAGCCATATGTTGTTAACTTCCACATGCAATCTCAACCTTTCATTTGACAATAATATTCTCATGATTATTCCTTAAATATTCAAAGTCAAACATGTGTGCAATGCTATGCATGAAGATTGTCTCCCTCAATGCTTTGGCTGAAGGAAAAATTTGGCCAACATCCACCAGCAATTTATTCCACTTTGAAGCATTTAACTCTAGCATTGAGCATGGAATGCTACTAATTGCATAAGGTAGCATTTGAAAATCACCATCAGATGATAAACTTTGTTCTGAACTCTCACCAACTAATTCAACCCTACAATTTAAATATCAAATGTAAATACATAACATGTGAACAAAATATTAATATAAACAATTTTGACATGTCATTAGCTTTGATCTACATCCACTGTTGACTGCAAACATTCATCTAACCTCCAAATAATGTAGAAATGAGCAAAACTTTCATTGAATGTGAACAACTACTCAACTCCTTCATCATCTATAAGGTCTAAAAAAATATTATTGTCAAACTTTAATGTGTGTTTTAAATCTAACAACGACACATCACACTTCAGAATCGACGATGTCAATCTTGATATTTCGTCAAATGAAATTCCTTCTATTAGCACTCTACCCGCCGTTCTGTCACCTTCATAATGCATTTTTTCTTGTGAATCACCGATAAGTACTCCATCAAAATGGAAATAATAAAACATTTCTTTTTGCAAATAATTCAACCTCATCTTGTATCAATCAGCCTACAACATTAATGAATATAATACATTAAAATTCATTCTTAGTTCATATTTAAATCAATTAACAAAATAAATAAAAAACAATATAGGAAACATACAATTTACAGAAAATTCGGTTTCAGATACACTAGGCACTGAGAGAAGGGCAAAAGCGATAAGTTGTTAGCGAGAGAGGAGTCGATGGTGGGAGGACACTCCTAGGAGTAAGCCCACTCTGGCACCAGAAGGATGATTGCAGGAGACGATATCGGGATGAATGCATAATTGGAGCACGCTGGAGGATGAATGAAGTAACACATTAAGGAGGCGACAATAGGATGAGTGTGGGAGAGGAGGCGCCAACGAGATGAGCGCGGGAGAGGAGGCAGCGGCTGGACGAGCGCGGGAGAGGATGCAGTGGCAGGATGAGCACAAGAGAGGGCTATGGGCATTAAAGGGAATTAGAACTGAGAATGGGGAAGTATTTTAGGGTATAAAGGTCATTTTCATACCTGATGTAATAAAATAAAGTCCCTATTTACATTTTTTCAATTCTTCGTTCTTATAAGGAATTATGCCTCTTTTTTATCGGCAAGTGTCATTCTCCCTTATATAATATATCGACAAAATAAAATGTGTTAAATCAAGTGGTGTAATTAATAGCGCAACCCTAACCCCGGGCTACCAATCTGCCGACTCTGCCTTCCCCCGATCCGGCGACTCCACGATTCCCCGGCGTCGGCTTCCTCTTTCTTCTTCAGCTACTGCTTACTATCTTTTCTCCGGCAAGGTAGCACGACTAAGGGGAAGGACACTCGCGTTGAGCGAGATCGACGGTTGTTTCCTCCATATCAACTCCTTGAATCGCCCTCGTTGGAGGTACATCTGTGATTTTTTGTGCTTGCGCAATTTATTCCGGGGTCTAATTATAGGGCAGCCTCAATGACTTTGCTGGAAGTCATTGCTAAGACTTCTGCCAACGCCAAGCCCCCTTCCGATCTTTCCATGTACCCCTTCATTATCAACCCTGATGAATGTTACGTCAATCTGAAGTTTGAATCAGAAGATCCGGATGAATCATCTCTGGTCCGACGTGTCACGGGGTGGAAATTCTCCGAAACTTATTCTGATCTCCTTGAATACACTCGGAAGTTCTATCAGAAGTTGAATCGAAACTTGAAGGGCACCCGGAAATTTAACCGTAGGGAGTTCACTACCCTTCTCACTTTTTTTCTTGAAAATATTGGGAACAAGGTCGGTTATGCGCTTAACATCGACGGGACTGATAAAAATCTTACTTGCGCATTGGTTGAGAAGTTGGGTTTTTTGATGGGTCGTGATGTTGCAAGGCTGGTCACTGAAGCATGCGTTGTTCTGGAGGCATGGGAGCTGTTGGGTTGCCTTATACGCAATGGGTTGATCCAGCACTCTGTCTGTTCCAGTTTGATTATGAAGTTAGTAGAGAAGAGGAGATTGGATTTGCTAGTCGAATGCCTGAAATGCTTCGAGGATCTTCCTGTGGGCGAAGTGCTGTATCTTCTGAAGTACTTTCTTGGCGTGCCTCAGCATGAGAGTGGTGGGTTCTCGACAGTCAGGAAAGAATGGTGGAGTCAAGGATCATTGGCTATTGAGCTGGTGAGCAATGGAGGCCTTGCAAATGATGAGTTGATATTGGCAAAAGATGCGTCAATTCTACTGATGATGGCACATGATGAGTTCTCAGATTCTGAGCTGTGCTTGCATTACTTACTGTCCTCTTTGAAAGCCGACGAAGTGGTGATGGGGTCTGCCATTGGCAGGCTGGACGGTTCTGAGGTGATGGGCTTGATTCGGTATTTGGGCAAGTGGTTGAGGAAGTATGAGAGGTTCCCACAGGCGTGTTCTTTGCCAGTGGGGCCATTGCGGTTCCTGTTCTGCAAATGGATTCCTTCGCTGGAAGATGTGGTGAGGTGTTTGGGGGTGGTGGTTGATGAGCACTTCTCTTTGCTTGTACTACACCCGGAGTTCCATGTGGAGCTCATAGGGATGGTTGGATTGGTTGACTCTTTGGGTTTGGAAGCAAAGCTTTGCTCGTCTGTGGCAAATCTAGGTGAGGATTTGAGGATTGCGTGAGATCTCTGTTTTTTTTATGGAATGAAGGTATTTGTGTTCTCTGTGAACTGTAAGTGTAGGATTTCTACTATCACAATTATATAGAAACGTAACAATAGACCTTCTATAGTTGCAGTTTTTTCAAACAGTAACAACAGTGATCTATTTTCATGGTTTATAAAATCATAATGATAGTTTCGTAGGTAAAACCCTAAAAATCAAGTTCTGTCCTGTGATAACTTCACTTAATCTCTTCTACTTTCAGCTACCATAAAGATGTTATTCCCATGGTTTTCTCACTTCATTAAGCATGGCAATACCTTCATGGACTTTCTATATCATGTCTCATACATTTGTAACACATTTGACCATGGATGAAGATTAATTGATGCATTTTCAATAACAATATGTGAGTTTTTGTAAAATTGAATGAAACATTGATCAATGCATGAAAAAGGAAGATCAGTATATGCGTTCTAGGTGGTATTGCAATTTCTATAAAATATACACGACTAACCCTTAAAATGGAAACCTACATCATTCCATAGATGGTTTCCATATTTTAAGATGTCCTTGAAAGTACATCCATGTTGAAAAAAGGAGTGGAAATCTCTCGTATTCTTTTACGTGTTATAAATTGAATTTAGGTTTGGCCTCAATGTAGGAAAATATAATGCCATTATCTATTACAAAATCTATTGGTCATGGCACTCAGGTTGGTCTGTCTGCTAATTCAGTCTGGTATTAGTCGGTCTAATGTACATGTGGATAATGTCAATAAAGATCTTATGGTTACTGGTTTTGGGCAAGATGGCCAGCGAACACTTCATGTGGAAGGTCACTCTGTTATCTAATCGGCTGACTCTGGAAGTGGGTCAGTTGCTGTTGAGGTGTGTAAAGTGCAGAGCCTTGCCTCTAGTCATAGTCAGGTGCAGGGCCTGGCACAATGCTGTGTACTGGATGGGTCTGGGGGGAATGGTCAAGCTCCCTGTATGGATACCCCCACTTTGGATTTATTGAAAACAACACTTCTTCAAAAACAAACTTCTACTACCATAAGAAAATTCATAGTGTATCAAAAGACTCACAAATCATTCACTCTAATCACACAAGAGTCATGATCATTGTGAGAAACAAGTTTTAAAATATTTTATCAATGACCTACATCATTAACCACATGCTTAATTACAATTTATCTTATAAATTCTTCGATCTACACCGGTTCAAGATCTTCAAAATCTTCTAACTACAGATTTCCCCCTATTTATTCATGCATTCTCCCCCAATTCATAACCCCCCTCAAAAGTGTATTCTTCCACCTGAAACATCACATGTGAAATTATCTCTCCCATTGAATTCTTGAGGAAACACTTGAGCTCCTCTCCCCTTACAAATAGGTGCATTTCTCCCACTTTTTCAATCAATGAAGAGATCACTTCTTTAAATGTTCTAATCTATAAGTTATAAATCAAAAAATTAAAACACGAGAAAGAAGTGTATTGTTATAATTCACTTTTTTGATAGCAGCTCACTCATTAAAATTCTCTGTTATTGATACTACAAATTAGAAACCATCATATGATACAACCTTTTTTGGGAGTGAGGGTCCATTATAACACTCCACATATTTACCACTATAACACGTTGAACAACTTGGTTCACATGCAACACTGAACTAAAACAAACGATGATATAAAATATTACAATACAAGATAAACCTTAATAGATCATGAGAATGCAATATGAAATGTCATTCTGAAAATTACAAGAGTAATAAAATCAAAAGTAAATAAGAAGACCACAAAACTAAAATCTTCATCCTCATGGATTTCCTTGAAGATCATACCACCGATTACTATTGAAATAAGGCAAAACCTTTGAAATATAATAACCATTTTGAATAGGGTCTTTGACTTCTGAAACAGGCGACGTTTGATGGTTTTGGCGCGGTGATGCTGGCTCTATTTGAATTTTTTTGAATTTTGAATTCTGTCAAAGTGTAATGTGTCATGTGTGACCTTCTGGTTTGGATGTTTTTGTTGTAGGTTCCCACTTTCCCACAAAGTGGTTTTTTTCAATAATATAAAAAAAATGGATTGGAGGGGTTAATAACCATTTTGAGAGAGAGAATTAAATGAATATGATGAATGGATTTTAGTGAATCGTGTAAGGTTATATAAAGGAATCTAATATGACCATGTGATATATGGGCGTTGGAAATATGACTATTGGATATATAGTTGTTGGTTATAAGGTCATTGGTTATAGATGTATCCAATAGGTATATTGAGTATTTTATAGTTTAAAGTAAATAATGTGTTACACACAAAATATTTGACATGTAATTAACATAAATAATTTTGGACTAAAATAGAAAGATACTAATTCATTTGTGAAGATATCTATTTTTTTAAATAAATTGTTTTTATGTACATAATGTATTTTTAATTAAATTGATTTCTTTCAAAGAACCATTTAAATAAAGTTGATTAAAAACATTCAAGTAATGATTTATAAAATAAGTAAATAACATCTAATAAAATTGAGTTTTAAAGAATAAGAATTTAATGATTCATGGTCAGTGAAAAATGTTTTAATTAAAAACATTGTTTTAAATATATATTATATGTTTTTATTTAAAATAAAAATTTCAATATTTGGAGTATAAAATTTAATGAAATGTGTTGTTTATATTGTAAAGACCCGTAAAATTCAAGGGAAATTTTTTCTTAATTTTCTTTGGAATTTTACAAGAACGCGGTTTCTGACGGCACCTGATTCCGAGGCCCGGAGTGCCCGGAATCAATTTCCGAAGTTTGGCTCGGGTACGTTCAGTGAACGAACGAGCGGGAATTTCTAACTTTTGAACCGGTGCCCGGAATCGAATTCCGAAGGCACCGACGAACTCGCAGCGCCAATATTCGCTTACGGAGACCTTTTTCGAGGTTGCGTTTTATGCGGGTTCAGAGTTGGTTTTGGGGATTTTAAAATGAAGTTAAATAAAATGTGGAAACACATTTTATTTTTATCCAAGTTGGTTATATCCTCCCAAAGGGAGTTGGGGGTAGGACCCACATCCACTTAACCTCCCTTGAGAGGATTAAGTGTGGTGGGGCCCACACGAACCCTAACACTTCATCTCCTCTTTAAACTCCCAATAACTCCTCTCTAATTAATCTTGACAACTTGGGTAAATTCAAGTGGTTTAGTTGTGTAAATAAAATAAGCTTTAAGCTTATTTTATTTGGTTAGTATCCTTTGTCCCTTGAGAGGTTTTGGGAAGCTCTCTCTTCATCTTCTTCAACCTTGACGAAGAACACGAAGAACACTTAAGCTCCGACGAAGAACGCCGCTTCTCTTCTTCGTAGCCGGTGTGTTTCCGAAGATCGACGACGCCGCTTCTTCGATCTTCTTCCCGTGTCAACGAAAGGAGACGTTGTTTCCTCCTCGGACTATCTCCGTTAGCTTACGAAGCTTCTCCAGCGACGTACCTCTTCGGACGCACCTCGACGTCAACGGAAATGACGTTCGATTTCCGCGACGCCCGACCTCCGCGACGCTAGTCTTCCACGGCTTGTTGACGTGCTCCGCACTTGAAACCGAAGTAGGGGTTTATTTTTATTATTCTTTTGTTCATGATTTATACCCGTGTTTATTTCTTCGTGAAATTTGTCCAATTGTTAGCGAATAACGCGAGGGGGCCGGACCGCACGAACACGGCCGACCCTCCTTTTTCATGTTGATTATGTTGTGGATTGAAACGGGTGTGGCGTGGTGCCGTCGCACCGCGCAGGATCATACGGCAAGAAACGTGCGGCGCCGTCGCGCCGCGTCGTAAAATAATCCAAGAACGCGACGCCGTCGCGTCGCGTCAAAGAAAGTCGAAGGCGCCGCGGCCGGAGCGAAGCCACGGCGGAGGGGCGCGGTGCCGTCGCACCGCGCCGGACGACGAAGGCCGCGGCCGGTTCCGGGCCGCGGCGGAACATGATGACCGGCGGCCAGCCGGGCCGCTGGTGTCGGAAGCCGGAAGGGGACCGGCCTTTGCCGGTCCCGTTGAGGAAGAACCGGCCGGCCAGGTCGGGCCGGCCGGAAGGGAGGAAAACCAGGGGGAATTAATTCCCCCGGCCAGCATAACGGCCCCCCATGATGAGGGGGGCCGCGGTTTCACAAAGGGGGGCTCGCGCCCCCCGTTTCCAATCAGTTCGGCCTTCGGCCGAGCTGGCAGCGCGCCCAGCGCGCTGCCTTGCGCCGAACCGGCGCGCCTGGCCGCGCCGGGCCGGGCCGCGCCGTTCCGGGCCGGGTCGACCCTGTCCGGGGCGGGTCGACTCGGTTCAGGCCAACCGGGGGGTCTCGGGCCGGGACGGTCCGGGCCCGAAACCCCCGTTACCGAGCGGTTTGGATTCAAATGCCCATAACTCGGGCTACGAACCTCTAAACGACGCGCCGTCAGCGGCGATGCGATCCTTGGATCGAGACGGTCGTTTTGGTATATCGCACTCAAAGTTTCGGAATACTTTGAGTTCGTCCGGGTTGATTCGTACACGAAACCAACCGGGCCCTCGGAGCGAAAACGCTCATATCTTGAGCTACGGACGTCCGTTTGACGTGCCGTCAGCTTTGTTGAGTTTCTCTTAGTGAGACAGATCTTTTGGCATACTCCGCCCAAGGTTTGGACACAGGTGGAGTACGGTCGGGTTGGTTTTGCCTTAAAAATCAACCGGGCCCCTGGGACGAAAAAGCCAATAACTCTCAGACCGGGCGTCCGATTGACGCGCCGTCTGTTGCGTTGAGTTCCTGTTGACGATACGGAACTTTTGGATACATCAACTCTGGACTTTGTGACAGTTGATGTATCAGCCTCTCGGCTCGTGAAGCGGACCCTCCCGAACGAGCTTGCTGTGTACGAGAACCCTAGAGCTGGCTGCGACTGCTACTGTGACTGCGACGACGACTGTGCAGAGATCCTCAGTGGATTCGACGACGACGACTACAGCACTCAGCGATCCTGTGTGGATCAGTGCTACCGATCCTGTGTGGGTCCGATCCTGTGTGGGTCAGCGCTCAGCGGTCCTGTGTGAACCAGCGCCTACAGATCCTTTGTGGGTCCGATCCTGTGTGGGTCTTTGCGGGGGTTAGTACCTATCGATCCTTTGTGGGTCCGACGACTTAGATGGATCAGTGATCATCTCTATCGTCTACCGAAGAAGTATACCTGTGTGAGCTGAATCCTGTTGCTTTCCTGTGTGGATTGTGTTGTGCTATCCTGTGTGGATTTCGTTTTTCTTTCCTGTGTGGAATACGTATACTTTCCTGTGTGGACTGAGTTGTACTTGGGCTCGGAGGTTGGAGCGTATTGGAATTGATGACTTAGGTATATGTATGAGCATATACCTAAGCAGTGTCGGTTATTACTTCGTGTTTGTATCTTCCTTTTGTGGTTTATTCTTTGTGGATTTTGGGAGACCTTCGGGGGTCTCGGGGTCCCTACTGAGTAGCTTATACTCACCCCTGCACGGGCTATGCCCGCACTACGTTGTGTTGGTTGCAGACGATGGACATCGTTGATCGTGGTTGAGGCTTGCAGAGCAGGACGGTACCTGGAGGTGGACCACTGGGCGGGACGTGCTCGGAGCGGACGGCGGAACCCGAGGAGCAGTGGAGCTATCTGTACCCACCCTTCAGGTGGGATTTCCAGTGGACAGCTCGGTGTAGCGGCTTTTACTTTACAGTTGTTGTTTTCCCTTTCGAGTTGTACTTTACTTTCAGTTTGGGTTTGTATACTGGCCCTATTACTTTTCCGCACTTTCAGTTGTACTCTGTTTTTACTTAGTGTTTACTTTTCCGCTTGCTTACTCTGTGGTGCTTGTTTACTTTACAAAGGCAATGCCTTCCCTTTTTACCGGGATTTACGCCTTGGTGCTAGTCGCCAGCCCCTGACCTATGGAAGGCGGGCTTGGGGTAGTCACGGCACGGGCCCCGAGGTCGGGTCGTGACATATATACTCAAACAATTGAATTAATATTCATCTAAAGATCATTAATTGTTAAGGAATAAGAATAATGCCACTTTTATGCTTAAAACATAGTTTTCTAAAATTTGTTTTTTATTTGTTTTGTGTATCTAATTTAAAAAATATTCTAATCAATATTAGAAAATGAATTTAATAAAAGAGATTTCACTTCTGGAATAAGTTAATTGAAATTAGGTTAGAGGGTAAATTTCATTTTTGGGAAAAAAATAAGTTACCATGGTAAAAATTGAGTTACCATGGTAATGGTAAAATGGGGTAAAAGAGGTTAAATTACGGGGTAAATGTCTAAAATATCTCTACCCATATCTATAAGTAGTGAGGATGGGATGAAGTCCCATCTCCATTATATGTTCACCTTGGATCCATTTTCCATGTAAAAAGACATTCCTCACACACTAAGGAATGGTTTTTTTGCAGAAATGCCACTAAAATAAAAGGACCTCTCATCTACCCACTTCACAATTTTTTTTATTCAATTCCATTTTGAATACCTGACCAAATTACATCTCTTAAAATCTTCTAATATGTTTGGTAGCTTTTGATCTCAATAAGGAGGCTAAAATCCTTAATTCTAACGAAACTCATTTCAAGGAGTGAATTCATCAAAGTATCTAGTTCTTCACCATCCTTTTCAATTATGTTTTCATATCCTTTATTACTAAATCTCATTCACCACTATAATTATGTTATATGAAGATAATTATGCTTCTATAAAAATTATATTACTATAGTATAACTCTATACTATACTCATTCCTTAGTATAACATGTTCTTGTTTGGGTAGGTTCAACCACCTATATGAACAATGCTATACTATGTTCATTGTTACCAACATGAATGAGTATCAAGAAATTCATACCAATAATTTATGATAATAAATAGTAATTTATGCTATGAATATGTTTCTAGAAGGATGATATAAAAAATGAATGGTCATTATGAAGTAACTCGTTGCTATCAGTAAATTACCCAAAACATCCTTATCGTGAATTCCATTCTCACGAACTATACCCATATCTTCCATCAAATGAACATGGAACTGTATAAATCATTTTAAAAACATAATTCCAATACCTTACTAATCTGGGAATGATGAACTTGTTATCAATGAATGAGGATCAACACCGCTATACCAAAACGTTTGAAAAATAATCAAAACTACTAGCATCTGATGATGAGAATAAACTACAACTAACTAATATATATGAAATAAATGAATATAATTTAATAGTATAAAAGGTGATAAATATGAATATGGTTCTTAAATATGTGATTGAGATGGTTATGTTTATTATACAAGAGGTTAAAAAGCTTTCATGGTAGTCATGAGTAATGGTAAGTGTTTTTTTAATCTCACATTGAAATCGAGATAGTCTATGTCTAAATTCTTATAGGAGGAAATCATTATTTCTTTCTAAAAACCCATCTATTTACTTCTCCAGTGGTTATTTTTTGGCTATACATGTATTCTTAGTATTTCACCACCCTTTGGTTCACAATTCACCTAGAATGGTGCTTGTAAGTGGGACTGAACAAATCTATGTTTTTTGGTTGGGAATATTTTTCTTCCATGTCAATGTTTTTCATATTGGTTTGTGGTATCAAAGTCCCATCATCTATGATTACTTAAGGTTACTTTATATTTACTTTTACTTATTTACAAAAGTATGAAAAAAATCTTTTCAACTCTCTTCTTTAACATTTTCTACATGATTACTTTCTCCCACTGTTTCCATTACTTTTCATTACAAAGAATCTATTCCAAGATTTCATGGTTCTATATAGTGATTTTTATATAATTTCACAATATTTTTCTAAAAACATTGATTGATAAATTATTTCCTCTTAAAATAAATGTTATCCAAAATGTAAAGGATATTTATTCTTATTTCCAAACAATTTTCTAATATTCTTATAAACTATTTTTTTATCTATGTCAATATCCTTTAATGGTAATCATGTTTCATTGGGGATATGTTTTAATGAAATCATCCAAATTCTTTCTCAAGATGATTTATTTATTCCTTATCAAAATTTTCATGACACCGGTTTCATTCTCATGGGTTATTTATACTATGGCTGATTTATGAATGTGATCATGTCCATGCGGCACATATATGTATTTTTTTAATAATGTGATGGGTGGGATCAAAATTATATATCCCTATAATTCATCACATAAAGCTTTATATCTCATGCGATAACATTTAAAGAACTAGGGTGTTAACTCAATCCACTATATTTATGGTAATGGGGAGTGACCTTAGTCCACTATGTTAGGGGACTTTTTCTACTATGGGATGATTGTATTGCTGGTGAGCCTTGATATAAAAAAGGATTTTCATTGATTATGTTTATGTCACATTTATATGTTATTCTATATTCTTATGTTATATTTTCATGGATCATGACTATTGACTCATGTTTCCACATTCCCTTACACCATTTCATATGTTATTCCAAAATCATTATGCCATGATTCATGATTTATAATCTATGATTTATTGGGTATGATTTCCTTATGTTATGTTCATGCACCTTGATTATGTTCTCATGCCCACTCCCTGGCCTGAAGGCCTTTAGATTTTTTATTATCTGGATAAGTCCTTTTTTTAACTAGGTTGAGAGGGAACCCTTACATGACTTACAAGCCCATAGGCATGAAGGCCTTGGAGAATACATGGCCTAAAGGCTCACATGTTCATATTATGCTCACTTATGATCATTGACTGATATCTCTTATGTTCACCCCTTACTGAGAATTTGCACTCACCCTTTATTATGTTTCCATTCCCTAGGTTATGATGTGAATTACTATGTATAAAATGTCTATAAGGATATCATGTGTAGAGAATTTTGAGGGAGTTATTAAAGACTTACTGTAAAATAGGAAGTTCATGTTTCTAATCTACAAATACACTAAACCAATAGTTTATGGGTGGGTGATTTATTATGATATATAATGGTTATTCATGTAAAATGATTCATTGTGTATGTATGTTATTATTGGGTTATCTCAGTTGGTATCAGAGCAGTATTTAGTTAATTTTGGGAACCTATGTTGAACCAAAAGTGGTATAGGTTAAACCTGAAGTATCATAAGTTGAAATGAAGGTGTCATATGTTAGGACATAATAGGCATGATTTTATCATGATATTTATTATTCCAATTATTATTAATTAATACTCACAATAATATTTTTGGTTTTAGTCATACTAGAAAGAATAAAGTAAAAAATGATTGTGATTTACAATGAAATGATTTTCCTAGTGTGAAACCAAATGAGATAGGAGATGGAGTACAAAATCTCTTTTCTAAGCTCAACCAACTTTCTCAAGATATGAACAATAACACAAACCATGCAAAACTCTCATACATTCCAAGGAACAACTCTCAATTGAGTCCTTTATACTATAATTCGCACACTCCTTTAGTGGGTCTTTTGATCTACTAATTTCAAAGTATTGGATTACCACAACATAAAAGATATTTTCTATTCTCTAGTGATTAGAGAATTATTTTTTATAGCCATTTATTATTTATAAGGTGATGCAGATCAATTCTAGACACTAATTGAAAACATAAGGAAAGAGTAAAAAAATGATTCCATGCAATGGGAGGAGTTTAAGAAGGTATTTTCAATAAATATTTTCCTTGAACACTTTGCACTAAAATCAAAGAGATAATTCATTGATCTGAATCAAGAGGAGGATAAATCCATTGGTTCCAATGGAGTAAACATCATGATATTTTCAAGGCACACTTACAGTTTTATCATTAACCCTAAAAGAAAAATCAATCATTTCCTTATGGGAATAAAACCTTATATTTGATAAGCATTGGCTAGATGGGACTTTGGTAGATATGAATAAATTATTTGATATGTCTCAGGGTGGAAATGAAAATTGGTGATTCCCATAATTCTCATGGTTTTGGAGAAAAAAAGGGGAAAATAGAGTTTCATGTAAATTCCAATGATAAAACCCATCATGGAAATAATATTCATCTTTGTACATGCTAAAAATGCAGGAAGAAGCATTGATGAAATTTTCTCAAAGGAATGAGGAAATGATTCAAGTTTGGAAAATAATTCAATCAAGAACATGAATTCTAAAGTGATATAAAGAGTCTAAATAATGAGGACAATTGATGTTAGAAACCTCTAAATACAAGGGAAAAATGGAAATTTATGAAATCATAATTCCAGAAGTGGATCATGAAAACCAAGTGTTGAAAGGTAAACTCATCATCTACTCAAAAACTAAAATATCCCATTTTATTCTAGTTCTATTCACTCCTTCATATTTGGAAATTTTTCTAAAAGCATTAGTTCACCAACCCCAACACTAGATATTGAATTATAGATGAAAAATATTAGTGGTGTGATGATTTTATCCTAAGAATAAAACTTTTCTTGGATTTAAGTTTATGATAATGTGATTCTTTCAAATCTTGTAATTCTTCCTTTGGATGAATTTGATGTGATTTTGAGCATGGATTCGATCTCTATACATAGAGACAATATCGATTTAATGGATAGGGAAATTACATTTAATATCCCAAATCAACCCATAACCATATATCAATGCATGTATGACCATGAAATCCCTATGGAAATTTCTTCCCATATATGGGTATTAATGCCAAATCGTGTGTGGTATTTAGTTAAAATGGTTGGGTAGAAACTCAATATTTAAGATATGCTTATTTTGTGGGAATAAATCTATAGAAACTCCAAACATAAACTCCCAGATTTGGTGAAAAAAACAAATAAATTACAACACCATCTTTGATACACATTTATGATTACAACATCTTTCACACATTTAAAATCCTAGGACCTTTTAGTTTAGAGTTTTACAGAATTAGAAAAAATCACTAATAGTAAATCTTGAGTATTCTCATCATATGGAAATTTTTTCCCACTATATACAAAGCTAATAAATACATAATTATTGTTCAATGTCACCCAAAAATTATCCACACAAGATACTCTTCTAGGCTTAGCATACTTAATATTTTCTTTTATAAACTAGGGAAAGAGAAACATAATAAGGGGTGAGATCAAATGATCAGTAAGGGTAAACATAATAATAAATCATAACCTGAGATACATGAGTGATAACATGATATCATAATGAGGGTTATCATAAGCATGGAATCATGGAACAAAGATATGAAATCTCATGTACAAGGATTAAACAATGATCATAACAAAAGAGCATAGTATCATAGGAATGTGGAAAAAACATAAACATGAAATCATAAAAAAAATCAAGGATCACTGCCTCATTAACATAATATAGTTGGCTAGGCTAATTTCATACACACTATAGTTTTCTAGGCTCACTACCCACACACCATGATATCTCATGAGATGAAAAAATTACCCAATGCATGGAGGTCTATTTAATTATGGGCCCACCCATCACATATGAAAATAATATATATTTTTTACACATGGTTTCAATAAATGCATCCTTAAGACTCAAGGAAATAAAATGGGTTTTATATCCCTTTCAAGTGGTTCCCCAAGGAAGCATTCATAATTCCATCAATATAAATATCATGATAAACCCACAGAAAATAAATGGACATCTATTGACTTTAAGAATCATTCTAGGAAAATAACACCCAATAAATATGATTAAGAATATGGTATTTACACCATATATGAAATGGATATATGGTTTATACAATGATTTCCCCAATCAATAAATTTATCAAGAATCCTAATGAACACCCTTCAATCAAGTAATGAAACATAGGACATTCATAGAGGAAGGGATTTGGAAATAAATCACACCTATATGAGTGGATGCCTATTCATGAAAAAAGTAGTTATGGTTCATACCATAGATGTTAAAGATAATTTCATAATCCTTCCATACAAATAATGTGGATGGTATCATTTGAAGAATACCCTTAGGCCTTCATTTTTATTGATTTTTTATAATCCACCTTTCAAGGGGTGAGGTAGAACCCTTACAAGGCCCGTAGGCGTAAGTATTACATGGCCCATAGGCCTTAGATGAAGAGCACTCTTAGAAGCATTAGGAAAAATTATATGAAAATAAAAATTTCTCTTATCCTTTGAATTTAAAAAAAAATCTTATTAAACCATTATAATAAGAATTTAATTATTTTTAAAACTTGAAAGCATAGAGAGTAATTCTCTTAGAAAATGATAAAGGTTTTAGAAATATACTTTCACACAGAAACATGTAAAAGAGATTCCTTCCATAAAAAATGACCCATGTGGAAAGTGATAAAAATATTTTCTTTTAAAACATTTTTAAAGATAGTTAATGAAGTTGAAAATAATGTTAAAATAATTTGAAAATAATAAATTTTAAAAAATTACTTTAGAAGAAAACATTTTTGAAAATTAATCATGCGGAAAACCTTTAAAGTCATTTAAAACCATTTAGTGAAACCTTCATCATAAAAAGGATGATAAAACATTTTATTGATAATTGGTGAAGAGAATGATAAAGTGAACTTGCAACATTATAGAAAATACTTTCGTTAATGTGGATATAAAAAAAAAGAGTTTTGTGCTTGGGTTGGGGATCATTCCTTTCAATGACACGTTTTGAAAGAGAAAATGACCCCCTAAAGAGAAAATTTTTAATGAAAGAGATTAATTTAATCAAAGGGAATAGAAATAAAACATATTTAAAAGGAAATGTTAGGATAAAAGAGACATGTAAGATCAAAGTCAAGAAGATAATTTACGACTCATGGAAAAAGAACTTTAGTTTAGAAAACATTTGTGACTCGAGTAACATCTTAATAAAAATTATTAAAGGGGAAAGAGCTTTCAAATGAACCTAAACTACCATGAATAGAATATATTTCATGATAACATAAAAATTGGGAAGCATATACACCATATAAAATTAAATTGGTGTATAAAGTAAAACATGTCTCAACGAAAGGAGTTTGAGACAAAAATCCCTTTCCTTATTTCCCTGATTAATTAATAACACTATAAATTCCTATATAATAATCACAAATATCTTAATCATTTATTCCAAAACCTTATTCATCACTATAAACCTTTTATATAATTTATTTATAATTATTATCTATGAATTTAGTGGTTCATTATAACTTATTTTTAACATCATGTGTTAACACTTTTAATTATCTTGCATATGATTCTTAATGTTAATTTTGATCCTTGATATTTGATTCCAAGTTCATTATTCCTATATTAACTATAGTTTTATAATATATATCCCATGATTATTTATAATGTTACACTTTCATCTCTTGAGAGTTTTAATTATGAATATTTAAGATGAAGCTGGATATAGACTTGTTTCAGTAGTTTTTAATGAACTGTAATGACTTAGAATTTTATCAATGGAATTTCCCTTTAGAATATATAAATGTTTCATATTTAGTAATATAATATTATATAATCCCCACACACCAAATGATAAAACCAAAAAAAATTATTATAATTTTAACATTAAATTTAGAGAATCAAATGGCTATAAGAATTGAAAGTATCACAATAAGATAAAAAATAGAAAATAAGATAATAATAATAGGAAAATTTGGAACTGCTCGATCCCCCAGAATAATCACACTCACGAACAACACTGTAAAAATGAAGTAGAATGTTAGTAATATAATATACATTTTTAAAAATAAAATATATATAATCTTGAGAATAAAATATAATTGAATGAAGAATGAATGAAATTTGAGGTATTTATAGAACATAGTATACTCTATGACTATTAAAAATCTGACCATTGAAATAGTAATCTGACCATTGGAATAGTAACATGACCATTAGAACAGTAATATGACCATTAGTAATAATAATATGAATGCTAGGAATAGAAAACTAACCTATGGATATGTAAAATAATATTTAGGTATATTATAAAATGATAATATTACATATTTATATCATGATAAAAGTAAACAAATGTTTTAAAAATTATAAAATAAGTGTTCATATTTTTATAAAACATATAACTCTAACTACTGGAAATTTAGGCTATAGCCACGATTTAAAACTGTGGCTATACGCCTAAAAACCGTGGATGGTATTGGCGTGGCTATAGGCTAAGTCCTATAGGCATAGTTTAAAATCATGGTTAAAGCCTTATAGCCACAGTTTGAACCGTTGCTAAAGCCCTATAGCCATGGTTTAAAACCATGGATAAAGACTTATAGCCACGGTTTCAAACCGTGGCAAAATTTTAAGCCATACATGGCATTTAGTTATAGTTCAAACTGTGGTTACATATTCAATTTCTAGGTAAAACAAAAATAGGCTTGATAGCCACAGTTAGAAACCGTGGCTATAGATTAAAGTTCAATAAAAAAAACAGTAGGCCTGCAGGCCTACCTTCCACCCCCTACACCCTGCTATCCCCCTTACCTTCCACCCACCTACTAGTCCCCCTGCCACCCCCACCCTGTATGTCTCCCCCCCTATTTTCCATCCGGCTCTGCCCCCTACTAGTCCCCCTACCTATTTTCCCCTAGTTCTCCACCCCCTTCCAGTCCCCCCTGGACACACCCACACCCCTCCCCTGCACAGACACCCCCACCCTGGACAGACATCCCCATGGACAAACAAAAAAACCTGGACACCCCCTCCCCTAGACAGAACCCCCCGAATAGACACCCCCCGGACAGACAACCCTGGACACCCCCTCCCCTGGGCAGACCCCCCCGGATAGACACCCCCCACCCTGGACAGACACCCCCCTAGACAGACAACCCTAGACACCCCTCCCCTGGATAGGCCCCCCAAACAGACACCCCTAAACACCCCCCGGATATACACCCCCCTCCCCTGGACAGAACACCCCCCTCCCTGGACAGATACCCCTGGACACCCCCTCCCTGGATAGATACCCCTGGACACCCCCCCGGACAGACACCCCCCTCCCCCGGACAAACACCCCCTACCCTAGACAGACACCCCCTGGAGACTCCCCCTTTCTCCTGGACATCCCCCCACTCCCCTGGACAGACACCCCCTAGACCCCCTGGACACTCCCCTCCCACCTCCCTCCTAGACACCCCTCCCCTGGACAGACACCCCATGGAATGCTAATACAGTTGGCCTTACAATTTGAAATCAAAGAAAAAAACTAAAACATAAGACATTGCAAATCCCTCCCCCCTCCAGGACACTCCCCCCTCCTGGACACCCCTCCCTCCCCCCCTGCCCCCCTCCCCTGGACAGACACCCCCCTAGTGACTCCCCCTCCCTCCTGGACACCCCCTCCCCTGGACAGACACCCCACCTGGACCCCCCTAGACACTCCCCCTCCCCCTCCCTCCTGGACACCCCCACCCCTAGACAGACACCCCCCCTGGAATGCTAATACAGTTGGCCATGCAATTTGAAATCAAAGATAAAAACTAAAACAAAACACATTACAAATACCCCCTCCTAGACACCCCTCCCTCTGCAAAGCCCTGGACACCCCCACCCCTAGACAGACCCCCCCCTGGAATGCTAATACAGTAGGCCATGTAATTTGAAATCAAAGACAAAACATAAAATAGAACACATTGCAACCCCCCTGGACAGACACCCCCCTATAATGCTAATACAGTTGGCCATGTAATTTGAAATCATAGACAAAAACTAAAATAGAACACATTGCAACCCCCCTATGTTACTCATTATATCATTTTTAAGGATACTAAATTCTTAACGGGTTCACCAATCCCTGAAGTTGATGCCCAATGATACTCATCCTCTATATGTTGAAGGAGAATGAATTCATCTCAGTTTCATCAATTTTTTTCCTTAAGGTTTACTTCAAGACCATTGTGTTAGACTACACTAGGATGGTCATGATCCTTGTATCACATGCCTAAATTTTTAAGGTAATCAGAATGTCACCACAAGAGTGATGATGATGGAACCTTTCATTGAAATGGGAGGATGGGAGTTTAAAACATATCTTTATGGTTTTCATTTCCTAGTCCATATTTCTCTTATATAATTAACACATTCCCATGAATCTTGTTCTTGATTCCATCTCCATGTGGACATCCGTTAATAATGTCACTTTATTCCTTATCAAGGTGAAAAACTAATGATCAAAGTTGACTAGAATTTCAATTACATTGTTTATTTATACAATCCCATAAATATCATTCTCATTTCTAGAAGTGAGGGAATCTTATGATTTCCACATAAAAGTAAAGGATGGATCTTCAGTTATGATCTGGGAAGGAAGGATGTTATATCTTCTTTTGTCAAGCCATATAGACATCTTAGGAATACGTAGTTAGTGGACTACTTTGGAAGCTGTTTGTGAGTACCCGATCAAGGAGAGAGACAACTGTGAGACCTTTGTTTGCTGTTGGAAAACACCAGCACAATTGCAACGCGATCGCAGTTGGAAAAAACGAGCGTTGGAGGACAGTGCATGCATTATTTATGACAATGCTGACAATGTTCTTTTCTTTTCCAATACTCATGAACATAAACAAAGTCCTCTTCCCATTTCATAAAAAACCAGCCCCCCTGGACAGTAGCCACCCCCCCACACATCCCTTGCACCCCTTGCACACCCCTTTCCCCCCTACTGAACTCCCTTGGATAGCATCCCCCCACACCCCTACTGGACCCCCTTGGATAGCAGCCCCCCACCCTCTTCTAGACCCCCCTGAACAACATCCCCCCCTACTGGACCCCCCTGGACAACAGCATCCTCCTACTGGACTCCCATGGACAACAGCAACCCCCTTCTGGACCCCCCTGGATAGTATCCCCCCTGATAGACCCCCCTGGATAGAAGCCCCCCAACTACTGGACCCCCCCGGACAGCAGCCCCCCCTGTTGGACCACCTGGACAACAGCACCCCCCTACTGGAACTGGTGGCTGGGGCTGTTTTACAGGTGGTAGAGGGCTGGCATGAGTGTTTTGCAAGAGGCTGGAGGGTAGTGTCTAGTGTGGTGGCTGGTGCGGGTTGGATTGCAGGTGGCTGGGGGTTTGTGCGTGCTCGAATGCAGGTGGAAGGGGGCTAGAATGCTGGTGGAAGGGGGCTGGTTGCATGTGCTGGGGGGATGGTGTGGGTTGATTCGAAGGTGGCAGGGGGGGTTGTTGCGGGTTGGAATGCTGGTGGCAGCGGGTTGAAATGAAGGTGGAAGGGGGCTGGTGTGGGATGGATGTGGCTGGAGCAGGGAAAAATCATGAAATTACCGCGGCGTGACTGCGGCGTGACCGCGGCGTGACCGCGGCGTGACCGCGGCGTGACCGCAGCATGATCGCGGCGTGTTAGCCCGGTCCAACGACATCCGCAGGGCAGCATCTTCCAACCAGGAACAAAGGGAGCGGGAGGAGGCAGGGCAATATTCTGTTCGTTGCCTCGCCGATAGAAATTATGATTAGTTAGTCTCAACATTTATCACAAGACTCATGGAATACTATCACTATGAACCGCCGCAGGGTGTCATCCTAGAGCAGGGCCAAATCACGGCATTACCGGGGCGAGACTGTGGCGTGATCGCAGCGTGACCGCGGTGTGACCGAGGTGTGACCGCGGTGTGACCGCGGCGTGTTGGCCCTGTCCAACGACATCCATGGGGTAGCATCTTCCGGCCAAGAGCGAAGGGAGTGGGAGGAGGCGGGGCAACATTCCGGCCGTCGCCCTGCCGAAAGAAATTGTGATTAGTCAATCTCAACATTGATCACAAGACTCATGGAATACTATCACTGTGAACTGTCATGGGGTGTGATCCTGGAGCAGGGCCAAATCACGACGTGACCGCGACGTGACCGCGGCGTGACCGCTGCGTGACCGCGGCATGACCGCGGTGTGACTGTGGCTTGACCGTGGCATGACCGTGGCATGACCGCGGCGTGTTGGCCCGGTCCAGTGACATCTGTGGGGTAGAATCTTCTAGCTAGGAGTGAAGGGAGTGGGAGGAGGTGAGGCAACATTCCGGCCATCGCCCCACCGGCAGAAACTGTGATTAGTCAGTCTCAACATTGATCACAAGACTCATGGAATACTATCACTACAAACTGTCGTGGGGTTTCATCCTGGAGCAGGGCCAAATCATGGCATTACTGTGGCGCAACCGCTGCGTGACCGCGGCATGACGGTGGCGTGACCGCGGCGTGACCCTAGCATGACCGCGACGTGACTGCGGCGTGTTGGCCTGGTCCAGAGATATCCGCGGGGCAGCATCTTCCAGCCAGGACTGAAGGGAGCGGGAGGAGGCGGGGCAACTTTCTGGCCGTCGCCCCATTGGTAGAAATTGAGATTAGTCAGTCTCAACATTGATCACAAGACTTATGGAGTACTATCACTGCGAACTGCCACATGGTGTCATCCTGAAGTAGGGCTAAATCATGACGTGATCGCGGCGTAACTGCGGCGTGACTGCGACGTGACCGCAACGTGACTGCAACGTGACCGCGATGTGACCGCGACATATTGGCCTAGTCCAGCGACATCCATAGGGAAGCATCTCTTGTCCAGGAGCGAAGGGAGTGGGAGGAGGCGGGGCAACATTCTGGTCATTTCCCCCCTGGAAAAAATTATGATTAGTCAGTCTCAACATTGATCACAAGACTCATGGAATACTATCACTACGAACTGCTGTGGGGTGTTGTCCTGGAGTAGAGTAAATCATGGCATTACCGCGGTGTGCCCGCGGTGTGTTGGCCTAGTCCAGTGACATCTACGGGGCAGCATCTTCTGGCCAGGAGTGAAGGGAGTGGGAGGAGGTGGGGCGACAATCCGGTCGTCACCCCGCCGGCAAAAATTGTGATTAGTCAGTCTCAACATTGATCACAAGACTCATGGAATACTATCACTGCAAACTGCCATGGGGTGTTGTCTTGGAGCAGAGCCAAATCACGGTGTGACCCTGTAAGGACCACGGCGTGACCGTGGCATGTTGGCCCTGTCCAACGACATCTGCGGGGCAACATCTTTTAGCCAGGAGCGAAGGGAGCGGGAGGAGGTGGGGCAACATTCCGTCCGTCTCCTCGCTGATAGAAATTGTGATTAGTCAGTCTCAACATTGATCACAATACTCATGGAATACTATCACTGCGAACCGTCACGAGGTGTCGTCCTAGAGCAGGGCCAAATCACAACATTACCGCGGTGTGACCGTGGCGTGATCACGGCGTGATCGCGGCATGACCGTGGAGTGACCGCGGCGTGACTGCAGCGTGACTGCGACATGTTGGCCCGGTCCAGCCACATCTGCAGGGAATCATCTTCCGACCAGGAGCGAAGGGAGCGGGAGGAGGCGGGGCAACATTCCGGCCATCTCCCCACTGAAAAAAATTGTGATTAGTCAGTCTCAACATTGATCAGAAGACTCATGGAATACTATCACTGCGAACCGCCGTAGGGTGTCGTCCTAGAGCAGAGCCAAATAACGACATTACCATGGCATGACCATGGCTTGACGGCGGCGTGACCGCGACGTGACCGCTGCGTGAACGTGGCGTAACAACGGTGCGATCGTGGCCTGACCGTGGCATGACCACAGCCTGACCGCGGCGTGTTGGCCCGATCTAGTGACATCCACAGGGCAACATCTTCCAGCCAGGAGTGAAGGGAGCGGGAGGAGGCAGGACAACATTCCGGCCGTCGCCCCGCCGACAGAAATTGTAATTTGTCAGTCTCAACATTGATAACAAGACTCATGTAATACTATCATTGTGAACCGTTGTAGGTTGTCGTCCTGGAGCAGGGCTAAATCACGAAATTACTGCGGCGTGACCATGGCTTGAACGCGGTGTGACCGTGGCGTGACCGCGGCGTGACCGCGGCGTGACCGCGGCGTGACCGCGGCGTGACCGCGGCGTGACCGCGGCGTGACCGTGGCGTGACCGCGGCGTGACCGCGGCGTGACCGCGGCGTGACCGCGGCGTGACCGCCGCCTGACCGCGGCGTGACCGCCGCCTGACCGCGGCGTGACCGCCGCCTGACCGCGGCGTGACCGCCGCCTGACCGCGGCGTGACCGCCGCCTGACCGCGGCGTGACCGCCGCCTGACCGCGGCGTGACCGCCGCCTGATCGCGGCGTGACCGCCGCCTGACCGCGGCGTGACGGCGGCGTGACCGCTGCCTGACCGCGGCGTGACCGCGACGTGTTGGCCCAGTCTTGCGACATCTGCGGGGCAAAATCTTCCATCCAGGAGTGAAGGGATCAGGAGGAGGCGGGGCAACATTCTGACTGTCGCCCCGCCGACAGATGATAGAACAGATCAACTATTTAATATGCTATAACAAGGGATCACCAGAGAAGGTAGTAGCGAGCGGCACAATGACACAACATATAAAGGGAAGGAAAACGACAGAAAAGAATCATACACCCTACACAAACCATTTACAAATTCATTCACTTTTCCTAAACATGGAAATTTTATTTATAATATTTAAAGGGTTAAAAGGAAAGTGTCATGGTCAAGGAATATGCCTACTCGGGAAATTTCATTTGAGTTAAACAAGTATGATAAGACAATTTATATTATTAAAAGAAAACAAAAACTAACTAGCCACAAAACAAACACCAACGAGAGGCATATGGAAGACTCAAACCAAATCTAAACATAATTCAAATAACTACCACTACTCTTTGGTTTAGAAGACAGTGCACCTCCATTGGAGGGGTTTTATTATAAAATCATGGAATTTCTTTATCACACAATTCATTTAATAATATTTAACATTTATTATAAAACTCATTCAGCACAAATCAAATGCAATAATTTAAGAAACTAGATCAACATAACTATCACTGTGGGTTTTCGCAGACAGCGCACTTCCGTTGGAGGGGTTTTATTATAAAAACATGACTTTATTTATCAAATGAAACAATTATATTAAAGAACACTTATTCAAGATATGCAATTTAATATAATTAAGAAGAATTAAGAAAGAAGCTAAATTCATTTTAAAGCATTCTTGAATTAAAGAGGCTAGAAGAGGGATGCTACCTCAAGGTGGAACCAAACCATCCACTTCGACTCTTGGAGCTTTATAACTAAAAGTTGTTGCTCCCCCACTGGGTATACGCACCTTCACCCACATGCAAGACACCTAGCCCCTATGCACACACCCACATGGCCATGAGCATGTGCAAGGGGATCCTTGCACATATGATTATATGCATATACCAGTCTCCACTCACCTGCGTATGCATTTATATATATATACATGGGAACACATAGCCCCATACATGCATAATCACTGCCATGGTTGACTATACATGTAAAGGGGGAACCCACATACATATACTTTCTTACCTATGCACACGTAGACGAGTCACCCTTAACTTCACTACTCGAAACCAACGAGAAGGTATCAACACACTACACAAAGGATATTAGGAACATTAAAACACATAAAGGATGCTACATAACCAGTGAGAAACCAACCAACGACATTAAAGCCTTACCTCGATTGGGAGAACCAAATACACCCAAACCAACACGAAATGATCCAATGCCCTACTGAAAACATAATATGGAGTAAAAAACACCGAAATCCCCAAATAAATGAGGTAAGATACAATTAGTAACCATATAATATTACCTCAGATCAAATACGGTATATTGAATCAATATGAACCCCATTTTCCCCCCTTCGTAGAATATAATTACCCTTTGTCCACAGAAAGAAGTAAAAGACCTAAGTGGCCAATGCGATAAAGAAAATAAAATAAAAACTAAACTAAAACATACCTGTCTCCTGTGACTATACATGTCACCGCCCAACATATAAGAACCACAATGCCCCATGGGTCAAATCATATTCATGCAAGAAAGGGGAAAATAGATCCATATTTCAAAATAATACTATCAAATAGTACATTCCTATTAATTAACAATTATTATTCCTGTTAATGGTATATAATTATTTTGGCTCGAGTTTCAGCTTAATTTGGTTTTGTTCGATACAAGTTTTTATCCCACCCGATAATAAAAGTTTACTAGAGGACACAATTTCTAATCAAATAGAATATATCATAAAAAAAATGGATCCACACCTATGAAGAAGGTTGAACATGATCAAAAAGAATGTTTGATCATATAGTCTGATGAGTTATAAAAGGATAAACCAAAAAAATGAAAAACATTGAGAGTTCTCTAATTGCTCAAGTGAATATGAAATTTTCAAACAATAATAAACATGTGACAGAAAATAAAACCATGTTTCCTCAATATAAATTTTTAGAATGTGATAAATAAGAAAGCTCAAAGAAAATCAAACACTTTTGAGCTACAAATAAAAGTGCTCCAGTGTTGAGAAAAAAGCCTAATAACTTAGAAGTTGATAAACCCACCTTATTATCGTACTTGCTGATATAAAACAACACTCAAATGGAAATGTCACATAACACGCACTTCACATATATATATATTTTTTTGAATGAAAATAATTTTTCAAAATGAATCCTTCATATAGTGTTGTTATTCCATTGAAAAAATCAACATGGAGAAAATACGAAAATACATTTTTGTTAATCTGATAAAACACCATTTTATTGAATATTTTATTGATAATAAATGATATAATTTCCTCACATTGTGTTAAATATGTTTATTTATAAAATATTTGGGATTTGATCATTCATTTAAAAATTTGGTGAAAATTCCAGTTTTACCCTTAATAGTGCACTGTAGTATTTCGAATATATATATTTTTATATTTATTATTTGAATTTGAAATTTTGTAACAGTATTCCTAACTTAATTATATATAACTTTTATTCAGGACACTAGATCAAAAGAATGCATTTTAATGGATTAATTTGGCCATAAAGTCAAAGGTGGGCTGGACTCACCAGAATGGATAAAATTCTGTATTTCGGCCATAACTCATACATATGGGATTTTATTGAGCCCAAATTTGTAGAGGAGATATAGGACCCATATCCGCACATTTTATCATTCTGGAAGGCCGGCCAATTCACGCGTTTTGGTGGTCAAATGGGCGGTGAAATTTGCATTAAAATATTTGGCCGAATTTCCACATTCACACTTGAAACCACTTGTAACCTCTCCTCCCCTCCCCTCTATAAATTGGAGTTTTTATCATTTGGAGGGGTTGGGATGTGCATTGGGAAGTTTAGGGAAGAGGAGAAGTGTATCCACTCCAATTATCCAACCATTTCAATAAGGGTATCTCTTGAAGCAAGGATCCCTTCGACGAAGCCTTATTCATCTCCTTCATGTTGTAATGATTTTGTTTATGTAATAAACTTATTTGTTCTTCTTTTATTTCTTCTATTTTCTTCTGTTTTGTTTAAATTTATTCTTCTCTTAATCTTCCTAATTGGTCTGGAATTCTTGAGTAGAATAATTATTGGGTTATACCCATTTTAAACCTTTGCACATGCAAAACGCTTCTACGATGATTACGCCACCCATGGAAGAGTAGTTCTTTTTAGTAATCGATCAACCTCTATCCTTTTTCATTCATTTATTTTGAATAAATTAGATACTTTAATTCAAATAATATGATCAATGAATTGTGTTTTTAAATTACAAGAAACTAATCATGAAATTGAACAATTAACACAAAAACATGCGAGGTTGGGATTTTGTGTAAATTGTGAGAGCGCGATCTTAATCGGTAATACAAGACCACACGGGATAAATTTGTAGAGTTAAAATATAATCCCTAATCACAATTCATCCTCATTTACAGAATGGATATGAGCCTTAATTTACCACTGACCATAAGCTAATCTTAGAACATCAATCAAAGCAGGGTGCTGCGATTTCATGTTCCGAAGTTAGCCTAGGGTTAAATTCACATCATCTTCGTGGTAAAGTTAATTCTCGTAGGGTTCGGGATTTAACAAATTAAGGGATCATAATTAAGTGAATTTTAATTTAAATGATAATGATTAATAATAAAGTGAAGAGTTAGAGTTAGATAGATTACGCCTTTTAAATAGATTTCTAAAAAAAACATCTTCTTGTTGTGTCATTTTAATCGAAATTCATTTCAAAACTAAAAACAAAAAAAAATATACAATCTTCTTCTAGAAAACTTCTTCTAGATTAATAAACTACAACAAAACCCAATCCTTTAAAGTAGTGTTTTTATTCTATTCTATTCTATTTTATTTTTTTAGAATACCTCTAATAAGTTGTTAAATTCACTACCTCCTTTGAGAGACGACCTTGGTCAGCCACTCTGCTACACCTAAGTACCCCAAATTACACTAATCATTTGAGGGTGCCCACGACAGCGCTCTTTCAAATTGGAGCCGTTGCCGAGGAGGCAAGTAATTATTTCAACCAATTAGAGGTATTTATTTTATTTTACATTTTATTCTCTTCCTCTCTTCTTTCTTCCTTCTTTACCCAATCTGATTTTTATTCTTCTTCTTTTATTTTCTTCTACTTATTTTTGGACCATCAAATCAAACTTCTCATTTTTATTTTACTATGGTCCACTTTATTTCTTTTCATTTTTATTTAATCTATGACACGAACTAATCCCGAAGATCTCTTATATCTTGACCCTGAGATTGAACATAGCCTTAGGGCTCGAATCATAAATTCTCAGTCTACGGGAAGTTTCAATATTCAACCAGTTGGTGAATTCCTCTCTTCTGGAAACATTGAAATTGGAATCTATTCAAATTCAAACATAAAAGAGGAACCAATGTCTGAAAACAATGGAAATTAACTTAATAGAACCATTCGAGAATTGGTTGCACCTGATATTAACTATCAACCAAATTGTATTGCATACCCAAATCTCGAATCGGACTTTGAACTAAAATCTGGGTTAATTCACTTACTTCCAAAGTTTCATGGCCTCTCTGGTGAGGATCCCAATAAAAATTTGAAAGAATTTAATGTGGTTTGCTCAACCCTTAAACCAAGAAATGTTTCTAAATATCAAATCAAATTAAGAGCATTCCCATTCTCACTTGATGGAGCTGCAAAAGATTGGATGTATTATTTACAACCCAAAGATGTAACTTGTTGGAACAATTTGAAACATATTTTCTTGCAGAGATTTTTTCCAGCATCAAGGACCACTTCCATTCGTAAGGAGATATCGGGGATCAAGCAAGCATAAGGGGAGTCAATGTATGAGTATTGGGAGAGATTCAAGAAGTTGTGCGCAAGCTGTCTGCATCACCAAATCAGTGAGAAACTCCTCATCCAATAATTCTACGAAGGACTCACACCCATGGAGAGGAGAATGGTGGATGCTGCAGCTGGAGGAGCATTGGTGGAAAAGACACCAGTATCCGCACGTGCATTGATCGACAAGATGGCCCAAAATTCCCAACAATTTGGTGATCGAGGTACACCACATATCAGGGGAGTACATCAGGTAAGTCCTTCTTCTCTTGAGAGTCATTTGATTGATACCAAGTTAGAATAATTGACAACTATGGTGAGGAAAATTGCTTTGACACAAAAGACATCTCTACCCCCTCCTTCAAGGCCTTGTGGCATTTGCACTGAGACAAGCCACCCAACTGACTGTTGCCCACAACTACAAGAGACAGAGGATTGCGCAGCAGTATTCCCAGGGAGACCATTTCAGTAGCAACAACAACCATATCCCCAAAAGAAGTTTGATTAATTTGCTCCAACATACAACCAAGGGTGGAAAGATCAACCAGACATGAGGTATGGCTCTGGACAACAACAAAGGCCCCCTTTTCAACCAAACTTCCAGCAGCCTCTGCCTTACCAGCAGGGTTTCCAACAACCCCAAAGGAGATTTGAAGCCCAAGAATCAGCAAGTCAGAAACAAGGAAATCCTCCACCAAAGGTAGATTCTAATACTGATGATCTTTTGAAGAAAATTGTTCTTAATCAACAGAATGAGCTGAAGAGTCAAAGTTCGGAGCTGAGGGAGTTGAAGACTCAAATGAGACAGATTGCCACCGCCCTCCATGAACTTTTAATTAAGAATTCCGGAAATCTAACTTCCCAACCCACTCCAAATCCAAAGGGGAATGTTAGTTCCATCACATTGAGAAGTGGGAAGCAAATGAATGATACATCTGTACCTACCATTCCACTGGGATTCACCTCAACTCCAGATAAGCCGCATTCCAAACCAACTGATGAGAAATCCAAGGAGAAAGATAAAGGTAAGAAAAATATTGATGATGTTCCTCCTAAACCCCTTCCTTTTCCAAACATGGTTGTTCAAACCAAGAAGATGGCTGAAGAAGCAATGCAAAAGGAGGTTTTGGACACATTCAAGCGTGTGGAGATCAACATTCCTCTACTTGAATCCATTAAGAAAATCCCAAGGTATGCCAAATTCTTAAAAGAACTCTGCACCAATCGAAGAGAGCTCAAGGGGAATGAGAGGATCAACCTTGGAAGGAATGTATCGACACTCATTACACCAACTCTAGCAATGCCAACAAAGTTCAAGGATCCCGGGACATTCACCATCCCATGTACCATAGGGGAGTTTCACTTCTCTGATGCTCTTTGTGATTTAGGAGCTTCAATAAATGTGATGCCTCACTCTGTATTCTCTTCCTTGCAGGTTGGTGAGTTGAAGCCAACAAGAGTAGTGGTGCAATTGGCGAATAGAGCTACGGAATATCTAGCGGGAGTTCTTGAGGATGTACTTGTTCGGGTAAGAGACATGATCTTTCCAGCAGAATTCTATATTCTTAACATGGAGGATGATCAGGTAAGTTCTCATGCCCCCATTATCTTAGGTAGACCCTTCCTCAAAACTGCAAAAACTATCATAAATGTCAATGAGGGTACACTTTCCATGGAGTTTGGAGATGAAGTTGTGATATTTAATGTTATGGATTCCATGAAGTACCCCTCAGAGGACCATTTTGCTTTTGTTATCTCCTATTTTGAACCACAAAGTAAAAACATCATGGAATTTGATTGTCCTATGCTTAGGGAGACTATGAGTATTGGTTCTAGTTTGATGTCTAAGAGTACTTCTACACCCGTTTTTAAGGAACAACACTCTCTAAGATTTGATTTTGAAATGGAATCATATTCTGATTTTGATCATGTGAACTCTGATTATGACATGGCTATTGAGTATGCTGATGGATTTGGTGCTTTATTCTCTGATTGTGATGATTTTTATTCTGATAATGATGCTCATTGTGCAGATATGTTTTTTGCATCAGTTTCTCCATCCATACTACACCCTCCTTCATTAGAACTCAAGCCATTGACACCAAATCTGAAATACTCATACTTGTTGAATGGTGAGAGATTACCTGTTATCATTACTAACAATCTCCCTTTTGAACATGAAGAAAATCTTTTGAATATTTTAAGGGAGAACATCAGGGCGATTGGGTGGACCTTGGCTAACATATCAGGTATTAGACCCTCCATTTGCATGCATAGGATTCTCTTGGAGGATGGTGCTAAACCGGTGAGACAACCACAAAGGAGACTCAATCCCACCCTCCTAGAAGTTGTTAAAAAGAAAGTTGAGAAATTGCTCGAGGCAGGTATAATATTTCCCATTTTAGATTCTCAGTGGGTATGTCCAATTCAGGTTGTGCCTAAGAAAATTGGTTTTACTGTTGTTAAAAATGAGAAAGATGATTTAGTTCCAATGAGGGTGCAAAACAGTTGGCGTGTGTGTATTGATTATAGGAAACTAAATCAGACCACTCGCAAGGACCATTTCCCCCTCCCATTTATTGATCAAATGCTCGAGATACTAGCTGGGAAAACACACTATTGTTTCTTGGATGGATTTTCTGGATATTTTCAGGTTCCTATAGCTCTAGAGGATCAGGAGAAGACTACATTCACCTGTCCCTTTGGCACATTTGCCTACCAGAGGATTCCATTTGGACTTTGCAACGCCCCAGGTACCTTCCAGAGATGTATGGTGAGTATTTTTTTCTGATTTTATTGAGACCTGCATGGAGGTATTTATGGATGATTTTACAGTGTATGGGTCTTCATTTGATGAATGTCTAAGTAGTTTGGGAAAGGTGTTGAATCGTTGTATTGAGAAGAATCTGGTCCTGAACTTTGAAAAGTGTCATTTTATGGTAGAGCATGGCATTGTCTTAGGGCATGTGGTGTCAAAACATGGGATATAGGTTGATAGATCTAAGGTAGAAATTATTTCATCCTTACCCTATCCTTCATGTGTGCGTGATGTTAGATCTTTCCTAGGGCATGCAGGATTTTATCGGCGCTTCATCAAAGATTTTAGTAAGATTGCTCTTCCTATGTCAAGATTACTTCAAAAGGATTCTGATTTTGTGTTTGTTGTTTCTTACAGGAATTCATTTGATGAGCTAAAACAACGTCTGACCACTCCACCTATCATACAACCCCCACGGTGGGAGATTCCTTTTGAGCTTATGTGTGACGCCTCCAACTTCGCGGTTGGAGCTGTCTTATCTCAGAGGGTGGAAGAACGTTCACATGTGATCGCCTATGCATCGAGGACACTGGATTCAGCCCAATAAAACTACACTACCACAGAAAAGGAGTTTCTTGCTGTCATATTTTCTTTAGATAAATTCCGTTCATATTTATTGGGCTCTAAAGTAGTTGTTTTTTCTGACCATGCAGCTTTGAGGTACCTCCTAAAGAAGCCAGATGCAAAGCCATGACTTATCCTTTGGATGCTCCTTCTTCAAGAGTTTGACCTTGAGATAAAGGACAAGAAGGGGTCAGAGAATTTGGTGGCAGACCACATGAGTAGGCTTGCTCACACACTAGAGGGTGACACCTTGGACCAGGTACCACTTCGGGACACTTTCCCCGATGAGCATCTCTATACCATCTCAGGTAAGCATCCTTGGTATGATGATTTAGTTAATTACATTGTTGCCTCTGAAATCCCAGTAAATTTGTAGAAGCATCAAGTCCAAAAATTAAAAAGTGAGTCTAGGTATTATGTGTGGGATGATCCTTACCTCTGGCACATGTGTAGTGACCAAGTCATTAGGAGGTGTGTTCCCGATCATGAGTTTGAGTCTGTTTTGCATTTCTGTCATACACTTGCTTGTGGTGGACACTTTGGACCCCAACAGATAGCTAGGAAGGTTTTGGACTCTAGATTATATTGGCCTAGCTTGTTCCATGATGCCCATTTTTTTTGTAAGTCATGCTCTCATTGCCAACACACTGGGAACATTTCTAGGAGACATGAGATGCCCCAACAACCCATACTATTTTGTGAGATTTTTGATGTATGGGGCATCGAATTTATGGGTCCTTTTCCTAGTTCATTTGGATTTTTGTATATTATGGTTTCTGTTGATTATGTGAGTAAATGGGTGGAGGCCAAGGCCACCAGGACTGACGATTCTCATGTTGTTGTGGACTTTTTCAAAGCACAGATTTTTTGCAGGTTTGGAGTACCAAAGGACATCATTAGTGACCAAGAGACACACTTTTGAAATAGGAATTTTTCTTCCCTCCTTCGAAAGTATGGTGTGACACACAAAACATCAACACCATACCACCCCCAAACAAATGGCCAGGCTGAGGTTTCAAATCGTGAGTTGAAACAAATCTTGGAGAAAACCGTGCAGCCAAATAGGAAGGATTGGAGCAAGCGCTTGGATGATGAATTGTGGGATTATAGGACAACATACAAGACCCCCATTGGTATGTCCCCATTTCGGATTGTTTTTGGGAAAGCGTGTCATCTCCCCGTGGAATTCGAGCATCGGGCATATTGGGCTATAAAGAAATGAAACATGGATTTGGCCCAAGCTGGAATTCAAAGGAAGTTGAAAATTCAAGAGCTTGAGGAGATTCAACTGTCATCATATGAGAACTCAAGGCTCTATAAGGAAAGATCAAAAGCATCTCATGACAAAATGATCCAAAAAAGTGAGTTTCATGTTGGAGAGAAAGTCCTTCTCTATAGTTCACGACTGAAGTTGATTCCTGGTAAGTTGCGTTCCAGATGGTGAGGTCCTTATGTTGTGACTAATGTTTTTCCTTATGGTGTAGTGGAGATCACACAAGAGGACACTGGAAGGAGCTTTACAGTCAATGGGCAATGTTTTAAGAGATACATTGAGGGACTTCCTACTGATGCAGTGGATTTTATCACACTGCATGACCCCATCATCACTTGAGCACATCAGGCTGTTCCTAACCCTTTCACTTTTATATTATTTGTCCTATTAAAAAATTCTGAATTTCATGTGCACATATCATCTCATAGGTTCACATTGAGGACAATGCAATATTTTAAGTGTGGGGGAGGGAACCTTTTAGTTTAGTAATTTCAATTGCTTTCCTGTTCAAAAAAAAAAACCAAAAATAATTTGTGTGTTTTTCAAATTTTGTGTGTTTATTTTACAATTTTCTGTGTGTTTTTGAAACTTTTGGGCTGAAATGATTCTCATAACCATTTTTAAATCCATATCAATAAGTGAAACAATTTACCCCTTGAAACTAAGCTTAAATGAATGCTGAAATAACTTTGTTTCAAGTTCATATATTTAGTAATTTCATGAAAAGTACGCTGAATTTTGAATCCCATGCCAATCTCACTGTCTTTATATTTGAAATCACTTTCCTGTGAGGCTTCTAAACCATTATTTTCATATTCTTTACATTCACCTCACTTATTGAGAGAACCAAACCATACTTGATTTAACCAGAATTTGATCTATTCCTGTCAAAACTTGAGGGTTTGAGGTACTTATGTTTAAATGATTGAGGCATTTGTTTGGTATTAAAGCCCCTATTTCAAAGAATCCTTTTTTATAATGGCCTAACTTGAATATTTAATCCTTGTAGCCCTTATAATCCATGAAAATCCTGTTAGGTTAGCCACATTACAAGCCAATTTTCCCTATCCAACCAACTCTTGAAATGAAATTGCATAATCTTGTTGAGCTTAAGTGTGGGGGAAATTGTCTTGGGTTTTGCCACCACATTCTGTGATACTTTGGGTGGAAAATTAAATTCTGAAGAGATGTGTTTGCTGCTAAAGAAAGTCATTATATTGAAAGCTGTGCCTTTTCTGGATCTTTCATGACAAGTGAAGCTGTGCCTTTTCTGGAGCTTCTAATTGAGGTGGAAAGCCGTGCCCATCTGGAGCTTTCAAGAAAATCATGTTTGAGAAGATTGACATTTTTTATGCTGAAATGATGAATGGTGTAAACCTTTCATGACTTTTCATGATTATGGAGCTGAATTGATACTATGTGTATTGAATAGAAGACCATATTTAAGTGAAAATTAGATTAATGCAATTTTGCTTCAAAAGAGTCAAGCCCTCCTCATTCAGCCTCAGAGTTTTTCACATCTTAATCCTACCAACCAAAAGCCACAGAACAACCCTGAAAAGTCCTCATGATAAATATATGTCCTTGACTCACATCGGGTAGCGATGTAGGAATCTATCAAGCCTATGGTGACCCTTGTATGAGTTTGGATGAGAAAGACATTGCAAAAAAATTGATATTTGAGTGATGAGAGAAAATTCAAGCGAGGTAAGTGTTTTGTGCATGGGCGGATAAATGAAGTGGAAATACATTGAATGATATAAATGGAGAACTTGAAATAAGGTTTTTTATGAGGCATGATATCTTTTGATTCTTGGTGTGAAATTGATTGATCTTAAGGATATGTGTTTTAAAATTGGTTTTGATTTGATATTGATGTTTACTTGATATGAGGTTTTGCCCAGGTGTGCAAAAGGGTAAGTGTGGGGGAGTTGATAAAACACTATTTTATTGAATATTTTATTGATAATAAATTATATAATTTCCTCACATTGTGTTAAATATGTTTATTTATAAAATATTTGGGATTTGATCATTCATTTGAAAATTTGGTGAAAATTCCAGTTTTACCCTTAATAGTGCACTGTAGTATTTCGAATATAAATATTTTTATATTTATTATTTGAATTTTAAATTTTGTAAAAGTGTTCCTAACTTAATTATCTACAACTTTTATTCAGGACACTAGATAAAAAGAATGCATTTTAATGGAGTAATTGGGACATAAATTCAAAGATGGGCTGGACTCTCCAGAATGGATAATCTTATGTATTTCGGCCATAACTCCTACATATGGGCTTGTATTGAGCCCAAATTTGGAGAGGAGATAGAGGACCCATATCCGAACATGTTATCCTTCTGGAAGACCGGACAATTCACGTGTTTTGGTGGTCAAATGGGTGGTGAAATTTGAATTAAAATATTTGGAAGAATTTCCACATTCACACTTGAAACCACTTGTAACCTCTCCTCCCATCCCCTCTATAAATTGGAGTTTTTCTCATTTGGAGGGGTTGGTACGTGCATTGGTAAGTTGAGGGAAGATGAGAAGCGGATCCACTCCAATTATCCAACCATTTCAATAAGGGTAGCTCTTGAAGCAAGGATCCCTTCGACGAAGCCTTCTTCTTCTCCTTCATGTTGTAATGATTTTGTTTATGTAATAAACTTCTTTGTTATTCTTTTATTTCTTCTCTTTTATTCTGTTTTGTTTAAATTTATTATTCTCTTAATCTTCCTAATTGGGCTGGAATTCTTGAGTAGAATCATTATTGGGTTATACCCATTTTAAACCTTTGCACATGCAAAACGCTTCTACGATGATTACACCACCCATAGAAGAGTAATTCTTTTTAGTAATCGATCGACCTCTATCCTTTTTCATTCATTTATTTTGAATCAATGAGATACTTTAATTCACATAATATGATCCATGAATTGTGTTTTTAAATTACAAGAAACTAAGCAAGCAATTGAACAATTAACACAAAAACACGCGAGGTCGGGATTTTGTGTAAATTGTGAGAGCGCGATCTTAATCGGCAATACAAGACCACACGGGATAAATTTGTAGAGTTAAAATATAATTCCTAAACACAATTCATCCTAATTTCTAGAATGTATATGATCCTTAATTTACCACTGAACATAAGCTAATCTTAGAACATCAATCAAAGCAGGGTGCTGCGATTGCATGTTCCGAAGTTAGCCTAGGGTTAAATTCACATCATCTTCGTGGTAAAGTTAATTCTCGTAGGGTTCGGGATTTAACAAATTAAGGGATCATAATTAAGTGAATGTTAATTTAAATTATAATGATTAATAATAAAGTGAATAGGTAGAGTTAGATTGATTACGCCTTTTAAATAGATTTCTAAAAAAACATCTTCTTGTTGTGTCATTTTAATCGAAATTCATTTCAAAACTAAAAACAAAAAAAATTATACAATCTTCTTCCAGAAAAATTCTTCTAGATTAATAAACTACAACAAACCCCAATCCTTTAAAGTAGTGATTTTATTCTATTCTATTTTATTTTATTTTTTTAGAATCCCTCTAATAAGTTGTTAAATTCAATGCCTCCTTTGAGAGACGACCTGGTCAGCCACTCTGCTGCACCTAAGTACCCCAAATTACACTAATCATTTGAGGGTGCCCACGACAGCGCTCTTTCATAATCACATCTCTAAAAAAGTTTCAACACCATTCCCATGATTTAATTCCATATTCATAGGTAACTTTTCATCTAGATAACACTTTATAATTTAATAAAATATGGTTACCCATTCAACTGTATGTGAATCCAAAAAGAACAACATATTTATCCATAAACCAATTTCCCTTCACATGCATCATGAACATATTAAAACAGTATGCAATAGATAAAATTTTCATTTGAAAATTATAACACTCTATTCACATGACAACTGCACCCACAAAGCATCAATGATATGAATAATTGTACACATAAAATATTCTTAACATTTTTATGAGCTCCAAATGATATGATATTCTTTATTAAACTAGAAACAAATCGTATATTGTTCACCTAAATCACACAGAAATAATGTTCTTGTGGTATCTTCTATGTGAAATTCCAATGATTTATATCTACAAACACTATAATGATAACTATTTTTAGGTTTTGAGAAAACCAAAATCAATCATATATTACAGTATGATATTGATTTTCATGAATTCATTAATTTAGTGTTAAACATCAAATTATCCCCCTACCCCCTGCCCCCTGCCCCTTGCCCCCTACCCCCTGCCCCTGCCCCCTGACCCCCTCCACCCAACCCCCTAGCTTGCACAGCCCCCCCTGCACCCCCTGCACCCCCAGCCCCCCTAGCCTACACCAGCCCCCTAGCCTGCACCACCCCCTAGCCCACACCAGCCCCCCTAGCCTACACACCCCCCCTGTGATTCAAAAAAATCTTTGGAGATTCCTGTGGTGTCTCAAATGATAGGAGTAAGGACTAAAATAGAAAACATAAATGCAATAATGTCAAACAAGCTATATAAGAATAAACTACCACAAGAGGATCCTTATATATATACTCACATGCATAAGCATGGGCTATGTTTTGTTGCTGGTTCTCTGCATAGCATGAATCCCTATCCACAGACACAACCTATCATGCAAAAGCATATACACAAGAAATCCAGTTCTTGTGAAGAAATTGAGACAAATAAAACCTTATAAAGATATATTCGAAATGAGTTATACCAATAAAAGGGATGATAAGAATGCCTGGGGAGGAAGCCGTTTCAAAAGGACCATCAACGTTTGAGAAATAATATTGGAAAAACAAGGTCCAATGGAAATGTACTCCAAAAGCCTGTACTAAAAAGAACAGCACAGTGGTTATTGAACAAAATGACCAAAATTATTATTTCATTGAAATTGATTGTAATTACCTCTCAATGTAATCAAGGATTATGATGCCTAATTCTGACTTATAGGCATCCTCAAATACCTGAAAAGAACAGGTGAAAAAATGACTAAAAGTATTCATTATACAAGTTGAAAATTAAATAATCATAAACAAATGGATGGATGGGTGTACCATAGGTGAATCTATTAATTCATTAGGCTTGTTGTTGTCAAGGGGGAGAGCAGGTTTGGAACTATCAAGGGACTCTGATCTCCCTCATACAGTGAACATCTATTTTTCCGAGGCTAGGGAGGCTGTGGAATTGATTTGTAGGAAGAAGCTAAAGGAGGCTCAATAACCATATGAGGTTTTATCCTAATCAGACCCCCTACCCATCCCGCCTGCACAACCCCCCTTGCAGACCCCCTTGCCCCCCTGCAGACCCTCCTGGACACCCCCTCCCCCTGCCAGTCCCCCCATGTAGGGTCTTTTCTATTGGTTGTTTTAATGTGGAACCATGGATTCTAGATCATCCCTGGCCATTTACCTGGTGGGTATTATTTCTTTCTACTCATTTTGGTTGACCAGTGTATTGATAACCCTCCACTGCATGATCTCCATAAGGGAAAGCAGGTGAGGGCGATAACAGTCATTTCATCAGAATAGAGGTATGAAATTTCCATGTTTGGGTGATCATGGGTTTTAGTAGAATCATGGGAAATTATTCTACCCCTACACCCATTAACAATGGTTAGGGAACCTCACCTATCAAATCTATTTCTTAGAATTCCATAAGATAATTTGAATCAAAATTTGAGTAATTTTTTATGATTATGATGACTAATATGCCCTATGTTACTCATTATATCATTTTTTAAGGATACGAAATTCTTAACGGGTTCACCAATCCCGGAAGTTGATGCCCAATGATACTCATCCTCTATAGGCTAGTCACATGAGATATTTTAGGCTCATCACCTAATGAACTCAAGGCTCATCACCCAAGGAATTCCATGCTCATCGCATGAGGAAGGATGTGATTATGATGCATTAGGAAAGGTGAATCATCCTGTTCTTATCACATAATAAATATTATACTTTTCAATAATTCATGTGTCAACATCTCTATAAGTATAAGATCACATCACCAGTAAAATGGATTCCTATATCTTCAAGAGAATTATTTACCATGTTTTAACCAAAGATTCAGATTCCTAAAATAGGGGTACTCACACTTCATTGATCCATATTCATACTCAAACAATATCATATTCAAAATTAAAATCTTTTCATCTTGAAGGGATCTAATTATGAGGGGGAGTGCTCCTTGGTTCTAAAATATTTATCAGTATAATCCCATGAATCATTAATATAAGTATAATAAATTTATTAATAATTATTTTTAGGTTCCCTTACAGCATATATGTGCACATGATTAATGGATATATTCATATTCTTCCTTGACAAAGATAGTGGTTATTAGAAAACCATTTTTTTTAAAAATAAAGCAATTATGGAAACAAGTTTTTAAAACAATTAGGCAATTATATAATTTAAATTAAATGTTTAGGCAGAGGGAACCTACCTCAACTGCAAGACGTGTTGCTTTTGACAATGAAAACTCGAATCTTCCTTTTTTCCTCTTGCACACATATGCAACTTCACATATATATAAGGACACCTATCCCCTATGTACATATTTTCATGGCCAAATATGCACAAGGAGGTCCTTAGATATATTTTTATACTTTCATATACCCCTTTACACTTGCACATGTATGCATTTTTCATATGAGTGTGATTGGTATAGAATATTCTACAAAATGTTCCTATATTTTTAGACACATTATAAGAATATATAAAAATAAAATTTCTATCTCCCTACACATGAGTCATATATATGTAGGGAATCTCATATTCATGGAATAAAAAACCTTGGATGGTGTAATTACCCTAATAACTATCAGTAAAATCCATTCAGCCTAAAAAATTAGTGTAATTTTGTCTTATAAGGCCCTAAACTTCCAAATTTTAGAGTCTTTTTCATGTTACCATTATTATAAGCTTAACATGCTAATATTTAGACATTATGAAAAGAAAATATGTCTAATCCATTATTCCTATTAAAATTTCAATGGAAAGTTGTAACAAAGGGACAGATGATTGAGAGCATAAAATATTCCATTCATTGAAAAAACTATGGAGGAGTATCCACATCCTAGAGTCTCTCTCGAACTTATTAGGAAATGAAATGGAAATGATGTGACTATAGTGAAATTCGATCTACCTGGTTCAATAGATATGCTAATTCCTAACAAAAGGTGTTAAGGGCCTACTCGAGATTGGTTCTATGACTAGATCCATCTTTTGATAGAGTATGAATTTGTGTAACAAAGGTGTTTAGATCTTGTATTTTCTATTTTATGGATTGTAGCACTATGTTTTTTTATGATAGTTGTGCCTTTATTCTGTCCATGTGAGCCACATATTCATGCATCTCTATAGTCTGTATAGAAATAAAATCATGAAGTTTCACTTACTCTATAGTTAAGAGATTTAAATCAGTAGTTTTATCCTTTTAAATATATTGTATGGTGGTTGGAAAAATAAAATTGATGAGATCATATTCATGGGTGTCTAAATCCTCTCAATAAATGAGAAAATTATGAACAAGGATGTTCCAGTGTCGATAATAAAACACACCTATGCCTAGGCCAAGGAATATTGTAGAAGGTTGTCATCTTTATCAGAAATTTTCTCTAAAGGATTATATATGATAATAGTTTAAACCTTTCACCAAGCCCACTTTAATTCAACCTGATGCTATATGACAATATTGGAACCAAGACTCTGTTAACCTTCCACTATAGTTATATAATATAGAATTTTATTTTTCATGGAAATATCTTCTTTAAATTGTGTCATAGTTATAAGAAAGTCCTCCATCATTGCCTCCTATTTAACTTTAGGGATTGAACTTGATAGTTTAGCATTGATTAGATGAATACCTAACACTGTTCTACTAGGAAAAATGTAATTAGGTCTTCCAACACTAGTAGTCAAACATGTGGAGTCTTCACCAATCCCAAAAAAATATCATGAGGATGAAACTCCCTCAAAATTATTAGAATGTTGGGATATAATTATTTCCCCCCCAATAAATTATAAGGATAGTATGACATGAAATGAACTTTTAGAATCAAATTTTTTATACACCCATCAGACTGGTTTCCCCAATACCCCATTGGTATAGTATTCAAACCACAACATGGAATAACCCCATGAAAATTCATTTGGACCATTCTCAAGATGTAATGAAATTTCTATGTCAGAATCCTCATGCATCATCATTGGCCACATTTCATAAAGGAAAAATGGGTTATATTATCTCTAAATATTGATTAGAGGTAAAGATGTAACCTATTTTAAACGACCAAATTATAGTGAGAACCTATAAGGATCAAAAGGATATAAAATGGTTACTCCATCTATAAAATCATCCAAAATCCCATATCGCAACAAGATAATGTATGAAATTTATTTTAAATTCCCTCTATAATTATCTACCACTGCACCAAACGTGTTGAATAAGGAATGAACCCAAAATAGGAAACATCCTTTAACAAATAAATAGGACCATCGAGTCATTAATTGAAAAAGAACAAGACCATCTACCATAGATTCATACTTCACTTCACATATAGTATTAGTTTCAGATTTAAGAAAGAACAGAAGAAATCAAAGAAATTTTCAAATACCTTGATGATAGGGCATGGGGGGTGTCGACCTCAGCGTCTGGGGTGTTGAGGGTTGTGGGGGAGAGCCGTCGGGAAGGAAGGGAGGAGGTGGGGAGGCCACTCGGAGCAGCTTCACTGGAGGAGGAGGATCGTGGGGAGGAGGGTCACAGCGAGGAGGCATTGTGGGTATTGAGGGCTTTTGGTGAGGAGGCATCGGGGAGGAGGCACCGGGGAGGCTTCGGGAAGGAAGAGAGGAGGTGGGGAGGCCACTCGAAGAAACTTCTCTGGATGAGGAGGGTCGCGACGAGGAGGCGTCGGGGAGGGCGTCGGGCTGTTGAGGGGTTTTGTGGAGGATGGATCGAGAGGAAGGAAGAAGAAATGAATGGGTCAGGGTATTCAACCATGGAGCCGTGGCTAATTATGGGGGTGTAGCCACGAATTTTTTAATCCGTGGATTTATAGGCGTGGCTATAGCTCAATTTCCTAGTAGTGTTTTATTTTAATTTTAATAACAAATATAATTCTTTAAAACAAAATTTAATTTCATAAAATGTGTTTATAAATTAATATTATGTTTCATTATGATGATAATATAATTTTATGATACCTTGAGTGATTCTTCAAAGGGTCTGAAAGTTGATTAGAATACCCAAATTGTTATTTTTTAAATAAATAATGATTTTAATTAAAAATTAAATATCTCATATTTATAATTTTTTTATAAAATGGATTTTTTTTAATATACACATATAAAAATGGTTAGGGTGGTTTTTTGGTATTTTTCTAATATATCTGAATTTTTAGTGAATAGTGAAATATGACAAAATATGATATTTGACATTATAAGCTAAATACATGAATATTTGAGTCATGGATGATGTAAAAACCCATTATTTAGAACCCACATGAAACATCTACTATATATAGTCACAAGAATAAATACTATTTATAGTATTGAGCCAAAATAATAAACTTATGAATATAATATAAAAAACACCCCTCTCACCCCCTTATAAATACCGCCTGTCACAACCCCTTATCATCACAAACCTTTATCCTCATAACTTATAAGACTTAGATATTAGAAAAATTATTCCCAATTCCCTTAGCACCCCCACATCCTAGGGCTACTGGTCTCATCCAAAGACTATTTCAAGATACCTTAAGGACTATTTCAAGGAGATGACATCTAAGAGGTAATATTCTCAATGTACCTATTTTAAATTAATTTATTTGTATACATTATCCTCTTCTATCTCATAAAACATGAAGTAATGAATCAGGTATAATAAATATACTATAATGTTATTTTTTTAATGGAATATCCATCTTCTACCCTCCATTCTTTAGATTCAAAAATAAAAACAATGTTTACAATATGACTGGTTCACTGACTCCATGAACAACGCACTTAATTTTTCTCCACCACCTGAAATAATGGTTATAAAAATATTATTATGGTTAAATAATATTATATTAAGTATCATATAACTTATTTCAAGTTATTTAATGTTTTAATGATCATTTAATTAAATAAAAATAATTTAGTTTTTGATGGTCAGTAAATCTGGATAAATGAACTAACTGAACAACATTAACGTTTTTACTAAAAGAAACATCCCTATGTTGGAACACAAAAGGATATTTGGGACCATTTAAATTTATGTTAGTATATTAATACAATTTCATTTCCCTTATATATCTTTAGTTCCATTTGAAAAGAACTTCAATAATTATCCATAAGTGATCCAACCTTGAAACCATGAAACGAACACCCTTGGAACAATGAAATTAAAATTTACATCTCATTGAAATGGTTATAAATGAACATGATTAAATTATATTAAATAAAATACATATGTAAAAGGTTATTAATTAAGTAATTTATAAATTTAACTTAATTATCCAGGATGTTAAGTGCAAGTGCAGAACGACTCTAGAACTTAAGGTAAGAGATCTCTCTGAACCACCCTTTTTTTCTTTAGGTTATGACCTTTCTCTCTCTAACTCAATTATATATCTATTTGATGTTATGTAATGATTTAAAATTATATATAAATTTCTATTTCATATATACCTATCTTATTTTCCCTTCATTTGATGGATTAATACATTCCTTAAGTTTATTTCTCAAACACATTCTTTATGAAATATCCATTGGTTATGATATGCAGAAAGATTATAAAACTCATTTCTTTCCATGGGTAATTATTATAGTTATCACTTATAATTGATTTTCTTTTTTGGAACACATAATAACGTACATATTATGATGGGTTCATCCAGATAGTGCTTCAATGCATTGGGTAATATTTTTATCTCATGAGATGTTATGTATAAGAGTAGGGAGTGAACTTAATTAATGACGGGAATCTGTCCACCATGTGAAGTTGCCTAAGTGGTTAGCCTTGACTCATGTTTATGTCATGTTATATTACTTCCACTTTTCTATATTTCCATGATCTCATGGTTCCATGTTCTTTATGTTATGATCCCATGTGATTATTTATGAGCCTTCTCTTTTACAATATCATGTTATGTCATTTGAATCACATGTTATGCTTCGTTATCATGTTCATTCCATTATTGGGATTTATAGCTCACACATTCATTTTATGTATTCCCTAGGTTATCCTATACATTTTCAGAATCTATAGTAGATTTAGGATCTCATTATGGAGAATAAAATAGAGATGTTGTGTTTTAGTTTCGTTTTGATGTATTGTGAAACTAGTCTTCCAAAGAAACTAGGCCTCACGATCTTTAGGATGTGTTTATTAGATTTTTATGTTAAAAATAATGTAATAATATATGTAAAAGTATTGGGTCATGATAGTTGGTATCAGAGCATGACCTAGTTATCTTTTTATATTAGTATTATAATACATTAGTGATAACCACAGGGATAAGTCTAAGTGTAGGAAAATATCCTGAAATTTTGGTGAAGTATAGAGTAAGTGGTTTCTAAGAAATTACACCCCTATCTAGATACTACAAGTGGATGTGGATCTTGCACAGTCATACCTAGGGGTAATAAAATCCAAAAGGCCACATTGTGAATTTAATCGATAGTCACCTGGTGCATGAAAAAGTGGTCTTGCTTCACACTTGGTTTAAAATTCTTAGGGGATATATTTTGGAAAAATAAAAAACTATTTATAAACCATTATGAAGGACTTAAATAGATTTTTAGGCTAGAAAAAATAATAGGAAACATTACAATGGATAACATATATTGAAACATATAGACTCATAAGTTAGGATATACTTTTCATTTATAAGTTATTCTTTCTAAGTTTGTAGCTTCCATTTTATATGACTCTTAGTTTAAGTATCTAATCCCTTTTGTTGACCTCACCTATTTTGATAATCCCAATTATGTTTTAATATGTGTTTATAATCCTATATTGACAATAATATCAAAATAATCATTGGAATATGTTAATCACTGTTTATCTATGTTTATACATACTTTGAAATAATTATAACTCAATCTGGATATGTTTTGCATAGAACAAATAAGTGTTAAGTTCACCGATATGCACATAGCTACTGATACAGACAAACAGACACTTAGTCTTTGGTACAGAACAGAGCTACCGGTATGTAAGTCTACCGGTACACAGAAAGGTTACTGTTAGAGTAAGTCTACCAATATGTGTAAGTCTACCGTTATGAAGTCCACCAAAATAAGGAAGTCACCGCTACTCAGGTATACTGATACAAGCTACTAATACAAACAGACAGACACACAAATACTGTTATAAAGACCTACCGATACAGACAGAGCCACCGATATAAGTAGTTACCGATACAAGCCAGTTACCGATAGTCCAATGCTACCGATAGAAGGAGTTACCAGTACATAGAGCTACGGTTACACAGAGTAACTGTTTCCAATATAAGGAGATATCAGTAGAAGAACAAAGAGATAATGATAGGAGCTCACTGCTATACAAAGTTCACCGCTACAAGTCTACCGACAGAGAGCTACTGATGAAAGACGACTGTTAACCAGTCACTACTACTTAAACTCTATTTCTATTTTTTTATTAAGCAATGGTCATATTTGATGTTTTTAATGCACACACTATTATTTAATGATAGTTGTTGGCATGTCAGGGAACCGTACCTCATACTTATGAAAAGGTAATCATTACTATTGTCGGAGATTAAGGTATAAAAGGAATATTGAACTGCAGAGAATAAGTGTGTGCATATACACAATAAAGAAAGGCGACATCCATACACCAGTATACTTGAAGAACACTAGACATATACGTGGCCATTCATACAAGAAGAGAACACAAGCTGAATCTCAGATAAGGAGTGAAGAACTACAAAAATATCTTCATACACTCAAGCTAATCAAACTGAACATGAAATTCAAGGAAGAAAACAACACTCTGTTTTCAAGACAAAAACCAGAGAATGACTCAGAAGCATTTCTGTTTAATCAAAAGGAGTCCAGAGCTGCACTTCAAATCACTAGAGCATTCTAAACTCATATCTACTCTCACAGTGATTCTTTTATTTATATTTTGAGCAGTGTGTGTGCTCTGTATTTTTAGACACACACTGTCTCCTGTGCTAAACTGTAAGATTTTTAAATCCTCACACAAAACATATATAACTCTCTTGTATCTCACTGCGGATAGTGGTAGAGGTCAAGTGTGACCTGGATATCCTGTGTGCTATTGTTCTTATATTTTCCCACGAAAAACTGTGGTAGAGGTCTTAGTACCTGGACAGTCTCTGTACTGTTGCTTACCCCGATCTAGGGTGTGGATCAAAATTTATATAAATTTTTTGAGAGGACTAAGTCTCGGCTGGAGACTGAACCTCTTGGTTAGAACTGCTGTGATTATTTATTTTGTTTTAAACTATTGAATATTCCACTACTAAGTACTTTAAACACAAATCTATTTTAAAGTAACTCTGATAGTTAAATTATCACGTGTTTATAGCTTTTGTTAGCTAGTAAGTTAGTTTCAAAAGTAAATCAATCTTCAGATTAAGTCAACTGAAAAATAATCAATCTCTTGAGAAACTAATTGAAAACTTACAATCTTTATAAATTCAATACAGTTTATCTCATTATTCAATTTGGGGGATTTTAATATAAATATTTTTAATAGAAATTTTTGAGTGGAACTCAATTCACCCTCCTCTTGAGTATCCACTCTAACCAACATTTGGTATCAAAGGGTGTTTGTTATTTATAAAGGATTTCCAAATACTCTGTTTTTCAATAGTGATTTTAGTTGTATCTTAAAGATCTTAAATTTCTATTAGTTCTAAATTTTATCTCTTTAAATATATTTTCTAAAATCTAATTATGGACAATAGACTAAAAGGTGATGCTACCAATAGGCCACTATTCTTTAATGGTACAAATTATCCCCAATGGAAACTTAAAATGAAAATTCATTTAGAAAGTATGATATTTGACATCTGGACTGCTATAGAGGCTCAATATAAGATTCTAGAGACTGAAATAACTACTTGAGATGAACCTACTAAGAATGAATACAATAATAACTATAAAGCAATGAATTCTTTGTACTGTGCTTTAGGTGATGAGTAATTTACTAGAATATCTGCTTGTAAAACTGCTTATGAAATCTAGGACACTTTGGCTATTTCCCATGAGGGAATAACCAATGTTAAAGAAATGAGACTAAAAAACTATACTATTAAGTATAATAATTTTAAAATGAAGTCTTATGAACCTATTTCTGATATGTATCTTAGGTTCAATGAGATTTTCAACACTATGAGCTCACTTGGAAAAGCTATTCCTGCAAAGGAGCATATTATGAGAATACTAAGATGTCTGCCAGAAAGATGAAGAGGCACATCAGTTTCAATAAGATAATCGTGTTATATAAGTTCACTGCCTGTTAAAGAATTAATTGGTAAGTTGATGATGTAAAAAGAATAGATGAAAGTAAACAAGGAAGAAGATGATGAACCAAGGAGGAAGTCAGTAGCATTTAAATCTACTGCCTCAAAGATCAAGGACAAGGAGAAAGTTCACATACCTACTAAAATCTCAATAAGTGAAGGTCCAAATTCTGATAGTGATGAAGAGATGGCTCAGATAGCCAGACGGTTCAAGAAGTTCTATAGGAAGAAGAAATTCTTCAGAAAACCAAATTATAAAGGAAAATATGACAACAAAGGTAATTGGAAGAAGGATTGGAAAAATCCTGATAAGAGTGATGAAATTGTCTATTATGAATGCAAGAGGAAAGGACACATTAAAGCAGACTGCCCAAAGTTAAAGTTCAAGAAGAAATATGACTATAAGGACAAAAACTATAAGAAATACATGAAGGCAACCTGAAGTGTTTTAGAAGACAACACAAGTGAGTATGAAGTTTCTGATTCTAAAAAGAATCGTGCCAACATGTGTTTCATGACTAATACTTCTGAGGTACATGTTTCCCCTATGTTGAATGATTATTATTCTAGGAATGAAAGTAGTGATGATAATATGTCTAAATATGAATTGTTTGAATACTGTAATATGCTAGAAGAAACCTGTAATGAATTGAAGGACAAGTATAAGACCTTAAAAAAACAGCATTCTTTGACCAACTCTGTTAAATCTGCACTTGATATAGAAAAGGAAAAGAATGCTCAATTACTTAAGGAAAATATTGAACTAAAATTTTCCAATGAGAAATTAAGGAAGGACTTAGAGAAATTCACAAATGGAAAGAATACTCTAACTCAAATGCTAGGAAAACAAGTGGCACAAAAATATACCACTGGAATAGGCTATCATCCTGGACATAGAGAGATTACTAAAAATAGATTTATTCCAAAATCTGGATAGAATGCTGCTAGTTCTAGTTCTGGAAATTCATATGCTTCAACTAGTTATTCACATGTTTATAGATCAAATAAAGTTTATCTTTCAAAATCTTTTGAATCTATTGATTGTATGAGACCCATTAGACAAGTTTGGGTACCAAAAGTTTTGCTTGTTAACCTGTCTGGACCCAAGAAAATATGGGTACCAAAATCATTTTCTGTTTAAACCTGTTTTGTAGGAAAATTACATGAAAAGTTACCATAAGAAGGTATGGTACTTGGAAAGTGGATTTTCAAGGCATATTACTAGAGATTACTCATTCTTCAAGAGTTTAATCATTGTTGATGGAGGCCATGTCACCTTTGGTGATAATTCAAAATAAAAAATCATCAGCTTAGGCCAGATTGGTAACAATGATTCAGTTTTAATTTCTAAATTTTTATTTGTTGATGGAATTAAATATAACTTGTTAAGTATTTATCAGTTGTGTGATGATGGTTTCAATATTAAATTTAAAAATTATTCTTGTAATGTTTTAAATTCTAAAAATATTTTAGTATTTTCTGCTTTGAGAAATGAAAATGTTTATGCTGTTGATTTGAATTATTTGTCTAAACAGAACACTACTTGCTTGAATGCTTTTCATAAAGAGTCTTGGATATGGCACAGAAGATTAGGACGTTGAAACATTCATTCACTTAGAAAACTGACTAGAAAAAACTTAGTTAGAGACCTACCTAAACTTGAATTTCCAACTGATAAAGTCTATAATCCCTGTCAAAAGGGAAAGCAACATAAAGTTTCTTTTAAATCAAATAAAGAAGTTTCAACTTCTAAACCTCTCAATTTGGTTCACATGGACTTGTTTGGACCTTCTAGAGTTTCTAGTTTAAATGGGAATCACTATGTCTATGTCTTAGTAGATGACTATTCTAGGTACACTTGGGTATACTCTTTAGCTCACAAAAGTGAAGCTTATTCTTACTTTATTAAATACTCCAAGTCTGTAGAAAACATTAGTGGACTTAAGATTAAGACCTTGAGAAGTGATCATGGTCATGAGTTTGAAAATCATGAATTTGAATCTTATTGCTCACACAATGGCTATAGTCAAAATTTCTCTACCCCTAGGACACCTCAGCAGAATGGTGTAGTAGAAAGAAGAAACATAACTCTTCAAGAAATTGCATGAACTATGATCAATGAGTATGAACTGCCAATTTACTTTTGGTCTGAAGCTGTAAATATAGATTGCTATATTATTAATAGAGTCTTGATTAGACCTGTTCTTAAAAAGACCCCTTATAAACTATGGAATAATAGGAAGCCTAAAGTTAGTTACTTCAGAGTGATTGGTTTCAAAGTCTTTATTATCAACAATAAGGATAATATTGATAAATTTGAATCCAAGAGTGATGGAGGAATTTTCCTAGGTTATTCAATCTTTAGTAAATCTTATAGAGTTTTTAATAAAATAACCAAATGTGTGGAAGAGTCTGTTAACATCAAGTTTGATGAAACTGATCCACATGAACCCAAATCTTCTATTGAAAATTTTGAAGAAGATTTGTCTTTTTTGAACCTTAATGATAAAATCAATGAACCTGTTGTAAAGACATCCAGTTCTGGAAACTTTCCAGAACCTGTTTCTATAGAACCTGAATCTAGAGAAGAACCTGAAATTTCTAGTCCCACCTTTACTAGATCAACTAGGATTCTAAAGAATCATCTTTTAGATGATGTTGTTGGTAATCTTGATAGAGGGACACAAACTAGAGCTTCTATAAGAAACCAGGTTGAATATCAAGCTTTTATTTCACAGTTATAACCTAAAAATATCAATGATGCAATCAATGATGAATTTTGGGTAATGGCTATGCAATAAGAATTAAATCAATTTGAAAGAAACAAAGTTTGGGAATTAGTTGACATACCCAAGGACACTTTGACCATAAGAACTAAATGGGTTTTTAGAAATAAAGTTGATGAATCTGGAAATATAGTTAGGAACAAAGTAAGGATTGTTTCACAAGGGTATAGTCAAGAGGAAGTAATAGACTATGAGGAAACCTTTGATCCTGTAGACAGATTAGAAGCTATTAGGATTATACTTTCCTATGCTGCTCATCTGAATTTCAAGTTATATCAAATTTATGTTAAAAGTGACTTTTTAAATGGTTTTATAATTGAAGATGATTTTGTTGAACAACCACCTGTATTTACTAATCCTCATTTTCCAAATCAAGTTTTTAAGCTCTCTAAAGATTTATATGGTTTGAAACAAGATCTACAAGCTTGGTATGATAGACTTTGTAATTTTCTTATTTCAAAGGGGTTTTATAAGGGGATTGATGATCAAACTCTATTTATTAAAATAATTTATAAATATGTTTTGATTGTACAAATCTATGTTGATGATATTATTTTTGGATCTTCTAAACATACCTTATGTATTTATTTTTCAAAGAGTATGCAAAATGAGTTTGAAATGAGTTTAATGGGAGAACTCAAATATTTTCTTGGATTTCAAGTTTTTAAAAATGAAAATGGTATTATTTTAAATCAAAGTAAATATAAAAAGGATCTTTTAAAACGTTTTGGTTTAGATAGTATTAAGGAAAGTGATACACCCATGAGTACCACCTGTAAGTTGGACGTTGATGAATCTGGGAAACCAGTTGATCAAAAAAATTACAGAGGTATGATTGGAAGTCTACTTTACCTTACTTCTAGTCAACCATATATTATGTTTAGTGTGTGTATGTGTGCAAGATTTCAAGCTAATACTAAATAATCTCATTTGCTTGCTGTTAAAAGAATTTTCAAATATCTTAAACATACTGAAAATTTAGGTTTATTTTATCCAAAAGGACAATATTTTGATTTAATGAGTTATTTAGATGCTGACTTTGATGGTGGTAATTTAGATAGAAAGAGCACTTCTGGAACATGTCATATTCTAGGTAAGTCCCTAGTATCATGGTGTAGTAAAAAGTAGAATTCTGTTGCATTGTCTACTACTAAAGCGGAGTATATAGCTGCTGGTAGTTGCAGTGAAAAAATTATGTGGATGAAACATACTTTGTTGGACTATGGATATGATTTTAAACATGTATCTATAAACTGTGATAACACTAGTGCAATTAACATCTCTAAGAATCCCGTGTCTCACTCTAGGAACAAACACATTGATGTAAGACACCATTTTTTGAGAGATCATTACCAAAAAGGTGATATTACTCTTGAATTTATAGGTACTGAACATCAATTAGATGACATTTTCACCAAGACTTTAAGTTCAGATATGTTAAGTTACATCAGACATGAATTAGGAATTATATACTCTCACTGTTAGTGAAACTCACTGATATACCTCACCCGTATGAACCTCACTGATATACCTCACTGTTAGTGAACCTCACTGATATACCTCACCGATATGAACCTCACTAATATACCTCACTGTTAGTGAACCTCACCGATATACCTCACCATTAGGAATCCTCACCAGTTTGTGTTACCGATAGGTTACGCTATTTTTAAACTTCTGTATCTTTAGCCACCATAATCTGTATCGTTTATATTATACTTATTCTGTTTTATTTATGATTCCTAAATGATAAAAACTAAGTCTTAGTTACTTCTCAATCCACTAAACTCTCCTATCTCAAACCTGACTCCTTAAATCCCCAAATCTCGCAAAAAACCCTAAGTTCTTCAATCCAGAGATGGAAAAAACCTAGCTTCCGACTGTCAGATATGACATTGATGAGCCGAATGCGAAGAAGTAGAAGACAGGTATTGAAGCAAGTATTAGTGTCAATTTAACAAGGTCAGGGAGGCGTCCAGTGAACCTGCACTTGCAAAATAGAGAAATTGTAATTGAGAAGGAGCTGTGTGCAGAGTAGATTTTGCCAAGAAAATCGCTGACCCTAAGAATATTGGAGGAGCAGAAATGGATAGAATGTTTCACAAACAACAATGGTCCTTATTATCTAAAGCTGATAAAAGAGTTCTATTCTTTTGTGCGCTTTGAGAAATCTGATAAGGAAAATAGAATGGTTTCATTGGTAAATGGAAAGGAAATAGATTTTTCATCCATTGAATGGGCTGAATGCGTGAAGGTACCACATGAAGGAGTATTTGGGTATTCATCAAAGACAATACCTCCTACCAGCGACTTGTTTGACTATGAGACTACCTTAGAGGAGCTCACTGGTAGTGGAAAGTAGAGAAAGGTGGTGGTTGCTGAGATGGATGGGGAAAATAGGTTGTTGTTCAAGTTCATCCAACACATGCTAAGTCCAAGAAGAGGGGACTTTGAAAATCTGAAGTATCAAGATATTTATTTGTTGCATCTCTTAAGGCATGGTGTGAAAATGAATCTATGCAGGCTGTTAATGATTCAAATAGAGGATATGACTAGACCCAAATCAAAAACCAATGCATTATTCTTTGCCAAATTGATTTCGGTTATGATTAAAGTAAAGGGGGTTGCTGAGTCTTAGGATGAGACAGTGGTGGTAGGAAACAATTTTTGTATCACAAGAACAGTATGTAAGTACATGAATATTAGTTGGAACCCATGGATAAGGTAGTGGGTTACTGATGATGAGAAGATATATGACAAGTTCAATCCAGTGAACTATCCAAATAGACCAAAAGATAAGAGAGATCTAGGTCTAGGACCCGATGAGGAGGAGCGACAGTATAGTGATGATTCAGATGAGTAGGATTCCTCTACAGTAGATGGAGGAGATCCAGACTTGCCTCCTAGCCCAACTCCTGAAATTGTATCATAAGAAAAGGAAAATGCTTCTTTGAACCTACCTAGTACAGAAACTATTTTGGGTGTAAGCAATGAAGAGGCCCCTATGGATGAGGAAGACTAGCAGAGATCAGATCAGGAAGAGGCTGCCCCAGAGAATGAAGAAGAAGAAAGAGAATCTAAAACTGAAGCATCTGCTTCTGCCACCTTGAGTTTAAGTCCTTTGATTGGAAGTTATAATATGCCTTTAGAGGCTATTCTTGTTGAAGTAGATAGACCTGCTCCTATTCCTGAGGAGCCTCCTACTGTTGAAGAAATTGAGATGGTTGTGGAAGATTCTTCTGAGGAAGACCAAGCTGATGAGGGTGCTATTTCTATACAAGAGAATGCATCAGTTGAGGGGGAGCATCCAACTATACTTGGCAGTGCTTCAGTAGCTGATGGAATTAAAGACTGGGCAGAAGAACCAAATTTTGTGGTTTGTGGGTTGGACTACCCTAATTCTGAAGATGAGACACCCATGAACAGACCACAAGTTAAATATAATATCTGTTATGAGTTTTTACCTAAGGATGTAGTAAGGAAAGATGATCTAGACCAGTTGAAGTCTGATCTCAAGACTTCATTTGTGGAAGAGATAAGAAAAATGGAAGCCTCCTTAGTTTCATCCATCCAATATATTATGAATGCCTCTGTGACTAGTATTGTGACAGAAAGAGCACCTGTTGTTGTGCCTGCTAATTTGGTAACTAGGGCTGACCTTGAGTCTTTAAAGGCTGAGATGACAGAGTCTTTGAATGCATCTATTGCTGATTTAAAGAATTGTTTTTTGAGGAGCTGAGAAACATGAAAAAATCCCTTGAACTCTTTCTTGTATATACTGTGTCAACCACTATGACAGAGATGATGAATGAAATTAGAGTGTTTCATTCTCAGATTGAGAGCTGGACAGGATCTGTTGTTTCCTTGAATCAGTCTGTTGCTTCCTTAACTTCCTTGAGTAGTTATCAAGCTCAAATTAATGCTGATATCAATTACATTAAAGGTGTAGTAAAACAATTTGTGTATGTATTTGAAGCTTTTAAGAATTCAGTCAAAGAGAATGTGAGCACTCAAGATTTGGTTGTCCAGAAGCTGATAAGAAACTTAACCCAATCATTCCAAGAGACTGTTGTATTCACTGTCAAACCTCTTACTTCATCCAGTGCTTATGTAGATGTTGATAAGTTTCGAGCAGTGATGAGAGAAGAGATTGGTTCAACATCAATCAGTGGCTTTGTGGACTCATCTTCCCTGACCCATGTGGTGACTACCACTAGATATATCATGAAAATTGTTCAAGATTATATGAGAGAAGCTTCTGTTTCTCAAAAAGAAGTAAAGGATAAAGTTGATTCTTATTTTCAGAAAGTGTATACCAAGAATCAGCTCAATAATCATTTCAAGCTTATGTTAGAAAACATGAAGCTACAACCGATCAATCAAGCCTTCAGAGAACAAGTCAGCAAGCTCTGAGAGTTGACCCCTACACTAGACAAATTCATGGAGAACAAGGATGATTTCATTTCTGCTATGGAAAGAGGAGGAGGAATTATAATGGCCTTTAGATTTCTTTTGCTGCCATTATTACATGTGGACAGTACTCTAATCATTGCACCTCTAGCTCTGCCTGCCTCTGCTCAGTCTGCCTCAATTCCTCAGATGACTCTAGTCCAAGCCATTTATAGCCTCACTCCTATGATCACATAGAGAGCTACTCACTACAGGCCAGGAACAGTCTCTGTTGCTCAACCACCAATCGTGCTTTATGGTATTCCTAAGCCTCCACCTGCATCCACCATGCCTGGATCCTCTTCTAATCCTAAGGGAAAATATCATACTGAGGAGGTGTATTGATTAGTGTCTAGGATCTTTGATAGGAATAACTTGTATTCTTTTTGGTTTACTTCTATATTTCTATGTATTTTTGCCTCAAGGCATATATCAATGCTTTCATTCTTCTTTACCTTCTGTTACTTCTCTCGTTACTTCTTTCCCACTTTTTGCTAATCACAAAGGGGGAGAAATGATATCTATAGGATAACTAAGGTATAAATACAACTAAGGGAGAAATACAAAGAGGGAACACTGATATTAAAAACCATTATATTTTACCTCTGATACATGTGTTTTATAATATATTGTTTTCTCTGATACAATTGCATTTAATACTATATCCTCTGATACTTTTAAAATCTCACATTTGAGAATGTCATTACTCACACTGAGAAATAAGAACCATTGTATTTTATACTGATACTTTACTGATTATTTTGGATTATGATATCATAATTTGTGATTATCAAAAAGGGGGATATTGTTGACCTCACCTGTTTTGATAATCCCAATTATGTTTTAATATGTGTTTATAATCCTATGTTGGAAATAATATCAAAATAATCATTGGAATATGTTAATCACTGTTTATCTATGTTTATACATACTTTGAAATAATTCTAACTCAATATGGATATGTTTTGCATAGAACAGATAAGTGTTAAGTTCACCGGTATGCACATAGCTACTAATACAGACAAACATACACTTAGTCTTTGGTACATAACAGAGCTACCGGTATGTAAGTCTACCAGTACACCAAAAGGTTACCGTTAGAGTAAGTCTACCGATATGTGTAAGTCTACCGTTATGAAGTCCACTGATATAAGGAAGTCACCGCTACTTAGGTCTACCAATACAAGCTACTGATACAAACAGACAGAAACACAACTACCGTTATAAAGACATACCGATATAGACAGAGCCACTGATATAAGTAGTTACCGATACAAGCCAGTTACCGATAGACCAACACTACCGATAGAAGGAGTTATTGGTACATAGAGCTACTGTTACACGGAGTAACTGCTACCGATACAAGGAGCTACCGGTACAAGAACAAAGAGCTATCGATAGGATCTCACCGCTATACATAGTCCACCACTACAAGTCTACCAATAGAGAGCTATTGATGAAAGATGAATGTTAACCAGTCACTACTACTTAAAATCTATTTCTATTTGTTTATTAAGAAACAGTCATATTTGATGTTTTTAATGCACGTACTATTATTTAATGATAGTTGTTGGCATGTCAGGGAACCGTACCTCATACCTATGAAAAGGTAACCATTCCTATTGCTGGAGCTTAAGGTATAAAAGGAATATTGTACTACAGAGAATAAGTGTGTGAATATACACAGTAAAGAAAGGCAACATCCATACACTTGTATACTTGAAGAACACTAGACATATACGAGGCCATTCATACAAGAAGAGAACACAAGCTGAATCTTAGCCAAGGAGTGAAGAACTACAATGATCTCTTCATATACTCAAGCTGATCAAACTGAACCTGAAATTCAAGGAATCAAACGACACTCTATTTTCAATACAAAAACCAGAGAAGGACTCAGAAGCATTTCTGTTTAATCAAAAGGAGTCTAGAGCTGCACTTAAAATCACTAGAGCATTCTAAATTCATATCTACTCTCTTAGTGATTCTTTTATTTATATTTTGAGCAGTGTGTGTGCTCTATATTTTTAGACACACACTATCTCCTATGCTAAACTAGAGGATTTCTGAATCCTCACACAAAAATTCTATAACTCTCTTGTATCCCACTGTGGATAGTGGTAGAGGTCAAGTGTGACCTAGATAGCCTGTGTGCTATTTTTCTTATATTTTACCACGAAGAACTGTGGTAGAGGTCTTAGTACCTGGACAGTCTCTATACTGTTGTTTAACCCGATCCAAGGTGTGGATCAAAATTTATATAAATTGTTTGAGAGGACTAAGTCTCGGCTTGAGACTAAACCTCTTGGTTAGAACTGTTGTGCTTATTTATTTTGTTTTAAACTATTGAATATTCTACTGCTAAGTACTTTAAACAAAAATCTATTTTAAAGTAACTCTAATAGTTAAATCAGCAAGTGTTTATAACTTTTGTTAGGTAGTAAGTTAGTTTCAAAAGTAAATCAATCTTTAGATTGAGTCAACTAAGAAATAATCAATCTCTTGAGAAACTAATTGAAAACTTACAATCTTTATATATTCACTATAGTTTAGCTTATTATTCAATTTGGGGGATTTTAATATAAATATTTTTAACAGAAATTTTTATTGGAACTCAATTCACCCCCTCTTGAGTATCCACTCCGACCAACACCTTTATTTATTATGTATATAGTAAATGACTAGAAACAAAATCAAATAGTGAATGGGGAACTCATTATCCATTCATGAACATCAAATTTCCTATATGATTATATTTATACACATTCTTTCATATCTTGAAAGATTATTATAACAATTTAAACACAACCTTAAAACATAGAGGTTGAGATATATGTGAGAAAAAATGGAGAAATTATTGCATCCCAAGTATAAAACTCCTCAACGGTCAATGTTTGTAGACTCAACCTTTCAAAAAATCTTGCCCTACTTCCTTTAGTGGATTTTGATGCTATATTGTAACATATCACACCTTATCATTGGCTTGAAAAGGTAGTGGAACATTAATTGGCCTTAAGAGACATCCCCAAGGTGATAAAGGATAGTAATAAATTCTAATGGATTCATTAACAGATGGGGGATGATTTTACCTTTGAAAATAAAATAACCAACCAAAAAAATCCATAACCAAATAAACCACTACATTATGCATGATAAAAATGATAGACAACTCCAACATTGTATTTATATCAAAACCAACTGCAAAGAGTACCATATTGGAAGACTACAAAACAACAAAGTACATAATGGAAGACTAAAAAACCAATAAAACTCATGGAATCTAAGATGATCCATGATTTGACTCCACAAAACAACCCAAGTATCACAATGCACCACTAAAGAAGTGTGATACTTTACCTTTTTCTATTTCCTGATGAACAATATATTCAAAAGAACCAAAGTTACAAAGTAGGGGTGAGTAATGAAACTCAGTAGGTTTTCCCAAAATTACTTCCCTACTCACGCCATTGGGTTAGAACATGTTAACACATTTATATAAAATAATTTATATAAAACACTTTAAAACACTTAATATCATAATATAAAACAATTACCATACTAAAACAACTTTTATCAAAATCAACCAATTTACAAGGAAAAAACCAAACAATACTTTAAAACCATTTCAAAATTTCCATTTTGGCATAACTAATTCCATTCCACATATCCACACATCCAACCATGCATGAAACCTAGACCTCCCTATACTCATGAATGGAAAGTCATCCTTTCACTAAGACATCACTTAATAAACCATTTTATGAGGGAAATACCTAACAGTTATCCATCCCACTAATGATGGGGGATACTTCTTACCCTTATCCACCCTGAATTCACATGAACACACACAACCATTATTCCAAAAACCAATGCCAAAACAACCATTTCAACCATTTAAATAAAATTGTAACTTTACTGAAAACATTTTAATCAAACCATTTCCATAAAACCAACCATTTTATTGAAAATAATTTTACATGCATCAAAACCAAGAAATCATTTTAAAATCAAATTACCAATTTCACTTTCCACAAAAATGCCTAATTTCCATAATTCTATAAACCATCACCAAAGAGGATTTCCAAAAAGAAATTCACAAAAATTTCACAATAAATTCCAATAAAAACATTTAATTTGAAATGAAGAATTCATGTTCTAAATAGAGTAGTTGAGAAAGAATCTACCTACCACATAAATTTGGTGAAAATGATAAACGACATGAAAAACGTCCACGAAATTGGGCTGAATCTCTAAAAATATGTCTTAGATCAATTACCCTAACATAAAAAAATCCAAATATAATCATATTTGACACCAAATAAATTATATCTACCCACTAAAAAATTAGATCTAATAAACCAAGAGAGAGGGAGAAGTAGATCTAAGGAAAAACAAGAAAAACTACCAAGAATGACGATGTATCATGAGAATCCAACTTCAACGCACCTAGAGAAGTCTTTAGATCACCTCTGAATCAATATGAGAAGCATCTAATGCCTTTAGAAGAGGAAAATAATGAATTAGGCCCCTTTTAGGAAAAAACATTGGGTTAATTCTTATCCAAACCTAGATTCACAATTTTTGGATCTTGTTTTCAATTTGTGCATGGTTAGTCGCAAGATTAGATAAACCGTGCACTAACTGCATGCCTGATTATATATTAAGGGAGGATTCACACAGTTGGATAACATGGATAGAAAAACTATATGAAAATCATGAAAAATCACACTATCCAACATAGATTAGTTTCTCCTTGGTGGCCACATAGTTTGGACAAACCATGCGCCTGTCCATGCACCTTCCCTTTAGCACCTATCTCATTGTACATGGTTTCTTGTAGGTGTTGCATAGTTTTCACTAACCATGAACCAATTTTTAACCTTTATAAAATCCTCCAAAACATCTCCAAATTCCCCCAAAACCTCCCAAACTTCACCCACAAACTTTATATACTTAAAAAAAATAAAATTAGTGTTACTTAATTAAAATTGGGGGTGCTACATTTTCCTCACCATTAGCCTTTCTATCCCTGGAAAGTGTAAAACCATCATTGCCCCAAAAGAGTTCTAGACATTTCTCTTTCATTTCCTTATCCCGTTCCAAAGTCTATTCCAAAATCTGACCATGTTTCCACAAAATCTGCACTAGACATATGCTTTTCTACATAATAATTTCTCTTTCCTATCCACAAACCGTACTCACATGTGTACCAATGAAGCATCCATCTACAGTTCAACATGATCCCATAAAATCACATGGTCAGGATCTGGATGATACCTTTTCAACTGTGATACATGAAACAAATTATGCACATAATTGAACCATGGTGGTAATGCCAACCGATATGCCACCTCATCAACCCATTCAAGTATCTCAAAAGGGCCTATGTATCTAGGAGATAACTTTCCCTGATTTCCAAAATAATGATGTAAATTTTTTGGAGAGATCCTAAAAAACACATGATCACTCACCTTGAATGAAAGTGGCTATCAATAATGATACACTTATGATTTCTAACGAATTTGTGTCATCTCCACCAATTTCATGATCAACTAAATCTTCTCCATTTTTTCTTGGACAAGGCTTGGCCTAACTAGTGAAGTATCACCTATTTCCAGCCAATAAAGTGGAGAACAACAAGGAATACCATAAAATGATTCAAAAGGATCCATATATATTGATTCTTTATAACTATTGTTATATGAGAACTCCACTAATAGTACGTGTTATTCCCATGATCCACTAAAATCCATTACACAAGCCTAAAACATGTCTTCCAACATTTTTATTATCCTTTTAGATTTCCCATCCATCTGAGGATGATACACTGTGATCATGGTCAACTAATACCCAAGGGATTTCTGTAAGGATTTCTAAAAATGAGATGTAAACCTCAGATCTCTGTCTGACACTATTGAAAATGGTACACCAAGTCTCTTTACTACTTATAGGGTATAGATTTTTGACAAGTCCTACACCATATGAGATTCAAGAATAGGATTAAATGAGATTATTTTTTGATCCAATCCACTATCACTCATATGTAATTGTGTTTACGAACTATTCTTGGGGGACTTATTACAAAATACACAACCATCTTCTCCCATTTCCACACAGGAATAGGGAAAGACTGCAACATACCTACTAGTCACTGATGCTCTTCCTTAACTTGCTAAAAAGTTAAGCATCTCAAAACAATCTCAACAAGTTTCCCTTTCATATCGATCCAAAAAACCGTGCTTTCAATGCCTTGTACATATTATGTATTCCTAGATGAACAACCCATCTTGAATGGTGATAAAAATTAAGAAGTAGTTCCTGACAATCCATATGTACGACCATCCAATTTATAAATCACAAAATTGAACTCCCATCCTGCATCCATCCCTCAATAGTCTCCCCACCATTATGTTTTGACCTCATATCCACACATTATGCATCATATTTTTGTGACTCTCTAACCATCTTTACCAAATTAGGAATAAAAAAATTGGAAATAAAGGCAAAAATTCACATCAGTATTCACATTCCAAGTGCATGTCATCTAGGACCGAAATCAACTACCACTCATCTAATGCTTCTTTTCCCAATTGAGCATATGAATTTATTCTTAATGAATCTACCACTATATTTACTTTACCTGGTGTATACATTAATTCAAAGTAAAACATTTACAGATACTCCATCCATATCTTTTTTCCTTAGATTCAAATCCCTTTGTGAGAAAAAATATTTCAATATCTTATAATCCATAAACATTGTGAATTTATCACCAAAGAGGTAATGATGCCAATTATTCAAAGCATGGACTATGATAGCTAAATCCAAATAATATGTTGGGTAGTTCTTCTCATGTAATCACAACTACCTTGATCCATATGAAACAATGTGATATCCTTGCATGAGAGAACATCCCAATCTTGATATTGAAGCATCAAAATACACCACATACCCTTGTCATACTTCTAGAAAAATCAAGATTAGTGCTGATATCATGACCCCCTCCCCACAAGGTGTACCTCTCTTAGGCTGACAATATGATAAGGGAGATAATTACCCCCTGATTCCTGCCTCTAGTAGGCCCCAGGTTGGTGACTAGCACCGAGGGTATAGTAAACACACAAATGGGAGGAATTTACCTCTAAGAGAACACATGAAGAAGAGAGAGATAAGACAAACACAAAAAAATTCCAAATTAGACAACAATATAAAATAAATCCCAAGTAAACATATGTAATTTCATGCAAAACTACATCAACTGAAAGGGGAAAACTTCAAGTACCCAAAAGAAAGTGAAAACATCAGTGACCACGAAGCCCAAATAGCTCCTGCAACCCCAAGCTAGTAGAAACCAGCCTGATCTCCAACCTAATCCAAGTGACCTGAAAAAAAATAGTTTATATAGATATAGGGTGAGTATAACAGTATACTCAATAGGATCCTACCTAGAGCCTCTCGTGAAAAAGTAAAAGAAAGCATGCTAAAGCACAGTGAACAACAAGTGAAACTAACTCATCACCTAGATAAGTATACTAAGTTCCTAGACTCACCATGGATACTCTCACCAAGTATCACATACAAGAGTATATAATATAATAAAGAATATAAAGGGTTCCCTGTTACTACTTCCCCAAACGTTTTTTTCTTTTCCCCAACGTCGCTCATCCTAATCATCTCTCTCCAAAAAGGATTGCCTGCAAAAACCTAGGCGAAACACCACAACATGAACCTTGTGCAAAAAAACCACCATGTACATGTAAACAAAGTAACCAGATAGTTTCCAGGAGCCACCATAGCTCGCATAACATGTATCACACATTGGGCATTATACCTCAAGCCATTATAGCCCATACATCGAGTAAGGATCCTCAATCCATCACAGCCTATACATGTTACACCTATAGTAGTCCATACGAAACTATATCCAGAATATATGTGTGTGAATAACCACAAGACATTATAGACCTCTACACAAATATATGGGGGAAAAAAACCACTGTGCCTACTAGCATAAGTAACCGCCAAGATAAGAGAGCGAGGCCAAAGGGGGTAGTCAGCCATCCATCCTCCCACCAGAATGTTGAGGAAAACACCCCCTAGGGCTCAGAATCCCTGGGGTGTCAATTTCCCTAACTGACAGGGTGGAGTAGAGTATATAAACACAAAAGGTATAGAATATACTCTAGATCACAACCACACTATGGTCATAACCTAGTCTTAGATTCAACTATAGCTAAGGTCTCTCAGATTTCCGGATTCTACTTCTAAGACTAGGTATCCTATAAGCACACAACCATTTAAAGAGATTTATTACATTACTTCATTCCCTTTTTAATTAGTTGAACTTTATGTTAATTAATTTTTTAAACATTAATTAACCATTAAATATTTTCACATTATATTTCATTATCATCACACCTAAAGTCCAGTATTCCTTTAAAATTGGAACCCCAACGTTGCATCCCAATAAGCTCCAACCCCATGGGTTAACATTATTTATTCAACAATTTATTAACAAAATTACTTTCCCATATTCCAAGGTATTCTAGAAACACATTCTAAGCTTATAAATACAAGGGGATCAACATGGTGAGTAGGTGAACTACCTGTCGAGTATTTTCTACCTATAGAAAGAGCGTAGACCCATCCTCCCTTAAGAAGCTAAACACATAAATCACGTGGAATACCCCGCGCGTCTTCACCCCTTTTTAGAAGGAGGGAAATCAAGACCAGCGTCCTTGAGCAGTGGGGAAAGTAAAGAAGATAAACAACCAACAAGAATTATCAAGCATCCAAACATTCACATTCAACCCGTTTCATCACACCTGATGTCCTCCCCGACACCCACATGCATAAACCGATGAATCTCGCCACTCTAGGAGTCAACCGCTTCCATATACAATGGGCCTTACTACCCCCACATATCACAACATCCATCCAAACTCACATCACAACACAAGTAGTAGGAAAACAAACATCATATCAATTGGGCTCTTGGCCCTTAAACAAGCAAGAGGGTAACTCAGAACCCTACAAGGCATTATCTTTTTATCAAATAATTAGTCATTTAATCCATCAAGAAATAACCAATTTATTATTTGTAGGTTCCAACTATGGGAAACCTAAACAGTAATCTATCATAATTAATTAAACATTCTTACTGTATCAATTTTATTAACATTAAATTACAACAAGAAGAACCCGATTCATTTACATGACTATTTATCTTTAGCCAAACAATTATAAATTAATTCCAGATTTACATTATTTACCAATTTCCTTCAATAATGAAAATATAAACAAAGAAAAAATAGATATCACACTATCTAGAAAAACAAAAGGCAATAACATACGATTGATATCAATTTATTTATCCAGTTTAGATACTTATTATGTCAATTCCATTGTGATACAGTGGCTAAAACATGCTAATTGTACATTTTCACGTAAAATAAAAGAGAAGCAATGAACCCCCTACCTCAAAAGGTTCTTAAAATTATTTATACAAGAATGATCCATAGAACAGATCATGATCGCCTCCTCCTGTGAAAACTGCATCCACCTGAGGACGTCGCGGCACGACCGCACCAACCAAAACCCAAAAAACTCCATTAGAATCATGGAGATAACATGACATAATATGGAAAGGAGAAACATGAGAAGATGAACCCAAAAGAACGACAATAAATCATACCTTATATCGAAGATTGATGGATACTACTTGGTTGCACCAAAACTGGGGGTGCAATTGCAGCAAGAAGAATGTCGAAGGAAACCAATCCACGAGGAAACATTTGATCACACGACTCCTACGAGAATTAAGGAAAGGTTTGAGTGTATCACACTAGAGAACAAGGAGGAAGAATAAGGGAGGAATATATCTTGTCCCTTTAGAATATTTAATGGAGCATCGGTTTAAGATACATTGAATTTTCCATTAAACGTGAATCACATTAAACCACATGGTTTGACCAAGTAAATGCATCCTGAGCCTTATGAAAATTAATATAAGAGTTATGGGATTTGATTTGGCCTTAAATACCTTAAAAAAATCCTTGAATACATTTTCTGTCAAAGAAAAGGTTAAATCAATGAAACTGGGAAAATCTGGAAATTTGGAAAAGGAAATATGAAATAGTTCTGGAAACACTATTCATGAGATAGTAACTCTGAGACAGTAATTGTGAAACAGTAACCATGAGACATTAACCATGATATAGTAACTCTGAGATAGTAATTGTGAGACAATAACTGTGAGACAGTAACTCTGAGATAGTAACTGTGAGACAGTAACTGTGAGACATTAACTGTGAGACAGTAACTGTGACACCATAACTGTGAGACAATAACTTTGAGATAGTAACTGTGAGATAATAACTGTGAGATAGTAACTATGAGACAGTAACTGTGAGACATTGACTGTGAGACATAGTGACACTATTCATAAAACTAGAAACACTCTTCACAGAACTAAAAAAATTGGCGAAGTGTTGGGGATGAGTCACCTTGACCTCCCAGAACACCTCAACCACCACATTTCAGTAAGGGAATGGAATAGAGAGGTCTAGTCCATTACATAAAATACCTATCAAAACATTCTCATCCTCAAGAATCCAAAACCAACCCAAAAGGAAACAGAAAAGGGGTCCGAACAACCACTCATTGAGATACATCTCAAAAGAGAGCAGGCCATAAGAAGCAACAAAAATAAATCCATCTTATAAACACTAAAGGGGTATAACCACAAAGAGAACATTGTTACAATAAAGGTGTATAACCACAAAGAGAACATTGTTACATGAAAATAGTTAAACATAAAAAAACTATGGGTACTGAGCATGTATCTACGACCCGCGTTCCCAGGTACTCTCCTCCACAACACCGCGTTGCCACAAGACACAAACCAAGGGGATAGAATGCCCATGCCCATATACTTACAGTCTTGCATCTCCATAGGTTTCTCCTCAAATCTTGCATCATTATCAACATCGATATCTCCCCAATCAATGACATGAGAGTAATCATAAAGATAACGACAGATCTGTGACACATGAAAAACATCGTGTATCCGGTTCATCTATGGGGGAAGTGCTACTTGATACTCCACGACTCCAACATGAGCCAACACCTCGAAAGGACCAACAAACTGAGGAAAAATCTTACTCCCACGACCAAACCTTTGCTGCTCACGACAGGGAGTCACCTTCAGAAACACATGATCCCAAACATCAAACTCTAAGGGTATCCTTATTTGATCGACATATGATTTCTAACAATCCCATGATATCTTCATCCTCTCATGAATCACCTGAACCATCTCTGTCAAACTCTACACTAGTTCCGGTTTGAGAATCATTGACTCTCTAACCCCAATCCAGCATAACAGAGAAAGACAAGGTCGTCCATAAAAGTATTCAAATAGCATCATATCGATGGTGGAGTGAAAACGATTTTTGTAAGAAAACTCCACAAAGGGTAAGTGCCTCATCCATGAACCTCCCAAATCTAGGACACATGAGCATAACATGTCTTCAAGATTTTGGATAGTCCACTCTGTCTGACCATCTGTCTCTAGATGAAAAGCAGTGCTAAGGAATAACTAAGAACTAAAATCATGTTGGAGAACTATCCACACCCTAGAGGTAAAACAAGGATCTAGATTAGAAATGATCATCCTTGGGACTCCATGAAGTCTCACCACCTCCTCCAGATATTTCCTCAATAAAACTTCCACTGATCTTGACTCCTTGATCGCTATAAAGTGGGATGATTTTGTTAAACAATCCAATACCACCCAAATAGCATCATGTCCTCCCTGATCTCAAGGTAAACCAGTAAAAAAGTCCATTTATATTTCCTCACACTTCCACTGAGGAATATCTAATGGCTGGAGAAAACCCCCAGGGACACGATGCTTAGCCTTCACCTTCTGGTAGACCAAACATTGAGACACAAACTACGAAACTGCATGCTTCAACCAAGGCCACCAATAATGACTCCTCAAGCCCCAATACATCTTTGTCATGCCAAGATGCACCACTAAAGGTGAACTATGGAACTCTATGAGAACCGTCTCATGCATTGCCAAAGGAAAAAAAATCCTTCCATGATACAACACCCTATACTGTATATCCTCAGACCAATCATCAAGGGCCTCACCACAAACAACTTGGTCTCTCCAGACCTCTACCTCTAGATCCCCCAACTGGGACTCTTCCACCTGCTACACTAGAGATGACTGCACCATAATCTGAAAAAGAAAACCTCTTCCCTCCAACTTCTCCCATATCGAGATGTAATGCTGAAAGTTCTTCCATTACTCTCCAAGAATCACCATATTCATGCACTGCATCAGTAAGTGACTTCCAGCTCAGCACATCAGCTACAACATTCCCCTTCCCAGGTGTATATGATATTTTGAAGTCATATTCCTGTAAGAACTCCATCCACCGACGTTGTCACATGTTTAAGTCATGCTAGGAGAAAACATACCTCATGCTCTTATGATCGGTGAAAACCACAAAGTGATCGCCAATGAGGTAATGTCTCCAAAAATTCAGAGAAAACAACACTTCCTCTAACTCAAGATCATGGGTGGAATAGTTATGTTCATGGGGATGCTACTGCCAAGACCCATAAGAAATGACCGATCTCTGCTACATTAAAACACAGCCTAACCCCATATGCATAGCATTACAGAAAACATCAAACTGAACCCCCTCTACTGGAAGACAAATAACTGGAGCACTTACCAACTTCTCCTTTAGATACTCGAAAGCTGACTGACACTGATTAGTCCACATGAATGCCTAATCCTTTCTGGTCAATGCTGTTAGATGAGTCGCAACCTGAGAGAAATCAGTTATGAACCTTCTGTAGTAGCATGTGAGACGAATGAAACTTCTCACCTCTACCACTATCTTGGGGGCTGCCCAAGACACAAATACTTTCATATTTGATGGATCCATATCTACTCCCTATTGGGACACAACATGCCCCAAGAAACAGACTTCTCAAGCCCAAAACTCACACTTTGACAACTTCCCAAACAACTATTGTTGACGAAGAACTCCCAAAATGACGTGTAGATACTCCGCATGCTCCTCCTCAGACATAGATTACACAAGGATGTACTCAATGAAAACCACCACAAACTTATCCAAGAACTCACGGAACACAGTGTTCATCAATCCCATGAACACAACTAGAGCATTCATCACACTGAACATAATTACAATGAACTCGTAATGCCCATATCGACAACAGAAAGCAGACTTCGAGATATCCTCATCCTTCACATGCATCTGATGATATCCTGACCACAAGTCAATCTTTGAGAACCAAATTTCACCCTTCAGTTGATCAAATAAATCGTCAACCCATAGAAGAGGATAACAATTCTTCACTGTCACTTTGTTTATGTGACGATAATCGAAACAAAACCACAAACTGCCATCAGCCTTCTTCATGAACAAAACCGATGCACCCCATGGTGACACACTCAGCCGAAAAAAATTGCACTGTAACAGACCATCAAGCTGTATACATAGCTCTCGTAACTCATAAGGGGCCATCCTATATGGATACATAGTTACAGGAGATGCTCCTGGTTGTAGCTTGATCCCAAACTTGATCTCTCATTGAGGGGGTAATGCTACAACCTCTTCTAGAAAGACATCAGGGTACTCTTCTACAACCCTAGGAAACACCAACTACTGAACCTCTGAAGAAATCATCACCATATCATCCATCAAGGCTAATAAGGATGGAACATTCCTCTGACCCATATGAGGATCTCGCTCACCAAAAAACACCACTGGCTCTCCATCCACATTAAAGAACACAACCTGCCTCCTGAAGAAATACATGATATCCTGCACCAAATACAACTAATCCATGCTGAGGATGACATTATATAGTTGTATCCATAAAGATAGGAAATCTCCCCAAGAGCAGTGCTTCCCCAACACTAGCTTACAGTCTCTACATACTTCAAACATGTCAGCTCGACCTCCAACTAGCATAGTCAACGCCAAGGGCACTGGAAGCCTCTCTACCTCAAGTCCCAAATCATGGAAAAGGGTAGGTGATATAAAGAAGTCTGTCACTCCTAAATCAAAAAAGGCATACAAAAAGGTAGAAAATAAGCAAAGGGTACCTCAAACGACGTTTGACTCACTTGACACCGACAACACTAAAGCATGAATCTGACCACAAACTCCTCCACGACCTCTCTGAACCTGATGAATACTGCCACCACTACCGCGCTCTAATCTCTGAGGATGGAGAGAATCACAGTGCTGTCCTCTACCTACCCCATCTACCCTCTGCTGATCCAAAACTGGTGCAACCTGCTGCTGCTACCTTGGCTGAAACTGCCTCAACGGAGGAACTGGGAGTGGAACACCTTTTGCACGATGACTGATCTAAAAGGTCAGGAACTCTCACTGCTGATGACCTCTACCTACACAAGAAAAAAAAAGCGCATGATCCCTTGGTATAGGCCTAAGAACCGCTACCTCCAGAGAAATGAGATGATGATGGCTGAGACCAACCCCCGGCCAAACAAAAACTCTTATGCCCTGAAGATAGGGAACCCTAGAACACAAATCTGCTTCGTAAGGAATCATGAATACTCCCCTCTCCAGATGATTAGGTTCTGGACAATTTCCTCTCAATGACCTCTGCCCTCACCAATACCTCAAGATATGTCTTAAGCATAAATGGGGTGACCTGGTGTTGGATCTCTGGATACAAATCCACCTCGAAATGCCTCTCCCTGGCCTCCTCATCTGGAAACAGGTCTGAAGCATATCATAAAAGGTTCATGAAAAGGATTACAAACTCTCGAACACTGGATCTCCCCTGTCGAAGGGTAAGAAGCCTTTGATGACTGGATGCCTTCACAGTCAAAGAAAGAAACTTGACTCTAAACTTGTCTTAGAACTCCTCCCATGAGATTTATGACTCCTCACAATCCCTGAGGAACAAGAACCACCACTACCTCTCTACCCCATGCAACATATTCACAATCAAAGACACACAGTGATCCTTTTGAGCATGGATTGAACTGAAGCCTATCTTGACCTCCTCTAACCAGTCTTCCATGATTGCATCTAAAATGGAGCCCTCGTACTTCTACAGACTCTGGCGCTGGAACTCTCGGAGTGTCCTCCTCCAAGTTTTGTCATCGTCAACCTCTACCCTGCGGCGATCTGCTGGTGTAGCCTACTGGACATCATCTACACAAACCTGACGAGGAGGTCGACCCGGAGCCATACCTATAAAATAAAAAACCGTTAAAGCTCCTAAACCTGTAATATGGAAGAATCAACATTAATTGATTAATTTTTTTCTTTTATTCATTTTAGGTTAACCTATCCCAAGGTCTACCCATTCAAACACAGGCACAAAGAATAATGATGCATGATCCTTTCCTAGGTCTCTACCCTGCAACTAGTATCACCTCATTTAATAGCCATTATAAACTTAAAGGTCTGTGCATCAGATCACAGGGGCCCCTAAAAGCCTATGTCTCATCTGATATTTAGTGTTTACATCACTTTCTAAATTTTACTAACATCATTACCCTACCAACCCATTTAACCTCACATGTTCCTAACACAAAACTTCATCCTATCCATCAACCTGACCTATGATATTACTCTATCACAACCCCCTCCCCACAAGGTGTACCCCTCCTAGGTTGACAATGTGAGAAGGGAGATAATGACCCTGAGTCCTACCTCCAGTAGGACCCAGGTTGGCGACTAGCATCAAGGGTATAGGTAACACACAAATGGGAGGCATTACCCTCTAAGAGAACACATGTAGAAGAGATAGATAAGACAAACACCAACCAACTCCAAAATCAGACAACAATATAAAAGAAATCCCAAGTACACATATGTAACGTCATAAAAAACTACAAAAACTAAAAGGGGAAAACTGCAAGTACCCAAAAGAAAGTGAAAATAGCAGTTACCATGAATCCCAAACCGCTCCTGAAACCCCAAGCTAGTAGAAACCATTCTAATCTCCAACCTGCTCCAAGTGACCTAAAAAAACAGTTTATATAGACATAGGGTGAGTATAACAGTATACTCAGTAGGATCCTCCCTGGATCCTATCATGTAAAAGTAAAAGAAAGAATGATAAAGCACAATGACCAAAAAGTGAAACTAACTCATCACCTAAACATGTATACTAAGTTCCCATCCTCACCATGGATACTCTCACCAAGTATCACATACAAGAGTATATAGTTTAATAAAGAATATCAAGGGTACCCCGCTACTAATTCCCCACTAGTTTTCTACTTTTCCCAAACATCGCACATCCTAAGAACCTCTCTCCAAAAAGGCTTCCCACAAAAACCTGGGTGAAGAACCACAAAATGCACCTCATGCAACAAAACCACCATGTCTGTGTAAACAAAGTAACCAGGTAGTTTCTGGGAGCCACCACTAATCGCATAACGTGTGTCATATGTCAAGAATTATACCTCAAGCCATTACAACCCATACACTGAGTAAGGATCCTCAATCCATCACAGCCTGTACATGTTACACCTATAGAAGTCCATATGAAACTATATCCATAATATATGTGTGTGAATAAACACAATCCATTACAACCCTCTACACACATATATAGGGAAAAATAACCACTGTGCCTACCAGAACAAGTAACAACAAGAGAAGAGAGCGAGGCCAAAAGGGTAGTGAACCATCCATCCTCCCACCAGAATGTTAGGGAAAACACCCCCAGGGCTTAGAATCCTTGGGGTGTTAGTTTCCTTAACTGACGGGGTGGATTAGTGTATAGAAACACAAAAAGTACAAAATATACTATAGCTCACAACCACACTATGGGAATAACCTAGTCTTAGAGTAAACTGCAGCTAAGGTCTCTCGGACTCCTGGTTTCCACTTCTAAGATTAGGAATCCTATAAGCACACAACCATTTAAAGAGATTTATTACATTACTTCATTCCATTTTTCATCATTTGAACTTTACGTTAATTAATTCTTTAAACATTAATTAACCATTAATAATTTCCACATTATATTTCATTATCATCACACCCAAAGTCCACTATTCCTTTAAAAGTTCAACCTCAGCGTTACATCCCAGCAAGTTCCAACCCCATGGGTTAACATTATTTATTCAATAATTTATTTTCAATATTAATTTCCCATATTTCCAGGAATTCTAGAAAAACATTCTAACCAGCTAAACATAACGGGCTCAACACGGTGAGTAGGTGAACTACCCGTCAAGTATTTTCCACCTATAGAAAGGGCATAGACCCATCCTCCCTTGAGAAGTTAAACATGGAAAGAAGATGGCAAACCACGCAGGCCTTCACCCATTTTTTGTAAGGAGGGTAATTAAGACCAGTTGTCTTGAGAAGTGGGGAAAGTAAAGAAGATAAACAACCAACAAGAATAAGAAATCATCCAAACATTCAAATCCAACCCATTTCATCATACCCCATGTCCTCCTCGACACCCACATGCATAAATCGACACATCTCGCCACTCTAGGAGTCAACTACTGCCATTTACAATGGGACTCCCTACCCCCACATATCATAACAGCCATCCAAGATCACATCACAACACAAGCAGCAATAAAACAAACATCATATCAATTGGGTTCATGGCCCTTAAACAAGCAAGAGGGTAACTCAGAACCCTACAATGCATTATATTTTTATCAAACAATCAGTCATTTAATCCATAAATAAATAACCGATTTATTATTTGCAATTTCCAACTATGGGAAACCTAAACAGTAAGCTATCACAATTAATTAAACATGCTTACTATATCAATTTTATTAACATAAAATTACAAAAAGAAGAACTAGATTCATTCACACTCCTCTTTATCTTTTTCCAAAAAATTATCAATTAATTTTGTCTTTACATTCTTCACCAATTTTATTCAAGAAAAAAAATCTAAACAAAGAAAACATAGATATCACACTATCTTGCAAAACAAGAGGCAATAACATACGATTGATATCAATTTATTTATCCGGTTCAAATATTTATTATGTCAATTCCATTGTGATCCAGTGGCTAAAACATTCTAAATGTACATTTGCACGTAAAAGAAAATAGAAGCAATGAATCCCCTAACTCAAAAGGTTCTTAACGTTCTTTATACGAGAATGACCTACACAACGGATCATGATCACCTCCTCCCGTAAAAACTGCATCCACCTGAGGATGTCGCGACACGACCACACCAACCAAAACTCAAGAAAATACATTATAATATTAGATATAACATTTCATAATAATTAAAGGAGAAACAAGAGAAGACGAACCCAAAAGAACGATGATAAATCATACCTTATATCGAAGATTGATGGATTTTGCTTGGTTGCACCAAAACAGAGGGTGCACTTGCAGCAAGAAGAATGTCGAGGGAAACCAATCCATGGGGAAAAGTTTGATCCCATGACTTTTATAGGAAGTAAGTAAAGGTTAGAGTTTCTATCACTAGAGAACAAGGAGGAAGAATAAGGGAGGCATATATCTTGTCCCTTTAGAAGATTTAATGGAACAATGGTTTAAGATACACTGGATTTTCCATTAAATGTGGATCACATTAAACCACATGGTTTGACCAAGTAAATGAATCCTAGGCCTTAGGAAAATTAATATAGGAGTTATGGGGTTTGATTTGGCCTTAAAAACCTTAACACAAGTCCTTGAATGTGTTTTACGTCAAAGAAAATGTTAAATCAGAGAAATCGGAAAAATTTGGAAATTTGGAAAAGGAAATATGAAATAGTTCTGGAAACACTGTTTATGAGACAATAACTCTGAGATAGTAACTGCGAGATAGTAACTATGAGATAGTAATTGTGAGATAGTAACTATGAGACAGTAACTCTGTGATAGTAACTTTGAGACAGTAACTGTGAGACAGTAACTGTGAGATAGTAACTGTGAGAGAGTAACTCTGAGACAGTAACTGTGAGACAGTAACTCTGAGACAGTAACTTTGAGACAGTAACTCTGAGACAGTAACTCTGAGACAGTAACTCTGAGACAGTAACTGTGAGACAGTAACTGTGAGACAGTAACTGTGAGACAGTAACTGTGAGACAGTAACTGTGAGACAGTAACTGTGAGACAGTAACTGTGAGACAGTAACTCTGTGAGAGTAACTGTGAGATAGTAACTCTGAGACAGTAACTCTGAGACAGTAACTTTGAGACAGTAACTCTGAGACAGTAACTCTGAGACAGTAACTCTGAGACAGTAACTGTGAGACAGTAACTGTGAGACAGTAACTGTGAGACAGTAACTTTGAGACAGTAACTTTGAGACAGTAACTCTGAGACAGTAACTCTGAGACAGTAACTCTGAGACAGTAACTGTGAGACAGTAACTGTGAGACAGTAACTGTGAGACAGTAACTGTGAGACAGTAACTCTGAGACAGTAACTGTGAGACAGTAACTGTGAGACAGTAACTGTGAGACAGTAACTCTGAGACAGTAACTTTGAGACAGTAACTCTGAGACAGTAACTCTGAGACAGTAACTCTGAGACAGTAACTGTGAGACAGTAACTGTGAGACAGTAACTGTGAGACAGTAACTGTGAGACAGTAACTCTGTGACAGTAACTCTGTGATAGTAACTTTGAGACAGTAACTGTGAGACAGTAACTGTGAGATAGTAACTGTGAGATAGTAACTCTGAGACAGTAACTGTGAGACAGTAACTGTGAGACAGTAACTTTGAGACAGTAACTCTGAGACAGTAACTGTGAGACAGTAACTCTGAGACAGTAACTCTAAGACAGTAACTGTGAGACAGTAACTGTGAGACAGTAACTGTGAGACAGTAACTGTGAGACAGTAACTGTGAGACAGTAACTGTGAGACAGTAACTGTGAGACAGTAACTGTGAGACAGTAACTGTGAGACAGTAACTGTGAGACAGTAACTGTGAGACAGTAACTGTGAGACAGTAACTGTGAGACAGTAACTGTGAGACAGTAACTGTGAGACACCATGAAACTATTTATAAAACTAGAAACATTGTTGACATAACTAAAAAATTTGGAAAAGTGTTGGGTATGAGTCACTTTGACCTCCTAGAACACCTCAACCACCATATTTCTACAAGGGAATGGACCAGAGAGGTCTGGGCCATTATAGCTGATGTAAGGAAAACTTTAAGCTCTTCAAAAGACTTGTATCATTCTTCATTAAATTGGGAGGAACATTATTCTTTTTCAAGGATGTCATAGCTAAATCTAGTCAAGAAAAATCATGAACAAAATGTTGGTAATAACTAGCTAGACCAAAGAAACTCCGTACCTTGGATACATTATTTGGAAGTTTCAAAGAGATAATAGATGCTATATTTTCTAGATCCATAGAAACACATCTTTCAGAGATTACATGGCCATGAAAGAATACCTCTTATATCTAAAAATCACACTTTGATAATTTAGCATATAGATAATGATCCCTCAAGATTCCCAAAACCGTTGCTAAGTGTTGTTCATGCTCAACCCTTGTCCTTCAACACACCAATATGTCATCCACAAATACCACCAAAAAAGAATACAAATATCACTAAAATATCAAATTAATCAATTCTATAAAGAATTATGGAGTATTCGTAAGACCTAAAGGCATAACCACATATTCATAATGACCATATATTCTCCTAAAAACCATTTTTAGAATATCCTCCTTCTGAAATTGCAATTGGTGGTATCCTAAGAACAATTAAATCTTAGAGAACCACTAACATCCCATCAATTGATTGAATAGATAATCAATGTGAACAAGTGGATACCAATTATTTATCATAACCTGGTTAATTTTATGATAATTGACACACAAACTTAGAGTTCCATCCACCCTTTTCATAAACAAGACTGATTCTTCCCATAGAGATGTGCTCGAATGAATGAAACCTTTACTGTCTAGATCTTCCAACTATAATTTCAACTCCCTTAATTCTATTGGTTCCATTCAATAAGATGGAAGGGATATAGGACTATTCCCCAGAAGAAGATTAATCATAAAATCCACTCCCTTTACAGGTGGAAAACCAGATAAATTTTTGGGAAAAACATCCTAGAAATGAAAAAAAGATATTGGAAAACTGATATTATTGATCTAATCCATCGATTCCAAAGTCAATACTACCAACTAGTATGAGATAATTCTAACTTTTGGTGCTAACAAGCCTGTTTCACCTACCTTTACATTACTATATCCCCAAAAGAGATGCTTGATGCTGTCTTTAGTTGAATAAATGACCTTTATGGTATAACAGTTGATGTGATCCTTGAACGTTATCAATGAATCCATACCCAGGATTACATCATAGACATCCATCTTGATCATAGATAAATCCCATTTCATATCGAATCCATCAACAGTTATAGAACATGTTGTACAAAACAAGGCTTGACATTCTCTTTGACCAAGAGGAGTTTGAAGTTTTAACACATAAGGCATCATTTCAACTTTTAAACATAGTAAATAAATAGCACGAGAAGAAATAAATGAAAGATAATCACTCATATAAAATAATGATTGAATAAGGGTATAATTCAAAATAATCATACTTATCACCATTGATGATCCAGAATGATCATTCATAATAACTTTCCCAGCTCTATATAATTGTTTTCTCACAACACTTTGTTCCTTGTTTCCCTATTGATATTGGACTTATTCAGGATCATGGTATTACTAGAATAACCATGGATATCTTGGTTTTTTTGATGATAGGTATTCTGCTACCCTTATCCCATTGGATCATATGACGTTTGTGACATACGAGAAGTGTCCCGATCACCTAACCTCATAGCACTATGACAATAACGCTAAAGATGCCCCATCTAATAGCAATCGTGGAATTCTCTGGGTGGTTCCATACACTCTCGCTTCACATGGTCAAATAAACCATATTGAAAACATCCAACTTTTCTCTTGGGTCTTGGAGGAAGGTTCATTGATCCAACTGTCAGATTTCGAGCCACCCCACAACCTTGGAAATTGGTTTCCCTCTTACACTTTCTCCCAGTATAGAGTTCTAACCATTTATTATAGGAATCAACATGCACCCTCAACCTGTATCTCCTAATATGTCCCTTTCATCCACCATCTCTCTATTGACCATATCTGTATAATTGTTTATATAGAGCATGTAAATCTTTGAGCAAATCTCCTACCTCATCCTTGATTCAAAGATGTGTGCCTTCAAGGAAACACTAGAAGAAAATTTGGGCTCAAAGAAGATTAAATTCATGAATTTAGCCACATACTCTGTCATAGTGAGGATCTCTTATTTCAAGATGAAGAAATCCATTTTTCTTTCAATTCTAAATGTATGAAGATATAATTGTTTATTGAACAAGTCTTCAAAATCCTCCCATGTAAGGCCAAGTCTAATTTATACTGAATAGATAAATCCCACCACTAGTGAAAGATATTATAGAATATAAATTTCCAACTAGACTTTCAAATCTGATAGTATGCTAAGGAAATCAAAGATTCAATTCATCATGTTCATCTATACCTCTTCCTTTTCTAGTTCCAAATAACCCTGAAATATTGGCAAATTCTAATTCTGAAACTGGATGGAGTGATCCACTTACCTTGGTTCATTTCTCCTATCCCTTCTATCTATATCTTGAAAATATTGGACTATACTATGAACCATATATTGGTTCACCTATGTCTTAGGTGCAACCACATTCTCAACAGCTTCCTCCTATTGGTTCCTACTACACCTACCAGGTTCTATTTTTTCCAAACACAAAAACCATCATAAGTATCACTCTCTATAAATTAAAGGATTAACAATTTCAAATTCTACCACATCACAACTATCATAATAGTTCTTTCCAAAATTCAAAATTTTCTACATTCAACCATTTTGAAAAATTTCACCACACTTTTGAAAATCAAATCATTTTCAAAATATCATAACCATGCTCTTTTTTAAATATTTAATTTGAAAACAATTTCAACATTTTTCAAAAATCAACACATTTTCGCTAAATAACACACCATGACTCAAAATTAAATATGAACTCCTAGTGGGAATCCATTTCTACAATGAATTTCATGATCATCTCATTGGATAAACCCATGTAAATGAGATTTAAAATCCTATAAGTGTCTCTAAAATACTTATGTAACAAACTCCTAGGTAACTTGAAGTTCAAAATAAAAAGGTTAGCTATGTATTTTTATGATCTAAATTTCAAGTCCTGAAAATCCTAATCCTTTCTACCATCCCAAATTAAGAAAGATACCATAATGAATTTCAAATCTAAGACTAACAACCAATACCAAGTCAAAGAAAGACTAAGACTAATACAAATTTCATGTCAAGGACCAAAAAAGATGAGACCACTTGTTCATAAATATAATTGGAAGGGATAAGACTGACACCACTTATAACATATCACCCCTCCTCATTGTCTTTAGAAGGAAGTGGAACATTACTTAGCCTTAAGCGAAATCCCCAAGGCACCAAATCCTAGTAATAAATTCCAAGGTCTTCATTAACATATGGGGGATGATTTTTCCTTTGAAAATAAAACAACCCAAAAAACAAGAAATAACCAAATAAACCAATACATGATGAAAGATAACAATGAAATAAAACTCAAAAATTTCATTTATATCAAAACCAACTACAAAGAGTACCACAACAGAAGACTACAAAATAACCAAGTATGCAGCAGAAGACTACTAAACCAAAAAAAAATCAAGGACTCTAAGATTTTTCATGCTCCAACTCCACAAAATAGCCCAAGTATCACAATACAACACTAAATAAGCATGTTAATTTACCTTTTCCTATGTACCAATGAAAAATATCTAAAAAAGAACTAAAGTTCCAAAGCAGGGATGAGTAATGAAAATATATAGGTTTTCCCCAAATTAATTCCCTACTCATGCCACTATGATAGAACATGTTAGAACATTTATATAAAACAATTTATATAAAACACTTTAAAACAGTTTATATCAGATTATAAAAAATTTCCCATACTAAAACAACTTCTCTCAAAACAAACCAATTTCTAAGGAAAACAATCAAACAATGCTTTAAAACCATTTCACAAGTTCCATTTTGGCATAACTAATTCCATTCCACATATCCACACATCCTACCATGCATGAAACCTAGACCTCCCTATACCCATGAGTGGTGAGTCATCCTTTTACTAATATGTCACTTAATAAACCCTTTGATGGGGTAAATACCTGACCCTTATCTAACCCACTAATTATGGGGGAGTCTTCCAACCCTTATCCTTCCTGAATTCACATGAACACACACAACCGTTATGCCAAAAACCAATTCCAAAACAACTATTTTAACCATTTCAATAAAACCGTACTTTTATTGAAAACATTTCAAACCAACCATTTCAAACCAACCAAAACTTTTATTGAAAACACTTTCCATGAATCAAAACAAATCAATAATTTTAAAATCATCATTTTAAAATCAAATTACAAATTTCAATTTCCACAAAAATGCCAATTTCCAAAATTCTATAAACCATCACCAAAAGTGTTTCCAATAATAAATTCACAAAAATTTTACAATAAATTTAAATAAAAAAATTTAATTTGAAATAAATCCTTCAATTTTTAAATATAGGATTTGAGACTGAAGCCACTTACTTGGTAAATTTGGTGAAAATGATAAATGACATGAAATACATCCATGAAATTAGGTCGAATCTCCAAAAACCCACCTTAGATCTCTTCCTATAACATCAAACAATCCTAATATAATCATATTCGGCATAAAATACCTTATATCTATCCACAAAGAAAGTATATCTAAGAAAATGAGGGGGAGAGAGAGAAGTAGATCTAAGGAAAATCAAGAAAAACTTCTAAGAATGATGACTTATCATGAGAATCCTACTTCATCACACCAAGAGAAGCCTTTGGATCACCTTAATATTGATGGGAGAAGCCTCTAATTCCTTTGGGAGGGGAAATTTTATATTTAGGGCCATTTTGGGGAAAAAGGAGGGGTTAATTCTTAATCCATACATAGGTCCACAATTTTTGGAACTTGTTTTTAAACCATTCACGGTTAGTCACACGGTTAGAAGAACTATACAATAACCATGCATGAGAATCTATCACAAGGAGGCCCTCACATAGTTCTCTCAAAAAGTTAGAAAAACCCTATGCCAACTATGAAAAATCACACTGACCAACATAACATGGTTTCTCCTAGGAGGCCACACGGTTTGGACCCACCAGGTGCCTTCCCATTCACTTTACCTTTAGCCCCTATATCATTGTACACATTTTTCTATAGGCATTGAATGGTTTTCACTAACCGTTCACCAACTCTGCACCTTTAGAAAATCCCCCAAAACATTATAGAGGCCCCCAAAACCTCCCAAACTTCCCCCATAAACTTTACCTACTTAAAATTTAAGATAATTGAAACTAGGAGTTCTATATATATTGGGAATGGATTAACTGTACTTATATAAATACAAAATCAATTATAGAGAGAGGGAGATCACTCTTTACATCATGAGTCTTCCTATGATTCAGTACAAGTGTAAAGAGGATGAATCTCCCTTGGAATCTTCTGCTTATGTTTGAATATTATTTCCTTATGAGAAAGTATATCTATCTCAAATGATTGAGACCCATGATATAATAATGTTTGAAGACATGGCCATTGTGAGGGATTATATTAATATATTTCCTAAATAGTTTCTTGATCTTCCTCATAAACAAGTGGTTGAGTTATCAATTGAACTTATACCTGGATCTCTGTTGATATCAAAAAATCATTATAGAATGACCAAAATTGAGTTGGAATAATTGAAGAAGTAGTTGAAAGAGAACCTAGAAAAGGGTTTTATACACCTGAGAGATTTAACATGAGGTGTAATAGTCCTGTTCATCAAGAATAAGGATGGTTCAATGCACCTCTACATTGATTATCATGCTATCAACAAACTCATGATAAAGAAAAAGTATCCCATGCCACATGTAGATGATTTATTTGATCAACTATACAGGGCCCATTATTTCTATAAGGTGCAAATTTGTTTGGGATATCACCAATTAAAGGTAAATAAGGAAGATATTCTCAAGAATACCTTTCAAACAAGGTATTAAAACTATGAATTCATAGTGATGCACTTAAAACTCACTAATTATCCAATAATCACTAAAGACTTAATGAATAAATACTTTAGATATTACCTTTAAAAATTTTTGGTAATATTTATAGATGATATTATGATATATTACAAAAGAAAGGAGGGTCATTAGGAGCATTTGAATACTATGATAAAGACTTTGTGAAAGGAGAATCTATATGCAAATTATAGTAAATGTGAGTTCTAGAGGAATTATCATTCTTGGGGAATGTTATCACCAACAAATGGATATCTATATAACATTATAAGAAAAATAAAATTAAGGAGTGTCTCAAAATAGTATCTATAATGGAGATATATAGTTTCCTGAGAATATTTGGGTATTACTGATGATTTGTGAGAAACTTCTCACAATTTTCAAACCTTCTAACCAAGATGACTCGAAAGGGAGTGAATTTTGACTGGACCAATGAGTGTGAAGATAGCTTCAAAGAGTTGAAAAATAGGCTTATCAATGTACCAATCCTTATGATTTCCTCAAGTGGGGAAATCTTCATGGTATACAAATACACTTAAAAGAATATTTTAGGATGTGTACTGATGAAAATTGAAAAAGTGATAGATTATGCCTCAAGGTAATTAAAAGTTCATAAGAAAAACTATCCAATACATGATATGGAGTTATCTTCAGTGATCTTCACATTGAAAATTTGGCATAATTATTACTATAGGGAGATGTATGAAATATATATGGATCATAAGAGACTCAAATATATATTCAAATAAAATGATCTTAATATGAATTGGTGAAGATGGTTAGAGATGATTAGGGACTGTGATAGATCAATCCACTACCATCTTTGTAAAGAAAATAACGTGGAAGATGATCTAAGTAGAATGGATCCGACAACCTTATCAATGAGATAATTTATAAGGATCCCATATTCTTAGACTTTAAAAGGATATACATGAGTATCATAAAGTAAAAAACATCATCATTACTTTATAAAATGATTTCTCAACCATCCCTTTTATAGAAGATAAAGGATGCTCAAAGTGATAATGTAGAAATATAGAAGAAGGTGGATTATATAAGAAAAGGAAAATACTTGAAGTTCAAAATTGATGAAAAAATATTTGTGAGACTTGGGGGTCACAACTATGTGTACCATAAAATCTTTAGATAAATAAGGAGTTGTTGAATGATGCACATAACTCGACCTTCTCTATCCACCCATAAAGCATGGATATGTATCAAGATCATTAAGAGAACTATTGGTGGGAAAATATGAATAAGGTAATCATATAATATATATCAAAATTAATGGTATGTCAATAAGTGAAGTAAGAAAGTAAAAAGTCCAAGGGGATGATGCGGCCATTACCCATACCTATATTGAAATGGGAAAACATCACCATGGACTTTGCCACTGGTATTTTGAAGACATGAAGAGAAAATAAATCTATAAGGGTTGTGGAGGAACATGTGACAAATAATTATCATTTCATTTATATTATAGAGTAATTATCACTAAATCAACTAGAAAAGATATATATCAGAGAAGTGGTTATGTAGCATGGAACACCACTATTGGTTGTATTTGACCGAGATCTGATATTTAACACCATGTTAAGGAAGATAATCTAATATTATATAAACAATGTGTTGAAATTTAGTACAAATTATCACCCCCAAAATGATGTATAATCTAATAAGACTATCTATACACTTGAATACATGTCGATATAATGATCAATGGACTTTAAATAAGGATGAAATCAATATCTTCCTCTAGTCTAGTTCTTATACAATAATAGTTTTCACTCAAGCATCCAAATGGATCCTTATGAATCCCTTTATGGGAAGAGATATAGAACACATGAACACTTGGATGAAGTTGGTTAATACAAGATGATGGGACCTAAAATGGTCAAATAAATGGTAGAAAAGGTCAATACCATTTATCAACACATCGTGGATACTCATAATTGATAAAAGAGATATACTAAAAATCATTAATGAGTCATGGAGATTAAGGTTGGAGAAAAATTATTCCTCATCATATCACTTTGGAAGAGATTCGAGAGATTTGGGAAGAAGGGAAATAAAATTACTTGGTACATCATGAAAGTTTCATAAACATTAGAAGAACCTTTGGAGGGTGTGAAATTAAAATTTATTTTAATTTATTATTTCCCAAAACCCAAATAAGGAATCTTATATGTTAAAATTTTAATTAATATATAAAGAAATTATTAACTGTTGGTCTTAAGATCTTTCTTCAATGATTTTGTTGATCCTCTGAAAAACCCTTTTAGATTTCTTTCATTACACTATAAGGATTCAAGTGTAGAATCCTTTTAGAACTGATCCACATATGCTCCTTTGATATTTGAGCAATGATAATTGATTTTCGGGTGCTAGTATGGAGAATCAATTATATTTAATTTTTCATATTGATCATTCCAAGATCCTTCAATCTTGAAGGATTTTTTTGCATTATTGAGAGGAAGATAGGAGGAATTTGAGATATATATATATATATAGACTTTCGTTGTGCACAATGATTCTCTATTCTCAAATTTTGATTAACCCGACATAATAAACACAACCATATATTTATAGGGTTTGGTTTTGGGTTAAATTATTATTTATTTGTGTACTGGTCCTTAAATAATATAATAATCATTATTAAACCCCATGCTAAAATAATAATAATAATATTATTTTATGTTACATGCACTAACTTGCGCAATAACAAATATTATTTAACAAGCTTATAAATTAATATTTGTTACTGGACATAGTATCTTTATTTATTAAATACCCAAATAAACATAATATTCATAAATAAATATTTTATCCATAAACTAGTTAACAAAAATTTATTAAATATTTAATAAAATAAATACTATTTTGCACAATGTAGTGAATAAATATTTATTTGATTTATGAAACTGATAAAACTTGAATAAAATTATTCCTTAGTATTGAAAATAATGTTTATTCCATTAATTAAATTCAAATATAATTTAATTAAGATCAACAAAAAACACTTAGCGATGACCCTCTAGGGTTATTTCTCATTGAAATTAGGTAGGGTTACATAAAGTCCAATATTACTATATAGAAACAAGTCAAGGAACCCAAGAGAAATTAATTAATGTCATAATGAAAAAAACCACACACGATTTCTCACTGCATAATATAATATCTCTATCACAATATCTTATCAAGAAGGTTTCACATACATGTCACCAACCTATAAGCTTGACACATAGTTCTTTTACTATCTAAAATAAACATGTCGTTACACCATAGACATGGAATTTAATGCAACATTTCTATTCCAATAAAAGGGAAAATATATCAAACTCTATAAATATGGAAGGGAAAAATAATTCCCTGACTTATCTATTAATAACATGTCACTCATGACACACCCAACATAAATTTTTTTTCCATGAATAGTTATCGTCATGGTTTACAAAATACATTTAATTTCATGAGTCGTAACATGCATTAAAAATAATCTTAAAGTCTAAGGACCGTTACACATGTTTGTAGATAAGAATATTCGATGACAGAAAAACATGTAGAATTCCTACTAGCGAGTCTGTTCACATAATCTTCTATCTTAGATATTACCAAGTGTTAAATTCATGAGAAGAAGAATCATCCACTTATGATTACTCACACCTGAGATTATATATATTATGTTCCCTATTACAGTACATTATTCGATTGGAGAACTATATTTCAGAGATATTATCATAGAATCCCAAGGTTCTCATCATATAGGGTAAATAATATGACCTTATAAATGTGAAAAATAATCTAAGACATTATCATATCAATGTTATGAATATTAAAAATCAATATGTGATAAGATATTAATATTAATATTAACTTATTTGAATATAAATGTAATCTAAAGTACAAATTTGTTGGTTCTAGGGAACCAACCCCAACAATCTCCCACTTGAAATAGAGTCAATTTCTAATGATTAGTTTGTTCTCACATGTAAAAACTTGCTTTTAATAATTATTAATACAACTACTAGGATTATCACATTTCCATGGACAAGGTTGGAAAATCCATATTTATTTGTGGCCAATCAGTTTATTTCAAAATTACTATCTTGAGAAAATCCCTCTATTAGTGATATAACCAAGTATCCACCTCCTATTTCCTTGTCAGAATCCCGATAGTCTGACTAAATCCATAGTCAAATCTTATCATAAAATTATAAATCTCTTTATTTTGTTATAACCCAAAATCAGAACAAGACAATACTATAACACTTCTTAAGCTGTATTAGAATCAATAATATACTCATATATTGTAGATATGGAAACCACTAGATATAATAATTTTTTATTTAATATTACCTTAGCCTATTATATGGTACTATATCAAATTGAAATAAATAAGGACAAGCGTTCAATTCATTTGATCACTAGTATTCCCACTTCTCCAGTCACTAAGAACTCATCTAGTTCTACTATGAAAAGTATTGTCAGATAGTTCTAACTGAAATCTAATGTAGTTATGTTGGATATGTTTGATATTCACATACTATGAACAATGCATTAGTAGTATCAAAAATCAATATATATCATGGAATATGAGATAAATTCCTATCACTTAAGCTTGTGAAATTATATTAATCTCAATAATATCTTCCTATTCCTATGCATGTTCCACTAAAAGGATTATATGCCAACAATAATTCAATATTGAATTGTTAAAAATTGTATTTTTTGATAATTATTTAATATATATACTATGAATAAATTGATAAAACCTATGGATATATATTATAGATATTTTTATTTAGAACATGGTTTCTACTTTAATTCATACTTGGAGAAATTTCATTCCTTAGTCTTAACAAACTGATCAGACACAAAATTTGTTTTCAATATATTATCAACATATCTATCTTGAAATAATAAATTGCTCTCATAAACTAGATATATACACATATCACTCATTCATTTCCAAATGAATATTCTATGATCACTTTGCATGATTTATTCATAAATTAATTTATGTAATCTGCATATCTTATTGGAATTTATTAATGTCACCAACCCTTTTAAGTTATTCCTAGTAAACATATACCATAGATTCTCCTTTTGGTGATGTAATATAGACATATACCATAAGTATTCCTCTAAGTGAGTTAGCCTTTACAATCAATATCCCAATATGATGACCATAGAAATATGATTTTACAAAGTATAATTCAAGAAGGATTTTATTCACAATGATTGGTGTATATGTTTTTTCATAGGCTAGACCTTTAAAAAATCAACCATTATTTATTGGAACCATCTTGTACCATACATGTCTAGTTTCTCTTGAATAATCACCAGTAGTATCAAGTCTTAGAAACATTAAAAATACAGAGTCAAAAAATCTTGATACATGGGGTATATTACTTGATTATATACATAATTTTCAACCTTATCATATTACCATTTACTGCTACATTATATTAATCTTTATTATGAAAGAATAATATATGTATCACCCACTGTGGTGAACATAAACCACCTATTTGGTTATAAATTCATATATAGTATGTGTCTATGGAACTACTCCTCCCACTAAGCTCAATGGAGTTCAATATTCCTATTCCAGCCCTTATGCATCCATAGATTTAACTCATATAAGCTAAGTCTAATACCATTATCTTTAAAGTGATAGGATTCCATTTTAGAAATATAGTTAGTCTAGAATAGATACTAATATCCTTAGTGACTATAGTATTATTAACTTAGATGTACCTTAGTGTTTTGATGTTTATTTTTAGCTAAGGATAGATTTTAAAAAATGGTTTTAAACTAACACTTGTGGTAGTGTCTTAATATATTCTTATCATATCACAGTTGATATGATATCCATTAGAAAATATAGTTGGAATATGGTTATTTTTTGTAATTCTATTTGAATAATATGCCTTGGATGGAATAATGTAATATTTTCAATATATATAAGACTAATCGTTGATCTTCCATTTATGACCATCATGACATTGATGTGTATAAAGAAACTTGAGTTATGAGATTAACTTTACTTCACATACATTATCAATTAATACTTGGATAAGATGTTCTCTGATAAGAAATCTTATAGTTTCCTTAATATTTATCAAGTTCACTCATTTACTTCATTGAGAATTTCTAAAATTTCTTAAAGGAATATCACGAATTTACCTTTATATTTAGAATAGTTCATGTAGACATGTTGGAAAAGATTCAAAATCACTATGACGTACCTTTGTTTGTAAAGGTTTCTTTATATAAAACATGATAATTAGTTTTTTTGTATATCCATTATCTTAGATCAATTGTGAATAAAACACTTTTATAAGTATAATCATGTCAACTTATTTTATTTTTATTTAAAAAATAATTATCTTTCTATAATATAAAAAGTTCGATACTTTATATTTATCACTCATTGCAATGGATATTTGTGATTCAAGAGTTACTAAACTATTAGCTTAGTATTTAAGTAACATAACAACATTTATTTAGAAAAGGAAATAATGTCTCATTGTGTTAAGATAGAAAATGAGATAAATGTTTTTGGTCCCACTTATTACAAACCTGAATAAATAAAATCTGATATTGATAAATAGTGATCTCCCCTTGGATGATATAGTAATCTCCCTTTCATAGATATTTTTGAGTTCACTTTACAAATTTCTATTCTTTCTATTTTCCTATATTTAAATACATATATGTTTTAAGAATATTATATTTTTTAATACAAAATTGGTGAATATAAACTTGATGAATATACCTGAAGTGGATGAAACTACTTTCCTCTTCAATTTATTACAATTTCTTTTTTAGTGTCCATTATCTTCACATAAGAAGAAAATAACATCTGGTTCATTATTACACCTTAGAATATTTTTTCTTTTTTAAGGATGCCATAAAGGATCTTTTGGATTTAGATTATACATGGGATATTCATCCTTGTCTTTCAAACTTTTCACCTAAAGGGGTTGAGAAAAAGGTTTTAACCAATCATTATTTACTTGGTGATGTATGAAAAAATGTTCCCTGAACAAATTATCCATTTTTGATCTTGACTTGGATAGATAAGGATAAAATTGATATTAAGGATAATAATACAATATTAATGTATAAATTATTATCCATACAGAATTATAACTTCACCAACAGATCAATATACTGCATCATTTTGAAATCACGATCAATAGAAATATTTACTTCTTCCATTTTACACTGATATAATGCATTAAAAATCTTATTTATTTGAAGCCTTTCTATATCTTTCTCAAGATAAATAATATGAGATCTTATAGTGTAAGAATCCATGTCTTTATGTTATACCATCGACTCTCTGAACAAAATTGATAATATAATACAACAGACATAAGAAGCATCTTAAACATATATCTGGTAGGTATCATTTTCAACTTATCTCACCTACTAGGGTGGTAGAATAGTAATAAGGGATTCCATCACATAATACAATTTTCAGATAATAGTGCATCACATAAACGATTGTACCATAAATGTAAATTTTTATTTGTAAGTACATAACCTGAGTTAAGGAATGATCACACCATTTTTGTGGTTTTTATTTCCATTTTATAATATAATTAAAACATATTATTAGTAATTTACCTAATTAGAAATTATGTGATAAATAATAATAAATAATTTTATTAATTCTCCCACTATTTTATCATGTCTCAATAACCCTCACCACTAAACTTGTAATTTCTGGTTACTCTAAAATTCTAGTGTTAAGGATCCATATTCCCCTTCTTTATGATCCAGACTTTGTCCATGTAAATTTTAAGAAGGTATTTAGGTGGGTGGTCATTCCAACTATGGGCTTTCAGCTCCTTGATCCATTGAGTGGACTCCCCAATCCTAAAATCCTAACTTATATTTTCTTAACACATGGCTCCAAATTTTTATTGAATAGACTTTTTCCATTAAATTCAATACAAGTTTGGTTAAGTTAACCCAAAACTCTCATGAGAACCCACTGATAAAAGAAAGTGTTCGAGATTTGGTCATGTAAACACTTAATTTTATGGTTGCATTCCCAATCAAGTAATATAATACTTAGTCTGACTTAATATTAAGTTGAGGGATTTTAATTTATTACATATAAAATTTATCTTTTTTTTATCTTATACATTACTTGTTAATATTAAGTGGATTTTACTTAATTAATTAACCATTTTGGATAAAACATTTATGTATAACCCATTTATTTAAATTCTATCTTTACACATTAATTAATTAATTTATATGATATTAGTCTTACATCAATAAATTAAATAATTCACAAAATAGAAATAAATAAATAATTAATGACCTGATCATGATCTTATCTAAAGCTTTATTTATTAAGTGTAAAATAAACCAACCTTTGACCAAGGGTAAAATTCTTTATTTTGGTCTTAGTACAATTTACAACATTTCACCTATACACATATGTTTCACCTAGGTTGGCATCATTATAGTTCTTTCTTGAACCACTTCTATGTGACTTGGGATACTCCATTAATTACATTTATTTATAACTCACACGTAGGTGAGGGTAACCAAAGGATTGTTTAATGGGAATTACATAAATAACCTTGGACATGTATCTCCCACATAATAATAGAGAGAGGGATGAAATTCATGCCATAATTTAATTTAATAGTAAATAATTACAAACTTATGCAATAAATAAAATTAAATAATTCCAACTAATACTCATGTCTTGGTCAATATCATGAATGGTCATGCACATGAAACAAATACATAAAAGTAAAAATAGTTAATATTCATCTCTTATTTGTTAATTATTATTAAGATAAACATGATTGCATTAATTAATTCCCTTTCATTTTAATGACCACCCAAATTCATTGGGAGATACCCATCATTAATGCATTCATAGAAAATAAATGGCTAAAAAAATTATTAGAGATTATTACAATAAATTAATTGATAATTTTAATAATAATTTAAAATCATTATTAAATTGTCAAACACAAATAGTTACAATCAATAAAATAAAGTTTTAAAGCTGAAATTATAAATTTAATGTAATTTAACTATATCCTTAGTTGGGAGACTACATGGCATGTAATTACAATTTACACATTGTGTATCTCGATTGCCATGTACCTGAGTAACATGCCTGTGGCTTCAACATGTAAATTGACCGGACTACACAATGTGTACTACTATCTACATACCATATATTCTACTTGTCATGTATCAATGAAACCCACTAAAGGGCTCGACGTGTTCATTGAACATGACACTACACGACACGTACAAGATATCTACACACCATGTATACTGCATGCCATGTGTTTGGTTTTCTCACCAAATGGATCAACATGTACTTTAGATACATGAATTAATGAGTTACACACCACGTACATTGGCTACATGTCGTATACTCCATTAATGCAACATCCTGTTAGTCTCACATGGTTTTGACCATTTATAATGACCACACAGATTTCATGAATTTTACCACTAACCTATGTATACTAAATGGTGTGTATGCCAGCTACACGCCATGTAATATGACATGACTTGTTCCAAGTTGGCCAGAACTAAATTTGGTTTGAAATAAATACACTATGTGTAATTATTGCTCAGCAAGTCATGTATCCTGATACACGGCCAGGTGTAGTGAACTTGGGTACACGATGTGTGCATCAACTACATTCCATGTAATCCCATGCTATCCAAATAGATTCCTTTACACTTCTTGATGGAATCTTTGATTGTTCTTTATCTATTCTTGGACTTAAGAAATTGTGAATTTTTATTGAAGAAATTAAAATATTGAAAACATACCAATTCAAACTATATTAAATAACGATTAACATGAAATAAAAAATTCTACCATGATTACCCAGATTGATCAAAAAACAAATAAATAATTATAAATTTAAAACGCGAGCACTCTGATTCCACTTAAAGGTTTTAGGCATAGTAGAAGCACCTTTGGTGGGTGTGAAATTAAAATTTATTTTAATTTATTATTTCCTAAAACCCCAATAGGGGATATTGTATGATAAATTTATAATCAACTTATTTTAATTTGAAGATATAATTACCTTATCTTAGGATATTTCTTCGATGATTTTTCTGATCTTTAAAAAAACCCTTTCATATTACCTTCGTTGATCCATAAGGATTCAAGTGTAGAATCCCTATCGTAGCTATCCACATGTACTCCTTTGATCTCCAAGAAACATCAATTGATTTTCAGGTGCTAGTGTGGAAAATAAATTGTCTTGAATTGTTCATCTGGATCACTCTAAGATCCTTTTTTTCTTGAAATAGTTCTTATAATTCTTGAGAGGAAGAGAGAAGGAATTTTAGAGAGAGAGAGAGAAGTCCATTGTGTGAAATGATTCTCTATTCTCAATTTTGGATTGACCCTAAAAAATATACATAACCATATATTTATAGAGTTTGGGTTTAGGTTAAAATATTATTTAATTACACATTAAAACTTAAATAATATAATAATAATTATTAAATCCATTTCAAAATAATCATTATATTATTATTTTATGGTGCGTGTGTTAACTTTCGCAATAAAAAATATTATTTAACCATCCTGTAAATTAATATTTCTCATTGGGCTCAATCATGGGCCTCTTTAACTCATTGATATTTATTTAATACATGAATAAAACTTTTATTCATAAATAAATATTTTATCCACAAACCATAAAACAAATATTTATTAAATATTCAATAAAATAAATAAATATATTTTATTCACAATCCGAAAAATAAATATTTATTTAATTTATGAAATTGATAAAATTGAATAAATTTATTTCTCATCCTTGAGAATAATGTTTATTCCATTAATTAAATTCAATAATAATTTAATCATGATCAATGAAAAACACATAGTGTGTGACCCTCTAGGATTCTTTATCATTGACATTAGGTGAGCTTTCCTAAAGTCCAAGATTACTATCTAGAATTTGTTTAAGGCCCCCAATACAAAGAAATTAATGTCACAATGATGAAAAACACATAATAATTATCACTATATAATATAATCCCTTTATCAAAATATATCATCAACCAGGTTTCACATATGTTTCACCAACCTATAAGCTCGATATGTCTTTCTTTGACTATCTAAAATAAGCACGTCGTTACACTATGAACATGGAATTTAATGTGACATTTCTATTACAATCAAAGGTATGAGATAGAAAATTCCATAAATATGGAAGGGAAAAATTCTTCCTTGAATTATCCATTAATGACATGTCACTCGTGATGCACCCAATGTATTCAACTCCACCATAAACTTTTATCATCATGGTTTATGAAACAAATCCAAGTGCATGAGTCTTAAAATGCATTAATAATAATCTTAAAGTCCAAGGACCATTACAAATGTTCACAAATGGATATATCCAATGAAACCAAAACTTGTGGAATTCCCATTGGTAGGTCTGTTCACATAATATCCCATCTTAGAGACTACCAAGTATGAAATTCATGAGAAAAATCCTCATCTGCTTATGAGTACTCACACCTGACAGTCTATATACTATTTTCCCTATCATAGTATGTTATTCGACTATAAAACTATATTTAATAGATATCATCATAGCATCCCAAGGTTCTCATTATAGAGGGGATCTATTATGACCTTATCAATGTGATATATCAAATCAATGTTATGTAGAAGAAAAATTAATATGTCATAAGATATTTATATTAATACTAACTTATTTGGATATACATGCAATTTAAAGTACAAAGTATTTGATTCTAGGGAACCAACTCCAACACATCAAACCCTTTGATATTCTCGATCTTATCATAGTTTTGGCCTCTCTACTATCACTCCCACCATACCTTTCTCAAGTACATGACGTATTCAACGTATCCATTATAAGAAAGTACATACTAGTTCCCTCACACATAATGAATTTAGAGGTGGTATAAATATAAAATGATCTCTCTTATGAGGATAAGCTGGTGAAGATCTTGGACTGTAGAGATAAATCTTTATGCAATAAGACAACTCACCTAGTCAAAGTACTATAGAGAATTCATAAGTACAAGGAGGGGACATTAGAACCATAGAAAGAAATAAAGCAGAAGTACCCTCACTGGTTTTCACCTTAGTATGTAAAATGAAATTCTGATGGTGAAATTTTTTAATAGGGGAAGAATATAATGACCCAAACTTTTTAAAATAGAATTTCCCTTATGAATATATAGTTTTTTCATATTTAATAATATAGTATTATACAATTCACACACACCACATGAAAAAACCAAAAAAAAAATTATTATAATTTGAACATTAAATTCAGAGAATAAAAATGGCCATAATAATTTAAAGTATTACAATGGGACATAAAAGATAAAATAAGATAATAATAATAGGAATATTTTGATCTACTTGATCCCCAAAAATAATCACACTCACGAACAACACTACAGAAATGAAGAATAATGTAGGTAATTCAATATGCATTTTGAAAATGAAAATATATATAACCTTGAGAATAAAATAGAATTTAATGAATAATGAATGAAATTTGAGGTATTTTTAGAAATAAGTATCCCATAGGGCTGTTAAAAATCTAATTATTGGAATAATAATTTGAATGTTGGAATAGTAACATTACCAATGAAATAGTAATCTAATCATTAGGAATAATAATCTAACTTTTAGGAATAGTAAAAGCACATATGGAAATGTAAAATAATATTTAGTTATCTTATAAGATGAGAATATTACATATTTATATCATGATAAAAGTAAAAAAATATTTTAAAAATTATAAAATAAGTGCTCATATTTTTGTAAAACATATAATTTTTTTTATTTTTATAAAAAATATAATGATTTTAATGAAAGTTTATTTTCATAAAATGGGTTTATAAATTAATATTATGTTTTATTATGATGATAATATACTTTTATGAGACCTTAAATAAATTTTCAACGGGTCTGAAAATTGATCAGAATCTTAAAATTGTTATTTTTCAAATAAATAATGTTTTTATTTAAAAATTAAATTTCTTATATTTAGAAAATTACTTTCATAAAATGGATTTTATTTTTGGAATCTAAAAATAAAATAATTTTCATGGTGAATTTTTGGTATTTTACTAAAATAGTTGAATTTTTGGTGAATAGTGAAATATGACGAAATACGATATTTAACATTATAAGCTAAATAACTAAATTTTTGAGTGATGGTTGATGTAATAAAAAATTATTTTGAAATAAAATGCACCCTAATTTATATATTCATAATAATTAATACTTTTGGTAGTCTTGAGCTAAAATAATAAACCAAAGAATATAATATTCAAATACACCCCTCTCATCCCCTTATAAATACCACCCATCACAACACCTTCTAAAAAATTATAAGACTTGAATATTTCCAAAATTATACCCAATTCTATTAAAAATAATATCCCCCATGTATTAATGCTGTTGGTATCATCCAATGACCATTTGAAGGTTCCTTAAAGAGTATTTCCAGGAGATGACATCTAAGAGGTAATATTCTTAATTTACATCTTTAAAATTCATTTATTCTTATACCTTCTCCTATAAATCCTCATACAACATGAAATGATCTCTCTAGTATCATAAATATACTCTAATGTTATTGTGTTAATGGGATATCCATCTTCTACCCACCCTTCTTAAGATTCTAAAATGATTTTTTTACAATATGGTTGGTTAACCACCTCCATAAACAACACACTTCATTTTTATCCACTACCTTTATTACTAGTCATAAAAATATTATTGTGTTTAAATAATATGATAATAATAATAATAATACAATATATATAATTTTTTTTAATTCTTTTAATGATCATTTAATTAAATAAAACGTATTTAGTTATGGATGGTCAGTAAATCCTCCTAAATGAACTAACCGAATAACGTTAATGTTTTTACTAAAAGAAACGTACTTATGTTAGAAAAAAGGATATTTGGGACTATTTAATTTTATGGAAGTATATTAATATTTATTTCAGTTCACTTCTGGATATCTATTCCCATTTGAAAAGAAATTAAATAATTATCCACAATTGATCTGACCTTGAAACAATGAAATGAGTGCCCTTAGAATAACAAAATTAAAATTTATATCCCATTAAAATGGTTATAAATGAACATGATAAAATTATAGTAAATATAATATCAATGTAAAAAGTTCTGAATTAAGTAATTAATTAATTTAATTTGATTATCAAGTACATTAAGTGAAAGTTTAGAACAACTCTAAAACATAAGGTAAGAGATCTCTCTAAGCCACCCTTTTTTTCCTTCGGTTATGAACTTTATCTCTCTAACTAACATTATATCTATCTTTTTTATTTTGAAATGATTTTAATTTATTTATATATGTCTGTTACATATATACCTAGCTTATTTTTCCTTCCTTTAATGGGGTAACACATGCCTTATGTTGATTTGTTAAACACCTTATTTATAAAATCTCTTTTGATTATGATATAAGGAAAGATTATGCAACACATTTATTTCCATGAGAAACTATTATGTTTATTCCTTATTATTGATTTCATTTTATGGAATACATAAGCATGTACATGTTATGATGGGTGCACCCAGATAGCGCTCCAATGCATTAGGTAATGTTTTTATCTCATGAGATGTTATATATGGGATTAGAGAGTGAACCTCATCCATGAAGAGACTCTATCTACCATGTGATGTTGACTTATAGGTTATCTTTGACGTATGCTTATGTCATTTTATATATTTCCACCACTTTAATATATTTCCATGATCTCATGATTCCATATTATTTATGCTATTCTCCCATGTTATTATTCATGAGACTTATCTTTTTATAATATCAGTTATGCCATTTTATTCACATGTTATGATTTGTTATCATGTTTATTTTCTTACGGGGCTTTATCACTCACCCCTTTATTTTATGTATTCCCAAGTTATTCTATACAATTTTAGGATATCATTGATATTTAGGAGGTCATTATGGAGAATAAAATATAGATTTTATGTTTTAGTTTCTATTTGATGTATTATGAACCTAAAATTATAAATACACTAGGCCTCATGATATTTAGGATGTGTTTATTAGATTTTTATGTTAAAAATATTATAATAATGTAACACCCCAAGATTTTATAGTATTCCAATTTTAAAATTTAATATCTTTGATAGTTTATGCTTCACGCAACACTGAGTTTAAAACTGTAATATACTATTAAATATGACCATTGGAATAGTAATATGACCATTATAAGTAATAATATGACCAAAAGAATAGTAAACTCACTGTTTCTGATGCTTTCGCTAGGGTACACATCCATCCATCGAGGACACACTAATTGTGTTGACCCACATTCTCGCTTTCCAAAGGAGGGCGACATCTTTCATTATTTAAGTACATTTTCTCCTTGATCGAAATGGAATGATGTAATATTGGTTCCTCCTTCTGTGGATTCCTCATCAGAATTCGTTACATAGTCCAGGTCTCCCTTAAAGATTAAGACGTTGTTCATGAAACTCTTTCCAATGCCATATATTTGTAGACACTGGTTAATTACACTACTTATGTCAGGACATTCCAAGGGGTCAAGTCATGGAAGCTACCTTTGATTGGGGGAGTAGTCACGTTGGATATCACTGTTGTGTCTGGATTCTAAAACACTGATGTGTCTAGGTTTATTCCCCTTATGATAGGGGTTCTCAAGGGTGAGAAAGACCAAGGAATCCCACATCAAGTGTAAAGAATTATATGATATAGGAATGTCTCTGAGGTTTTCCTCAGCTTACCATGTTTGAAACAGGGTATGTCATGAGTTTAACCTCTAACGAAGATGAATTGAACTGATTAGAAAATTTATGTGAGTGGATCAGATGGGTGCATCCCCAAAAGGTATCAGCTAGGGGGTTACCGGATGAGTAGATCAAAGTGTCCAATTAAGACAGATCCAAGGATTTGGGTCCCTATTAAAGGGGCTCTAGGGTTTACCATTAGTTATTATTTAACCTCAGGGAGGTTTTATACGTACCTTGATTGGAAAGGGAAAGGATCAAAACCCCCTTAGTTTGAAGGGGTGATGAATTGGGGTGTACACAAAGGAAAATGACCCGAAGACATACTAGGGATTACACATGGGTAGCATCCCATCACAAGAGGGACACTCTTGGTTGGATGGTTATGGATTGTGTGGGGCTTACACATGGTTAGCGGCCTAGATGGAAGGAATGATCCCACCAGAATGTGGCATACATAGTAAGAATCAGGATGGATGATGTATGGTTGAATGAAGTGGATGAGAGGAACATGATGGAACCATCGTGAAGATGACGGTGATGTTGGGATTGAACCTCAGGGAGGTTTCCTATATATCCCCATAGAAGGGAATCAAAGTCCACACAGTTCGGTGGGGCGATGGGACACCTGAGGAGGCAGCCCATGAGAATGGACGCATGGATGGGACCTAGAGGAAGTAGAACCTCCAGGCTGGGGCATGACCTTCCCAAAAATCAAAGGCTTAAGGGAGAGTCTAGAATGAGACATGGGTGATGGGATTGAACCTTATGGAGTATTCCTACATATCCTTGTGGTAGGGAATCAAAGTCCACGTAGTTCAGGGGTGATGGGACACTTGAAGAGGCTACCCTTGAGAATGGATGCATGGATGAGACCCATAGGAAGTAGAACCTTCGGGTTGGGGAATAACCTTCCCAAAACTCAAAGGCTTACGGGAGATTCTAGGACGGGACATGGGTGATGGGATTGAACCTTAGGGAGGCTTCCTATGTATCCCCATGGTAGGGAATCAAAGTCCACATAGTTCAGGGTGGGGGCATGGAATCAGGGTGTACACAAAGGATAGAAACCCAAAAACATACTGGGGCTTACATGTGATTAGAAACCCAAGAGTTGGTGTGACGCCACTAATGGATGGACCAAGGACGTGGGTCCCAACAAAGGGGACACTGAAGTTTACCATTTCTTTAGGTTGAACCTCAGGTAGGCTTCCTGTGTACCCTGTCTAAGAGACAAGGATCAAAACCCACGTAGTTTTAATGGGTTTACTAGTGTTTGGGGTTGAACCTCAGGGAGGCTTCCTACATACCCTATATAGGTGATAGGGATAAAAAACCACGTAGTTCGAATGGGTTTACCAGTGTTTGGGGTTGAACCACATGGATGCTTCCTAAGTACTGTGTCTAAGAGATAAGGATCAAAACCCATGTAGTTGTAATGGGTTTACTGGTCTTTGGGGTTGAACCTTAGAGATGATTCCTAGGTATCCTGTCTTGGAGATAGGGATCAAAACCCACGTAGTTCAAATAGGTTTACTGGTGTTTGGGGTTGAACCTCAGGGAGAATTCCTACGTACCCTGTCTAGAAGATAGGGATCAAAACCCATGTAGTTTGAAAGCATAATGTTTAACATCATGAGGGACAAAAAATGGGGATATAGTTTAACGTCATGTGGGATGAGGGTGATCCGACATGAAGTGGTCGGGATTGATAGGTGTTGGGATAAATATGTGTTGGGATTGAACTTTAGGGAGGCTTCCTACATACCTTTCTTGGAAAGGACAAGGATCAAAGTCAATGTAGTTCGAGATGGGGGGCTTAGGCTTACATGATAAGGTGGCCCAAGGAGGATTCCATGGTCGATGCCTACTCTAAGCCCACGTGATTCGTTCTCGGTGTGAGAAAAAAGAGGTGATAAGGACTTGAATATCACGTTGCGAAAGGTGTGTCCACAAGGAATAGAGTGGGGCCTATATGTGGTTGGAGGCCCAAAGAGGAAATAGGGTCTTACGCTTGGTTAGCGGCCCAAATAGAAAATAGGGGCTTACACTTGGTTAATGGACCAAATAGGAAATATGGGCTTACTCTTGTTTAGTGGCTCAAGGAGATGGAGATTGGGACTTACTCTAGGATGGAGGCCCGATGGAGATAAATCCTAAAGGGAGAGGGATGAGGTAACTAAGGTCTCTTTTCCTATATCTCTTATGTTCTTCATGTATGGAAGAAGAGAGGATGGGAAAAGATTCTACCTACCGCAAGAAAGGCTAGGGGTTACACCAGGATGGCCACCCTTCCCGGAGGATAGATGTCATTCCATGCAAGGAGGATATCATTCCATGTGAGGATGATCTCACTCTTGTGGAGACTAGTGGTAATGGAAAATGTATGAGACGGGGCACCCCATATATATTTCATGGGGTGAGGCCATAATTTAACTTCATGTGTTGAGGATGATGGTGCTTGGCAGTTTAACATCGTGCAACTCGGACAATAAAGATTCACTCCTTGCCACTAGTACTTACATAACTAATACCCTACACACTTAGGTAAGTGAAGGTATCAAAAATTCCATGGTGAGGTGGTGTTATGGAGTGAACCATTAAGGGGATCATGTTAGCATGCCCATGCAAAGACGCAATAGCCGTTAGCATGCCTATGTGATGAAGCGTGAGGCTAAGAAATATAATATGAAGCACTGCCCAAGGGACCTTGAAATCACTATATAAAAACCTAGAGGTCCATATGGGAGAAGGGTTTGTGAAGTAAAAGGGTTCACAGGAGGGGACCTTGTGAAGCTCTGGTGCCCCAAAAAGTGGAAAGACTCCACAAAGGGGTATGCTTTGTGAAGTGAAGTGTCCTAGATCAGGCATGGAGTAAATATGCAAATAATGAGTGCTTAATGAAGTTCAAGTGCTTTCGCATAGTAGGGCCTCTCAAATCATGGGTTCCTTACAAAGCATTATATTATGAAGAAATGTACTTCACGAAGCACAATGATCTTGCCTTAGCATAGGGTTCACATGTGCATGGAAGGTACTTTGCAAAGCATGAGTGCTCTGTGAAGACCTGTGTTCCCTTAGAGAACTACTTCCTTTGTGATGGCCCATGGTCTTCATTAAGGGAATACCTTCTTGAAGAGGGGTTGTATTTGAGATAAGGTAAAGTTATTTCAAAATTATAAAGTACCTTAAAGAGATCATTTTTCTCATTGTTTCTCCAAGAAGAGGGTGCTTCATGATTTGAGATCTAAGAAGGAAAAAGGTCGGGGTATCCATCCTTTGGGTCCAAGGGAAGACCAGTATTTATAGGAAAGAGATGGCATGAAGCTCTAACAGCTCGTTGTGAATCCACGTGGTGCTTTGCGATTGTATGCAGATCGCGTCAAGTTTGTCATAACTGCAGAGTCGACCGTCATCCCCTCCTCGGTGTATAGGCCTCCTTAATTCCCTCTACGGCGCTCGTGGAGGCTTCTTTCAATTTACAATGTATCGCAGAAGTGATCGTTCTCCCTTCGTGGCATGAAGCTCCTCATCAATTGCATCATAACTACACAGCCTTATGACTCTTTTACTCTATGGCGATCATAGAGGGGGCCTCAGATTTGTGCTGGTCGTGGTACTGAGGGGCTCAGTGAAGGTTGTGGTGCTAAAGGTCTTTGCGAAGGAGCTTCATGAAGCAACCCTTTTGGCATTAGTGTGATATTGATGATTTTTTTCCTCTAAATATATTTTGGTTCCAACAAATCCCCCCCTCATACTTAGAGACGAGAAGAAAAAAAGGGTCAAAGTCTGAGGGTAAATCACTGAAATTTTTAGGCCAATCACAAAGAAAGATCGTGACACAGGGTTGTGATGAAAATAGGTGATGTGTGAGTTTATAATTCCATGAAGTTCACATTGAATCTCACTGTGGATAGGCACGCTGCGAAGCTCGGGGGTCATTGCCTATAAATAGGGGAGGAGGACCCTTGTTTTTTCTTTACTCATCTCCGCATTTTTGGTGATTTCTCTCTCGATTCATGAAGCTCCGCATTCTCTAAGACTGATCTTTGTGAATCACACCCCCTTTTCTCTACGGTGCACAATGAGTTCTTCAGACTCTATAATCATGTGATCCGTGGCTTGTGCCTATGAGGTTTGTGGTAGGGATCTACGACCTACCTCTTCAACCGAGCTCTGTGATCAAGCTCTACGATCGAGCTCCATGATCCATAACAAAAACTTCTATAGTTTTGAGAAGGAATGGATCAAGAAGGATATTCTAGGGGGTCCTTGTGGACATTTCCCAGAGGGCAGAGATGGTGGATAACTTGGGCATCAGGGAGTGTGTGCAGAGCCACTCGGACCACGAATCTCTGTTGGAGCTATTGTCAGACAGCCAGAAGAACTACCCTTTATGAGAAAGAATTTCCATATACGGATTTGGTTTGAGGGATGATGTTCTCATTCCCAGGGAAATTAGGGATGAACCAACCTACTGGTTCAAGAGTACGCTATGCCAGTGCCTGTAGTTCAGGGGGGCCAATGATTATACTTGGGAGGATTATACACCAGTCAATTCCGACTTATTATATAACCACATTAACAATGTTGGAAAGAAGATGTTGATACCAGAGGTATCTCCCCCGCAATACCACACCATTCTAAAGGTGGATTTGGGGAACCCGGAGAAGGGGTGGACTGACGAGTGGGATCTGTGCCAGGGTGGAAATTTCATAGACGACTGGGCATGAGATTATTGGGTCTGAACCTCTTGCAAGGAGTTTGGAGAAGAGCTAAGGTGAGTGGGCCTGTATGAGGTGGCATGGGCCTCCCAATTCCACATCTACTAGCTAAATAAACTGATGCCAGAGTTTCTGAGCAGGTGGTTGTTGAGGACTAACACTTTCCCTTTTCACCATGGAGAGGTTGGTATCAATCTATGGGATCTCCAAAAAATCTCAGCAATCCCAATATTGGGGGCGATGTATGATAAGTTATCCCCTCCATGAATACATGGGAGAACCCAGAGCGGATACCACTGATGGAAAAAGTATTAATGGACCGAGTTCTCAAAGAGGAAAAGTATTCGGTGACAGATGTCTACTTTAGGTTATGGTTCAGGCGGTTCCTGAATTCTCCTATAAATGGGAAGTTTCCTATGAGGCCTCCCACTTGCTCGAAGGGGGTCCAACGAAAGAAGGAGAACTCATACTGGAGAATATTGGAGGACATCTAGTGGAAGACATGGGGATTCAGTGTCAGCACCGAGCAGAAACCAGTGGTTAGGTTGGCTGGGTTTATCTTTATGCTCATTTGCAGCTGGAATTTTTCAGTAAGTGACACGAACATGGGTGTACAGACGAGAACATTTATCATGGCTTACATGTTGGAAATGGGGGAGTGGATAAATATGTGGATCCTGATGCTGTCTAAGCTATACAAGGTGATGTGGCATATCAGTGAAGGGAAGAAGACACATAGGGTGTGCGGGCTGCTCCATCTTCTGTATGGGTGGATAGCGGTGCACATGGGTTCCTACGGATACCTGAAACCCATTTCTACTCTAGGTTTTAGACTTCTAACCAACTATTATGAATTTAGTGGGGAGTTTCCCAACTAATATGGCCTCACCGATGCTGCTGAACTGAGTCTAGAAGAAGGAAAATTTCAACTTCCATCCATTCCCATTGCTAACAGGTGTGTTCAATGATGATGGTCAGGGGACGGAGGAGCATCGGTTCTACCTACTGGCCCTTTGGGATAGAGTCTAGGTGGCATGGGTTGACCAAAAACCTCTCTGTGAACTATACACCCCACACTATTTCACAAGAAAGTTATAGTGCATGTAGAGGCTAACCCTGTGGGTCTACTTGGGAGTATGGAATGGGGATAATCCATGTGTGATGAGGCAGTCATGGATCATGTCCACACGAGAGGATGGGAAGATGCGTAATGAGCTGACTCTGCCCATAGCTGTCTATGGGATAGTGAAGAAGTACTCAAAGAGCCGGGAGGCAGCCTACCCAGGGGAGATGCTGAAGTGGAGGACTGCCCATGCTAGTGATGGGGTGCCTCCTCAACCTTGAGGTTGGGCCAGAAGGTGGAAAGAACATCCTGTGGTGGTGGGGCTGCAGTAGCGTTGAGGCTTGCACTAGTCGAGAGATAGGTGGCAATGACAGACCTGGCGGTCCCAGAGGAGAAAATTCATCCAGAAGAGAGGCCATCTAGGGGGTTCCATTGGATACCCACTCAGGCTCCAGGGAAACGGCTGTGCCACATTGATATGCCTGAGGATTCTGTTTTCCTGGAGGCTTGGGACATCTGGGATTTCAACAGGAAATAAATCAATCCTTCCCAGATGTGGAACCATTTCAACCATATTGGGATAGATTTTTCGGGGATTGGTCGTGCGATGGATGGATTTGCGGTATCTCAGACGAGGGGGGGGGGGTACATTGCTGAGCTGGAGGACTTTGTGCATTTTCAGGGGGCTCTACGCCCAATATAAGTTCTAGTGAAGGTTCTTATCGATTGAATAGTCCCTCAGTAGTTGTTGGAAGCCGAATTGAGGGAGCGCTTCCCCTTACCAGAAGAATCAGAAGAGTCCTCTTGGGGGGGGGGGGGAGGGGGGATGTTGATAGAGGGAACCCTCTAGAGGAGGGAGAGGTCATCAATTCGATCTCAGAGTTGGAAGAGTTTGTAGAGGATATTTAGGTAAAACTTAAACCATTTTTATTGTGATCCTCATTTAGGATGCTTAGCCCTTCTCAACTAACATTTGGTCTATGTAGGAGGGTCTCATATGTAGAACCCGCTCTCGCACAATAGTGGATGAAACTTCAGGATCTGCACCCATGATGACGTTGATCACCACACCTAGTGGGGTTGTGACACACATGGTGGTTCTCCCAGAGTCCTTGAATTTCCACACTATATATAGAGGGATACGTCTCGAGGTTTTTACAACAAAAGATTAGGGGTGAGACCAATATTTGATCTCTGTAAGCCTTCTTCATAGAATTTGAAATTTCTATCCATTGAATTAGTCCAACTGACGTATGTGTATTCTCACATGCACAGTTCTTCAAATGGAGTAGGCCGCACTGGATAGGATGACTAAGGCTCATGGAACAACCTTTCCTAGGGGAAAGCTAGTGGTTGTGGAAGCGGATTCCCATATTGACCAAGCCACAATGCTCCCGATCAAAGGTGGGACCATCAGTAGGATAGAACCTGAAGTCATCAAGGTGGAATATGATGATGAGGATCAATCAGATGATGTGGGTCCTAACCTACCTAACCAGACACTGGATGAAGATCCTACTGACACATTCCTGGAGGTGTTCTCTATATATGAACCTGCCGACCCTAAGGACCAGGATGAGATGGATTCTGAAGAAGAGGACAACAAGGACGTTCGTCGCGAGTCATGGAAGTTGATCAAGCACTTCATTGGGGAAACCCTATAGGCATAATGGATATATAAAATGGAGAGGCACTATTCCCGAATACACAACCTATGCATTGGAGGAGTGGATGCCCAATGTCCTCATATGCTCATTTGAGACTTCATGATAGAGAAGATACAAAAACATGATTGGGGCCTTGTTGTGGGCTGCTAGGAGAGGAATTCCATTAACATCAAGAGACTCTAGGAGAACAAAAATGAGATCCAATGGTTGAGGGCATGAGCGAACGAGTAATATTCTTTCCTCGACGAGAAATCTGGGCTTGTATTGTGATTGAAGGCTGTTAGGTCCACAAGGCTGAATACCCTGAGAGGGGGGGGGGGTGAATCAGGGTATGACTAATTTAAAATTAACGCTTGTTCTGATCTTGTTTCGCTATTAAGAAAAACACTCTTCTCTCTCTTTCCTGTTTCACAAAGTAAATATAAAGTAAATCATTCAGAGGACACATCAATTTTACTTGGTTCACCGCAAAGGGCTACGTCCAAGGAGCATACGCCGACAAGTTTCCGGTCGTACCAATTCCACTAAACTTCACTAGCTGTGGATTACAATGTTCGAGCTAGATCACATCTATGCCCAGGATCACTACCTTTACAATGTTTAGGGTCAGCTCACTGCTTCCCCAAGGGTCACTCCCTGTTTCTCTCTCTCGGGCTCACTGCCGGTGGAGAGGATCACCTTCTTTGTCTTCCTTTGCTCACTGCTCTTGGAATGAATCCACTCACAGTTTATAGACCTGTAGGTCTCTTCATTTGCATGAAAGAATGCATCTTCCTCTTTATGTAGATTCTCTATTGAAGTACAATTTTCACCTGTAGATGAATATCTCTTTGCACCGAAGGTATCGAGCAAACTTCCAGCTTCCATGCAGCCCGAAAATCACTGCTGGAAATAATCCTTACTTGGCGTGCAAGTCTAACTCGATGCGCAAGTATCGGCGCGCAAGTCACAACGAGCGCACAAGTCCACCTCAGAAACTTGCGCGACACAAGCTTCCCCAACTCCAAACTTGCGCGAATCTCTTCCTTTTACAACCAAACCAATATTGACGCGCAACTGCCAACCGGCGCGCAACTTCTCACACTGGCACGCAACTTCACTTGCGCGACCCACACACCACTTGCGCGACCACCACACCTGCGCGACGGGAGCTCTGATTTCTCAAAGTGTTGAACTCCAGTGAATAATTAAGAGGGGTGGTCTAGTATTTATAGGAAAATTGACCACCCTGCACGACGGTGCGAAAGTCACCTGTGCGACCCAGTCTCGACGCACAAGTCTTCTGTCCTCTTAGACACTTGCGCGACCAACTCCCAAACTTGCACGAACCTGTTTCCTTATCCATATTTTGATCTTATGATCTTGAAAACACATGGTGTGAAAGTTTCCTATACTCCAAGTCCTCGGCGCACAAGTCCCTTTTCCAAAAACACTTTTCTTCATTTGTCAATTTTTAGGCCCAAAAATTTGGCAAACACTGGAAAATGGTGCCACCTTGTATCTATTCTTTTTGTACCACCTCCAGATCGTCCATTCCATTATCAAAATTCTTTAATCAAACATGGATCTATGACCACAGATCTTGAACTTGACATTCCACCATGAAATACTTTTTGTCAACAAATTTGTATGTCATGGTTTGCATTGTCAATAATCACAACACAGATGTTCACTTTTTCAACAAACACAATCACCTCAAAAATACTTCAATGATTCCTTGAGGGATTTTTGCCCAACAATCTCCCCCTTTGGGTTTGTTGACAACTCTTCCATAAAAATATACATCGTTGATTCTTCAGCCACCATTCGCCTTTTGTGATTCTGATAGCGATCAAGGATTTACTCAACACATACTCTAAGCCCACATGAGAAATGTTTGTCATGAGAAACAAGAGTAAATGAAAAGTTCATAAATGAATCACTTCATCTCTGACATCCACTGTTGACACCAAACTGATACCAATTTGTACTAAACTGATACCAATTGTTGAAGGACTTGTTGGAAGACCAATGTTTGGTTTGGAAAAATTATTACCACTCTCTAACACCACTCTTCTGATTTTATCAAGATCCTCAGATGTCGTGATATATATTCTTTGATCGATCACTTCTAGCATCGTCAGATTTAATACGCTCCCCCTTTCTGTTCACAGCTTCATCCCTTATCAGCTTCAAAAACTCTTTAGCCCTATTTCCTATGTTATCCAAGCTAAGCTCTGGCTAAGCACGTTCAACTAGCTTCAACTCCCCCTATCTGGCTGCTCCACTTGTCAGCTTCTCCCCATATCATTCATGATTTATCAAATATCCACATTGTCTCCCCCTTGAACAATCACTATTTTATCCCCCTTTGTCAACGAACCCAAAGGACACTCCTTTATAGTCTGTAAAATAGTAGAGAACACATATCAGCACATTAGGAAAAAACACATCATACCTCGGAGAGAGGGGGGGGGGGGGTTCCACATCCATAATATTTCAAGTGCGGGGAATCGACTGAACTCCCAGAGCCAGTCGATGCCTCTCAAAATCTTCCTTGGGTAAGGCCTTTGTCAGAATGTCTGCAACCTATAGCTCTGTAGGAACATACTCCAACTTCACGATTCCCTGCTCAACCTTCTCCTTGATAAAATGATACTTTATCTCAATGTGCTTTGTCCTTGAGTGATAGACGGGATTTTTGCTAAGATTTATAGCACTTGAGTTATCACACTAGATTCTGATTGGAGACTTCACTTTAACTCCCATATCTTCAAGCTACTGTTTCATCCACAATAACTGTGTGCATGCTTGAGTGGCCGCAATATACTCAGCTTCTGCGGTGCTCAACGAAATGCAATCTTTCTTCTTTCTTATCAAAGAAATACACAATCCACCAAGATAGAATGCACCACCTGATGTTGATTTTCTATCATCTGCTGAACTGGCTCAGTCTGCATCAGTATATCCCAATAACTCTGTCTGAGATTTTTCAGTATATGTCAAGTCGAAATCCATTGTGCCCTGGATATACCAAAGTATTATTTTCACTACAAGCATTCAGATTTCCTTGAGATTACTCTGATATCTCGCTGCTTGGAATGTGGTGAAAACAATATCAGGCCTTGTTGCGGTTAAGTACAACAGACTTCCAATGATTTTCCTGTATTCTGTGATATTAACTGTCTTTCCATCCTCATCTTTTGATAATTTCATCCGGGTAGCAACCCGAGTCTTCATCTCCTTGGAATTTTCCATTCCAAACCTTCTTAGAACCTCCTTGGCATATTTAGATTGAGAAATGAATGTTCCATTCCTTCCTTGTGTCACCTGTAGACCAAGGAAAAACGTTAACTCTCCAATCATTGACATTTCAAACTCATTTTTCATGAATTCGGAAAACTGTCTGCACTGAGCTTCATATGATCCGCCAAATATTATGTCATCGAAATAAACCAACACCATTATCCTTTGATTACTTTCATTGCTGAAATAAAGATTGTAATCAACTCCCCCACGCTAGAAACCAAGCTTCTTCAAGTACTGATCGAGCCTTGAGTACCATGCTCTCAGTGCTTGTTTCAGCCCATATAATGCCTTCTTCAGCCTGCAAACTTTTTCTCATCCTCATGAATGATAAAACCATCTGGCTGTTCAATATACACCTCCTCTTCCAGAACACCATTCAAGAATGTGGATTTGACATCCATCCGGAACACTTTGAACTTACTTTGCACTGCTATGAAAAAAAATAATCTAATTGTCTCTAGCCTTGCAACTGGTGAAAATGTCTCATCTACATCTATTCCCTCTATCTGGGAGTATCCCTTTCACACTATCCGTGCTTTGTTTCGAATCCCATTTCTATCTTCATTCATCTTGTTGCGATAGACCCATTTAGTCCCGATGACATTCTTATCTGCTGGCCTCGAAAAAATATCCCATGTCTGGTTCTTCTCAATCTGATCAAGCACTTCATTCATATCCTGAACCCAGTTTTCATCTTCAGCTACATCGGAAAAACATTTTGGCTCCACCTGAGACAAAATCGATTTTTGTTGTAACGATTTCATTCTTCGAGTATGAACTGGAGTTGTCTGATCACCAATGATATTCTACCTATCAATTTCAGCTCGACTCTTTGGCTTCCTTGTAGACATAGACTTGACACTTTCTTGTTCATCATAAGTATCTTCTTCTGAGTTAGCCTCTGCCACTTCTACTCCCCCTGTGTTGCTTACCTCATCATCACTTTCATCCAGGAACTGTTCACTGGATCGTTGAGTATTCTGTTCATTTTCAAATATAGTGACATCATTGCTCTCAACAATTTTTCCAAGCCTCTTGTTGAAGCATTTATATGCTTTGATTTTCCCTGAGTATCCAAGGAATATCTCCTCATCTCCTCATGCCTCAAACTTCATGTGATTTTCTTTGTTGAGAATGAAACACTTACTTCCAAAGATTCGAAAGTATTTCAACGTTGGCTTCTTTCCATACCACAGTTCATACAGAGTCTTCCCTTTCTTCAGACACAACAGAGACCTGTTCGAGACATAGAATGATGTCAAAACTGCTTCCTTCCAAAATTTCTCTGGTAGGTCTTTATCAATAAGAATAATTCTGGCCATGTTGTTGATAATCCAATTTCTCCTTTCAACCACTCCATTATGTTGGGGAGTTCTCACTGATGAAACTTGATGCCTTATCCCGTGTTTCTTGAGATATTCTTCCACTTGACTGTTTGTGAATTCTGTACCGTTATCTGTACAGAACTTCAAAATTTTCTTCCCAAGCATCCTTTCTGATTCCCTCCTATACTACTTTATGCAGCTGAACACTTATGTCTTATGGGTAATGACAAACACCCATTCCATTCTGCTAAAATAATCAATGAAAAGAACATAGTACCTTTTCCCATTTATAGCTCGTGGTGAAATAGGTCCACATACATCAGCATGCACTAATTCGAGAACTCCAATTGATTTTTGTTCCTTTGTCCTGTATGTCTTTATGATGATCTTCCCTTGTTGACAAGCATCACATGTATGAGTGAGATCATGTGATAGTTTGGGGAGGTCTCTAGCAGCATCACACTTTACCAGATCTTCCATGGATGGTTGACATAGATGACCAAGTCACTTATGCCACAACTGATTTTCTTCTTCTCTGGATAAAAATCATGAATCTTCTTCCCCAACTACCAGGTAAAGATTTCCCTTTGTTCGTTTTCCCTATATAATGACTTATCCATATTTTCCTTTAACAATACACATCTTCTTGGTAAACCGGATAGAGTTCCCAGAGTCACATAGTTGACTGACACTAAGCAAGTTATGACTGAGACCCTCTACTACCAAGACATCAGCACGTCTCATTTCTTTTCCCCCAAACTTACCTTTCCCTGAGCCAACAATCTTCAGGCCTTCATCGTTTCCAAATTTGACAACTCCTTCTTTGTATTATTTTATTCCTGTAACAAGATCCTTATTACCCATCATGTGAGATGTGCAACCAATATCAAGGATCCACACACCAGAGCGATATGATGCTTTAAGGGAAATCTCTGCCACCACGACCTTCTCAATTTTCTTCTTCTTAGTCCATACTTTTTCGTTCATACTCGACATGGATTGAGGCTTCTGTTCTTTCTCAGAGTATGATGGACCAACTTCATCTTGCAAATCCACAAATCTATTTTGCATTTTTAACTCACTTGTCAGTTTATCGATCTGCTGCTTGCTAACGTTTTGATTCTGCTTTGGAACATTTCTCTGTATGGTCGAAGTGCATTACCTAGCCATGTGCCCAAATACTCCACACCAAAAACAGTATCCTTTAAAATGTGTTCTGGAAAACTGTTCTCTGTTTGGATGCCATCTCTGTTCTTATTCCCTTCGATATCTTTTGGCTATGGAACACACATACTGTGAATGTCCCAACTTTCCACAACAATAACACCTGATATAAGGTGCATTCCTTCGTGTTACTTCAGAACTATGGGTTTCCCCTTGGGATCTCTGAATATTCTGATTTTTCTTTGTGGCCAAATCCACCTTCAATCTCGGGACAGGTGCTTGTGATCTGAATTCAACTGCCACAGATTTTTGTTTCTGATTAATCCATGAATCAACCTTAACTTCTGAGCTCAATTGCTGCTTCTTTCCTACTGAACTACTAGGATCTTCTTTCTTCTTTTCAGTCTTTGTAACGACCTGATTTCCCAAGAATGTGTTGGGATTCAAAGGTTTTTCGTGGTCTTTAACTTTTCTCTGCAGACCGACAACTTCCTATTCAAGCTCTTTGATACGCTTGACGTGATCTTTCACTTTTCTATTCAAGAAATAGATCTCCCTTTTCTGTTCTTCAATCTTGAGCTTATGCTCATCAACCTTTTCTGTGCGCTCTGGCCTGGAAGAATTAAGATTTTCAATCTCTTTCACTAGCTTAGACTTCTCTTCTTCTTGATGTTTCATGTAGAGTTTGTCATCATGTACCACCTTGTTGGCTTTCTTTGTTTTTTCTCTCCAAACATCTATCTCTTCAAGAGATGCTTCTAATTTAGCTTCCATGTCAACTCTCCCTTAAATTTCTTCTTCTTCCTCATCAGTTTCGGTTTCTTTCTTTTCTTGAGCACTACTGACAACATCCACCATTGCATTTTGTCCATGATCTTTGCAGTTTTCTATCTCTTCAATTTCTTCACCCTCAGACTCATCTGAACTATCTATTTCTTGTGAAAGAAGATTCTTCTTCTTAAAGAAATTTCTCTTGAACTGCTTCTTCCCTTTCACATAGGCTGAAGATTTTTTCTTGGGAATTTCAACTTCATCTTCATCATTTTCTTCTTGAAACTTTTTGGGGCACCTTGCAGCAAGATGAACAACTTTTACACATCTAAAGAAAGAAAGTGGAAGATTCCCTTTGAACTTTCCTTTTCCTCTTTGAAGATTTGAGGAGAGGAATGACATTACCTCATCTGTCTCTTCTTCTTCCTGAGAATCTTCAATGGTAAGCTTCTTCATGGCCTTAAATTCCACCACTTTGGACTTCCCCTTTTCCACAGCCTCATTATCATCATTCCTCATTTCATATGAAACCAAGGTACTGTGTAAATTTTCCAGTGTCAGCTCTTTTGGATCTTTATCTTCTAGTACTGAAACTTTCAGATTGAACCAAGTTGGAAGTTTCCTCAAGATGCGCTTTATGATCTTTATGTCTTCAATGATTTATCCAAGACCTCACATATCTCCCACAACAATGTTTACCCTATCAAAGAATGTGTCAACAGACTCATTCAGGTTCATTTTCAGATCTTCATATTTGTTCCACAACACCTGCAGCTTTGCCTCTCTGACCTTTGTATCCCCTTCATATATATTCAAAAGATTTTCCCACATGGCATGTGACATTTTTCATGACATCACCTTCGTGTAGATGGGATTGGAAAGTGCTCCCCCATAAGGCATTGATTGCCTTAGAATCAACATCCAACTCTTTATGCTCAGCTTCTGATAATGCACCACTATTAATATCAGCTGTGATACCATGCATAGCAGCTGAAAACACATCCATTCCCAAGGATAGAAAATAGTGTTGCATTCGATTCTTCCATATCTGAAAATTACATCTGTCGAAGATCGGAATCCCTTTATGATTAGTGACTTCCATTGAGAGAAGACCTAATATCAACCTTTCACTCTGATACCAATTGTTAGGTCTACAAGGCTGAATACCTTGAGAGGGGGGTGAATCAGGGTATGACTAATTTAAAATTAATGCCCGTTCTGATATTGTTTCGCTATTAAGAAAAACACTATTCTCTCTCTTTCCTGTTGCAAAAAGTAAATAGAAAGTAAATCATGCACAAGACACAACAATTTTACTTGGTTCACCACAAAGGGCTACGTCCAAGGAGCATATGCCGACAAGTTGCCGGTCGTACCAATTCCACTAAATTTCACTAGCCGTGGATTACAATGTTCGGGATAGATCACTTCTATGCCCAGGCTCAATGCCTTTACAATGTTTAGGGTCAGCTCACTGCTTCCCCAAGGGTCACTCCCTGTTTCTCTCTCTCTAGCTCACTGCCGGTGGAGAGGATCACCTTCTTTCTCTTCCTTTGCTCACTACTCTTGGAAGGAATCCACTCACGGTTTATAGACCTGTAGATCTCTTCATTTTCATGAAATAATGCATCTTCCTCTTTATGTAGATTCTCTATTGAAATAAAACTTTCACCCGTAGATGAATATCTCTTTGCACCGAAGGTATCGGGCAAACTTCCAGCTTCCACGCAGCCTGAAAATCACTGCTGGAAATAATCCTTGGTGCGCAAGTCTAACTCGGCGCGCAAGTATCGACGCGCAAGTCACAACGGGCAGGCAAGTCCACCTCAAACACTTGCGTGACACAAGATTCCCCAACTCCAAACTTGCGCGACTCTCGTCCTTTTACGCCCAAACCAATATTGGCGCACAACTACCAACCGGCGCGCAACTTCTCACACTGGAGCACAACTTCACTTGCGCGACCCACACACCACTTGCGCGACCACCACACCTACACGATGGGAGCTCTGATTTCTCAAAGTGTTGAAATCCGGTGAAGAATGAAGAGGGGTGGTACAATATTTATAGGCAAATTGACCACCCTGTGTGACGACGCACAAGTCACCTGCGCGACCCAGTCTCGGCACGCAAGTCTTCTTTCCTCTTAGACACTTGCGCGACCAACTCCCAAACTTGCGCGAACCTATTTCCTTATCCATATTTTGATCTTCTGATCTTGAAAAACACATGGCGCGCAAGTTTCCTATACTCAAAGTAGTCAACGCGCAAGTCCCTTTTCCAAAAAAACTTTTCTTCATTTGTCAATTTTTAGGCCCAAAAATTTGGCAAACACTAGAAAACGATGCCACCTTGTATCTGTTCTTTTTGTACCGCCTCCAGATCGTCCATTCCATTATCAACGTTCTTGAATCAAACATGGATCGATAACCATAGCTCTTGAACTCAACATTCCACCATGAAATCCCCTTTTTCAACAAATTTGTATGTCATGGTTTTCATTGTCAACAATCAAAAAACAAATGTTCACTTTCTCAACAAACACAATCACCTCAAAAATACTTCAATGATGCCTTGAGGGATTTTTTCCAAGCAAAGGCTCTGTTGGCAGAGGCTGAGTAATATATGAGGCAAGCCTCTATAGAGATGGATATCATCCAAGATGATGAGGATCAGGCCCGGATCAAGGATAATGAACTATGACCCATTACTATTGAGGAGGAATAGGAGCTTAACAGGTGACATCAGATCCTAGATGCCACAAGCTAGAGAGCGATGAAGCTGGGATGCTCCATTGAAGAGGTCAACCCATCTATGGGAGGGGCCAATCCTTGGGCACTGTAATTCATGAAAACTCATAAACTTAATTTTATTATTTTCTTGTTTATGTCAATAACATGCATGAGTTTTGTTATTTGTTTTGGTTTTCTGCATTTCCATCACATTTGTGAAATATACAGCGATTAATCCCTAAGCTCACACAGGTCGTGCCTAATGTGAGAAACAAGGGGTGACCACATCGTTATTCAGCTTGAATATGAGAGTGCTAACCAGGATTCAGGAATCTGGGTTAGGAATAACCAATTCTTATTTCAGGGAAGAAATATAGAGTCTTGATGGGAGAATGAAGTTCTCAGAATAGTCACCTTACCATTTTCCCAACGCGCTATAGTGCATGAGTGGGGTAATGCCAGGGGTGTTAGAACCAATCCAAAAAAGGGAAGTGGAAAGTATGAATCACGATACCCAAAATTCAGAACATTGTAAGGATGGCGTTACAATGAAGGATAAATGTTGACCTTGTTCAAAACATAGTATCCCTATTGTGTTAGCTTGAAATGGGGATAAAAAATGAGGGCCGACCACTGACCATGTTCAAAACATGGGTCTTGACTCAAAGTGTCACCCATTAGCCTTCCAAAATATTATCCCAAGATAGTAGGCGAGCCATAGGCTGAAAATCCACACTATTAGGGGTTTCCTTCAGGCATGAAAGAGGATGAGGGTCCAAATAAAGGTCATGAAATGCATGGAGGGTGGAGTGATGGGTTATTCAAATGGAGTCCAAAACTTTTGAAATTACACCACCGTGATGAAAGCACATTAGGAGAGTGCATTGGTCTAAACCAAAATCAAATCTACTTCCAGACATGACCTCTATAGTGAGGACCTAGAATTCCTTGTAGTTTTATGTCATGCCAAAGAGGACGATAGACATGTAGTTTAACGTCATATGGCGAGGACGATATACGAAATAGTTTAACATCATACGACTAGGACGTTCCACATAGTTTTATGGTCATAATGCTTGGACCAAGGCTATTAGTTTTAAGTCATGTTGCATGGACTTTAGGCTCCTAGTTTAAGGTCATAGAGATTGGACCATGATCAGAGATGAGGGGCCAGAAGGCTTAATGACCTTGGGGCTGGGCCCGAGGCAAAAATTCCCAGGTGTCACTACGTATCCCATAAGGATGAGAATCAAGACAAATGTATTTCTTTAGCACAGCATGGTTAGAGACCAATACTGGTAGGGGGAATCCTCTCTGGCTAGATAGAATTTTTTTTATTGAAATTGGAACTATACATGGAACATAACCTTCAAAGAGGGATAAAGTGATGTAGACCAAGGGAATACCCATGCTATATACCCTTATACTCAACGGGGAGAGAGTCTAAACTGGAAAAAATCATAATCCCATCATCTTGCCTACCCATGCAATCCAAAGAGTCCACTGAAAAATTAGTCTCCCTCCAACTGTGATGGACCATCCGTCCTTGATTGGTCTCCACCTTGCATTTATGAATAAGGTAAATCAACTCCCAAGGTATCACCTGATATCCCTGTAAATAATTCACAAGGAGTTCTTAGTCTGATTCAATCTTAGCCACATATAATCCCCACCTCATACATACCATCCGTCAAGATAGAAGAGCCCAAACCTTTGCACCCAAGGAGTTACTCGGACCATAATAAGCACTAAAAAAAGGTGGACTGATCCCTAGGAATCTTGAAGAACTCCAATTACCCTCATAAACCCTCCATGTAAGAACCATAAATGTTCAGTTTCAATCCACTATTAGGAGGCTTCCATCTAACCCAACATCCACTCACCCTATTTTGCATGCATGGCCGATTGATGAGGTTGCATATTGTGACTGAAGTTTGACCTCCTTTAACAAGTGAATCCAGCTCGATGGTGAGTGATATTAACTGCATATGCATGAACAATAGTGAGTGATTGGATCCCAGTCAAACCTAGTTGTGCGCCTCCCAAATGGTCCAGCATATATCCACAAGAATGATAGTCTGAGCTGTGTGCTCCATTGTTCTGTTCTCAGTACTGTGAAACCATTCCGTCAAGAATCCCTGTAAAGATAGGGAGTCGTTATCAATGTTCATATGGGGTGTGAAGAAGGAACATAAGTAGGAGGACCAGTGGCCTTGGAAAAACATATGGAGCATCGACTCTGCCTTCAGACTCTCACAGCAGCAGAATCGTGAATCCATGAAGATACCCTTCCATTGGATGTTCTCCTCAGTTGGGATATCCTTATTTCTAATGCTCCAAATCAGAAAATTCATTCTCTTTAGAATTTCATTGCACCATACCATTGGTTCCCACTCATCCGAAGTGGCCTCTGTCTGGAATATGCTCCTGTAATCCTGAATGTTGGACCTTCCAGTACTTGACCTGGTGAAGAAGAAGATATATTGTTCATCAATCAAAACTATACTTTCGAAGATACTCATTTGAATATGATTAAAATCTACTTGGACAAACTCATACTTTTCAATTGCTTCACTGAAAGAAATGTTCAGAGAAGGACAACCTGTGTAAGCCATAATTTCCCCGGACCAGTTGGTTTCCCAGAAGTTAACCTCTCCTCTACTGATGACCCATCGAGTGTAGCTGGACATAATCTCGATATGGGAGAACATGAACCTCACCAAACTAGATGCGCTGCGGTGTCCAGGCGCTTCCCATTGTAGTTTTTATCACACCTTGAAAAACCTTACCCACATAGTCTCCCCTGTGATGATCTCCCAAGCTAGTCGAGCTTGCATACCTAGAATGGTATCCTTGATGTCCTGAATGCCTACTCCCCCTTCAATAACTGGATTAGACAAGCGCTTCCAAGATTCCCAGTGACCATGTCCTTCCTATTTCACATCCCATAGGAAGGCGTTGAGAGTTATTTCTATTTTTCAAACAAATCCTTTCAGGGGTTTAATGACAGAGAAAACATATATTGGGATAGAAGTTAACACATTGTTAATCAGCATAACCCACCCTCCAAACAACAGTAACATGTTCTTCCAACTGATGATCCTCCCCATCATCTAATCAACTATATTATCAAAGTGTTGTTTTTTGATGTGGCCCCATGAGACCGACACACCAAGATAGAGGATTGGTAGTTGCTTCTGAAGACAATCAAGGATTTCTTGGCTGTCTCTACACCTCCTTCCATGGAATTTTTCTGAAATGAACACATGGATTTTCGAGGGGTTAATATACTAGCCGCTTAGGAGACCATACCTAGACAGAATCTCCATAAGGTAGAGCATAGATCTAAACCTTCCATTCATGAATATCAACACATAATCATCAAAAATCAGGTGAGAAATGCTCTCCATAACCCACCTACCACAGAAAGGTTTCATCTTTCCCTCCTCCATACTTCAATTCAGGTTCTTTGACAGTGCGTCCTGAGCCAGGATAAAGAGGTTTGGGGATAGTGAGTCCCCCTAAAGGACACCCTGAACCAATTTAAATTAGTTGAAACACTTCCCCATTAGAGAGACAGATATCGAAGGAGAGTAATAACACCTAAAATAGAGGTCACAAAACCTTTCCAGAACCCTAACCTCCTCATAACACGAATTATGAAACTCCATTTGACATTGTCATAGGCTTTATTCATATCAAATTGGAAGATGAAATTGGAACCCACTGAACGTCTGTGAATATAATTCACAAGTTCTCTAGCGATGCCAACCACCCCTTGAATGCTTCGACCCTAAATAAACCCATGCTGTTCCATTGAAACCAACTTGGGGATGAGCCTACTTAGCCTCCTTGAGATGACTGTGCCTATAATTTTATAGGAGACGTTATAGAGGAAAATAGGCTGGTGTTGATTAATGAGGGTTGGGTTCTTGGTCTTTGGAATGAGAACCACCCTCGAGGAGAAAATGACCCTGTTAAGAGCCCCACCACCAAATAAATCTTTCACTGCTTCCAACACCTGGGGGCCAACCACCTCCCAAGAAGTAACATAAAAGGAGGATAGAAATCCATCCAGACCAGGTGCACTATCATGTTTCATACTCATCACCGACTCCTTTATCTCATCCTCCATTGGAAGGATGGAAAGAGAGGTATTTTCAGCCTCCCTCACAAGTTGTGGAAGGAAACTCAAGAGGTCATCACTGTCTGATGCATCCCTCTCAAAATTAGAAGAGGCCTCCCCCGTCAGAAGACCCTCGAAGTGGTCCAAATCCATTTTTCCAATGACATCCACATCGGAAGTTAAGGTCCCATTGCCGAGACTCAGGCTGGTCTTCATGATCCTCCTATCCTTCATACATACATAAAATAAGGAATTGTTACGATCTCCTTCCCTTAACCATCTTACACGAGAGCACTGTTTGTAAACTCTCTCAATTTCTAAAATCTTTTAAGCAAGGGAGTTCCGCTTATCACATAGGATAATGAAGGTGTTTTTATCCTAGAAATTCTGAAGAGATTTATCCAGCCTATCAACCTTAGACTGAATTCTGACCACTCCAGCCACATCATCTGGTCTATTATCCAACCAACTTATAATGTCCTTCTTGAGGTGCTTGAGGCAATTAAACAATCCTCTCCAGGACCTTCCACCTTCCTCCTTATGATAGGAAACTTTCAGTAGTTACATGAAGGAGGCATCCTGATGCCATGTGTTGGAATAGTAAAACATTGGCCCAGCCACTGATTCATGCCTGATTTCCACATGGAGTGGAGCATGGTCTAAAATTGAATGTTTAAGATGAGTAACTAATGTTGTAGAAAAAATTTCCAACCCTTGGATTTTGGTAAGGCATCTGTCCTGACGGTACCAGTTGTGGTTCGGTCCCCTTCGATTGTTGCACCAAGTAAATATGGATCCAGAGAAACCCAAATCAAGAATCCCCACATTCACTATAAATCCCTGGAAATCATGCATGCCTCCTTTATTGAATATAGATCTACCTCTTTTCTCTAATAAGTCTACTATAGAGTTGAAGTCACTGCCAACGAACCATTGTAAAGATCCTGGTTGGAATGCCTCCAGGTGTCTCCATAAATCCATCCTTCCATGTGAATCAGTACTTGCATAGACGAAGGTAAATAGGGCCTCAAACTCTCTATGGGAGATCTTCGTATTGATACATTGTGGCATGAGGCTCACAACCTCTACTGAGACATTGTTCTTCCAACATATCCAAATATGAGAATTGTCAGTGCCTCTATGAAAAGTATTTGAGAAACCCATTTTTTTGGCCAACCATGAGATTTTTTAGGATTCTTATTAGGTTCTAGAATAGACATCATCGAAGATTTATATTTCCTAGATTCTAATGCAACAAAAGAATTCTTGGATTGGGCCCCCAAGCCACGTGCATTTCAGATGATAAGAGAAAGCATCACATTAAGCCCTTTAGAGATTTATGGATTGAAGAGAGCTAAAGAGGTAGTGGCGCGAATAAACATATCTCCTATGCTTTGAAGCAGGTGACTGGTCCTGAGGCCCCAGTATCATGACTATACAGTTTTGGGGTATGAACAACTTTCTTGAATGGGCCATCTAACTCTTACAAAAGAGGCCTCCTTCTGGTTAGGGGTACCCCGGAGAACCTGACCCCAACTCACCTTGAACCAAGGAGATCAACAACCAATGCTGGGGGGATAGGAAAGAAGTGCATAATTACTTCTCGGCACCTTCAAACATACAACCTGACTCCATAAACCCTTTTTAGAGAGATTCAGGTTGCTCACCAGGGGTCTTTAGAGAAGCTCCGATGAAATTTGGGATGAGACACGAACCAATGAAGGAGGAGGAGACAATGATTTGGTAGAACTCCCCATAGAATAGGCTAAGAACACACCTGGGTCTCGAAAAGACAAATCATCCATGAGATGAGTCGCAAAAGAGGGAACCTATCCAATAGAGGCGGGGCCAGGTGACCAGATGATCAGGCTCATAGGATCCTAAGAAGAAGCTGACAAAGCATTGTCTGAGTCAAAGGTCCCCCCACTATCTTCGACACCAACACGTGACCACCGTCATAAGGGTTTGAATTTGAAAATTGGTTATCAATAGTACATTGAATTCCATATTCCCCATCGAGATGGGTGGGTCATAACCCGAATCGTCTTGCAAAATAGTGTGAGAAGGATCTACCTCCTCCTGTATTCTCCAGCAGTTTTCCTCCAGGTTCCCATGCAAACCGTAAAGCATGCCAAACCTCAGTAGTCATTTAAAGTAGATCCGTTTCCACCAACTAAAACCATCACTTGAATTTAATAGAACCTGTGAGGGCCTCTTCTCTGCGAGGTCCAATTCCACACAAATGTGAGGATTGGCTGCCACCTAAAGGCACCCGGTGTGATCATCCCCACAAAGGAATGAGCCAATCGAGTCTCCCACTTTGTTTAGGATCGACAGGTTGTGAAATGGTAGGGGGAGATTAAGAAGTGAGATCATAACCACATATGAGGAAGACTCATGCCTGAAGTGACAATCCCATGACCACCTCATCAGGGAGAAGTGCTAGGATCCACACATCCTATCCTCTCACGTCCAAGCCGCCACAAAGTCCTCTCTGGTAGAAATATGAATACTAAAGGACACCCACAATAACTTAGAGACTATCATGGGATGATGAAGGCCCCAAGAATCCACAAAGATATAGAAGAAACCCATAGAGGGCTTGTTACGTCCAAAGAGGGCCACCGGAAAAGGTCATGAAAAGAAGCTGCCTCACAAAGCTCCTGAGCCAAAAGATCCACCACAGGGAACCCCTCCACCTGCCTGGGGGCCTTGAGTTCCACTGTAATTGAAGGAATACTCGACAGTACCACCATGGGTGATGAATCTGGTCCTCCTATATGAGCCGGTGGAGATGATGCACCACACATAAAATCCTTGAAAGAATCCCTCAGAAGCACCCCATCTGTAGATCTCCCCTCTAATGCCCTCAGAGAGGGAAGATTCACCATCGTTGAGGAAGAGCCGCTGGGTGCAGAAGAAGTGTCAGGCAGAGGAGGAGGGGAAGAGCGTACTGAAGGAACCATCCCGATCCTCCCATTTCCATCCCTTTGTAGAGGAATCTAACACATCCCATAATTAGCATGGGGAATACTAAACTTGTTTAGGGTAGAACTGCAATCTAAAGTAATCCATCGGGGATATGGTTACCCATAAAGGAAATGCGCAGTGCGGTACATATCCCGATGTGAATGATGACCGTAAGAGTCCAAACCACACCGCATGTTCCTGATGAGATTCTTTAGTCCATAGAACAGAGCTGGCCTCACTTGGGGATAGAACTGAGGGAAAGTGCTTGAGCATTCCTACGTACCCCATTAGGATGGGAATCAAGCCATATGTAGTTATGAAAGTGCCTTGCAGTTTAACATCATGTGATAAGGATGAAAGGCATGTGTAGTTTGAAAACACTAGTACACATCCTACCAAACCACTAATCCCACATGATTTGTGCTCAATGTAGGAAACAAGGATCAGTGATGGGATTTTCTTGGTATAGGGAGGTACACATTAGGAGTGATGGAACGCTAGGTGAATTATGTCCCAATACTACTGACCTGCCTACTTAACGCACATAAATACATGGAGGGATAAAAATGAGTGTTCTAGAATTACACTTAAACACAAGGGAGTGGAAATATGTGAATCATGGTGCCCAAGATTTGGATCATAATGATGGTGGCATGACGATAAAGGATAACTATTGACCATGTTCGGAACATAGCATCTGTTTCGCGTTAGCCTAGTAAGGGCATAGACACATGAGGGTTTACTGCTGACCATGTTTGAAATATGGGACCTGTCGCAAAATGTTGTCTGAGGTCTTCAGAGGCATTGGCCTAAGAAAATAGGTGAGCCAAGTAGCATGATACTAGGTCGTTTGGGGGTCCCTTCAGATAGGGAATAGGATGAAGATCCAAATAAAGGGCTCATGGAGTGTGAACATGAGGTGAGGGAATGTTCATGTGAAACCCCACACTTTAGTCTCTTTTCCATGATGCATTTGAGTACACAAATGAGACATGTCAGATAGATGGAGTAAAATCCATTTATAAGGACAAGGGTCCTAGGGATGCAAACTCTTAGTTTAAGAGGGGACTTGGTTTAATGGAATGCGTACAGGGGGGCATAGTAGCCAAACCTAACGTGGGTGAGGACCAAGGAGGCCTCCCATCTTATGACACATTACTATGGCTGGACTCAAATACAAAACATTTGGGCATTCCTACATTTCTCATGAGGATGGAAATCAAGCCATACAAAGTTCTTTCGAGAAGATATTAGTTTATAGTTGTAGAACTCAGACATGGATGGGCTGAGACAAGGGAGACACATGGTGTGGTTGCTGCAAAACCTAACATGAATGAGGACAGTAGGAATCTGTATCACACCACATGATTCTGATAGAGTTTGGGCCAAGGGGTCCAGAAAAAGGGGTAGGATTTGAGATACTTGGGGATAGACCCTAAGACGAAATGTTTGGGAATTCCTACGTATCCCACAAGGATGGGAATCAAGCCACACGTAGTTCTGGAAAATGTCATGCAGTTTAATTTCATGGGACAAGGACAGTTGGATCTTAGTTTTAAGGTCTTAGATATCAGAACAAAATGAAAAGGAGAAAGGGAGACACATGGTGCGGCTATTGAAAAACTCAATGTGAACGATGACAGTAGGAGTCCATATCACACCATGTGCTCCCAGGGAAGATTTTAGGTTGATTGAGTAAAAATAAAAGTTGGGATAAGCCCTAGGTATAGTGCCTGGGCATTCCTACATATCCCATTATGATGGGAATCAAGCCATACATAGTTTTAGAAAATGGCATGGCAGGGTACCAATGCTAGGGACAATACTGTCATGCAGTTCTAGCCCACGCACCAAAAGAAGCAGCATTTGATGGATCTTGTTTGTTCTTTAGAGTGGATGTGTTATTGTTTTTTTTGTGAAGCAACAAACCTAGGATGGATAATCTAGGAATTTTTATAGGAATCAAGCCACATATAGGCCTTGAAAAATGGAATGGTGGATAACCGATACCAAACATGATTTCCCCTCAAGTGAGGACACCACAATGTGCTTATGTTTTCCATTGTAAGGACAGGATGATAATGTCATAGTTTAGGGTCATATGATAGGACCAACCCATATATTTTAACACTGAACAACAAAGAAACAATAGTTTAAAGTCATGTGGGACCAGGAATCATAGTTTAAGGTCATATGTCTTGGATGCATACAAAAGAATAAGTTTTTAGATGGAATGCACAAGGTGTGATAAATCATACCTAGTGTGAATATGGAAAAGGTCCACACCACACAGCGTGCAACTCTAGAGGAGAAACCTCAGGCCAAGGGATCGAAAAAAATCAAAGGATATGGGGATGAACTTGAAGATAAAACGTCCAGGTGTTTTTACGTATCCCATGAGGATGGGAATCAAGCCATACATAGTTCTGAGAGTGCATTTTAACATTATGTGGGATGAGGACAGGAGAGAATAACACCTAAAAGGGGAGTATATGGTGTGATTATTGCAAACCCAATGTGAATGAGGGAACAATACCCCATACACCACACCACACAATCCTATAATAGTCAGTTCCAAAAGGCCGAACATAAGAGATAATTAGTGGAACCTGAGCAACACCCAAGGATGAAATGTCTGGGCGTTACTTCGTATCCCATAAGGATGGTAATCAAGCCACATGTAGTTTTGAATATATTCATGCATTTTAACGTTATGTGATAAGGAAAAGGGAATATCATAGTTTTTGGTCATAGAACTCGGACCAAAAGGAGTGAGACTCTTCCTAGCTGGCGTAAACTTTAACCAAATCCCAAATATCACATGAGCCATACTCAATGTGGGAAACAAGGGAGGAGGTCTTCATGACATGTGGAATGCGGAGAAGTTTAAAGGGAGTATAGCCTTAAATAACACCACACTGTGGATTTTCCCTCTTAACGTGCAAACTCTCACCGAGGGATAACACTAAGAGTATCAAAATTTCACTTGGACATGATGGAGTGAAAAAGGATGTAAATCATGAAACTAGTACTTAAGGATTAATGGATGTGGTGTAATGATGGAGGATGACTATTTATTGTGTTTGAAACACAACATCCATATCATGTGACCTGAAATGGGAACAACAAATGAGTGTCGACTACTGAACACATTCATAATACGGGACTTGTGTAAAATTGTAATCCAAAATACTTAGGGATGTTGGCCCAAGATGGTAAGATATACCTAAGTCCTAGAATCAATTACATTCATGGGTCATTTTGGATGTGGAAGATGATGAAATACCCAAATAAAAAGAAACATGAAGCATGTAAATGGATGGAAACATGTCCATGTAGAATCCGAAGCTCTAGGTCATGAACCAGAGTACTCCTAGGCATGTTGGTGAACTTCCAAAGAGGGACGAGGGGCCTAATTAGAGAGAAAATGACTTGAAAAGATTAGTGGAGGAAAGGGGGTGAAGAGATCTCAAGTGGGAGGCATGTGGAATGGCTATTGAAAACCCAATGTGAATGGGTACATAAGCCCATACCACACCATATAACTCCTCCTGAAGGACTCAGGCCATGGGGCCATAGATATGAAAAGGTTTCTAAGAAATAGGGATGGACCCAAAGACAAAATGTCTGGGTGTTCCTACGTATCTCATAAGGATGAGAATAAATCCATACATAGTTCTGTAATATTTCATATAGTTTAACATCGTGCAACAAGGATGAAGATAGGAGGGGGGGGGGGGTACCTCAACGAGGAATGTGTATGGAATAGAGAATAACCTAATGTGAATGAGAGAATAATCCCATATATGCCACACCCTTGATAATCTTCAAAGATAACATGGGCCAAGAGGCCATGAGAGAGAATAGATGAACCTGGTCTTGACCCGAAGACAAAATTTCTAGGTTTTCCTACATATCCCATGAGGATGAGAATCAAGAAAAACGTAGTTCTTGAGATGTCGTACAGTTTAAAGTCATGTGCAAGGATGTGGTAGATCTTAGTTTATGGTTATAGAGCTCGAACCGTAGATGCCCAGTTTAATTTCATGTGTGTGGGAAAGATGGGTGGGAAAGATGAATCACTGTGCCTGTAATTTGGGAGACCACAAAATGGAAACAATGATTGAGGATAACTATTGACCATGTTCGCAACACAGTATCTGTATCGTGTGATCTGGAATGGGAACAAAAAATGAGAGTTGACTGTTGAAAATTTCACAATGCAGGTATTCTATCAAATTGTCATCCGAAATCCTTAGGGACATTGGCCCAAAATGACAGGAGATCCATAAGCTCAAGCATCCATGCCATTGAAGGTCCTTTCAGATGTGAAAAATGATGGAAACCAAAATGATAGGACATGTAAAGCATGGTGGTACCCATGTAGTTTAACATATTTTTGTAAGGATGATGGATAAAGGAGGGGAATCTGAAGGGGATATGTGTGATGTGGAAAAGATAGTCTGATGAAAATGAGGACATAGAGTCCATACCACACCACACAATCCTAATTGAGAACTTGGTTTAGGGGGGAAGAAAGGTCAAGGGACCTGAGGCTAGGCCAAAAACAAAAAATCATATCCAGTTTGTAGTTTATCATCATTAAGGAGGAGTGATAAGTATTTTTACATCCTTTAGCCTGGATAGATTATGCGGTTTAACATCGTGTAGTGAGTATGGAATAGTTTAAAGTCATGCAGGACTGGGATTACATAGCCCTTTATGTGGGTATTTCCTTACCAAAGATCCTAAGCCCATGTGAGAAATGCTCAATGTGAGAAACAAGGAATGTGATCAGGTTCTCCCCAGAATATAAGGGAACGACAATGAAGGAAAGAGATTAGGCAGGGTCGATCCCAACTAGATCAACATCACTGCTCGAGGCATGCTGGCATTCAAAGGGATAGCATGAAAAAATGAATCACTGCACCCAATATTTGGGACATATAGTGGTGGTGATAATTACAGAGGATGGTTCTTGACCGTGTTCAAAACACAACATCCATATTGTGACCTAAATGAGAACAACAAATGAGCGTCGACCGTTGACCATATTCTCAATGTGAGACTTGTGTCAAATTGTCATTCAAAATCCTCCAGGATGTTGGCCTAAAATGGTAGGCGATCCATAAGGCCGAGAATCCGTATAATTTGAGGTTCCTTTCATATGTGAAAGATGATGAAAACCCCAAATGATGGGATGCGTAAAGTGTGAATATGCTCATGCAGTTTAACATCATGTGGTAAGGATGAAAGAAGTGGGGATCTCCAAGGAGGGGAATGAATGGTGTAGTCATGATAAACATGATGTGAATGAGGGAAAATGAGACCCACACCAACCCATGTGTTTTGAGAAGCATCCAGGCCAAGGAGCCGGACCAAAGGGGATATATTGAAGTTTGGGATTGGGCCCATGGATGAAATGTTTTCTCATAGTTTAATGTCACGTGGGATGAAAAAGCAGTTTAACATCATGAAGGATGAAAAATCAATTTAACATCATGCGGGATGACAAATCAGTTTAACGTCATGTGGGATGAGTGCTGGGTAGTTTTACATCCCTTAGCCCAGACAGATCATGAAGTTTAACTTCATGTAGTGAAGATGGTACAGTTTAAAGTCACACTTGACTATTGAAAAAAATACTACTTGAAGAATTTAGCATTGGTGGGAGGTGTAACATGCTCACCATCCATGGTAACTAGAGAGTATGTGACATTGGGGTAAACCTTGTGAATTAAGTAAGGTACTTCCCACTTGGGCTCCAATTTGGGTGGTTTTCTTCCACGTATCATTGACATACTCAGGGACAACACCATGTCACCTTGTAAGAAAGAGTGGAGGCAACCTTCTTGTTGAAAGCTTTGTCTATCTTGTTATGATGCCTCTTCAGATTGTGCAGGGCACAAAGCCTATTCTCATCAAGTGCTTCTAGTTCAGCTAGATGGATTTCAACTACTTTATCTGGTGTCTTCTGATTGTATACAACTGTGTGTAATGAAGGTAACTGAATCTCGATGGGTAGGACTTCCACCATTCCATACACCAGGGAATATGGGGTCACCTGATTGAAATAATGAGTTGTCTTCTGATTAGTCCAGAGAGAATTGGGGAGTTTATTCGGCCAACTTTTCTTATTCTGACCAACCATCTTCTGCAAAATATTAGAGAGGGTTTTGTTGAACGCCTCGATCTTCCCATTTTCTTGATCATGATAGTGGAATGTATGGTTAAAACAGATGTTGTACATGGCATATAACTTCTTCAGTTTGGTTGCTCGGAATTTGGTACTGTTATCGGTGAGGATGGCGTGAGGGATTCCGAATCGGTAGATGATATTGAAGATCAAAAATTCAATGATGTAATGGGACTTGAAATCCTTGATAAGAACTACCTCTTACCACTTAGAAAATAAATCTGTAGTGGTTAGGATGAACTTGTATTGGTGAGCTGTCACCGGTGGATGTGGTCCCATGACATCGAGTCCCCAAACCACAAAGGTCCAAGAGTACTAGGTAGTTTGGAGAGGTTCTGGCAGTCAATGCATAAAATTAGCATGGATTTGGCATTCATGGAACCTCTTGGAAATCTCAATACAGTCACAGATCATGGCAGGCCAAAAATATCCCAATCTATGGATCTGGTGAGAGAGTTTCGGCCTAGTCTGATGAGCCCAATAGGAACTGGCATGAACTTCCTGCATGACTTGATAAATCTGACCTCCTTGAATGCAACAGAGGATAATCCCATCAAACCCATGTCTATAGAGGTTCTTCTCAAGATTGGGACCACTCTGGAGGGTGAAATGTAATGCACACCATCAGATTTGCTCACACTCGGCTCGATCTGCTGAGAGATTACCATGTTGCAGATACTCAATAAAGGGGGTCCTCAAGTCAGGAGTCACTTATGACACCACGTCAGGGGGACCTGGGGTCCTGACATAGAGGCACTAGCTGTAAGGTGAATTACTTATGGGCTATCATCATCATATAGAGTAATGGGAGTGATGAATCTCTAATGTGCTACATGAATAATCAAATCATCCTAGTTAGGATCTACGAGATATGTATCAAGGATGGCCAAGGCTTCAGCTCAGTTGTTCTATGAACGAGTGACATGAGTAACTTTTGGATGAGATGGGAACTAGGACATTAGCTGGTGGGTATGTTCTAATAGTGGTAAGAGCTTCGTTTTCTTGATAACATAGTCACTATTAATCTTCTTGATGACTAGTTCAGAGTCCCCTTTAACATGTAGGTGGGGAACATCAATCTCTAGGGCCAGATCGAGACCAGTAATGAGAGTTTAATACTCTGCCTTATTGTTGGTACAAACATCCAATAATAGAAATGAATATGGTAGGAAATATTGTGCTGACTTGATGAGGATGATACCTAGGCTCACTTTGTTGAGTTTTGGGTCTTGAGTCTTCTACTGGTAGGGATTTGGGAAGCACCATCAAATTTTATCTTCCAACATGGAATGACTTGATCTACTGAGAGGATTGACTCATATGGAAAATCAAGATCCATATACTGGTCTGTAGGAGTTGGATGGGCATCAAGGAAGTCTTCCAATTCCTATCCCTTGATATCCTTCCCGAGGAAAAACTTGATGTCGAACTACTGAAGGATCCCTTCCCATAGAGATAGAGTTCCTATCAACATGGGGTGGTTTAGAATGTACCTCACCAGATCCACTATGGACACTAGATATATCTCATGGTACTATAGGTAGTGTCTCACTTTATGCACTATGAACATTAGCACAAGGCAACTCTTATCGATAGAGGAATATTTAGTCTCTTTATCAAGGATCATACAGTTGAGATAGTATAAGTTTTCATCCATTCCCTCATTGTTTTTCTAGGTGATAAGGGAGTCGAGAGATCTTTCTAGAGAAGTCACATAAAGGACTAGTGGATTTCTAGAAATGGGTGGCATCAAGACTGGAGGCTATTATAGGTACTGCTTTATTTCCTAAAAATTAGTCTAACACTCCTCATCCCACTAATAATTGGAACATTTGTTCATGAGCTAGGAAAAGGGCTTACACTTTCCATCCATATTTGCAATGAATCAGCATATGTAGGCTAAGTGGCCTTGAAAGTCTCATATCTCCCAAATGTTGGTCAAAGGACACATCTGACTGATGGCATTGATCTTCTCTGGATCGATCTCAATGCCTCTATATATGAAAACAAAGATGAGAAACTTTCCAGAGGTGACCCCGGAGATGAATTTCAATGGGTTCATCTTCTGATGGTGGGATCGGAGGAAGCTAAAAACTTTCTCAAGATCTTTGAGATGGTCCTAGAGATGGAAAGATTTGACCACCATATCATCCACATAGCACTCCACCAATTTCCTGAGGATTGGTTTAAATATGTGATGCATGGAACACTGATAGGTGGCACCTGCATTCTTTAGACCGAATGACATTACCTGGTAGCATAAAGTACCTTGTGGCACACTAAAGGATGTATAATATTCATCATCAAGGTCTATTCAAAATTTTTTTATACCTGTAATACCCATCCATGAAGGAGAGAGCCTGGAACCCCATAGTGGCAACAATCAACAACTCCGTCGTAGGAAGGGTAAAGTCATCCTTCGGGTAGTGATGGTTGAGATCCCAAAAGTCGATGTAGAATCTAATTTGAACATTCTTCTTTCTGATGGGTATAATGTTATTCAACCATATGGGGTAATGGACCTCCTTGATGAAGTTTTCTTAGATGAGCTTATCAACCTTGACCTTGACCATGACATTGTGAGAAGGGTGAATCTTTCTGGGAGGCTGTTTGAACCCACGATCGTTTGCTGGAAGACTAAGGTAGTGGATGGAAAACTAAGGATCTAGTCCTAAAATATCATCATAACTCTAGGAAAATACATCACAATGATACTGTAGAAAGTACTTGTATTGTTTTTTCTTTTCTACAGGCATAACAGTACTGATTAAGGTTGGTTTTAGATCTGTCTCGTTACCGAGGGTCACCTGTACCAACTCATAGACCGTCGTGGAGACACTCTCTTCTAATTTAGGAGGAGAATCCTCAAAATACTATTCTTCATATATAAAGGATATATCCTCAGAGGGATGTGATTATTTTGAGTCAAAAGATCCTAATGGGACACTGGTCCCAGCCTGAGCTGTGGTGGACATTGCATCGGGGAGCTCTTGTACTGCCGAGACCATAACGATGAAGGATGTCAACCCAATCCCATATGCCATTTGACCCAAGGGTCCAAACTTGATGATATCAAAGCAATAGTGGCATGTCATCTTGATCTAGTTTATCCCATCCCAATGAAACAAGAAAGTATGACATACTACCATTTCCATGGGGTGGACATCCTGATACCTTATGGGAGTAGGGGGCTCTGGAATCACCCCATCTCGATTTTTATAGGAATATGAGGTGATCTTATGTCATCCCTTATACTTGGGAATGTGTTTTCCCCTAATTATAGAAAAAAAATCATTTCCCCAAGTCTAGGGTCATAGCCTCCAATCAGTGGATCGGGAAAATGTAGGCATCATCCAGGTCTATCCACAGGTTGATTGCAGCTATGGCATATTCAACCTCATTAGCCTAAATCTACTTTACCTTGCTCTTGTAATAGTTGGAATATAGGTAGAAGTATTTATAAAAGAATAAGGGAGATGCATCACTTTGGAGTATTCCTACTCAACCATTAAGGGAGTACTTAAAGCATTGGTGATATGAAGAAGGAACTACCACTTGTAAGTGGAGCCATGGACTACCCATTAATGCATTGTATGCAATGTCTTGTGAGAAAAACATGAACTCGGTGTTGGAAACCAGGCCACCGAACTGGGTCTTCATATGGATCTTTCCAACTGGTGTCTGTTCCATCCTATTATAACCTGGAATTTTTAGGTTAGAGGGACTCAGATCATCCTCGGACATCACCATATTTTGTAGTGTTTAGTTTGGGATGAGGTTGATCCCTGACCCTGTGTCGACAAGATAATAGTGAACCTCCATGCCGTTGAAGTGGCTAGTAATGTATAGTGGGTGAATATTCCCCTTTATGGGAGAACCTTCATCTTCTCCATAGAAATAGATAACGTCCTGACATTCAGTATGCTCGTCTGCCTTAACATGGATGGATTCTACAGTTTCTACCTCAGTCTCAAACTGAAGGGGGATTTTTAAAGCCTCGACAAGGGATTCATGCATATCCACTAATAGGAAAAGATCCTCAAGGACATAGATCCTCATAGGAATTCTAGAAATACGATTAAGGATATCATACTTCTATTCTAAGCATGAACTTCTGATTATAGGAGGTCGTTCTGTGGAAGGAGGTATGACGGGCCCTTTTGGCTAAACCGACGACCGATTGGTGTTAGGAATATACCACTACTCACTATTAGAAACACGTGGAGAAACTACCATATGAGGTCTATATGATTGAGGAAGATCCTTAATGGAACATGGGTGATCATGGTGGCTCCTCCTGATGAAGTAACACAAATAGTAGTGGATGCAGATCTGGTGAAATAAGAGGAGAAGGTTGTGCGTGATAAGCTCTGTGATGGGCCTATTGTCTGATTTTAGTGGCATACACAGCTTGACTAGAGACACCGACCAATTCATCTTGGTGACTCATGCAATATTGGCTCCATCAATGATGGCGTTGGCTGGGGATGTTGGGAGGATCCTTCTGGAATTCCTCATCATTGGGAATCATGTAGGGGTTTACCAGATCCATGGTGTTAAATGAATTATACCCTTGGTCATCACTTGAAGAATCATCCATCACTAGAAGGATTCTGGGGGTATTCTCCAACTCAGGGGGCATGAAATCACTGAGAGTATGGGATGAAGATGGAATAGGTGGGTGACTTTTCTTTCCCTTTCATCTTTGATGATTTCTTTTACAAGAGGAGGAAGGTTGAGATGCCGATGCAGAAGTAGTGGCTGTGAGGAATGCAGTGAATTCTGAATGCTTGGGTCGATTCAAATGTGCATGAATAATACCATGGGCATGGGTGACTGCCTTATGAGCCACCCAATCATCATATTTTTTAGACCCACCATTAGGAACCTACTGCCACTCACCTTCGCTGTTACTATTGTTTTCAGGCTGTATGAATACACATGCCACCTGTGCCAAGGCTGGGCCTAACCTGACTATGTTGTTATTAACCTGGCATTGAATACTGTCTTTAAACACATAGCACTACTTGAGGATGTTCTCTAGGATCTGGTGATAGGGGCAATAATTGGAGTGACCAGTGAGCTCTACCTTTTCGGGCCTCTTGCATTTCAGAAACCGTAGAATTCCATGTTTCAAGGCACTTCAGAAATAACCGGGGACCTGAGACTCATTAAATGAGTAAGCCCTGTTACTTATATCAGGAAGGGGGGGTGGGGGGTCTAGGAGCCTGGACCTGATGATGGGTTGGGGGATCCTATTGAGGAGGTTGATCTTGATTATCTCACCTAGGTGGTGGCGACGTGTTACGTAGGGGAGCCTGCCAATTCTGAGGTGGGAGCTACTAGGCCAGAGGCTGTGCCTGACATGGTGGACCTTGGTGAGGCTGTGGAGGTGGATCTACTAGTAATAACTCCAGCTACCTGGGGGCCTCTATTTGGGCTACCACATTGGGCTCAACCTTAAAGACTCTTCTCATGGGAACTATAGGAGGCAACATATGTGCTTGCTTGGCTTTTTGTAAGGTTTCCTCTAGATGCTGTGCTTTGTCAGAACAATCCTGAAATCCCCCTGTGTAGTTTTTTGTGATGAGAGAGGGGACCAATTTGGTCTTGATAGTCGACATACACATTTTCAGTAGTTGTTCCCGAGTCAGCGACATGTCAATGGAGTAGGTGAGGCCTTTCTACCTGGCGACAAAGTCCGTAACGTGCTTGTTAGGCCTCTGATTGCACTTGAAGAGGTATGTAATACTCATTTTCTAGGTGGTAGATCTTAACTGGTAGAGAACCTTCCTATGAAGATCCTCTCAACCAGCTACTAATCCAATGGGTAGCTGGCTATACCAGACTAATGCGGGCCCTTCCAATGTTTGTATAAAACACCGGAGTTTTGCGGCCTCCTACTGCACTGGAGTTCCCAACATGGGTCCACACCTTGAGATGAAGTGGTCTAGATGCAACAGTGGATCACCCATATCATTAAAGGGGGAAAAGTTAGGATTACCAAAACCAGGGGGTACTGTCATACCATCTACCCATGCTGGGTATGGGTTTCCATCGAGAGTGATTTCCACCTGTAGAGTTTCCAAAGCCTCAAGGCGGGAAATGAGTGCTACCGTTGGATCATCTGGGTGGGGATTCCTTTCTTGGAAAGGATCTCTAACCACCAGTGCATTGGAAGGTTCTTTAACATGAAGGGAGGCCTGACAACTCATGGAGTGGCTGGCAGGATGTTCTACGAGACTACCAGGGGAACAAACTATAGAGAAGCAGAGATAACCTGAGCTGGGTCTTGAGGATTATCGCGTAGTTTGGGTGGATTTGGAAAGGAATATTGCACCCTATTACATAAGTTCTAGCTTCTAACCTGTCTATATGGGTGGGATGGTTAGGGTTACCCAGATGTAACTCTCCAGGGGGAGTGTACACTTTCCCCTACTTCCCTAGTTGAGGGTTACCATAGTCTAGTCGCCGCTCAAAAACACATTCGACGAGGAGGTCATCAACCATATTTTTTTGTTCGATGAGCTGTTGATGCAATGCACCATTTTTGGGATCATCTTCTATATTCTTCACTAAGCTAGATGGGTCGGAGGGTTTGATGGCCCCAAGATGCTCTTTTCCCTTATTGGGATTCTGACTGAGGGCTAATGACTTGGTAGGTATAGGAAGACCCAGTAAATTTTTTTATTGGAAAGCAACCCTTTCAAATGGATCCAATAGGTGTGGAACTCCCATGGAGGGTATGTTCTCTTCAAGGATCTCTAGCTTGTTCTCTTCCTCTAATAGGTTGGCCATGGTAATCATGACTGTACCTGAAGGCATATCCTCAATATTGCCTGGAAGGTCGGGCTGGCACCCGATGGAACTAAAATGAAGGGCCACATACTACACCAACCACATATCTGAACATGGGGGAAGACTCCTTGATAATCCTACAAATCACTTTAAAGCTCTAAATGCATCATTGTTAGAGGGTTTGATGGAGACCGGGCGACTCAGGGCACTGGGCCACAGGGAGCGCAACCAAGTCGACCATACGAAATTGTTGGCCAATATCTTCAAAGTGTTTCTGACTCTTGGGGTAAGACACCCACTGATAATGGAGATAGAAGTGTGTCTCCCAGAGGTTTTGGTGAAAGTGTGTGACTTCCTCCTAGGCAAGTGATTCCGGCACACTGAAGTTCGTGGTTGCAATTGGCCTGAACATCTTTGGAAAATGACCCGCTGCAAGGATGTCCCACAAGATCCTCGGCTTAGACTCGGGGTCCAGCCCTTGGTTTCCCCATTCATCGATTGGGGGCGGTTGAGGGACCGATAATGAAACTGAAGTGGACTGTTGAGATGGTAGAATGTCCGATGGAGAATATGGCGAGCGAGATGACAAACCACCACATCTTGGGTTTTCTTCTAAGGAATGAAATGACTGTTCCACCATATCCTGACAAGAGGGACTAGTGGCTATATCTTCCCCCACAGAGTCTGTAGTTTCTAATGGTAGTTCAGGATATTGTTCTTCCTCTATCGGTCCCCACAATAACTCTCTGTGATCTCTGTTCGAGGTAGAGAATGATCCTATTGAGGATAGGGGGGATTGCATGGCCAGGCCCTGGGAAGAGGCCAAATCTTCCTCCTTTTGGATGTATCTTTGGAGGGAGGCAGGAATCTAGTGGACCTAACATTCTAGGAGGATGGGGATTATACACCTTGTTCTTTCCCTGACCCTCTACACAGAAGATCAGGGTGAAGGTTCCATTAATGAATGGCATTCCACCTCATAATCTGAAAATCAGATGAGTTTAATTGCATTATGAAACTTCTCGGTATTCTTTCTTTGTCGATGGTGACCCTCCCTCCTTCCACAATATTGTTCTTTAGGATAGGGTAGGTTTTCGGTGTGAGGCGTACCTTTGGCCGAACTGATGTTGGGGTGGAGAGGACTTCCTCCTGGGTGAGTCGGGGTGCGAGTAGCACCCAGACAAATTTCAAAAGTAATACGAGGAGGGACTCCATGTCCACTTGCTGGCGCATGGAGAGAATCCTCATGGGAAGTGTTGGATCAGGTAGGACCTCCATTGGAACTGGTGGGATCATGGGCGATACCTCCATGCTTGTTTCCCTTAGCAGTGACGGTATGAGGGGGCCCTCATACTGGTTAAACTAAACATGGGGAAGACCTCTATTTTGAATGAAAATAAAGTGGAGGGAGACCTCTACTTATCTGACTTCCAAGATGAAGAGGACCTTCGTTAGTTGTAGTAAGAACATGGGTAATACCCCCACGTTGGTGGTTGATCGGGTGAGGAGGGTCTTTAGATTGACAACCTATGACAGGAGGAATGAATCCATACCTGGGATCATGGGTGTGAAAGAAACTATTGTGCTAGATGTTCTTTGTGGTGGGGAGGGCCTTCTCTTGGACTGATGGTGTCATGGGGAGGACCTCCATGCTGATATTGGGAGCATGGAGGACCTGTGATCTCATTAGTGGTGGCATGGGGAGGACATTTTTGCAGAATATCATCATTGTTGGTCGTCCCGTGATGGGCACTGCCTATGTCGGCGACCAAGAGAGTCATCTAAACCTACCTGTGGGGAAGTTGGGGCCTCAATCCAGGTCAAGAGTATGAATTCCCCTGTTTAGTATAAACATGGCATTGATGGTATGCTTCGATAGTGGCATGGGCCACTGTAGCCGTTGATGACGACACCTCCTGGCGGGCATCCTCCCCAGCTTTCACCCAATGTTGGTGTTGGTTCAACCAGACTAGAGCTAGTGGTGCAAGTGTATAATTCACATACTCCTCAGCCTATGGGATCAGGTGGTGGCACTGATGTGTCCTGGTGGGAGACCTACTTGGCGGCCCTCAGAACATGATCACAGCAGGGCTAGCCCGAACTTCCCTCACCTCATTAGCGTAGGGAGCGAGTCATAAAATCATTATGGGGAGAGGATCCTGAAATGGTTGTAGGTTAAAGTGGGGGAGTAGTGGCTCCCTACGCAGCCCTTGGGGGTGTTAGTGATGGCGAGGCACAAAATCCTATAGGTCTTGTCAGGCCATATCCTGAGTTGGGATAATCCCTTCTTCATCATACTGTTGAACGAGGTCGTTAATCAACCTCCCCTGAATGAGTTCAGAAGGTGAGATGGGGCATGGTCACCCAAAAACCATGGATGTAGAAGCTGTCGTAGAAGATATGGGACCACATGGGAATGCCACATTGGTGTTTCCCTGGCCCCTATGTTAGTGGGTGGTGATCGATTTCCTATCATAGCAGCTTGGGTCCTACAAAGAAGGGACATTTAACCATTAGTGCTGAAAGGAGGAAATAGACGTCCAATGCCCTAATGTTGTTCCGTCTTCCACGATTAGTAAGAAGGATCCATGCTGTCAATGTTGCAGACCAGGATATCCAATGTTCAACTGCCCTAATCTCGGGTGAGTTTCATGCTAGGCCCTCTATTTTCTTGGTGTGACCTGGCACCGGATAGCTGGATCAAGTGACACGCTCATCCAATGATGTCTCAAATACTATTTATCTCCACATTGAGGGGAATAATGTCACGTTAGGTTCACCATTTATATTTTTGATGCTTTATCTGGGAAACACATCCATCCGTCGAGGACGTATTGATTGTGTTTCCCCACATTCCTTCTTTCCAAAGGTAGGTTACACCCATCGCTTATTCAGGGATGTTTTCTCCTTGATCGAAACCGGATGATGGGATGTCGATTCCTCCTTCCTTGGATTCCTCCTTGGAACTAGTTACCTAGTTCGGGTGTCCCTTAAATATTAATATGTTGTTCATGAAACTCTTCCCAGTTCCATATCTTTGTGGTCTCCAGTTAATTACACTTCTTATGTCATGAAATTCCAAGGGTCCAAGTTAGGTAAGCAACCTTCGATTAGGGGAGTAGTCACATTGGAAATTGCTGGAATATCTTGACCCTGAAACACTGATGCATCTGGGTTTCTTCCCCTTATGATTGGGATTATTGAGGGCACGGAATCCCGAGGTATCCCACATCGAGTGTGGATAATTATATGCCATAGGCATGTCTCTGAGTTTTTCCTCAGCTTCCCATGTTTGACACAGGTTATTCTATGAGTTTAATGTCTAGCAGAGACAGATTAGACTAATTAGAACACTGATGGGAGTGGATCATATGGGTGTATCCCCAAGAGGGAGAACCTAAGGGGTTACTGGATTAGTAGATCAAAACATCCAATGAATATGGATCTGAGGATTCTTGGGTTCGTATTAAGGGGAATATAGGGTTTACCGTTATCTTGGATTGAACCCCATGGAGGCTTCCTACACACCTTGCTTGGAAAGGGAAAAGATCAAAACCCACGTAGTTAGAAGGGGTGAAGAATTGGTGTGTACACAAAGGACAATGACTGAGAGACATGCTAGGGATTACGCATGGGTAGCAACCCATCGCAAGATATACACTCTTGGTTGGATGGTTATGGATTGTGTGGGGCTTATGCATGGTTAGTGGCCCATCGAAAGAGGGACACTCTTGGTTTGATGGTTATGGATTGTGTTGGGCTTACACATGGTTAGTGTCCCAGATGGATGGAGTGATCCCACTGGGATGTGGCTGCCCAGGTAAGAATCAGGATGGATGATGGATGGTTAAAATAAGTGGATGAGAGTAATGGAATAGAACCATCATGAAGATGATGATGATGTTGGGCTTGAACTTCATAGAGGTTTCCTACATATCCTCGTGGTAGGGAATCAAATTCCACGTAGTTCGGTGGGGTGATGGGATACCTAAGGAGGCAAACTGTGAGAATGGATGTATAGATGGGACCTGGAGGAAGTAGAACCTCCAGATTGGGGAATGCCCTTCCTAAAACTCAAAGGATCAAGGGAGAGTCCAAGATGGGACATGGGTGATGGTCTTGAACCTCAGGGAGGCTTCCTATGTATCCCCATGGTAGGGAATTATAGTACACGTATTTCAGGGGTGATGGGACACCTGAGGAGGAGGCCTGTGAGAATGGATGCATGGATGGGACCTATAAGAAGTAGAACCTCGAGGTTAGGGCATGACCTTCTCAAAACTTAAAGGCTCAAGAGAGAGTCTTGGATGAGACATGGGTGATGGGATTGAACCTCAGGGAGGCTTCCTACATATCCATGTGGCAGGGAATCAAAGTACTTGTAGTTCAAGGTGTGGGCATGGAATCGGGGTGTACACAAAGGAAAGCAACCCAAAAACAAACTGGGGATTACACGTGGTTAGTAGCCCAAGAGTTGGTCTGATGCCACTAAGGGATGGGCAAAGGATGTGGGTCCCAACAAAGGGGACACTAAAGTTTACTAGTGCTTGGGGTTGAACCTTAGGGAGGCTTCCTGCATACCCTGTTTAGGAGACAAGGATCAAAAAACACATAGTTCGAATGGGTTTACCAGTGTTTGGGGTTGAACCTCAGGGAGGCTTCCTACGTACCCTGTCTAGGAGATAGGGATAAAAACCCATGTAGTTTGAATGGTTTTACTAGTGTTTGGGGTTGAACCTCAGGGATTATTCCTATGTACCATGTATATGAGACAAGGATCAAAACCCATGTAGTTTAAATGGGTTTACTAGTTGGTCTCACCCAAATTTACCCAAGATTTTAGGGTTAAGCAGTCGCTTGTAGTTTAGCTTGTGTTGTCGATTCCTCAGAGACCTAATAAGTAACCTACAAACATGTACATTATATGACTATTTTTGGCTATTAAGTGGAAAAAATTGGGTTGATTTTAGATGGTTTTAAGTGAACACTAAAATTATTAAGTGAATTCAAATTATGATAAGGGTTGATCCTAGGTTATTACAAGGGGTGGATTGGATCATTCCTTTTTTAAATATATTTCGATTTCTTATATTTGAAATGGGTTAATTTAAGGAGATAAAAAAAATCATCACTTAATAGTTTAATGCCTACTCACCCTAATACTAATCACCTATACACTTTAAGGATCAAAGTTTTGAGAAATCCAAGGTAAATGTTCATATTATCACTTGAAGTGAGTGACCTTAAATTCAATAAGGATGAAGAGGTTTTAAAATCATCAAATAAAAATATCATTTAAAAGAAATGATTATCCATTAATGGAGTGAAAAATAACATCCAATACATCCCCTTGATACTCCCATGGATCAACCCATAAGTGGGTTATCCCTCCATTGATCCTATAGTTTAAATGGAAGCGGGAAGTGGACTCATGAGGGAGGAATTGAAGAAGTAAAAAAAACAATGAAATAACGATCAATCCACCATTGTGTGATAATCTCACAAGGGTTGGTGTGAAAAATTTCACACCTTGAACCAAAAATATAAAATTGATATGAAGAACAACAGAATAATAGGAGAAGAATAAATTTTATTAAGAAACTAAAGTGAATTGAACAACTTACATGTGAAAGACAAACCTGAGACAACAAAATCACAACATAACATCATAATGAAAGGAAGCTCCAAAGATGATAAACTCCTCCTCCACCACTACCTTAAATAGAAATTTTGGGAGCCTTGGGTAGAGACTCCAATAGTACAAAGCATCCCACTTGATTATGGTATGCCTAGGGTGGTGGAAAGTAAGGGAGAGTGGAATTCTTTATCCTTGACTCGAAATAGAAGCCAACTTGCATTCACCAAACAGGCACGCCTAGATGGCCTTCTATATGGACAAATTAGAGCAGACCATATAAGACAAAAGTGAATATAAATATGTATCCTATCTCTATGTAAATGTTCAGCACAAATGAATTTGTGGTTTCCGCAATATTATTAAATTAGTGGTCTATTTTTCTGGTCCACAGAATCTGGCCTATAATTTTATCTATAACTTGGTCCACCTGAATAACCACAATGGAGGACAAATTAGAACCGTCTCCTAAATAATTATATTTTCCTCTATATTTATTTTATAATACCAAGAAATTTGGGATTCATTGGGCTTATATTTTGGGCCCCACATTCTCATCAGTGGGATGGTGTCCAATCTGCCTTCTCCAGAATTGTTTTCATGAAATCCCATTTTGGTGGTCTTCCAATGTGAATATTCCCACACTCCAAAAGTATGAATTATTCCCAATATAATTAGAAACATGAAAATATCAAGATCATTTGGGAATTTAAATGATGTTAAAAAAATGTACCATATAATAGTGCATTTTAAGAAGGAATTAAAATCATAATGTGAAATGATGTTCAAAGTGTAAAATGAACTAAAATAGTGTTTATGAATAATAAATAACATTAATATTATATATATTAACAATTAATATTAGCCTCATTCAGTGGATAATCACACCCCCAACTTGAGGTTTACTAGTCCCGAGTAAAATATATCTAAAAAAATGTGAAATTTGAATTCCCTTTTCCAAGAACATTTTAATAAACAATGATCACCAAAAACCTTTATATCAAACAACTATGAAACCAATCAAAATATTTTAATACAATATAGTTTAATAAGTAGATCCCAATCCCAATCCCATTCCTTTGTTCAAATTCATCACCATATTTCATCCAATATCAATTAAGAGTGATGATGTGTTGTGCATTGCATTAGACATGGGGGTTTATATTTATTTTAGGGGGAAGTGATGGAAGAGCTAGGTGGAATCACATTTAAATATTAAGATGAGTATTCAAAATTTTTTATTGTATTTTTTTATAGTTTTTTTTTCAATTTTTCCATGGTAATTGAAATTGCACTCAAAAGAGTCAACCCCTATAGCGAGACTTTTTCGATGACTCCCAAGATCAAAGACCTTGGGGCACCAAGTGAAGCCCACATACTCGGGCATTATCTTGAGTTAACTCAGTCAAAAACAAAGTCAAATTACCATAAATAGAGATACAATTAATAACTGTGGGCCAGACAACTATGGAGTCACAATCCCCAAGTGCCGAAAGCCACGCATTAGGTCATTTCATTGCTCTACGAGCACATTTATTATTTTTTTGAATACTCATATTAAAACTAAAATGATCACCAAACATATGCTATTTATTTTAGGGACACCATGAACTCAAAATAATACCCCACTATCCAAAGGAAGTGCGCTGTGATTCTTTTTTTATTTGTATGAAAATATAAACAATGAAATATCACATTAGACAACCACACTTTCCAAAATCTATTCTCATGAAATATACATGGATTAAAATCAGAATCAAGGCATGATAAATTATTTCATATTTAGTTTCAAAGTGTATAATGTCTATTATCATGTTCAAGGTTAAAGAAAATTTTCCTTCCATTAAGGAACACTTTTTTTTCTTCAAATCATTCATTTTTTTGACACAAAAGCAATTTTTTTTATTTTATCTCCCCCCCAACATAACATATCCCTATCCCCAGTGTTTAAAGAAAAGAAAACTTAGAAGGGGGTAGTGGCAGAGAATGAGAGTTCAAAAAGGAAATTGAAAATGAGAATCATGGAATGAAGTCACCTGGTGGTCGAAGTTGAAATTCTTGTTGCTCCCTTTTAATCTCTTTATCTCCATGTCACTCTGAGAATTATCTAGTGAAAGAAAAAAAACTATATATATATATAGATATATATATTTATTCATATAATAAAAAAGTAAAATATAAGTATATATAAAAAAATTACAAAATAAGGAAGCACTATAAGACGTAGGTTGGTGGTTAGCATGTGACCCTATCCCCCTTCGGTCCCGAGTTCGAGTCCCCACAGCTTCGCTGGTTGTAACAGGGTTTTCCCCACGACCTACGGTGTGGCCTTTTTATTTTTTTATTATATATTTTTTATTTTAACCTACAAACACAAAAAAATAAAATCAACTGATGATACATTGTATTCTTTTTAAATTTCTGGGTAAGGTATTACTCAAGGATCACACCACATGACACATATGAATATAGAACTCCCCTTTCATACCCATCCATACTCATAATAGAAGAACAGGTCAAAATTCTATTTTTTTTTATTTTTAAATATCAAAAGGATTCATTAATCCTATTTAAAATATAATGTTTATTAAAACAACAAAATGATTGGAAAATTGAAAACCATGGGTTGCCTCCCATGTAGTGCTTTGTTTAAAGTCGCTAGCTCGACTTGAAACCCCCAAATTACCCAATACCAACTTTCAAAATTTTAAAGACCACATGTTTCACTAGTTATACTAGGTTGATATTTATTCTATGTTTAGAATTTGTTTCATTCACAAACATATGTTCTAAAATGAGTGAGTAAATCCAAGGAATATCAGAAATGGTGGATCCAATTTCCTCTACAGTCTTTCCTAAGACATCAATGATAATTCCAAATTTTTTGGTTTAGATAAAAGAATTAATTCCAACTGAAAGGTCTTGGTTATACCCTATAAAGGGATACTTGAGTGGGTAAGGAAGGATAATAATTTTTAGCTCGGTTTGGATAGGACTTTCAGACACAGGTCGGGATTTTGAATCCAACTCAGTTTCATTTTCTAAATTTATCATAAAAAATGGTTCCTTTTGAATGGAATATTCAACCACCAAATTGGAAATATTAGTTTTAGTAATGGTTATGGACTCAAAGTTCATTATTTCTCCCAATGGTGTAGTTATTTTTAGTTCTGAAAAATAATTAATGGAGCAATATTCAGGACACTCAATCCATGATGTCAAATTTCCCTATTGTGAATAAAAAAAAATCAGTTTCCTCTTCATTTAAACACCCATAAACTATTACTTCATGATCTTCAGGTATCCTAGGTTCAAATGAAATTTCTTTAGCATTTTCATGAGATGATTGTGTGTAACAAGATTCCTCTATGAATGACGAGGAATGGACAACCTGACTGGGAATGGGTTCCATAACTATTTCACTGATTTGTAGTTCTAATCTCAAGGATGAAACTTCAGAAGTAATTCTATCCATTTTTTGAAACAATTTCTCAATTAATGGATGTGGATCAAGATGGGCAAGGGGCTGAGACAGATGTTCTATTCTAAGAGGATAATTAAGTTTTTGGAATTCCACAGGAGGATGTTCTGATTGGCCTTGTTGGGATTAGAACTCAAAATAGGTTGGAATGTTTTGTGGATAATAAGAGTTAAACAATTGTGGCTCAATAGGTTTTTGATTATCCCACTAGTAGAAACTAGGATGGTCATTGTACATCACACTTTTTGTGGATTGATCAAAGTAAGGAGTGGTTCCCCATGTTTGGATTTGTTCAAAAGAGTTTTCCATAAGAATGAAATTGAGGATGAGATTAGAGAAGTGAGGAGAGAAAAGGAATCCAATGTCTAAGATAACTTACTTAGGTCCCCTGAAATGATGCCAAAATTTGATTCTCCCTCAAATTTACCCAAGTTTTTAGGGTTAAGCAGTCGCTTGTAGTTTATCTTGGGTTGTCGATTCCTCAGAGACCTAAGAAGTAACCTACAGACACGAACATTCTATGGACTATTTTTGGCTATTAAGTGGCCAAAATTGGGTTGATTTTATATGAGTTTAAGTGAACACTAAAAGTCTTACGTGAATTCAAATTATGAGAAGGGTTGATCCTAGGTTATTACAAGGGGTGGATTGGATGCATTCCTTTTTTAAATATATTTCAATTTGTTATATTTGAGATGGGTTCATTTAAGGAGATCAAACAAAATCATCACCTACTAGTTTAATGCCTACTCACCCTAATACTAATCACCTATACACTTAAAGGATCAAAGTTTTGAGCACTCCAAGGTAAAAGTTCATATTAGCACTTGAAGTGAGTGACCTTAAATTCAATAAGGATGAAGAGGTTTTAAAATCATCAAATAAAAATCTCATTTAAAAGAAGTTATTAGGAATTAATGGAGTGATAAATAACATCCAATCCATACCCTTTATAATCCATTGAATCAAATAATAAGTGTGTTATACCTCCATTGATCCTATGGTTTCAATGGAAGCGGGAAGTAGACTCATGAGGGAGGAATTAGAGAAGTAAAAAAAACATTTAAATAACGATAACTCCACCATTGTGTGATAATATCACAAGGGTTGGTGTGAACAAGTTCACAACATGAACCAAAAATATCAAAGTGATATGAATAACAAACGAATAAGAGGATAATAAGAACTTTTATTAAGAAACTAAAGTGAATTGAACAACTTACATGTGAAAGACAAACTTGAGACAACAAAATCGCAGCATAACATTTCAATGAAAGGAAACTCCAAAGATGATAAAATAATCCACCACCACTGACTTAAATAGAAATTTTGGGAGCCTTGGGTCTATAATAAAATAGTAAAAAGTATCCCACTTGATTATGGTAGGCCTTGGGTGGTGGAAAGTAAGGGAGAGTGGACTTCTTTATCCTTGACTCGAAATGGAAGACATCTTGCATCTACCGAATAGACACGCCTAGATGGCCTTCTATATGGACGAATTAGAGTGATAAATAGAATAAAAAAGTGAATATCCAGATGTATTATAGATATCTGTAAAATGTGAGCCCAAATTAATTTTTTTTTCGAGATATGATTAAATTGGTGGGATGTTGTTCCGGGCCGCAGAATCTGGCCCATAATTTTATCTCTAACTTGGTCTGCCTGAATAACCACAATGGAGGACGAATTAGTACTAGATCATGAATAATTATATGTTCCTATATATGTATTATATCATACCAGGAAATTTGGGCTTCATTGGACTGGTATTTTGGGCCCCACATTCTCATCAGTGGGATGGTGTCCAATTTGCCTTCTCCAGAATTGTTTGCATGAAATCCCATTTTGGTGGTCTTCCAATGCGAATCTTCCAACACTCCAAAAGTATAAATTGTTCTCAATATAATGAGAAACCTGAAAATATCAAGATCATTGGGTACTTTAAATTATGTTAAAAAATGTACCATATAATAGTGCATTTTAAGAAGGAATTACAATCATAATGTGAAATGATGTTCAAAGTGTAAAATGCACTAAAATGATGTTTATGAATAATAAAGCACATGAATATTATATATATTAACAATGAATATTATCCTAATTTAGTGGATAATCACTAGTTTTTGGGGTTTAACCTCAGGTAGGCTTCCTATGTACCCTTTCTAGGATATAGGGATCAAAACCCATGTATTTCAAATGGGCTTACAAGTGTTTGGGGTTGAAACTCAGGGTGACTTCCTATGTACCCTGTCTAGGTGAAAGGGATAAAAACCCATGTAGTTTGAATGGGTTTACCAGTGTTTTGGTTTGAATCTTAGGAAGGATTCCTATGCACCCTGTCAAGGATACATGTATCAAAACCCACTTAGTTTGAAAGTATATAGTTTAACATCATGCATGATGAAAGGGGGGATACAGTTTAACATCATGTAGGATGAGGGTGATCTGACATGAAGTGGTCGGGACAGATAAGTGTTTGGATCGATAGGTGTTGGACTTGAACCTCAGGGAGGCCTCATACGTACCTTTCTTGTAATGGGAAAGGCTCAAATTCTACATAGTTTGATATGGGGGGCTTGGGATTACATTCTAATGTGGACCAAGGAGGATTCCATGTTTGATGTTTACTCTAAGCCCACGTAAGTCCTGCTCGGTGTGAGAAACAAGAGGCGGAAAGGACTTGATGATCATTTCATGAAAGGTGCATCCACGATGAATAGAGTGGAGATTATGTGTGGTTGGTGGCCCAAATATAAAATAGGGGATTACAATTGGTTAGCGGCCAAAATAGTAAAGAGGGGATTATGCTTGGTTAACGACCCAAAGAGGAAACATGGGCTTACACTTGTTTAGCAGCCCAAGGAGATGGAGTTTGGGACTTACTCTAGGATGGAGGCCTGATGGTGATAAATCCCAAAGGGAGAGGGATGGGGTAACAAAGGTCCTTGTGCCCATCTTTCCTCTAGAATTTGTGCACAGAATAATAGAGGAGGAGAAAGGATGTTACCTCCCGCAAGAAAGGCTAGGGGATTACACTAGGATGGATACCCTTCCATGTAGACAGATGTCATTCCATGAAAGAAGGATATCATTCCATGTGAGAAAGATCTCATTCCCTTGGAGACTAGTGGGCATGGAAAATGTCCGAGATGGGGCACCCTGTGTATATTACATGGGGTGAGACCAAAATTTAACGTTATGTGATGAGGATGATGTTGCTTGACATTTTAGTGTCCTGCATCTCAGACAATGAGGATTTACTCCTCACCCCTAGGAATTACATACATGATACCCATCCACACTTGGGGAAGAAAATGAATCAAAAATTATATGGTGAGGCAGTGTTATGGAGTGATCCATTGAGGGGATCACGTTAGCGTGACTATGTGAAGAAGCAATAACCATTTGCATTCCAATGCAAAGAAGAACGAGGATAATCAACACAATATGATTCACCACCCAAGGGACCTTGAAATCACTCCGTACAAACCTAGAGGGCCATACGGGAGAAGGGTTTCTGAAGTAAAAGGCTTCACAGGAGGGGAACTTGTGAAGCTATGGTACCCCACGAAGAGGAAAAACTCCACAAAGGGGTATGCTTTGTGAAGTGGAGTGGCCTAGCTTAGGCATGTATTAAATATACATATAATGAGTGCTTCAAAAAGTGAAAGTGATTTCGTGGAGTAGGACCTCACAGAGCATGGGTGCCTTGAAAAGAGTGACATTGGTAAGCAATGTACTTCATGAATCACAATGATCCTTCCTTAGCATAGGGTTCACATGTGCATAGAAGGTACTTCATGAAGCATGAGTGCTTTGCGAAGACTCGAGTTCCCTTAGGGACCTTTTTCTTTGTGATGGACTGTGGGATTCACAAAGGGAATCCTTGCTTGAAGAGGGGTTTTATTTGAGCTAAAGTAAATGTATTTCGCAATGGTCAAGTACCTTGAAGAGATTATTTTTTTCAATGTTTTGCAAAAAAGAGGGTGATTCATGATTTCAGAACTGAGAAGGCGAAAGGTCGGGGTATCCATCCTTTGGGTCCGAGAGAAGCTTGATATTTATAGGCAAGAGGCGACACAAATCTTTGAAAGCTCATAGCGAAGCCACATGGAACTTTGAGATCAGAAGTAGATCGCGTCAAGTTTGTCGTAACCGTGGAGTCAATCGTCATCCCCTCCTTAGTGCAAAGGCCTCCTTAATTCCCTCCACGGTGCTCGCGTAGACTTCCATCAATTTCCAAGGGATTGCAGAGGCAATCATGTTCTCTCTGCGGTGTGAAGATCCCCGTCAATTGTTTCGTAACCGCATAGCCTTCCGACTATTTTACTCTGCGGCGATCACAGAGGGGGCCTCGGCTTTTCTCCAGCCGTGGTAATGAGGGGCACCGCGAAGGCCATGGTGCTGAAGGTCTTTGCGAAGGAGCTTCGCGAAGCAGCCCTTTTGGCATTAGTGTGCTCTTTGCGAATTGTTTCCTCTACACATATTTTGGCGCCAACACTCACCTATAAAAGTATAAATAAAATTTTGGTATCTGATAAATGAAAATATAGTACATTTACATTATGGAATAAGTAAATAAATGTTTTAAAAACGATAAATTAAGTGTTGGTATTTTCTGTGAAAAATAAATATTTATTTACAATTTTATAATTAGTATAACAATTAAAAAGAAACTTTGTTTTCATAAAATAGATTCATAAATTAATATTTTTTTGTCTTATGATTATAAGATAATTTTATGAGACCTTAATTAATTTTTCTAAGTGTCATAAAATCAATTATAATCTTTAAATTGGTATTTTTTGAATAAATAATGATTTTAATTAAAAATTAAATTTATCATACTTAGAATTTTTTTTAAAAAAATGGACTTTATTTTTTTAATTCTAGACATTAAAAAATGGTTATGGTTAATTTTTTCGGATTTTTCTAAAATAGTTGATTTTTTGATAAATAGTGAAATACGGTAATTTACTGTATATATACATTATAAGATAAATACACTATTCCTTGAGTCATGAATGATTTAAGAACCATAATCTAGAACTTCCCTTAATTATTTAATATATTCAGTGATAATTCTCAAACTATTCATAGTCTTGAGATAAAATAATAAACTAATGATTAAAATAATCAAAAAACACCCATCTTCACCACTATAAATACCACCCCTCAACACATATGGTCATCACACATCCAAAGCCTTGAATATTGATTATATTCTTAAAATTTATTCTCCCAAAACTCTCCATAACGTTCTGTTATTTCTGGTCTCACCAAAATACCATTTCCAATTTCCTTAAAGAGGTTCTCAATGAGAAGAATTCAAGAGGTAAACCCTTTTTCATTCTCTTTCAATTTATTTTAATTTCATTTCTTATTATTATATCCTTACCTATTAAATAAAATCATTCATGATAACTACAATATCTCATATATACCATAATTTTATTATGTTAATGTAATATCCATAATCAAATCCCTTCTCCTACCCCCTTTTATTCTAAAAATAACAACATCGTCCGTGATGTGCTGATTTATTGCCATCGTGGACGATGCAACTTCGTTTTCCATTTCCTCCTTCAAGGCTAGTTATAAAACCATAATTATGGCTAAAAATATCTTATTATAAATATTATAATTTATTTAGTGTTCTCGAACCAGTATATATACATGATATTAATTAATAAGACAAAACTAGTTCGCGACGATAAAAAAACCGCCAAAATAATCTAAACGATTATCATTAAAGTTATATATAATGAATCATCATCATATCTAGAATAAAAATAATATATAAGACCATTTAATCTTATATATGTTCATTAATAACATAAAATTTTAATTCTGAAGAATTATTTCCATTTTACAAGATCTTTTATATGTGTATACAAGTGAATCAATCATGAAAATCAAAGAAACAAACACTCCTGAATGATGAAATTGAATATTATAACTCATCAAAAAGACCGTAAATTAAATTAATAAAATTATAATAAATAAAATAAATTTTTAATAGGTTTTTAATTATATTATTAATTAATCTAATTTTATTATCGAACACATTAAGTACAAGTGCAGAACACTTTAAGACATAAGGTAAGGGATTCTACCTGAACCTCCATTTTTCATTCAAGTTATGCTTTCTTACTATTTAACACAATTTAATTATTCTTTATTTGTATAAAATCCATCTAAATTATGCGTATATGTTTCAAAATCATGTATCCATATCAGTTCATCTTTCTTTTTTGGGGAAATACATGTTTTTCAAGGTTCTCTTATCAATTCTTCCCGATACGCAAGCCTGATTAAAGGGAACTTATCGATTTCTTTACAATTTTCAAGTACCATCCATAGTATATTTTAAGACAAATTTATTTTTATAAAATTACCAATTTTTTCATGAAAAAATAAATTTTTTCATTTCTGGTTTTATACAAATAGTTATGACAAATACAAATGATTTTCCAAAAGAACCCTTCTTTACAAAGTAGAAAGTGTATTTTTCTGAAGAATGCCTCAATGATTTTATTAAAGTATTTTAATCTATTTCAACACTCTAAGTTGAATATTATGATTAATTGGATTAATATTATATGAAATCATATACCATATTTTATTAAATGGGTTATGATCATATTGACTGTGGATGTGATATCTTGATACCATTCACCATATTACTCGGAATGGTTAGTGATTATGTTTACTATTCGGTGAAAGTTATTTAGTATGTATATGGTGTTTATGTTTTACCCCATTCATATTATGAATGAAGTTAACTTATTAAGTGATGGGTGTGGATTTATATAGCCACTTGATGCATCAATAGGTCTCATGAGACAAAACAGATATGGTTTTAGCTGTGGCCTTAACCATTTATTTTTAGATGTCTTGGACGAGGCCTCGATGGTATGTTTATGATGTCTGGAATTATGAATTAACTCATTATGAAATTAGTAATTGATAATCCATGTGATTATTCGACTAGTAGAATATAAAATTTTAATTTTAATTTTCATGTGATTATTTATATGGCATTATTTATTGATCTTTTATTCCTACTATATATTCTCAAGATTATGTTCTAATGGCATATGTTTTTAGTTTCACCATCCCTTATTGTTTATATTAAATTCAGTTTTATTTCTACCCTTACTAAGAATATGATATCACCATTTTATTATGTTTTATTTTTCCCCAGGATGTGGAGATGTATATTATGACTAACTTATAGGGATAATATAGGAGTTATGGATGTTTCAAATAGATTTTCTATCTTGTTTTTTTACTTTCAAGTTGTAAATATGTTTGTATCTATTTTTCCAAAACTACTAAACTATTTAGTCCTTCAGGATGTGAATTCCTTGCTTATTATAATAATTTAATAAAGTAAGGAACCAACTCTGAGCAATTGGGGTCAGGGTATTTATAGTTGGTATCAGAGAAAGTTTTGTAGAAAATGTGGAAACTAGATTTAAAAAACATAGATTAGGGAACATAACCCTAAGATAGACTTTTAGTATAAGTATAGAAGAAAATAATCGAATTTTGGTAAATTAGATATTATAAGGGTCTTCCTAGAAATATATCCCTGTCTGGATACTACAAGTAAATGTAGTTCTTGAATAGATGTACCTAGGGGTAACAACTCTTACTAGGTGCATTGGCCCTGACTTGGTGTAACTTGGTACATGAAAATGGGATTTACTATGCACCTGGTTTGACACTCCCAGGGGATATTCTTAGGATAATTAACATTTTATTTATAAACCATTATGAAGGATTTAAAAGTAAACATGTCCCCAAAGAAATCATGTTTATGACTATGAGATTAGCTATGCATAAATTTTCAATTTATGTTAAGTGTTTTTCTAGTTTGAAATTATGAATTATGATTCATAAAATAATTTAGTGTATGCCACTATTTAGAAATGGCGCCTAGTGGAAGGATTGGAAAACATACCAATGCACGTATTCCATACAGGGATTTTCCTTATATAAAAGATGATGATGTTGGAATTAGAGATGAAATTGGTGTTGAACAACTTATATATATATACTAAGACAACCAAATCAGGTTATGAATAATAACCTAACCCATACAAATCATCATAATCCACAATGTGATAAAGAGATGTTAGAACAATTTTTTGAATACAACCTCCATCATTCAATGGGACTAGAAACCCATTTGTAGCTAATCAGTGGATAATTTCCTTAGAGAAGATATTTCATGCTTTGGGAAGTAAAAAAAGGGATAAGGTTATCATGGAGGTTTATCATCTATCAGGAGATGAAGATCAATGGTGGTAATTAATTCAAAATAAAAAAGAGGATCAGGAAATTTAAAATATAGAATGAAATTATTTTAATGAAATTTTATTATAGAAATATTTCCCCCATGAAAAAAATGAGTGGATATGAAGAGACAATTATTGAGTCTGAGACAAAAATAGGGTAAAAACATTTCAAAGTATGAGGCCAACTTTACAAAGTTAGAAAGGAATTCTACATACTATATATGTAATCCAAGGATTAAGATTGATTGATTATTTTATAGTTTAAAACCATTCTTTGAAGGGAACTGGTCTCCCAAAATCTCTCATTATATGAAGATATAGTCTCATGTGATATCAAGATAGAGAATGAATTATCTAAAAATTATAACTTTAATGGAAAACAAGATAAGAAAATGGTAGAGGATTAAATAACGGACAAAGGGAAGAATAAAAAAAAGAATTTTCTATTGTGTAATATTTTTTGAAGGAAACACACTTGTCCCTGCTTAAAAGGAAACATATTCTGTTAAAAGTGTAGAGAAAAAGGCCACCAATCCCATGATTTCAAGGGAAAGAAAGAGTCTACCAATGTTTAATGCTACAATTATAGGGAGATGAGATACTATCCAAATTATTGTTCTAAGGGTCAAGAAAACTTACTCCAAAAAGGGAAAGGGAACAAGGCCAAGCTTATGACAACTACAGAGGTTGAAGTTTCTAATTATGTGGTGGAAGAAACTTTAATAACCTTCTAAATTTTTTATAAATATTCATTTGATTATGGATCATCACATTCCTTTATATTTTTATAGTTTTATTTAAAAATTAGATACTTCCAATTCACCTTAATAAGGGAGTTTTCAATAAATACTCCTGATGGAAACCTTATTGCAATAAATATGTGTCAAACATTTCTTATTATGATATATAAACATGCTCTAATTGATTATTTTATCATCATAACTATGGTTTATTTTGATATAATCCTTGGTATAGATTGGATTTTGAAATATAATATAAAAATTTATTATAAAGAGAAAGAAATTATGATTTGTGATGAAGGTATATAATTTATCATCTTTATAGGGAAGACCTCATAATCTGATTCATGTCTGGATCTACCTCCTGTAGCTCTTCTAAATAAAATTCTTAGGGAGGAAGAGAAAACATCATTTATGGATGAGTAAAGAAATATTAAAATTTAAGATGTACCAATTGTTCAAGAATAAATTGATGTATTTCTAGAGGATTTATCTGGACATCCTATAGAGTGGGAAGTTGTGTTATCTATTGATTTAATTCATGGCGCAAGACCTATATAAAAGACTCTTTATAGAATGGACACTATGGAATTAGTATAATTGAAGAAACAACTAGAGGAATTTAGTGATAAGGTATTTATTCACCCTAGTACTTCTATATGGGGATACCCTATTCTATTTGTCAAGAAGAAAGATAGATCCATGAGACTGTGCATTGAATATAGAGAAATCAATGATATTACAATAAATAAAAAGTATCTTCTACCTTGAATTGATTATTTATTTGATCAAATTTATGGAGATCAATATTTCTCGAAGATTGAAATTCAAACTGGATATCACCAATTGCATGTGAGGAAGGAAGATATTCGAAAGATAGCATTTCAAACCAAGTATGGACATTATAAGTTTATAGTAATATAATTTGGAATGACTAATGCACCCTCTATTTTTATGGATAAATGAAAATAGTGTTCAAAGAATATCTTGATGATTTTTTATGGTATTCATTGATGATATTTTGATATATTCCAAAAGCTATGAGGACCACAAGAACCACTTGAGGGTTATTCTAGAGACTCTTAGAAGAAAAGAGTTGTATATTAAGTTTGGAGAATGTGAATTTTGCCTTCAAACAGTTTATTTTCTTGGACATATTCTCTCTAAGTATGGAATCTCAATTGATCTTATAAATAAAAAGGAAGTCCAAGAATAAAAAACACCAACAAACATAACTGAGGTATGTAGTTTCATTGGATTACCAGGTTACTATCAGTGTTTTGTTCATAATTTTTCCCGATCAGCTAACCTATTAACTAAGCTTACTTATAAAGGGGTTAAGTTCATATGGAAAAAATAATGTGAAGAATTTTTTGAAGAATTGAAGATGAGATTAGTGAATTCCCTGACCTAGACTCTACCATTAGGAAATGGTGAATTTGTAATTTATAGCGATTCATCAAAGAAAGGACTTGGATGTGTCCTTATGCAGAATGATAGAGCTATTACTTATGCATTAAGGCAATTAAAAACTCATGAAAAAACTATCCAACTCATGATCTTAAGTTAGAATCTGTAATCGTTTCTCTAAAAATATGGAGACACTATCTCTATGGTGAAATATGTGAGATATATATAGATCATAAGAGTTTGAAATATATATTCTCATAGAAAGAACTCAACATGAGGCAAAGGCGATGACTCGAGATACTCAAGGATTATGATTTTTCAATACACTAACACCTAGGGAAGGTGGATAAGGTAGTAGATTCATTGAGCAGGAAGGATCAGGGAGTTCTGAACAAGATGAGTATTGACAATGACCCTGTGTACATGAATCTAGAAAATATGGATATGGGAATTATCAAGGAAGGTGAAACATCATTACTTTTTCAATTGGTTTACAAACTATATTTATTAGAAAGGATTAAAAGTTCTCATATTGATGATGAGAATTTTCAAAGGAACATTAAAGCTGTGAACGATGGGAAGTTGACCAACTTTGTGCATGAGGATGGAATTATAAAATTTGGGAAAAGACTTTTAGTTACCTCTATAACTGAGCTAAAAAGGGAATTATTAGATGATTCTCATAGATTGAATTTATATACACACCATAGTATCACTAATATGTATATATATTTGAAAGAACATTTCAGGTGGGATAATATGAAGTTTGAAATTACTGATTATGTATTAAGATGTTTAGTCTGTCAACAGGTGAAGGCTGAAAGATAACATCCTAGAAGAGTCATGCTACCTTTTACTATTCCCACATATAAACGGGATGACATTACTATATATTTTTTCATTGGATTACCCAAAACTGCAAGAAAGAAATATGCAATATGGTTAATTGTTGATCAACTTACCAAATCTGCTCATTTCCTCATTATAAGGGAGGATTTTTCACTGGAGTGCCTTACATGAATCTAAATTAATGAATTTTTAAGACTTCACGGACCACCTCTTTCTATTGTGTCTAATCACGATACATGATTTACATTGAAATTATTGAAACGTTTTTAGACATCTTTAGACACTAAGATTCATTTGAGTATAACTTATCACCTTTAAATTTATAGAAAGTATGAAAGGACCATTCAAACATTAGAAGACATGTTGAGATTATTCTCACATGACTTTTAAGGTAATGTGGGGTCAGTATTTACCTTTGGTGGAGTTTTATTATAATAATAGTTTCTATTCAAGTTTTAAAATGGTACCATATGAGGAATTGTATAGAAATATATGTCATACACCAAATTTTAGGGTTGGAGTTGGTGAAAGGAAGCTTCTAGGCCCTAAAAATGTTGAGAAAACAAAAAAAAGGTAAATACTATTCAAACCCATATCAAAGCATCTCAATGTAGACAAAAATATATACTGGAAACTAAAGAAAGGATTTGGAGTTTCTAGCGGGAGACCATGTTTTTATGAAAGAATCTCCATGGAAAGGTGTTATATGATTTGGAAAGAAAGGGAAACTAAGCCCCAGGTAAATTGGAACTTTTGAAATCCTAGACAGAATTAGAGGTGTGGATTATCATTTGGCAATTACACCTTGACTTTCTAAATCACACAACATGTTCCACATCTCTTTGTTAAGTAAGTACAATCCATAACCAATGCATGTCCTCACTTAAATTGTTTGGGGTTCAATTGGTTTTCTAGCGATACTGTGGTTGTCTTTTTTTGGAAGATTTTGGCTCTTCATTTCTTAGTCATAGAAATCGTCCAGCACCCACAGTCATTCGGATCCCTACTCTAACCTCGTGTTCCCCTGTATCTCTCCATGTCAGACCTGGTATGTAGGTAACCATGTGGTTTTGGGATGTGTTGTTCGGTGGCCGTCGGTGCTTCATGAAATCCTTGTGTCGGTTCACTCCTATGAAAATGGTAACTGGATTGTTAGATATATTTGGTGTTTCTTCCTCAAAATAATTTGTGAAGGATGGTTGGTTCTTCTGCGTGTGATTGGTCTGTTTGATACTCATTTGAGGATGAAGTCTATATGCATCTCCAGATTTGTTTGATTTTCTTTTTGGTGTGGTGATGGTTCTCAGCGCCAACGGTCGACGAACGTAAAGCGACAATGGCGCAAATTTTTTGGTAATGGAAGTTGTTTTGGGTTGTTCTTCGGTGGGATAATCACTGGTGTGGTGGTGACATCGGGGGTGTGAATCTAGGTATCCCGCAACTTGAGACTATGCAACCCAAGGATGGGATATGAAAATCTTCATCATTTTTAATTTCAAACTCAGTTTAGTGGTTTTACTGTTTTGTGTCCTAGGATGGGTGATTTGGGTTTAGTGGTTTTTCTGTATCATGGTTTTTTGAATTTTGTATTTCGGTGGAGGTTTGGATTGAACCCAGTTTGATGTTTCATGTGAGGTTCCCACTTATCCATAAAGTGGTTTTTTTGAAAATACAAAAAAATTGATTTGGAGGCATATTTACATCATGGAATAAGTAAATAAATGTTTTAAAAATAATAAATTAAGTCTTGGTATTTTTTGTTAATGATAAATATTTATTTATAATTTTATAATTAATATAATAATTTAAAATAAAATTTATTTTCATAAAATATATTCATAAATTAATTTTTTTTATCTTATTATTATAAGATAATTATATGAGACCTTAATTGATTTTTCTAAGTGTCATAAAATCGTTTATAATCTTTAAATTGGTATTTTTAGAAAAAATAATGATTTTAATTGAAAATTAAATTTATCATATTTAGAAAATTATTTTCTAAAAATGGAGTTCATTTTTGAAATATACATGTCAAAAAATGGTTATGGTGAATTTTTGGGATATTTTTAAAATAGTTGAATTTTTGGTGAATAGTGAAATACAGTAATTTATGATGTATATACATTATAAGATAATTACACTATTACTTCAGTCACAAATGATGGAAGAACCATAATCTATAACTTACCTTCATTATTTAATATGTTAAGTGATAATTATTAAACTATCCATAGTCTTGAGCCAAAATAATATACTAATGATTAAAATAATCAATAAACACCCTCTCCTAAACTATAAATACCACCCCTCACCACCTCTTCTCCTCAAACTTCCAAATAATTTAAGATTTATTATATTATTCCCATTTAATCTCCTAAACCCCCCACGTTATTGTCTTTATGGTCTCACCAAAAGACCACTTCAATGTTTCTTAAAGAGGTTCTCAAGGAGAATAATTCAAGAGGTAAATCCTTTTTCATTATCTTTCAATTTCTTTTAATATATTTTCTTATTATTCTATCCTTATCTATTCTATAAAAACATGAATGACAAATCAATTATATTATATATACTATAATTTTATTATGTTAATGTAATATCCATCATCTAACCCCTTCTCCTCCCCCTTTTATTCTAAAAATAAAAACATCATCCGTTATTTGCCAATTTACCGCCATCATGGATGATGCAACTTAATTTTACATTACCACCATCAAGACTGATTATGAAACCATAATTATGATTAAATCATATTATATTATACATATTATAATTTATTTAGTGTTTTGTAACCATTATATATAAATGATATTAATTAATAAGACAAAACTAGTTCGTGACGTTCGAAAAAATGCCAAAATAATCTAAACGATTATTGTTAAAGTTATATCAAATGAATCATACTCATATATGAAAAAATAATATATTAAGTGATAAAGGATCATTTAGATACCACAAAGAAAGGGGGTGAATTAGTGGTATACTTTTTTTAAAAAAATATTTTACTTTTTGATTTAACCTCTATGACTGATTAAAGTCTAGATCACTCATATTTAATACTGAACCTCACCCTAAAAAAAATAACAAGAAAAGAAAACACATCACACATGGATTTAAAAGGTTTGATAAAAATAACTACTCCTTGTAACGTTGATTATACCCCCAACATGGATTCTCCACTATAACAGATGGTGATTACAATAGTAATTGGTTAGACCCCCTAATTACAAACTGGTTATACCCCCAAGTTCCAATCAGACTTGAATAGCTGGTTAGACTCTCCAACTAAACCTTCTTCACTGTGATTGGTTAGACAACCCAAACACAAACTTTAGTAACTAGTTAGACCCCCAGCTGCAGCCTTTAACTTCTTCTTGAATAACTAATCCACATATAGGATGATCAGTTGATCCTCCTCCACAAGCTTGTTAGATCACACAGAATCATGTAAAATTCAGGTTCCTTTGAATTTATTTTGTACTTTCTTAGATAATATTTGATAATTAAAAATAATTATCTTTCTCAGTAAACAATTGATCAGGCTAGAATTATTTCTTCTGTAGAAGACCCGACCTCACTTGCCACTGAAAAACTCGGATACAAAAGTCTTCTGATAAAATGATGCTCTGGCTTCAATCTCAAAATAAATTCACACTGATCATTCCATTTATATTACATGTGAAATTATAAAACTTCATGCATGTATAAAGTACAATTCATGTTCTTCTTATTTTTATTCAACAACAAACATGCACAAATACACCACCTCAAGTGTTCTTCTTTACTGCCTAATTCACTTCCTTCTTGATTCTTTAAATGATTAAGCAATCACATGATCATGTACTCTGTCACATATGCATATAAAAAAACATTGTCCACTTTGATTCTCAATATATGTGTATCATGCATGTTCATATATATTATGAATTGCTTCTACCTACTTCTCCTTCATGCACCACGTATGCACACATACACAACACTGACTTAGGCACAATACTCTTATTCACATGAAAAATCCTTAATGCTAATGTACTTTGTAACAACAAAATGCATGCGAAACTTTAACACATAGTATGCACCTACTCTTTCTCAAACCCTTTATACTCACACACCCAATGCATGAAAATACAATCAAATCCTTTACGCAAGAAATTATAAGCACATTTATCTATTCCTTCATGATAAAATGGGAGTAACACGTCGTGTTATAACCCAAGTGCTTTGCAGAAACCATTTTCATTGAGAAGATATCTGAGTGTGCAAAGCACATGTCGAACACTTGCAGGTTCTAGTATTCTTTATGCAAATAGTACTAGTGCGACAACCTTCACGAACTAGATGTTAACGAAACTCAATTTCTATCCCAAAAATAGATCTCATATATGAGATAAAAATTAATATAAAATTAGTTTGGATTCGGTATTTATAGGAACCAATCATCACCTCAGAACCTTATAGAATATTAGAGACGACTCATTCCATCATCGGCTCATTCAAACATTGCCTCTGTTTTGAAACATAAGAAAACACCATCATTGAAAATTATATCTTCTACACATCATAAATCCTTGTTTTGTTCATATAAATACTACGTAAATAAAATTTCATAATTATTTTGATCATTATAAGATCATTAATGAACTCAAATGAATCTCAGAATATGGAGTTCAAGCTTTGATCGATGTAGCGATGAAGTTTCTGGTGTACAGTAATGGCGGGCAAGGCTTCCTGGAGAAGACGACACTACTGCATAAAGATCGGATGAACCAGATGTTCAGATGGACAAATTGAATGGCTCACAACATTGAGTTTGATTAAGATCAGATGACCTTGATTCTTTCTATGTTTTTTAAAACGGATGAACAAATCAACAGTCCAAATAAAAATAATGATCGATTGGATGACTGGAGATTGTTCAACACTAAAAAATTAAATACCACATCAAAAACGGGTCCCTCCTAGATCTTCCTTATAATATAAGGTGTAGAAAAAACATGTTGGGAATCTCCTATCCCTCCTCTGGTAGTGCCCTGTACCGATTCTGAGGGTGTGCTCCTGTGCCCACCTCTACCACCATGTCACCTCACATAGTGGCACTCAATTTCTCCTTCCATATTACCCTGAAGGCATGCTCCTACAGTTACTTAGTGATGCTATTAATATTTTCATAACTTTTCATTTACTCTCTTTACTGATTTTCAATGAAAAGTTCATAATTGGTGTGAAACACTCATATTTTAATATTAAATGTTATTTTGGAGCATTATTTGAATTAATAAAATTGAGTCAGTTTACTATTTTAATTACAAATCTCACCCTACTTATCCAAATTCCATGATTATTTATTTTTAGGGTTCCTTAATCAAATTAAAATATTTCATTAGAAGGGAACTTTGTCCAAATCTTCCATTTGAAGAGACATATGGACCACACAAGAAGGCCCAAATAATTTGTGAAGAAACTAGATCAGCCATGATAATGGAATTACTGGGCTCCATCCATTTTCACAAATTTGAGGATACTATATAGTTTTTTCATTATTATCCAAATGAATCCTGGATAAAAATTTCAAGTCCCAATCCCAAGAACAAGGGGCCCAACTGATTCATTTAAACTCAACCCACCATTCTGGTCGGAAATTAAAATTAGTATAGTATTCATATATTTTCTCCTGATCTATACATCCAATCTAGCTAAGATTTTTCAGAGTTAAATCCAAGATATGGACAGAAATAGTTTTTGAATAAAGTGTTCATATTTGAAGGAATCTTCCTATTGATAAACCCATTAACATTTTGGACTTCTAGAAAGTCTGTATTGAAATGGACAGATTATAATTGTCTACTAAAACCGCCATAATACTTGCTCACTAAATAAAAATGCCTCCAATTTCTTAGAGTAGACTACCGAAATTATTATCTATAACTTTAAAGAAGGAGATATCTCTAGATTCAGTTGTCTGGATGTCCAAATCATCGATCCAAGTGGAGGGGTAGTTTTGGAATGCAAACAGTCCACTGGCTTGGGCTATAACACATACCCTCCCCTCCTTTCAAAAGGGTTGGCATTTCAGAAGAGAGGAGAATACATTGTCACGACCAAAGCCTTGAAAAAGTCTTGGGAGGACTTTACATACTCAAGTTTTTACTTTATATACCTTTCCTCCTCTCTTTGTTTTAATGTTATTTTGTGTTCTTCTTATTTGTAATCATGTAAGTCTGTTTTCATTTTAATAGAATTTTAATGCATGTTTCTTATTATTAATCTATTATTCTCATCCAAATTCTGTTAAATAATATTAATGGTATTAAAATAGTTTAAATACAGTTGAATCCCCGTCCTTTATTCCGTTTTCTCATTCAATATAAAGTTCGTTTTTAATTCTCATCATCGTTCGTGTGTGTGTGTTTGGTGCACAACTCTTTTCTTATACTGTTCTTTTCATTCTATTCATAATTAATCACGATAAACATAATATACTAGATTACTAATAATTTCAATGGATGAGTAAATCTCTCATTGGGGTGAGTTATAATTTTGGTATGTTAAGTGACTGAGATCTTTTTCTCCATGAATATTCTTTGAATTAACATTGTGTTTGTTGGACTTAACATGTCATGGATTAATGACCTATTTTATTTAACGAGTGGTTTCCATGGATTATTGGAACCATAAATAAACTACCATAAAAAATATATTATTATGATTAGAACGCTAAGTTAAGTTAACTCTTGGATTAAATCCTTAACACTTGGGAATTCCAATCAACATCAACTTGTGACATGAGTGTTAATTTAATGCAATATATAACAAAGATGAAGGATATCAAAAGCTTAACTCCCTAATAATGAAATCGACCCAATATTTATCAATTTTTTAAATAAAACACCAACCATTAAATCCCTTTATTTATTTAATATTTGAAAACAAACCCCCCAATCAAAATACAATCACTTAAAAACAATCAACTGTTAAAAAGTATCATCGCTGACGATTCGACCTGAGTGCTGCTATACACATTAGCAGAGCATCATAACCTTGAATGGTCAATATGAAACAATAGAACATGATTTCAAATGGAGTAATTTCCAGGTATGGTTCAATTAAGTAGTCATTAGTTTCTATTTATTGTAAAAAATAAATAAAAAATAACATAATTTTAAAAAAATTGAAAAAATAAAAAGAAAATACAATCTTCCTCTTTCTTACAAAAATATCTATTAATGCCCCATATCCTCCCAAAAAATCCCTCAGATTTGTTTGAACATGAAATTGAGCGAACACTTCGCAAACTTAGGAAGAAAATTAGGGATAATAAAATAATTCAAGAACCAGTCCTTGTCCAACAAGTTGAACTAGATATGGCTAATCCTAGGGAACAAATTCTTAAAGAACTTGCTGCCCCTGTTATGAATTAAAAACCTATCAGTATTCAATATCCAAACATAGAGGCTGACTTCGAACTAAAATTGGGTTTGATTCATCTTATTCCTCATTTTAATGGGATAGCCGGTGATGATCCACATCTCTACCTTAAAGAGTTACAAGTGACATGCTCTACCATGAAGCCTCAAGGGGTTTTTGAGGAAAAAATAAAACTTAGATCATTCCCTTTTTTCCTTAGATGACTCTTCCAATCCATGGATTTAGTACCTACCTCCTAGTTCAATAACCACATGGAATTACATGAAGTGACTTTTCTTAGAGAAATTATTTTCTACTTCTTGTACTACTTCCATCCGAAAGGAAATAAGTGTTATTCATCAATTCCCTAATGAATAACTCCATGAATACCGGGATAGGTTCAAAAAGCTTGTGGAAACCTACCCACAACACCAAATCCCTAACAAACTCTTGATCTAATACTTCTACGAGGGGTTATTGTCTATGGAGAGAACTATCATTGATGTCGCAATTGGTGGTGCCCTTATTGATAACACTCCTACAACTGCAAGAGATATCATAAGCAACTTTGCTACAAACACACAAAAATTCCATACTAGAGCACATTCTCAAGTAAATAAAGTCCAAGAGAATCAATCGATAGATCCCAATAATATGATCAAGTGGATGAGTGAACTTATAGGTCTTGTACGAAAACTAGTTGTGGCTACCAAAGCCTCAACCTCGTCTTCTCTACAATATCTATTCCCTGGACCTATCAAGAATAGTGGAATCTGTATCTCCCCATCTCATCCAACTAACACATGTCCACAAATGTAAGAGGATACATCTGATTCATCAGAACCAATGGAGCTCAATGTAGCATATGCTCAGAGGAACACCAACCCTCAATAATCAGGTCAGTTCATTAGAAACTTCAACCAAACCCACTCTGAGTCCTCTTATACCTTCAACCAAGGATTATGGTATGGTAATCCCATTTCTCATCCCCCTAAATTCCCTACTCATAACCCAAATCAATTCAAATATGGCCAAGGTTTTGGTAAATTCCGACAAACTTACCCTTTTGTTCCTCAACCTCAAAGGATCAATAATCCTCTTGCTCCTCCCAGATTCCACTATCCTAGTGAGCCTTCTCAATTCCAAAACCAATACAATTGCTTTCACAAGAACAAAAATCAAGGCAATCCCAATCTAGGAAAAGCCTCTTCTTCCAGGAAAATATGGGAAAGTGATGTAGAAGATCTTTCCTTCTTCACTCGTTCCAGCCTCAAAAACATTAAAACACAAATTAGTCAACTTGAATCCCACCTTAGTCAGGAAAAACCATCCAATTTTTCCCTACTCCCAACTCAACCATCACCCAACCTTAAGGGTAATATAAGTGAAATTGAACTTAGATTAGGAAAGAAAATTTCCATGCCTCAAGATAAATCCTCCCACTCCCATTAAAATGTTGACCTAGAAAATGAAATGAAAAAGAAACATGAAAAGGAATCTAAATCCATTCCCTTTCCTCCTTCCATTCCAATTAGGAACCCAATTCCTTTTTCTCAAGCTATTTCTAAACCAAGGAAGTCCTTTGAAACCAATCATTAAATGATTGATATGTTTACACATGTTGAAGTAAACATAACCCTCTTAGATGCAATAAAACAAATACCTAAGTATGAAAAATTTCTTAAGGAATTGTGCACCCACAAGAGGCAACTTAGGAACATTGATAATGTTTCCACCCAGTAGTATATTCCCATAAAGTGAAAATATCTAGGGACCTTTAAGGTTCCATTCCTCATTAGAAGTTACAACTTTGATGATGCACTCATAGACCTAGGAGCCTCAATTAATGTCATGCCCAAATCCATCTTCTCAAAACTTGGTCTTGGTCCCTTACATCCAACAGGTGTTGTCATTCAATTGGACAATCGAAGCACTACTAGTTCTGAGGGTATAATCGAGGATGTCCTTATTCGTGTGAATGATCTCATCTTCCATGATGATTTCTATTTCCTTAACATGGAAGGTGAGATGAACTCTTCTTTATATCCCTTAATTATAGGAAGACCATTCCTAATGAAAGAATGAACCAATATTGATGTTCATTCAGGCATCTTGTACATGAAATTTGGTGACAAACTGGTCAAGTTAAATATTTTTCAATCCATGCAATACCCATCAGAGAATGAATCTGTATTCTCTATCCATTCTCCTGGAACTCTCTCTGAGAGCGTCTTGAATCTCAATTTATCATGTTCTTCCTGTTCTACTGATAAAGGAGTTTTTGAATATTGCATCCTCATTAACTAAGTCATAAATGGATAAGTTGATGTTGACATTACAAATGTAAACTCCATCAATCTAAATGATATTGAAAAGTCTTTGGAATACCATATCACCTCTGATCTCTACTGCTCCAAGTTGGATGATAATGAGGAAAATGAACTAACATGCTCATTTATTGATTCATATTAGATCATCCAAAATTATTTATTTCTTATCCATGATTCTGAAAATTATGTTATATGCGAGGTGAACCCTGAACCAATGTGTTTATATTGTCCCGATAGTAGTGATGTTTGTGATATTTGTTCCCTAATTAATAATGTGACCATTGGTGATGTAGAAATTGACCATTCTTTGTCAAAAAACATTCATATAAAGGATATTGAAAAATTTATTCAGTCTTATGACTGCACTGATCCTCATTACCCCACATTGGTAAGTGATGAAATAAATGAGTCAAAAACAATTGGGATCTCATACTTTGGTTTTTTGGTATCTGAAAGTTACATAATGAACCATCATAATTGAGACATCTTCCAGAATTTCCAAGCATAGAAAATCATCACTTTTTGGATAAAATCATTCCTCAAATTGAAGACCAAAGCGAGGATATAAATATTCTCTTTCTACCCACATTTAATTGCAAGCACATCAAAAACTATGAGAAGAAATTATCCAATTAACAATCGGTCACCCCGAAGGATAAGTTTTTCTAGAATCACACTGGAGTTGTGAAAATAAAGTGGCCACCATCAGACTATGGCTAATCCACTGCAATTGTCTAGCTGTAGACAAAATGAATGCAACACTTCTTGGGAGGCAACCAAAGTTTTCTTTTACTTTTATGAAATTTTAATTTCTTTTTTTGTTTTTCATTAAATTAATAATGATTTTTTATTCTCTTTTAGGTAATGGAAATTTTCTAAATCATCACTAGAGAGGAAAAATTCTCCAAGAATCCATCAAATTCCATCGGATCCATAACTTCTACAGTAAACACACCACTTGATAGAGACGAAAACCCCCCAAATCCAAACTAGGGGCACCTCTTTCCCTTTAACTCCCTCTTTCTCTTTTCTTCCTCCTTCTCTCTCACTCCCTTTTTCTTCTTCTTCCTCTGTTTTTCATTTTTTATCAATTTCATAATATTTTTTTTCTTTCTCTCTTTCTATTTTGTATGGGTGTGTATTTTAAAAAAATACTAAAAAAACTAATAAATAAATAAATTAATTAAAAAAGCAACAAAATATTCATACTAACTCACCATCCAGTTTTGAAATTTTCTTTAACCATTTTAGGGAGTCAAAAAGACATGTTTTCATCTCAGAAATTTTATATTTTCATCATGAATTTGGATAAATAATTTTGTGTCAAGAATAATAAATTTTGAATGCTCAGTTTTTGATTTGGAAAATGATTTTCCCCAACCATTGGGAAAAACATGAGTTTTCATGCCCAAGACACCTATGGACATCTTTTCAAAATGTGTTTTTTTCACCCCCATTTGTGAGTCTTGAGTTTATGGACCTTCGATCTGAATTTCTTTATTTGGTGTGCATTAATATGATAGAGGCATTTTCTGAACCACATGATAATGACAATAGCGAAATAGCCTCCCATTTCCCTTGCATTAATCCTCATTTTAAAAGCCCCTTCGATCCTATGAAAACATTTTCTTTGATAGCCACATTATAATCCCAATACCTTATCCCACCCAATATCTACATGGATTTACATTGCATTATTTATTGAAATTTAAGTGTGGGGGTAATGGATTTCATTTTTGGCTACTCTTTTATTGATTTTCAATGAGTTATCATATGCTTAAGGGAAACCATCCATTTTAGTGCAGGGGAGAGGTAGTCATTCAGTGAGTTTTGGGGAATGTAATTTCAATTATGTAATTTAGTAAATGTTATTGACAAGTGTTCAAAAAAAATCAAAACAAAAAATAAAATAAAAAAAATCAAAAAAAGAATTGGTTGTATCATGGGTGGGTCAAAAATAACTCTTCCTAAACCTTTTATATTTCTTAACTATTACAATTAGTATCGTGAGGAGATCAAAAATGGGTTGGGAGATGAGTGTGAGATCTGTTTCAAGTTCAAATTATGAAAAATACAAAAAAAAAAAGAAAAAAATTTAACACTTATGTCATTGGGAGTAGTTTCGTGGTTTGTAAATATTTCATCTTCTCATACAATTCAAATTTCCTTCCTCTTTTGTGTATTATTTCACATTTTTATTGCCTCTTAAATATGTGTTTCTATTTCCTTTAATGTCTCATTTCAAAAAAAATGTGCATTTCTTTTCCATGTTGGTGTTTTACCCCATTTTCCTGTCTTTTGGATATCATCTTCCTACCGTCCCATAGCCACATAAAACCCCCTAAAATACCCATTGATTTTTGAGCACTTTAGGATAGGTATTGGAAGCTGAGAGCTCTTACAAACTCTAAGATTTTTACTTTTAGTTAGTGAATGAGTGTAGCTTCATAAATTAATTTTATCATCTTGAGATAAGTAGGTTTTGTGTGCCACCATTTTCAATTTTTAAATCTGAGCATGAAAAAATGAATTGTTTTTGTTTCTGTAACAAATTGTGGAGGAATTCAATATGGATGAGTGAAATTGTTTAAACCTCCCCTGATTGGGGAAACATAATTTTAATATTTTTTGGTGAGTGAAAATGATTTTGTAATGTTTTTATATTTGTTTCACATGAGGAAATTCACACGAAAAAGTATGGGGGATTTGATGTTATTAAAATTTTCATAACTTTTTATTTACTGTAATTACTAATTTTTAATGAAAAGTGAATAATTGGTGTGAAACACTCATGTTTTAATATTAAATGTAATTTTTGAGCATTATTTGAATTAATCAAATCAAGTCATTTTAATATTTTAATTATAACTCTCACCCTACTTATCCAAATTGCATGATTCTTTTCTTAGGGTTTCTTACTCAAATTAAAACATTTCATTAGAAGGGAACTTTGGCTAAATAGTCCATTTGAAGGGACATATGGACCACACAATAAGGCCTAAAGAATATATGAAGAAACTATATCTTCCATGATAATGGAATTAATGGGATCCATACATAAGCCAAATTTAATGATACTCTATAGTTTGTTCGTGATTATCCAAAGTAATTCTAAATACAAATTTCAAGGCCCAATCCCAAGAACAAGGGGCCCAACTGATTCATTTAAACTCATCCCACCATTATAGAAGGGAATTAAAATTAGTACCATATTCATAACTTTTATCTTGATCTAGACATCCAATATAGATAATATTTTGCAGTGTGAAATCCAAGATAAGGGAGGTAAAATTTGTTTAAGAAAGTGTTATGATTTGAAGGTATAGTCCTATTGATAAACCCATTCACATTTCAGCCTTCTAAAAAGTCTGGATTGAAATGGACAGATTATAATTGTTTACTAAAACTGACATAATCTTTCCTAACTAAATCCAAATGCCTCCAAATTTTGATAGTAGACGACCAAAACTATTATCTATAACTTTAAAGAAAGATATATATAAATATTCATCTGTATAGATCTCAAAATTTTGAGCCAAATGGAGGGGTAGTTTTGGATTGAAAATAGTCCACCACCTTGGCCTATAAATATATACCCTCCTCTCATTTCAAAAGGGTTGGAATTTTAGAAGAGAGGATCATAAACTGGCATGACCAAAGCCTTGAAAAAGTCTTGATAGGACCTTCCATACTCAATTTTTTTTACTTGAGATACCTTTCCTACTCTCTTTGTTTTCATGTTATTTTGTGTTCTTCTTATTTGTAATCATGTAAGTCTGTTTTCATTTCTATAGAATTTTAATGCATGTTTCTTCATATTCATATATTATTCTCATCAAGCTTTTGTTAAATAATTTTAATGGTCTTAAAATAGTTTAAATACAGTTGAATCCCCTTACCTTCTTTCTCGTTCTCATTCAATCTAAAGTTTGTTTTTAATCCTCATCATCATTCATGTGTGTGTGTTCGGTGCACAACTCTTTTCTTATCCTGTTATTTTCATTCTATTCATAATTAATCACCATAGAAATAATATACCAGATTACTAGTCTTTTCAATGGATGAGTAAATCTATCATTGGGGTGAGTTATAATTTAGGTATGTTAAGTGATTTAGAGCTTTTTCTTGATGAATATTATTTGAATTAACATTGTGTATGTTAGAATTAACATGTCATGGATTAATGAACTTTTTTGTTTAACGAGCGGTTTCCTTGGATTATTGGAACCATAAACACTCCACCATAAACAATATATGATTAATATTAGAACCCTAAGTTAAGTTAAGGCTTGGATTAAATCCTTAACACTTGGGAATTCCAATCAATGCCAACTTGTGACATTTTGTTAATTTAATGCAATATAAAGAAAAGCTCAAGGATATCACAAGATTAACTCCCTACTAATGAACTCATCCCAATATTTATCAATATCTTAAATCAAACACCAACCATTAAATCACTTAATTTAATCTCTATAAGAAAACCCCCTAATCAAAATACAATCACCTAAAATAGTCAACTATTAAAAAGTATCATCAACAGGGATTCGACCCGAGTGCTGCTATACACATTAGCAGAGTATCAGAACCTTGAATAGTTGATAGGTGACAATAATAGATTCTTTAAAATAGAGACATTTATAGGAATGGTGCAATTAATTAGTTTTTAGTTTTTGGTTATTGTAAAAATAAATAAAAAAATAATAGAATTTTAAAAAAAATTGAAAAAATAACACCAATAAAAACCCACCTTCCTCTTTCTTCCAAAATATCTCTAAATGCCCCGTATCCTCCCAAAAAATACCTCATATTTGTTTGAACCTAAAATTGAGTGAAAACTTTTACAAATTAGGTGGAATATTAGGGATAATTAAATAATTAAAGAACCAATCCTCATCCAACAAGTTGAACTAGATATGGATAATCCTGGGGAACAAATACTTAAAGAACTTGTTTCTCATGATATGAATTAACAACCTCTTGGTATTCAATATCCAAACATAGATGCTGAATTCGAACTCAAATTAGGTTTTATTCATCTTCTTTCTCATTTCCACGACTAGTTGGTGAGGATCCACATCTCCACCTTAAAGAGTTCCAAGTGGTGTGCTCTACCATGAAGCCTCAAGGGGTTTCTGAGGAACAAATAAAACTTTGAGTATTCCCTTTTTCCTTAGCCGACTCTACCAATCCATGGCTTTACTACCTCCAACCTGGTTCCATAACCACATGGAATTACATGAAGCGACATTTCTTAGAGAATTTTTTTCCTTCTTCTCGTACTACTTCCATCTGAAATAAAATTAGTGGTATCTATCAATTTCTTAATGAATCACTTCATGAATACTAGGAGAGGTTCAAAAAGCTTGTGGAAACCTACCCACACCACCAAATACCTGACCAAATCTTAATCCAATACTTATATAAGGGGTTATTAGCTATGGAGAGAACTCTCATTGATGCCACAAGTGGAGGTGATCTTATTGATAAAACTCCTGCAACTACAAGAAATCTCATAAGCAACATGGCTGCAAACACACAAAAATTCCATACTCGAGCACATGCTTATGTCAAACAAGTCTAGAAGAATATATATATAGAGACCAACAAGATGAATGAGTGGATGAGTGAACATACAGGTCTTGTGTGATAACTAGCTGTGGCTACCAATGCCCCAACCTCATCTTCTCTACAATCTCTGTTCCCTGGACCTATCAAGAACTGTGGAATCTGTTTCCCCCATCTCATACAACTAAAACATGTACACAAATTCAAGAGGATACATCTGATTCATCCAGACCAATAAAGCTCAATATAGAATATGCTCAGAGGAACACCAACCCTCAACAACCAAGTCAGTTCATTATAAACTTCAACCAAACCCACTATAGCCATTATCTTCTACCTTCAACCAAGGCTTGAGGTATGGTAATCCCATTTCTCATCCCCCTCAATTGCTTACTCAAAACCCAAACCAATTACAATATGTAAAAGGTGTTGGTAACATCCAACAATCTTACCCTTTTGTTCCTTAACCTTAAAGGATCAATCATCCTCTTGATCCTCCTATATTCCACTATCCTAGTGAGCCTTCTCAATTCACAAACCAATACAATCTATTTCCCAAGAAACAAAATCAAGGAAATCCCAATCTGGGATAAGCTGCTTCTTCCAAGCAACCATGGGAAAGTGATGTAGAAGTTCTTACCTACTTTACTCATTCTAGCCTCACAAACATTGAAAAAAATCGGTAAACTTGAATCCCACCTCAGTTAGTAGCAACCATCCAATTATTCCCAACTCCCATCTCAACCATTACCCAACCCTAAGGGTAATGTAAGTGAAATTGAACTTAGATCAAGAAATTAAATTTCAACGCCTCAAGATAATTCCTCCCACTCCCATTTAAATTTTGACCTAGAAAATGAAAAGAAAAAGAAACTTGAAAAGGAATCTGAATCCATTCCCTCACATCCTTCTATTCCTCTTAGGAACCCAATTCCTTTTCCTCAAGCTGTTTCTAAACCAAGTTAGTCCTTTAAACCCAATCCTGAAATGCTTGACATGTTTAGATGCATTGAAGTAAAAATACCCCTCTTAGATTCCATAAAACAAATCCCTAAGTTTTCCATGTTTCTTAAGGAATTGTTCACCCACAAGAGGAAACTTAGGACCATCGAGAATGTTTCCACCCAGTAGTCTATTCCCATAAAGTGCAAAGATCCTCGAACATTTACAGTTCCATGCCAAATTAGAAGTTCCAACTTTGATGATACACTCATAGACCTAGGAGTCTCAATTAATGTCATGCCCAAATCAATCTTCTCAAAACTTGATCTCGGTCCCTTATATCCAACGGGTGTTGTCATTCAATTGGCCAATCAAAGCACAGCTAGTCCTGAGGGTATAATCAAGGATGTCCATGTTCGTGTGAATGATCTTATCTTCCCTACTGATTTCTATGTCCTTGACATGGAAGGTGAGACGAAATCTTCTAGATATACCTTAGTTCTAGGAAGGCCATTCCTAATGACAGTGAGAACCAAGATTGATGTCCATTCAGGCATCTTGTCCATGGAATTTGGTGAACAATTAGTCTAGTTAAATATTTTTCAATCCATGAAATACCCATTAGACAATGAATCTATATTCTCTATCCATTATTCTAAAAATCTCTCTAAGAGTGTCTTGAATCTCAATTTATCATGTTCTTCCTATTCTAATGATAAAGGAGTTTGTGAATATTGCATCCTCATTAACAAATTCATAAATGGAGAAGTTGATGTTGACATTACAAATGTAAACTCCATCGATCTAAATGATCTTGAAAAGTATTTGGAATCCCATCTCACCTCTGATCTCTACTACTCGAAGTTGGATGATAATGAGGAAAATGAACTAACATGATCATTTTTTGATTCAGATCAGATTATACAACATTATTCATTTCCTATCCATGATTCTGAAAATTCTGTTATATGTGAGGTGAACCATGAACCAATGTGTTTATATTGTCCTGATGGTAGTGATGTTTGTGATATTTTTTACCTAATTAATAATGTGATCATTGGTGATGTTGAAATTGACCATTATTTAGTAAACAATATTGATATAAAGGATATTGAAAAATTTATTCATTCTTATGACTCCACCGATCCCCATTACTCTACATCGGTAAGTGATGAAATAAATGAGTCAAAAACAATTGGGATCTCATACTTTGGTTTCATGTTATCTGAACCTTACATAAATAAACCATTAGAATTGAGATATCTTCCTAAATTTCCAAGCATAAAAAACCATCACTTTGTGGATAACATCATTCCTCAAGTTGAAGAGCAAAGAATAGATAAAAATATTCTCTTTTCTCCCCCATTGAATTGCAAGCACATCAACAAGGATGATAAGAAATTATACAATGAACAACCAGTCATACCAAAGGAGAAGTTTTTCTAGAATCACACAAGAGTTGTGAAAATATTGTGGCCACCATATGACTATGGGCAGTCCACTACAATTGTCTAGTTGTAGAAAAAATAAATCCAGCGCTTCTTGGGAGGCAACCCAAGTTTTCTTTTACTTTTATGAAATTTTAATTTCTTTTTAGTTTTTCATTAAATAAATAATGATTTTTTTTTTATTCTCTTTTAGGTAATGGAAATTTTCTAAAGCATCACTAGAGAGGACAAATTCCTCAAGAATCCATCGACTTCCATTGGATTCACAACTTCTACGATAAACACACCACTGGATGGAGATGACAACCCACCAAATCCAAACCAGGGGAACCTCTTTCCCTTTAACTCCCTCTTTCTCTCTTCTTCTTCCTCCTTCTCTCTCTCTCTCCCACTTTTTCTTATTCTTCCTATGTTTTTCTTTTTTATCACTTTCATCATAAATTTTCTTTCTTTATCTATTTTCTATTGTGTGGGTGTGTATTACAAAAAAATAATAATTAAAAAACTAATAAATAAATAAAAAAATGAAAAAAGAGTCATACCTACTCACCATCCTGTTTTGAAATTTTGTCTAACCATTTTAGGGAGTCAAAAAGGCATGTTTTCATCTTAAATTTTTTTTATTTTCATCATGACTTTGGGTAAAGAATTTTTTTTTCAAGAATAATAAATTTTTAATGCTCAGTTTTTGATTTGGAAAATGATTTTCCCCAACTGTGAGGAACAACATTAGCTTTCATGCCAATGCCACATATGGCCATATTTTAAAAATGTATTTTTTTACCCCCATTTGTGAGTCTTGAGTTTGTAGACCTTCAAGCTTAATTTTATACTTTGGTGTGCATTAACATGATACAAGCATTTTCTGAACCACATGAGAATCACAATAGCCAAATAGCCTCCCATTTCCCTTACATTAATCCTCATTTTGAAATCCCCTTCAAGCCTATGAAAACATTTTATTTGATATCCACATTACAAGACCAATACATTATCCCACCCAATATCTACAAGGATTTACATTGCATTATTTATTGAAATTTAAGTGTGGGGGGAATGGATTTCATTTTTGGGTTCTCTTTTATTGATTTTCAACGAGTTATCATATGCTTGAGGGAAAGAATCCATTTTAGTATGGGGAGAGGTTATAATTTAGTGAGTTTTAGGGAATTTACTTTCATTTATATAATTTTTAAATGTTATTGAAAAGTGTTCAAAAAAAATCAAAAAAATAAAAATAAAAAAAAGAACAAAAAAAGAATGGTTTGTGTCTTGGGTGGGTCAAAAATCACTCTTCCCTAACCTTTGATCTTGTTATAACTATTACAATTTTTATCATGAGAAGATCAAAAATGGGTTGAGAGATAAGTGTAAGATCTGTTTCAAGTTCAACTTTTGAATAAATACCAAAAGAAAAAAGAAAAAAAAGAACACTTATGTCATTGTGATAAGTTTCGTGGTTTGTAAATATTTCATATTCTCATCCAATTCAAATTTCCTTCCACTTTTGTGTCTTATTTCACATTTCCATTCCCTTGTAAATATGTGTTTCCATTTCCTTTCATGTCTCATTTCAACAAAAATGTGCATTGCTTTTTCCATGTTGGTGTTTTACCCCCTTTTTCTTATCTTTTAGATATCATCTTCCTACCACCCCATAGCCACAAAAAACCCATAAAAATACCTATTGTTTTTTTTGCACTTAAGGATAGGGAGTAGAATCTGAGGTATCTTACAAACTCTAAGATTTTCACTTTTGGTTGGTGAATGAGTGAAGATCTATAAATTAATTTTATCATCTTGAGAGGAGTAAGTTTTGTGTTCCACCATTTTCTATTTCTAAATTTGAGCATGAAAAATTGAATTGTTTTTGGAACATTTTTTCTATAACAATTTGTGGTGGAATTTAATATGGATGAGTGAAATTTTCTAAACCTCCCCTGATTGGGGAAAACAAAATTTTAATAATTGTTGGTAAGGGAAAATGATTTTTTCACGTTTTTATATTTGTTGCAAATGAGGACATGCATAAGACTAAGTGTTGAGGAGTTGATGTTATTAATATTTTAATAACTCTTTATTTACTCACTTTACTTATTTTTAATTAAAAGTGCATAATTGGTGTGAAACACTCATGTTTTAATATTAAATGTAATTTTTTAGCATTATTTGAATTCATTAAATCGATTCTATTTACTATTTTACTTGTAACTCTCACCCTAATTATCCAAATTGTGTGATTATTACTTTTTAGGGTTACATACTCAAATTAAAACATTTCATTAGAATGGACCTTTGGAAAAATCATCCATTTGGAGGGACATATGGACCACACAATAAGGCCCAAAGAATTTGTGAAGAAAATGGATCTTCCATGAAAATGGACTTAATGGGATCCATCCATAAGCCCAAATTTGATGATACTTCAGATATTTTTTGTGATTATCCAAAGGAATCCTGGATAAAAATTTCAAGTCCCAATCCTAAGAAAAAGGGTCCCAACTGATTCATTTAAACTTAACCCAGCATTCTGTCCAGGAATTAAAATCAGCACAATATTCATAACTTTTCTCCTGATATAGTCATCCAATACAACTAATATTTTTCAGTGTGAAATCCAAGATATGTGTGGACAAATTTTTTTGAATAAAGTGTTTTTATTTGAAGGAATATTTCTATTGATAAACCCATTCACATTTCGGACTTCTAAAAAGTCTGGATTGAAATGGACATATTATAATTGTTTAATAAAACTGCCATAATATTTGCTCACTAAATCCAAATGCCTACAAATTTTGAGAGTAGACTACCAAAATTATTATCTATAACTTTTAATAATGATATATCTCGAGATTCAACTATCTTTATGTCAAAATCATCAAGCCAAGTGGAGGGGTAGTTTTAGAATGCAAACAGTCCACCACCTTAGGCTATAAGTACATCCCCTCCTCTCCTTTCAAAAGAGTTGGAATTTCAGAAGAGAGGAGAATACATTTTCATGACCAAAGACTTGAAAAAGGCTTAGGAGGACCTGAAATACTCATGTTTTTATTTAAGATACCTTTCCTCCTCTCTTTGTTTTCATATTATTTTGTGTTATTCTTATTTGTAATCTTGTAAGTCTGTTTTCATTTCAATAGAATTTTAATGCATTTATCTTCTTGTTCATCTATTATTCTCATCCAAATTATGTTAAATAATATTAATGGTCTTAAAATAGTTTAAATAAAGTTGAATAACCTTCCCTTATTTCACTTTCTCATTCAATATAAAGTTCGCTTTTAATTCTCATCATCGTTCGTGTGTGTGTGTTTGGTGCACAACTCTTTTCTTATCCTGTTCTTTTCATTATATTCATAATTAATCCCAATAAAAATAATATACCAGATTAATAATCATTTCAATGGATGAGTAAATCTCTCATTGGGGTGAGTTATAATTTAGGTATGTTAAGTGATTGAGAGCTTTTTCTCGTTGAATATTCTTTGAATTAACATCGTTTTTGTTGGACTTAACATGTCATGGATTGATGACCTCTTTGTTTAACGAGTGGTTTACATGGATTATTGGAACCATAAATACACTAAAATAAATAAGATATTATTAATATTATAACCCTAAGTTAAGTTAAAGCTAGGATTAAAGCATTAACACTTATGAATTCCAATCAACGTCAACTTGTGACATGGGTGTTAATTTAATGGAATATAAAGAAAAGATCAAGGATATCACAATCTTAACTCCCTCATAATGAACTTACAAAAAATCTTTATCAATTTTTTAAATCAAACACCAACCATTAAATCACTTCATTTAATATCTGCAAACAAACCCACCAATCAAAATACAATAACCTAAAACAATCGACTATTAAAAAGTATCATCGCCGAGGATTCGACTTGAGTGTTGCTATACACATTAGTAGAGAATCAGAACCATTAATGGTTTATAGGAAACAATCATCTATGCTTTCACTCAGCTGTGACCTCATGCTGGTCGGCTTAGAGTTGATCTTGGATTCCCTTTTAATGCTTCCCCTTATCTGGTTGCGTAGTGGATAATTTTTAAGTAAAGACCATATAAAATTTTCACCAAATTTATCATAGAATATCCAACTCAAAATTTTCCACAAACTGACAAAAATATTATTCATGTATAGATTCCCATAATACATGGATTCTTATAAAAATATCAAATCCTTCTCCTTCTCATGAATGTCCTCTTTTTATTTTTAATCCATTCAATTTTGTAAACAATGTGTCACTTCAAATGATCTAGGACACATGTTTTATGAAATACTTACCAACTCTATAATCTTCACAATTAAGAACCTTAAACACATTGAAATATTCCACCAAACACTCATTGAAAACAAATTCAATTCACTAGACACTTCAATCTACCCCTTTGTATTTTTTGTCAATACTCAAATGATGTCAATGTGTTTACTTTTTTTACCCCCCTTATTGAAAATGAATACAAAGGTGATTTTAGGAGTTAAAATATCAAACAACTTCTTCTCCATTTTAAAAAAAAATGAAACTTCACTCAACAACATTAATGATATTTTAGTTAATCAACTCTAAGTCTACATGAGTAATACTGGTGTAGAAAACAAGAAATATGCCACCTAAACAAAAAAAAACTATTCAAATATTATAATCATGATACCAATCTCAAACTTGTTTCAACAACTTCATCTTAGGGAAAAATTTGAACAAGATTGATAAGATATTTCCTACATACATCTTAACGAATGAATCAGAAAGTTCAAGTGCAAAACAAATAGGTTCCCCTTTAAAATTAAAATTAAAAGTATGAGAGTGATCATCATTTTTGCAGGATTGTGAAAAATTAACATCTTTAAATCTTTAATTCTCTCCCTCAAGGGATGCACCCATATCATTCAATTCCCTGCATGTTGGTATAAAATAATTTATAAAAGGGAATAAAGAGGAACCTATTTGTTCCTTAGAAATAACATTCAGGATGAGAGATGCCTCTTAACCCTTTTTTCCATTATTCCTTATAAAATCTAATTGTGAAATGTCCTCCTTCATCTCTTGGGATGTTAAATGTATCATGCAATGATTTATGTCAGGCCTCATTTTTCCACACCTTTTACACTTTAGGATTTTCAAGTCATCATTTATAGATGACTCCTCATCATCATTAAATTATTCATATGCCCCCATTTTATCTTCTTTTTCTCTGACAAGATTCTCATCTTTTTCAAAAAATTTCATCCTCTCACACAATTCACTGGTGAATGTAGCTTTATTCACTGTTTGAATTTTTTTATCATGTTCATTATGAGGAATATCACTTGATAAAAAAACTCTTTATTTTTCAGATTTATTACCTTCTTAACCACAACTTCCATATACTTATTTCATATAATCATTTAAGTTCTCCATTAATAGTTTAGATAAAATCTTGATCACAGGTTTCTATTTTTGATAATATGATCTCATCTGCTCAACATTGCCCCCCTTGATTCATGCCTCCTACTTGGAAGTGACATGATATACTAGCATGAATAAGCTTTAAAACCAAATAATTCACAACACCAACATTAACCAATGAAACTTGATCTTATAAACTGATAAAAATTTGACTCTGAATATTATAGTTGTTTACTTTTCATTGACTATGGATGTATCAACTTAAGAGGAAATATTCTAGCTAAATTAGTACATTATTCCTTTGTGGGAATTATTTTCTCATTTGTTCCTTTGATCCAGTTGGATTTAGTCTTTCCATTTAGACCTGCATTATTAGAAACACAAAATGTACATTAAGATTCATTTGGTTTAGAATCACCCTTTTTCTCTAAACCCTTATTCTCAATAGATTTAAAATATTCACCCTTAATATCAACACATTTGGTGAAGTCTTATTTCATTTTCTTCAACTCACTTTGAGCTACAAGATAGATAGATTTCATCTTATATAATTATTCCTCTTTCTTAGAAAGTATCTCTTCAAGATCATTCACCATCTTTTCATATTTAGTTAATTTTAAATGGTTTTTTATTCTCTTCAAAAAATGATAATTATTCCTTGTCAAGATCTTCATTTTTAATAGTTTTTGTAACACCATAAGCTTTTACGATACACTTCTCTTTTAATAATGCAATGGCTTGCATTGTACACAAGTTCGAGATTCTAACACACCGCGACCAATCAAAGTAGCTGTTAGGAATAGTAATACCCGCCTTTTGAAATTATATAAATTTTATATTTCAAATTGGACTTCATTTTTGTATTCGGAATATTGAAATTATCCTAAGTTGAAATTTTTGTAATTTTCTGAGAACTTCCAATTTTCTATGAATAGAAAAAATACTTAAAAACAAATTTTTTAATCAAAATAATTTATAGTGATAAATTATACTATTGAGTGGTTTTAAAGTATAATTAGAATATATTTTTACCATTTTATCCAATGGTGGTCATTATAGTTAATTTCACTTTGAAATTGGACATAAACAATTGTCAATCTTTTGATATATATTGTTTCTTAAAAACACGCTATTTGTTGTGACATCGGGAACTAATTATTAAATTAATTAATTCAAATTATATGTTTTTAATTTTTTAAAATAAAAATAATTTTTGAATTAGTAATATCAAATATAGCTTAGGGTAATTTTTTGGTATTTTTCTGAAAAACATCAATTTTTGATGAATAGTGAAACCACTAAGTGGTAGTTAAAAAACTAATTTTTCGTTTAAATAAAACTTTACCACTTCTGTGATTAGAATTTCAAAAATCTGATATACATGGTTGTCATTAGTAAGTAAAATGTGGTTCAATGGGATGAAAGTAATTTTTGGTGAATAGTAACTTTTAAGTTTTATTAATCGCGATTAAAGGTAATTAGTGTAATTTAAGGTAAATATAATGTTATAATAATATGAAATTACCTTTAAACTTGTCCTACCCTTATTGTATGAGTCATGGCCGACCAATTCAATCCATGGGTCAACTTGGGGACCCCATGGAGCCACTTGGGTAAGAAAACGACATTAATAACTTTTTATTTAAAGTAAAAATAAAATTGTCACAAACATGTGTTATTTTACTAAAACAATTATTAAATGGGGTTATATAAGTTAAAATTTCAAATATAAATATTCATTGGAAATATAAAAAGATTTACTACATCATGGTAATTTTTTAATAATTTTTAGGCATTAAATAAATAAATTTATTTATCACACCATGATGATGCAGCGATTACCTCATTAATGAACGATTTAAATAAAATGAAAAGATAAGGTAAAATTTAAGACTTACACTTGTCTAAAGACTATTTTATGGGTGGATTTCGAACCCTTATCACCTTATCCTAGAAATATATCATTGTGGGACCTTTAAAATCCAAAAATCATTTCATAATAATGTAACATTTCATGACTTTCCAAGAGTGCCCCTCCTCTCCTCTTATAAAAGGCCCCCACCTCTACCACCTTATTCACACCTTCAAAGCCATTTTTCTCGGCCAACCTCTGCCCAAATACTCTCTAAAATTACCTCTCTTACTAATAGAAGCCTCACTTTGGGCAGAAGTCTTTCCAAGGAAGCCTTTGTCTCAAATAAAAAAGAGTTACCCGATTTTAAGGTAATGTATTCTCTTATGTTCTTTTGTTTTATTTTGCTTCTCCAACCCGTTAAACTCTTTTTATTCCTTTATTTTGTAACAATAAAAGTATATTAAATATATTAGGTTGTTTTTATGAGAATGATTTTATTTAAACATACACACACCTTCGTCTAATGGTTGAAGAACATACTGTTTCTGTGGCTGGAGAATTATTGCCTCACGAAACGATGATTGTTTAATCTTCTTTTAACACCTCTCATAGTGGACATTATGATGAAACTATTTATATATATGATATATATTATATTTATATTTTCCTTATGCTTCTGTATTTTTAATTTATGGAATACCTTTATGTTTTCCATTATGGGTAAACGCGATAATTTCATTTTAGGAAGTGCGGACTACCGCCCCCTCAAAGTGATTTGAATCGTTAATGACATATGTAGGATGTATAAAGGATGGAGTTAATGATATTATATATGATATTATACTGGAATTATAATATACCTTTATATCATTATGATTTCATTCCATTAAATAGGAAATAGGATTGAATGTAGCGTTCATGCGTACGTATGGCTTACCATCTCCATGAACGGTGCATTTCATTTCTTACCTCTAAATGTTATATAATATTATAAATGAATTTATATACTGGATATATAGGATATATATGATATCTAAATCATGAATATAATTCTGGATATAATGGATATTTTACCACATGAACAACTTGTAATTATAAGAAGTTTATTTTTGACTCAAGTACCAAAGATCGACAAAACGACCGTTATTAACTTAAATAATTACATAATGTTCATAACATGGTAATAAGTGATATAAAAGGAATAATTAAGATGAAAAAGGTTCTTAAGAAAGTATAAATTAACTCTAGTTTATTATATAGAAGATTAAAGAATGATCGAGTCAAATCGGACACGAGGTAAGGGACTTCGTCTCATTCTCCTTTCATTGAGGCATATTTTGTTTTATACACAACTTTATTTTATATGGTGTCTAAAATCCTTTGAATTTTATGTTTATTCAAAAGGAATATTTTTTATACAAAGAGTTTTACTAAATGACAAAAAGGAATGTTTTTTTGACGTACGTATGTGGAGACAACGACTTCTCCGTAGTCGTGACCATTATTTGAGTTTCGGTTTCCTCTACAAGCCATAACTTTTTTTAAATGAAAAATAAATACCAAGTTTTAAATTTCTTTTATTTTGGTATTGAAAATGGTTTTAATAAATTTTTTATTATATCAATGTGTTGTATTTATATCTTGTGATTGAAATTTGGAAATTTTATGTTTCCTTTATTCATGTTTTATGTGATACGATTATGTTATGGTGTATGATATGTTTGAAACTTTTCATATAAGGAATGCATTGGAAATAATAAGTGACGGGTGGAGCCTGTTATAACTCCTCGATGCATTGGTAGGTCTCATGAGACAAACTAGTATCTTGGCATAAGGCCTTGACAGAATCTTATTTGTAGTCTTGGCACAAGGCCTTGACTATGGGGTTATGATAGTTTGGAATTATGCATTCCATCATTATAAAAGTGGTTTGTTGATATTGCATGTGATTATTCGACTAGTAGAATATCCATGTGAATAATTAAATGGAATTATTTCATTTTATCTTTTCCATAATATGATGGAGTTCAAGTTTAAAAGGCTTTTGTTTTAGTTATACATTGCCTTAAATATTAATGTTTATTTATGAAAGTTTCCGCTATATTGTTATCCTTACTGAGCATCTGAGCTCACCCCTTTCTATGTTTTATTTTCCCAGGATGTGAAGAAATATTTTATGACTGACCTGCAGGGATAGTCTGAAGGGGATATGAGTGTGGACTATGGAGACTATGTTATTGTAGTTTTTCACTTTATGAACATTTATGAATGTATCTAGTGTTTCTAAGGCTACTAAAATAATCGGTCTTTCGAGACTTGATCTTTTGTGATCATGCCAATGTTATATAATAATGCAACGAATCTGGGTAACTGGGGTCGGGGCGTTATAGTTGGTATTATAGGCAGTTTAGTACTAACCTTGGAAGCTAGATTTAGATAAACTCTGATTAGAGCACATAGCCCAAAGATAGACTTTGAGGATTAGTATAGAATAACTTCCTAGAATTTTGGTAAAGTATAGATTTTGTGTATTTTCCGATCAATACATCCTTTTCTGGATACGAGCAGGTAGAGGAGGCTCTGGCACAGATGTACCTAGGGGTAATACCCAAAATGACCTCTTTGAGCTAGACTCGAATTGGAACTGGTGCAAGACAAAGGGACTTGATTCACTCTTGGTTATGACACTCCCGGCGGATATGCTTAGGATAATTCACGATTTCTTTACAAACCATTATGAAGGGTTTATGAGTATATAATTCCTCAAAGAAAACATTTTTTTATGGATTATATCCATAAATAGTTCAATTTATGTTAAGTGTTTTACAAGTATGGAATTATGTATTTCGATTCATAAACTAATCTAGTTTTTGACATTGTTTATAAATGGCGCCTAGTAGAAGGAATGGAAACCATATCAATGCACACACTCCATGTAGGGATTTCCCTCTTGCTCAAGATAATTATGGTGGCGCTGGTGATACAACTGGTGCCGATCAGCTTATCCCCATACTGGGAAAACTCACTCAGGTTATGAATAATAACCTTACTCGTATGGAGCACCCTGATCCGCAACGTGGAGGATCAATGTTAGACCGCTTTGTGAGGAAACAACCACCAACATTCAATGGGAGTACAAATCCCTTAGTAGTTGAGCAATGGATAAATTCCTTAGAGAAAATATTCCATGCCTTGGGGAGTAGTGAAAGGGAAAAGGTTATCATGACAGTTTACCACCTCACTGGAGATGCTGATTAATGGTGGTCATTGATTCAAAATACAAAGTAAGATGAAGAAGTATCAAGTATGGAATAGAGAGAGTTCAAAGTTATTTTCTTAGAAAAATACTTTCCTCATGACCATCAAGCAGATATGGAAATGCAATTTCTGAGTCTGAGGAAAAAGGAGGATGAGAATTTCACAAAGTATGAGTCTAACTTTACAAGGTTAGCAAGGCATGCTGTAGATTATATACGCAACCCAAGAAGTAAGATTGATCGTTTCTTTGATGGGTTAAAACCATTTCTCCATAGATCTTTAGTATCATAATCTTTCTCAATGTACAAAGATATAGTCTCGTGTTCTATCAAGACAGAAAAATAATTCTCTAAATCTTATGACAATAATGTAAAGCAAGAGAAGAAGAGAATGGTGGAACAAGAGACAGATAAAGGGAAAAAGGGAAAGAAGTATTTTCCATTATGCGATAATTGTGGGATGAATCACCCCGGTACTTGCCTAAAAGGAATGTGAGTTTGTTATAAATGTGGAGAAAAAGGTCCCCAGGCTCGTGATTGCAAGGGAAAGAAAGATGCTATCAATGTTGAATGCTACAATTGTAGAGAAATGGGGCATTATACAAATGAATTTCCTAAGCATCAGGGGAACTTACCTCAGAAAAGGCCAATGGATCAAGGCCAATCTTATTCTGTTACTACAAATGAATTGGAATAATTATTGTATTTGTGTTTTTGGACTCAAGAACTATATTATGGTTATAAGAATAATGTGATATATATAAGGATTGTACTGCAGTACTTGTTTTTTCCATTAAGGTTTTAATATGATGAAGGTAATCATACTTTTAGGATGTGACAATAAGAGAAACATTACTTTATTTGGGGAATCTGATGTTACAATTGATTTTGGAATTTAGAGACCTTTTAGAGAAAGTCTGGACATAGGTATTTTGGATAACTATAAAGGCTGGAATGGATTAATTTGAACTTTGGATAGTATTGTTTAAGGTTAAAACATTTCTGAAGATTATTTTTGGAATATTATAATACTATAGTTTTAGGAAAAGGACAACCTGCTGGTCGGGGGATAACCCGTCGCATCGGACAAAGCTGTAGGAATCGAACCCACAACCATAGTGCGACAGGCCTTTATTACCTTCCACTAGCCTACAAGAAGTCCCTGGTTATTAAAAAATAGTTTTCCTAATCTAAATGGTATGTGTTAATATTTGGAACCTTGTACGATCAGGATAAATATAATATTTTTGAATTCTATTACCTTTTGGACTGAAAGATAGGTTTGTGGTAAAAATTTATTGAAGAATGAAAGTCTACATGACAAGTTAGTGTATTTACTTACGTTCTTAGTAAATCTCCAAAATGAATTCCTCAACTTTATGAAAGGTAATTTAAAACAAAAACATTGTCAGTTAACTTTTCCTACTAGGGAATCAAAGGCCGTTTAACTAATCACAAGCTTGTGATTTTCTTGTAGTTAACTTTTTTCTAATCCTATTTTATATAACTCTCCATCAGACCTTGATGGTTTGTTTCTCCTCCATATCCATGTTTTCATAGAATCCTAGTATGGGCTATCTCGGGTGACCTCTGTACTTCTCTTTCTTTCTTTTAAAGTTATATTTTTATTAACCCTATTTTTGATATGGGTTTTCCACAAAGGTATTTTCTATTTTCAACCTTTTATTTTGGAAGAACATTTTCAAATTGCGAGGATGAAATTTATTGAAGGAGGGGATAATGTAACACCCCAAGCTTCCATGATACTCTTTTCTTTCAATAATGCAATAGCTTGCATTGTACGCAAGTTCAAGATTCTAACACACCGTGACCAATCAAAGTAGCTGTTAGGAATAGTAATACCCAATTTTTGAAATTATATAAATTTTATATTTCAAATTGGACGTCATTTTTGTATTCAGAATATCGAAATTATCCTAAGTTGAATTTTTTGTAATTTTCTGAGAACTTCCAATTTTCTATGAATGGAAAAAATACTTAAAAAAAACTTTTTTAATCAAAATAATTTATAGTGATAAATTATACTATTTAGTGGTTTTGAAGTATAATTAGAATATATTTTTACCATTTTATCCATTGGTGGTCATTATAATTAATTTCACTTTGAAATTGGACATAAACAGTTGTCAATCTTTTGATATATATTGTTTCTTAAAAACACGCTATTTATTCTGACAACGGGAATTAATTATTAAATTAATTAATTAAAATTATATTTTTTGAATTTTGTAAAATAGACATAATTTTTGAATTAGGAATATCAAATATATCTTAGGGTAAATTTTTGGTATTTTTCTGAAAAACTTCAATTTTTGATGAATAGTGAAACCACTAAGTGGTAGTTAAAAAACCAATTTTTCATTTAAATGAAACTTTACCACTTCTGTGAATAGAATTTCAAAAATCCGACATACATGGTTGTCATTATTAAGTAAAATTTAGTTCAATGGGATGAAAATAATTTTTGGTGAATAGTAAATTTTAAGTTTTATTAATCGCGATTAAAGGTAATTATTGTAATTTTAGGTAAATATAATGTTATAATAATATGAAATTAACTTTAAACTTGTCCTACCCTTATTTTATGAGTCATGTCCGACCAAGAAAATCCATGGGTCAACTTGGGGACCCCATGGATCCACTTGGGTAAGAAAATGACCTTAATAACTTTTTATTTAAAGTAAAAATAAAATTGTCACAAACATGAGTTGTTTTACTAAAACAATTATTACATGGGGTTATATAAGTTAACTTTTAGACTATAAATATTCATTGAAAAGATAAAACTATTTCCTACATCATGGTAATTTTTTTTATAATTTTTAGGCATTAAATAAATAAATTTATTTATCACACCATGATGATGCAACGATTAACTCATTAATGAATGATTTAAATAAAATGGAAAGATAAGGTAAAATATAAGACTTAAACTTGTATAAAGGCTATTGGATGGGTGGATTTAGAACCCTTATATCCTTATCCTAGAAATATATCATTTTGGGACTTTTAAAATCGAAAATCATTTCATAATAATGTAACATTTCATGACTTTCCAAGAGTGCCCCTCCTCTCCTTTTATAAAAGGCCCCCACCTCTACCACCTTAATCACACCTTCAAATCCATTTGGCTCAGCTAAACTCTTCCCAAATACTCTATAAACTTCCATATATTACTCCTAGAAGCCTCACTTTGGGCAGAAGTCTTTCCAAGGAAGCCTTTGGATCAAATCAAAAAGAGTTAACCGATTTTAAGGTAATGTATTCTCTTATGTTCTTTTGTTTTATTTTGCTTCTCCAACCCATTAAACTATTTTTATTACATTATTTTGTAAAAAAACCAGTATCTTAAATATACTATTATGTTGTTATGGGAAGTATTTGATTTATACTTACACACACCATTGTCTAATGGTTAAAGAACATACTGTTTCTGTGGGTGGCGAATTACTGCCTCACAAAACTATGATTGTTCAATATTCTTTTAACACCTCTTATGGTGGACATTATGATGAAAATATTTCTATATATGATATATATTATATTTATGTTTTCCTTATGCTTCTATATTTTTCATTTATGGCATACCTTTATGGTTTCCATTATGGGTAAACGCGATAATTTCATTTTAGGAAGTGCAAACTACCACCCCCTCAAAGTGATTTGAATCGTTAATGACATATGTGGGGCATATAAAGGATGGAGTTAATGATATTATATATGATATTATAATAGAATTATAATTTACCTTTATATCATTATGATTTCATTCCATTAAATACGAAATATGATTGAAAGTAGCGTTCATGCGTACGTACGACTTACCATCTCCATGAACGGTGCATTTCATTTATTACCTCTAAATGTTATATAATATTATAAATGAATTTATATACTGGATATATAGGATATATATGATATATAAATCATGAATATAATTCTGGATATAATGGATATTTTACCACATGAACAACTTGTAATTATAAGAAGTTTATTTTTGACTCAAGTACCAAAGATCGACAAAACGACCGTTATTAACTTAAATAATTACATAATGTTCATAACATGGTAATAAGTGATATAAAAGGAATAATGAACTTGAAAAATGTTCTTAATCAAGTATAAATTAACTCTAGTTTATTATTTAGGAGATTAAAGAACGATCAAGTCAAATTGGACATGAGGTAGGTAAGGGACTTTGTCTCACTCTCCTTTCATTGAGGCATATTTTGTTTTATACACAACTTTATTTTATATGGTGTATAAACCCCTTTGACTTTTAAGTTTATTCAAAAGCAATATTTTTTATATGAATCATTTTACTAAATGACAAAAAATAATATTTTTTTGTCGTACGTATGTAGCGACAATGACTTCTTCACCGTCGTGACCATTATTTGAGTTTCGGCTTCCTCTACAAGGCATAACGTTTTTTAAATGAAAAATAAATACCAAGTTTTAATTTTCTTTTATTTTGGTATTGAAAATGGTTTTGATAATGTTTTTATTATACCAATGTGTTGTTTTGATATCTTGTGATTCAAATGTGGAAATGTTATGTTTCCTTTATGCATGTTTTATGTGATACGATTATGTTATGGTTTATGATATGTTTAAACCTTTTCATATAAGGAATGCATTGGACATAATAAGTGATGGGTGGAGCCCACTATAGCTCCTCGATGCATCAGTAGGTCTCATGAGACAAACTAGTGTCTTGGAACAAGGCCTTGACAAAATCTTATTTGTAGTCTTGGCACAAGGCCTTGACTATGGGGTTATGATAGTCTGGCATTATGCATTCCATCATTATGAAATTGGTTATTGATATTGCATGTGATTATTCGACTTGTAGAATATCCATGTGAACAAGTTAATGGAATTATTTCATTTTTATCTTTGCCATATTATGCTAGAGTTCAAGTTTAAAAGGCTTTTTTTAGTTATACATTGCCTTAAGTGTTTATGTTTATTTATGAAAGTTTCAGCTATATTGTTATCCTTACTAATCATCTGAGCTCACCCCTTTCTATGTTTTATTTTCCCAGGATGTGAAGAAATATTTTATGACTGACCTAGAGGGATAGTCTGAAGGGGATATGAGTGTGGACTATGGAGACTACGTTATAGTAGTTTTTCACTTTATTATGTAATGTAACATTTATGAATGTATCTAGTGTTTCCAAGGCTACTAAACTAATCGGTATTTAGAGACTTGATCTTTTGTGATCATGCCAATGTTATGTAATAATGCACCGAATCTGGGTAACTGGGGTCGAGGCGTTACAATTTTCATATTTCCTTCTAACCCAGCTATCTTTTTATTATTTTTTCTTATCTCATTAAGATTAATCTCCTCTTTCTTGACATGTTATTTATTCTAAAATAAGATCTTTTAAATTTCTTTCTTCAGTCTTTTCTTTTATATCTTTGGTTGCATATTTTTAACAAGAGTAGATTCCACATTTTATTTTAACATCCATTCCAAATCAGTTCTTTCATCACCTACATCACATTCAAATTTTTCACTAGATTTATTGGATTTACCTATAAATCAAATTTGAATATTAGAATATCTTCCATATTCTAAATCCTAATTTAATGATGTAAAATAATCTATTTATCTGCTCATCACATTTCTCTTCTTGAAATCAAACCTCTTATTATGTTTGTTCCACTTACTTTCCTGATAGTTCTTATCCTCTTCATATGATTCACTATCATCAGCCTTCTTCTTTGGGAAGTTCCCAGAAAAATGACATTGTTTTGACAATTCCATCACTTTGGTGATTGTTTTCTATTTCCTTTCCATATGACTCTATTGTTTTTTTATAAACAAGGACATCATTTTTTTGATGCCCAATTTAGATTCTTCATCCTCAAAATCACTTGATTTGGGTTCTTCTTTGATTTTATTTTTACCTTTTTTTATGGATTCAAAGGACATCTTATCTCTTAATTTTTTCTTGAATGCTGGCACTTTTCTCATTTCATCAGATATGAGAGTATTATGAAGTTCATCCAATGATAGATATCTTCTTTCTTCTAGTGAATAAATATTTGAGTCGAATATATCTAAAAAATGTTTTATAATATTTTTCACAATAGTAGAATCATCCAGCTTCTACAAAATCTCTAATATTGATGACAATTTCATTCACTCTTGTAAAGTAGCTATCAATACTTTCATCAACTGTCATTTTGATATCTTCAAATTTTATTCTCCATAATTTAAACATGGATTATCTAACATTAATTTTACTTCATAAATACTCCTCAGTTTATCCAAATATCCTTGGTAGCTTCAAGACCCTTCACTTTAGTGTAATTTTTTTTTCTAATAATGCCATCAAGATTTCATTATGAGCCTTTCCATCAACTTCCAGATTTTTCTTGTCAGCTTGTGTCATAGAAACATCCTAATTAACTAGAGGGAAACCCACTATTATTAAATCTATCACTTATAATCCAAGATATTGAAGGTAAGGAAACATCCTATTCCTCCAACTATGGTAGTTCATGCCTTCAAAAGCAGGAATTCCTTGACTATTATTTGAATTCAAATTCTCAATGTTTCAAAAAGTTTTTCTAGATCTACAGAGGGAACCTTAGCTATGATACCGATTGAAGTGGTCAATGATCAGTTAGATACCACCTAAAGAGGGGTGAATAATTAGTATACTATTTTTTTACAAAATATTTTACATTTGATTCATCCTCTATGACTGATTAAAGTCTCGATCACTTGTATTTAGTACTCAGCCTCACCCTGTAAGAAATAACAAACAAAGAAAACACAACACACATGGATTTACAAGGTTCAGTACAAAGACCTACTCCTTGATATATTGGTTAGACGCCCCAACATGGATCCTCCACTATAATAGAAGGTGATTATAATAGAAATTGGTTAGACCCACCTAATTATAAACTAGTTATACCCTCCAGTTATAATTATCCTTCAATATTCGGTTAGATCCCCCAACTTCACCTTCTTCACTTTGATTGGTTAGACACCCAAAACACAAACTTCAGTAACTGGTTAGACCCCACCCAACTTTAACCTTAAACTTATTATTAAATTATTTATCCACAGATAGGATGATCAATTGATCCTCCTCCACAATCTTTCTAGATCACATAAACTCATGTGGAATTTAAGTTCCTTTTTAATAATGATGGAATTTATCAGATAATATATGATCATTGAAAATAATTAGCTATCTTAGTAAATTGATCAGGCTAGAATTATTTCTTCTATAGAAGACCCATACTCACTTGCCACTTTAAAACTCTGATACAAAAGTCTTATGATAAAATGATGCTCCAACTTTAGTCTCAAAATAAATGTACACTAATCATGCAATTTATATTACATGTGCACTTGTAAAACTTCATGAATGTATAAAGTATAGTGGATGGTCTTCTTATTTTCACGCAGCAACAAACATGCACAAATACACTACGTCATGTGTTCTTATTTACTACCTAATGCATTGCCTTCTTGATTATTCAAATGATTAAGAAATCACATGTGCATGTAATCATTCACATATGCATGGAAAAACACACTTTACACTTTTCTTATGATTATATGTGTATCATGAATGTTCATATACATTATGAATTGGTTCTACCTACACCTCCTTTACGAAAAAAGTATGCACACATACACAACACTACATACGTGCACTACTCTTATGCACACAAATAAACTATGCATGCAACTATACTTTACATATTCCTCATGCATGATATACTTTCCCACACAGTATCCACCCACTGTTTCTCATACTCTTTACGCGCACACACCCAATTCATGAAACTACAATCAAAGCCTTCACATAAGAAAACATAAGCACAAGTTCTCTGTTTCTTCATGCTAGATAAGGGAGTAACTCATTGTGTGATAAACCAAGTTATTTGTGGAAACCATTTTCATCATGAAGCAATCTGAGCGTGAAAATCACATGTCAAAAACTTATGAGTTCTAGTCTTCTTCGTGAAAACAATAGTAATGAGAAAACCATTGCAAACCAAACACTCATGAAACTTCGTTTCACTCTCAAAAATAGATATCGAATGTGAGATAAAAGTTAACATAAAATTAGTTTGGATTCGGTATTTATTGGTTTCGATCATCACCTCAGAACATTCTAGAATCACGAAGATGACTCATTTCATCATCAGCTCATTCCAACATTGCCTCTGTTCTGTGACATAAGTAAAAACCATCACTGAAACTTATATCTTCTTCACATCATAAATCCTTAGTTTTTTCATCTAAATATTATGAAAATGAAATTGAATAATTATTTTGATCATGATTTGATCATTAGTGCACTCAAATGAAGCTTGAAATCTTAAGTTCAATCTTTGATTGATGTAGCGATGAAGCTTCTGGTGTACAGTACTAATGGGAGAGGATTCATGGAAAAGAATACACAACTGTATGGAGATCAGACTACCCAGTTGTTCAAATGGACAAATCAGATGGCTCACAATGTTCAGCTCGATTAAAATCAGGAAGCCTTGGTTATTTCTGTGTTTTTAAAAATGGATGAACATATTAATGGTCCAAATAAAACAAATGATCAATCTGATAGTTGTAGATTGTTTAGCGCTAAAAAATTGAATCCAACATTGAAACCTAGTCCCTTATGGTGCTTCCTTATAATAAAAAACATGACAACCACATGAAAAAAATCTCCTCTCCCTCCTTTAGTACCACCCTGTACTGGTTTTGTAGGCAAGATCCTGTGCCCACCTCCACCACCGTGCCTCCTTGAACGGTGACACTCCATTGCTCCTCCCATATGCCCTATGGGCGTTCTCCTACTGTTCCTCAACTATTGCCTCATACTGGCTGGCTTAGAGTTGAGTTAGACTACCCTTGTGGTGCCACACCCCTTAGCTAGCTACGTGGTGGATAATTTTTAAGGACCATATAAAATTTTCACTAAATTTCTCAAAGAATAGCCAACTCAAAATATTCCACAAACCAACAAAAATTGTATTCATTTATTTATTCCACTCATGCATGGATCCTTCTAAAAATATCAAATTCTTATCCTTATCATGCATGGCCTTTTATTATTTTTACTCTATTCACTGTTGTAAACAACATATCACTTCAAATGAGAAAAACACATGTTTTATGAAATACTAACTAGCTCTACAATTGTCACAATTCAAAACCTTAAACACGTTTAAATCTTCCACCAAACACTCATTGAAAACAAATCTAATTCACTAGACACTTAAATATACAAGAACATTAAATATTTTTTATGTTAATTAATAATATATAATTCCAATTCTGGACAATTATTTCCATTTTATATGATCATTGATACATGTATACAAGTGAATCAATCATGAAAATCAAGGAAACAAACATTCACGATTGACGAAATTGAATATTATAACTCATCAAAAAGGCCATAAATAGACTTAATAAAATTACACTAAATCAAATACATGTTGAATATATTATTAATTAAATTATTAATGAATATAGTTTCATTATCCAGGACATTAAGTATAAGTGAATATCACTTTTAGACATAAGGTAAGGGATTCTACCCAAACCTTCATTTTTCATTCGGGTTACGCTTTCTTACCCTTTACCCCAATGTAATTCTTATTTATTCTTATATAATTATTATATATTATACTTATATGTTTCAAAATAATTTATACATATCAATTCATATTTATTTTTTGAGGAAATACGTTTTCTACAAAGTTCCCTTCTCAATTATTCCCGATACGCAAGCCCGATTAAAGGAAACTTATCGATTTATTTCCCATTTTCATGTACCATGAAAAATATATTTTAAGACACCATTATTTTTCAAAAATAATTATTTCTTCATGAAAAACTATATTTGTTCATTTATAGTTTTATATAAGTAGTTATGACAAATACAAATGATTTTTCAAAAGGAACTCTTCTTAGAAAAGTAGAAAGTGTATTTCTCTTAAGAATTCCTCAATGATTTTATTAGAGTATTTTAATAAATTTCAACACCATAATTTGAATCTTATACTTAATTGGTATTAATATTCTATGATATTATTTACCATATATTATTAAATGTTTTATGTTCATATTGATTGTGGATGTGCTATCTTGATACCATTCACAATATTACTTGGAATGGTTAGTGATTATGTTTATTGTTTGGTGAAATTTATTTAGTATGTATATGGTGTTTATGTTTCAACCAATTCATATTAGGAATAAATTGGACTTAGAAAGTGATGGGTGGGGATTTCTATATCCCCTCGATGCATTGATATGTATCATGAGACAAAACAGACATGGCTTTGGATGAGGCCTTAACCATTTATTTTCAGATGTCTTGGACGAGGCCTAGATGGTATGTTTATGATTTCTAGAATTAAAAATTTCCTTATTATAAAATTATTAATTGATTATACATGTGATTATTTGAGTAGTAGAATATACGTGGGTGAGTCTCATTCTAATGTGATTATTTATATCACATTATTTATTCAACTTTTATTCATGTCATATTATGCTCAAGATTATGTTCCAATGGCATGTATTGTTAGTCATTCACCGTACCTTATTGTTTATATTAGATTACACTGTATTACTTAACCTTAATGAGAATACGAGATCAACCCTTTATTATGTTTTATTTTCCCCCATTATGTGAAGATGTATATTATGAATGATTTGCAGGTATAATCTAGGAGTTCTTGATGTTTTAAATGGAGTTTCTATCTAGTTTTTTCCTTTCAAGTTATAATGAAAAAATTATGTTTGTATCTAGTTTTACAAAACTACTAAAATATTCTATCCTTAAGGTACTTGTTTATTATACCAATGTAGTAAATTAAGCACCAACTCTGGGAAATTAGGGTTGTGGTCTTTATAGGTGGCATCATAAGAAGTTTAGTAGAAACCTTGGAAACTAGATTAAAAAAACATAGATAATAGAACATATCCCTAAGATCAAATTTGAGGATAAGTATAAAATAACATCCTATAATTTTGGTAATGTAGATATTTTGTGGGTCTTCCAAGAAATATATCCCTATATGGATTCTACAAGTAGACATGGTTTTGGAAATGATGTACCTAGGGGTAATAACTCTGACGAGGTGCATCAGGGCTGACTCGGTGTAACCTGGTACATGACAACGTGCCTCACAGCACATCTAGTTTGACACTACTAGGGGATATTCTTAGGATAATTCAAATTTTTATTACAAACCATTATGAAGGATTTAAAAGTAAATATGTCCCCAAATAAATCATATTTATGATTATGAGATTAGTTATGCATAAATTTTTAATTTATGTTAAGTGTTTTTCTAGTTAAAAATTATGCATTATGATTCATAAACTAATTAGTGTATACCAATTGTTATAAATTGAACTTAGTGGAAGGAATGGAAATCGTATCAATACATGTATTCCATGTAGGTATTTCCCTCTAATGCAAGATAATGATGTTGTAACTAGATCTAAAATTGGCTATGAACAAATTATAAATAAATAGGGACAACTGAATGAGGTTATGAATAATAATCTTACCTGTATAGAGCATCCCAATCCATGATGTGGTGGAGAAATGTTAAACTACTTTATGTGAAAAAACCCCCACCATTAAACGAGACTATAAACCTATTTGTAGCTGAGAAGAGGATAAGTTCCTTAGATAAGATATTTCTCACTTTGAGAAGTAATGAAACGGAGAAGGTTATGATGGTAGTTTATCATCTATCAGGAGATAAAGATCAATGATGGTCATTAATTTAAAACACAAAGGTGAAGGAATAAATTTCAAATATTTGATGGAAGGATTTTAAGGAAATTTTCTTTGAAAAATATTTCCCTCACGAATAGAGAGTGAATATGGAAAGGAAATTATTGATTCCAAACATAAAGAGGATAAAAATGTTGTGAAGTATGAAGCCAAATTTACAAGGTTATCAAGGTATTCCATAGACTACATACATAATCCAAGGAGCAAGATTGATTGATTGTTTGATGGTTTAATACCATTCCTCTAAAAGGAACTGGTCTCCCAAAATTTCTCATCATATGAAAATATAGTCTCATGTTCTATCAAGATATAGAAATAATTCTATAAGTCTTATTAATTTAAGGTAAAACATAATAAGAAAAGGGTGGTGGAGGAAATAATGGTTAAAGGGAAGAATAAAAAAGGGAATTTTCCAATGTGCAATACTTATGGAAGGAAACACCCTAGTGCCTACTTAAAAGGAAAATGAGTCTGTTACAAGTGTGGAGAAGAAGGTCACCAAGACTGTGATTTTAAGAGAAAGAAAGAAGCTACCAATGTTCAATTCTACAATTGTAGGGAGATAGAACACTATACACATGATTTCCTTAAGAGTCAAGGTTACTTTCTCCTAAAAAGGACAAGGGAACAAGGCCAATATTAAGAAATCACAACTATGGGGTTTTAATTTTCCAATGATGTGGTTTCTGGTACTTTAATCATATCCTCAAATTTAGATAAAGCTTTATTTGATTTCGGATAATTGTATTCCTTTATATATTCCCAGTTTTCTTTAAAAATTAGATACTTATAATTCACCTTAACATGGGAGTTGTCAGTAAAGACTCCTAATGGAAACCTTATTACAAAAAATATGTGTTGAGTAGTTCCTATTGAAATGTCCCAGCCCAGTTTACCATCAAACCGATAATCGGACCAATGGGTCACATGGCCTCAAGCGCGTATCCCCATATGCTAGAGGCTACCAATTAGTAGTGAGGGTCTCGAGAGGTGATAGTGGGGAGACTATACCATCTTATCAGAGATTCAAAATGGTATTATCAATTAATAAAAAATAGATAGTTGTAGAAACAATAAATAATAAAAGAAAGACAATAACAGAAGATATATAATAACAATTTTATAAAAGTGTCCAATTCCAGTTTATAAAAAAGATGAATGCATGTTATGGTGATGATACATAACTAAAATCATTAAACAATACAACCTAATTTTCAATACAGAACAATATAGGAATCAAATAAAGAAGAACTAATAATCCCAAAGGTGATATCCATGAGTATCCTGAGATCCATATCAATCCTCTGCTCCTAATTCCTCAGGTACAAGCATATAGCAATAAGCAAGGTCTAAGGCCCTGCGAACAGGAAGGTCTACTCGGGTACCCCAGTGAAATAATGGCATGAGTAGGGTGTGAGATATAAATATTAGTATGCCATCATCACTAATATCTATCCCAATCCAGATAGTGAATAATAATTTAACAATGTGCAATTATAGAGAGATAATAACTGAATTGAGTAAATAAATAACAACCTATCTAGGTTCCTACGGGACACATGGCGACTATACCTTCTTCATCTCATAAACAAAATAATTATGATAAGAAACTATATATAGTATACACACACACACACACACACATATTTTTTGGAGTGGACTGGGATGTAACAACAATGCATCCACCAACCAGTCTATGAGATAATAAGCTTTACTCACTAGGTAGTAAGATTGAAATCGATGTAAGGGAGAGTGAGTCTCCATGATCTCCCATGACCTTACCATCATTCTCAAGTATCAATGGTGAGGGTATCCATTCCCAACATCAATGAAAAAGAGTTTTGAGTTGCAATGCTCATCGGAACTCCCTTACCATCATTTTCAATTCTGATATAAAGGAGTGTCGAGTCTCCATGATCATTATACCTCCCTTACCATAATTATCATACTATATAAAGGCATATAACTTGTATAAATTTCATGAGGAATTAACTCCTATCAATAATCATTTATATAGTTCTAACTTCACTGCTAATGCTCTTTCTTGTGGTAGTTGTCTTGAAGATCCCTTGATGTTTTTTGATACAGTGGGGTCTTTACCTCAGGAATGTATGGGTTTTGTTCTGGGGGATGCTTTAGGGATTTATCATTATAGAACTCCTTGATCTTTTGTTGTGTGTAAGTTTCTTCTTTAAATTTGAATAAAAAAAAATTCCAGCCACATAACATGGCACTTGAGGCAAAACCTCTCATGTGTTCCTTTAACCATGATCAATTCCATTTACCTCATTAAATTCATTAAAACATGGAAATACCATTTATAAGATCAAAAGGGGTGTCACCTAGAGGTTACATGTTTATTACAACACTTGTCTATGTGGGAAATTCCATCTTAAAAGTCTAAGGGCACTTAAAGAGTTCTTTGGTTCAGACAACCATTTTAATAAAAAGTAGAAAACCCCATTCAGGGATATCAAAGAGGCCATGTATAAGGTTTTATTTACAACTAAAAATGACATCAAGTATAAGTAAAACATCAATGCAATAATTCCAAGAAATCTAAATAAGCATAAACTATTACTGTGAGTTTTCATAGACAGTACACCTCCAATAGAGGGGGTATATTATAAAACCATGACTTTTTTAACAAATGAAACAATTATATTGACTAAACACTTATTCAATAAAATCAATTAAATATAACAAAGAAAAATTAAACTAGAATCTAAATTAAATTTAAAGTATTCTTGAATTAAAGGGCAAAGATAGGGATCCTACCTTAAGTAGTAGACAAAACCGACACTCGACACTTGTTAGATTTGGCAGCGACCATTGAAAACTTATCCACACATGCATACACATAAATTTATATATATATATATATATATCCCTCAACCCAATGCACGTATTCCCCATACCATGATGGAATATGTACATGGAAGATATATATATTTATATATATACATACCTATGTATATACATGAGAACCTTCAAAGATGACCAAAAAATCACTACAAAAAATTAATAGGCACCCTAAATCACCAAAGGACCCAAAATAAACTAGGATAAATAAAAAAATCATATAAAGAACCTTACCTTAGATGGAGGCAGTGAACCGAAACGACCGAATCCGCTTCACCTTCGATGGCAGATTTTGGAATACACACAAACATGACCCTGAAGAGGCACCACACACCCTAAATTTAGAAGTAAACCAAAATCTGGGTTAGAAATAACCCTAGGGTTTTTCCCACACCATAATGGGTAAAGGAGAGGCCAAATATTATCCATAAATATGGAGGAAAAGGGATAAAAGAGATTTTCTTAAAGGATCAAAGATAAATTAGTGGGAGATTCAGATGAAATCAATGAGCCGAGAGGAGGTCGGGAGGTGCGTCACACACAACTCAATGGGGGAACCCCTAGGGGTGTCACGCAAGTGAGAGGGGGAGAGGGGTGAGTAGGGTTTAATTTTTATTTTATTTTAATTTAATTAAATTATTTGAATTTTAAAAATAGGGTGTCATGCACGGTTTGGTCCATACAGTTTTGAAAATCATGCACCCCTTTACTAGGCACCTAGGCACCCTACATGGGATGGACGCACGGTTTGGAAACCATGAGCCAATTGTGTAGTGAGTAGTGTTTAGGCACTACCCAAATCAAATAAACATGTGGGATAGGTGCAGAGTTTGATAAACTATGCATAGACTGTGCGCACTGCCTCTTCCAACCTGCTGTAGGCCACTCGGTTTCTGGAAATGGGTCATTCGGTTTTAGACAAATCATGTGCCCTCTGTAGCCTTTCAAAACCATGATTTTCTGGGTCCGGTGATTTTGAACCTCCTAGATCCATCTGAGAAACTTATTGGGCCTTTACTAAAGCCCAAAAACATCACTTTGAAATGTCCCAACTCTTGAGACCTCATTCTGAATCTTGGTTTTGAACTTGGCCCTCTAGTAAATGAAAAGTTCAAATTTCCTCTGTATTTTAGTCCAATTCAAAACACGGATAGTTATAACATTCCCACCTTATAACTTCTCATCCCCAAGAATCCTTCAATAATAAAGTAAACACCACTCGACCTACAAGGCCTATGAATATTTGTTCAAAAGGTTTCATTTCATTTCCAAGAACCCAACACACCTTTTAGCATCCATTTAAGCACACAAAATTTAAGATGTTAAAAATTGAGCCAATGATCATTATCCAATTGAAACATTGAAATGTCTCTTACAAGATCCTTTTTACCCATAGACATGATCCTATCATTTCCTCCTTAAGAAACTATCCTAACACACTTCCCACCTTATGATTTATCATTTAAGAGGGCCAATTCCAAGCCGTGGCACCTCCACTATTGGAATTGACTTTTCAAAGAACACTCCAAGCATTCTAATGATGATCCTAGCATGATTTGAACTTAGAAAATGGTCAATCCCACCATTGACCAAATTTATCCAAGTCTAGCCAGCTTATCATGAAAATATCCAACTGACATAAAGCACACTCTTCTCCACCTGACGACGTGCCGGAAACGGTTCTTCAATGACCACTTCATAGAACCAGATGAGAAACTAGTCAAGACACTCTGGCTGACCATTCATGAGGACGCTAAACTTAGACGACCTGCATTTTAAAAATAGAACTGTGATTACTTCCCCCAAGTCACCTTTCATTTACAATGAACATGCACACCGAAGTCCATCCCTAACTCCCATTGACATATACAGACCAAACCATCACCTGGAAATTTCAATATTCATGGCATCGCATGAATAAAGGAGTGACCTAAACCCAATCCACTAGAATTTTCACCCATTAATCATTAAATCTGATCCCATCAACAAACTAGGGTAACCACAGACTCATAACATTGGAGTCTAAAGGAATATTACAAGGTAGTCTATACTCCACATTCACAAGAGAGACATTGATACATAGACATAACATCCGAATTAGATCATTGACTAAGCCTAGAGCGGTATCCTCCTAGAAGTCATGTTAAGAGAAGAAGAATGGTATCCAAGAGTATGTTTGAGTCATTAATACATGGGAACCCAAGGATAACTTATGAAAACCAAGATCTGATAAGAACCATGTATCAACATGAACACCAAAAGAGTTCAACCAAACAAGCCTAATAGATTTTAAAGCTTTAGAATGACATAAGAAAGATGACCACTTAGTGAATCTAGTATGACATCAAAATAGGGTACATGATCATATCTTAGTAAAATACACTAAGAGGATTTTAATGGTTTCTAGTAAATCTGCCCAATTACTGGAAATAAGGACAATCAAACCACAACTGGTCAACTTCTAGAAAGAAGCTCAACTTCACCTTTCGATGCTTCATCACAACCAAACACAAAACTTTACCCCCTGAAGACATTACGTGACCATTTAGGATTTTACACCAAATTACTCCATGACCAACAATGTTTCTCAAAGGTTGTAAAAAACCAACCATACCAGAGTCGTGCTATCAATAAGGCACCGAATCAATTAAAAACTAGCAATCCTCAAAGGGATTAAAGAAAAAATAACCATTTTGAATGGACCTCTTTGGTTATATCCATTCAATTTGGAAGGAAAGATTTATCGAAACCATCATGGTGCTCCTCCAAGCCACGATCACAATGTCAAATTATTATACAAGGAAACCAAAACCGAACCGACCGAGATGTCAAAACACCCATGTCTCAAGATATTCCTCCCAAGTATTGGGATGAACCTATTTATTTAACACTTAGGTCACTCTACCACAGAGATGACCCGAGTACATACTCAACAATGTAAGGCTCAAAAATCCTAGCAAACTCAACTGGTTTATTACAACATTTAACACTCGATGGTACTACATATATTAATGAATACTACCTAAGGAAAAGAGAAGGTTTCAAACGACCAATTAAGTGGCCGACCATGCCCGAGGAATGTATAGCTTACTGAAACCGAGCATTTCCCAATTCTCATGTAATTATCAAGGGTCAAAGATACCATAGAAACCCATCCAAATAAGGGTTTTATTAGAAGGTAAGAGTCACACAAGGTACAAAAAAACCTGAACAACACCAAATGTCAGAAAGATAGCAACACTAGAAAGGATTTATAGTTATAAGTGTTCTACCCACCACGGACTAGCCCCTTACAAAAGCTTAAGAGCCGACCCTAACAATAGGTCATGCTAATAGAAGTCTCTAGATCAAGAGAATACCATCTAAGACATTACTAAAATAAAGAATAATTACAAAAAAATCCCACACTTCCATTCTAAGGAAACTCAAAAAGAAGTTAAAAACCACCCATACATGAGGGTTTTAAATAGAGTACAACACTACATGTTCCATTTCCAATCACATTAAATTTATTCACATTTAATATTTTAAACACTTTTAAAATATTTAATTCAAAACATCAAGTAACCTTTCAAGAAGAATCACTAGGAACTTTTTTTAATAATTATCTCAAAGAAAAATAGGAAAGTTTCATTAAAATTAATTTTTAAAATATTTTAAACTTCTTGAAATTTAGCCATAGTTAGGGAATTTATCAAAATAAATTCATTTTTAAAAGAAAAGGTGACATACATAGGTCCTATTTTAACCAACCTAGAATCATAAAAATGCATCCCAATAGCAGTTGTTAAATTATTAAAGTCTCAGACACCCAAATGGGTTATCTCATAATAAACATGCCCCAAATGACCTACTTGGGTCCACTTGTGGCTTTAGAAGTCACCTAATTGATTTTAGATCAAAATTAAACAAACCTTACATTTATAAGTATTTCACAACACCCCATTCCATTACATTTAATATGGGTTGCCATTTCTCAATTCATGGAGCGCCCATAAACTTCATGGATTGAAAATTTTCTCCCATTAATCACAAAAAAAATTTCATTTCAAATTATAACATGATCATATACAATAGTCCAATAATATGGGTGGACATATACTAATCTATAAAGCACCCATACACTTTATACTTTTACATTTGGATCCCTTAAATCAAAACCAATTCACTTTATAATTTTAATTTAGAAGTTTTTATACTTTAACAAGTGTCTCCAAAATGTATATGTGTATATATATATATATTCTCAAGATGGTTTGAATATACACTTTACCATTTCCCAATTATAATGCATCCATACAAATCACAATTGAAAACTGGTTCCTCTTCATTAACAACCCATATATTTTCATCACATGAAACCAATTACATATTAGCAAAAAATCGATTTCTATCGTAAGTAGTAACACCAAAGCATGCTAAAACATAGGAGAAAGAAACATAATCAAGATAGAAAGCATGGAATATTATCACCCAAGAATGTTAAATATATCAATAAAACATTCTATCAAAATAGGCATGCTAATAAATACAAGGCATTGCATACATTCAAGGCACACAATTCAAATCAACAGGAAAACTAAAATGCAACTACATGTCATAAAACTATGCATGGAATGTGAATTTCTTACATGCTTATATAATTTATGAAATGTAGATTCCTTTCTATATCAGGAAAAGGGTAAAATTACATAAATTTCATAAATCATAAGTAAAGGAAAGTACACCAATCACTCTAGGTGAAATCATATAAAATGTAACATCAAACAACATAAACAGTAATCCTAGCTCTGAACACTCGATCATTTTCTGTATGTGGGGTGTCCAGTCCCAAGAATAAATATTAAACAAGAACCTACACATTCTTAATATTCTATCAACCAACCCAAAATAATAATACAAAGGAAAAATTTAAACTCCGATACCACTTTTTAACATCCCATCCCAGCTTACCATCAAATCGGTGGTTGGAATAGTGGGTCACATGGACTCAATCACATCTCCCCATATGCTAGAGGCTGCTGACTAACAGTGAGGGTCTCGAGAGGTCATAATGGGGAGAGCATAACCTTTTATCCGAGATACACAACATTATTATTAGTTAATAAACAACATATAGAATCCGAAGTAGTAAATAATAAATGAAAGACAACATCAGAAGAAAAATAATAAATTTTTTATAAAAGTGGCCAACACTATTTTATTAAAAAAATGAATTCATCTCATGGTTATGATACATAACTGAACGAAGTAAAAAATAGAAAATTCTTTTCCATATAGAACAATACAGGGATCAAATAAAGAAAAGAACTAATAAGCCTAAAGGCGATCTCCATGAGCATCATGAGTTCTTGCTCAGTATTTTACTCTTAACTCCTCAGGTACAAGAATAAAACAATAAGAAAGGTCTAAGACCCTATGAACAAGAAGGTATACTCAGGTAACCTAGTGAAATGGAGGTATAATAGGGTGCAAGATATAAATCTCAGTAGTCTGGCACCACCAGTTTCTAGACCAATCCAGATAGTGAATAACAATTTAATAGTATGCATGTATACAGAGGTAATAATAGAATTGAATAAATAAATAACAACCCATCCAGGTTCCTAACAGACACCTGACATCGATACCTATTTCATATCATATTCAGAATAAGGCTGAAAAATATATATCTCTCTCTCTATATAGTGTATATATATATATATTCATAAATATACTTACTAGAGTGGATTGGGATGTAACATGTAGGCATCCAACAACCGATCTACAAGCTAATAATCTCTTCTCATGGGGTAGTAAGTTCGACATCAATGTAATGGAGGGAAAGTTTCCATGCTCTCCCATGCCCTTACCATCATTATTAAGTATCAGTGGTGGGGGTCACCATGCCCAACCCCAATGTAAAGGATAATTGATTCACAATGCTCATCGAACCTCCATTACCATCATTTTGAATACCAATTTAAAGGGTTATTGAGTCGCCATGACCATTGGACCCCCTTACTATTATTATCCACCTCTACAAAGGTATATAACATGTATAACTGGAATGAGAAATGACCTCCCATCCATAATCATTTATATAGTTCCCTTTGATATTATATATAGGTTAAAATTTAAAGATGATGCACATAAGGCATTACCTCTTATGTCATGTCATAAAGCCTTTCAAAATGGACTGGGCATAATAAATCACATAACATGGAATATGAGGAAAAAACTCTCATGCATTCCTTTAAACAATGTTCAATTCCATTTAAATCATTCAATTCATTAAAATATGGCAATACCATTTATAAGATCAAAAGGGGGGTCATTCAGAGGTGACATGGTCATTAAAACACTTGCCTACCTGGGCAACTCTATCTTAAAATTCTAAGGGAACTTAGAGGGTTATTTGGTTCAAACAACCGTTTTAATAAAAAGAGGGAAACCCCCTTCAAGTATACCAAAGAGGCCAAGTAGGAGGTGTGATTTACAACTAACAATGACATCAAGTATAAGGAAAACATCAATGCAATAATTCTAAGCAAGATAATTAAGCATAAACTATCACTGTGAGTTTTCACAGACAACACATCTCCATTAGAGGGGCTTTATTATCAAACCAAAACTTGTTTATCAAATGAAAAAATTATATTGACTAAACACTTATTAAAGAAAAGAAATTCAATATAAAAAATTAGAATTAAGCATCTAGATAAATGCAATTTAAAGAATTATTGAATTAAAGGGCAAAGATAAGGATCCTACCTCAAGCATAAGACAAAATCGATACTCGACAATTGTCAGATTTGGCAGCGACCACTCAGAAACACACTAGACATTCACACACATACCATCATATATATATATATATATATATATACACCCCTTAACCTAATTAATGTATCCCCAATTCCATGAGGGAATATGTACATGGAAGATATATATTTATATATATATACATACCTATGTATATGAATAATAACCTTAAAATATGACCAAAACTCACTAACAAAAATAAATAGGCACCTAAAATCACTAAAGGACCCTAAATAAAATTGGTGAAATAAAATAACAGATAAAGAACCTCACCTCATATGGATGTAGTGAACCGAAATGACCCAATACGCTTCGCATTTGGCAAAGGATGTTGGAATATGTAAAACATAACCCAAGAGAGGTACCCCACACCATAAATCTGGAAGAAAACCAATGTCTGGGTTAGACCCAACTCTATTATTTTTGTCAAACCATACTGGGTGAAGGAGAGGAAAAAAATCAGCTAGAAATAGGGAGGATAAGGGAGGAGGGAGATTACCTTATATGATAAAAGATAATTCATATGGAGATCTAGATGATATTGATGATCCAAGAGAAGTCTGGGGGGTGGGTCACACATGACTCAAAGGGGAATCCCTAGGGGTGTTGCATGAGTGAGAGGGGGAAAGGGGTAAGTAGGGTTTAGTTTTTATTTTATTTTAATTTAATTAATTTTTTTAAATTAAAAAAAGGGTTTCATTCACGGTTTAGAAAATCATGCACCCCTTTACCAGGCACTTGGGAACCCCATATAGGTTGGCCACACGGTTTGGAAACCATGTGCCAACCATGCTATGAATAGTGTTTGGGAACTTCCCAAAGCCACTAAGCATGTTGGCTAGGTACCCAGTTTGATTAAACATGCTCAGACCATGCATACCTCTTTTTCCACCTTTCTATAGGTCACATAGTTTCCTGCAATAAGTGGCACATTTTTAGACAAAGCGTGCACCCTCTACAGCTTTTTAAAACCATGATTTTTCAGGTCTGGTACATTAGAAACTCCTCGATCCACCTGGGAAACTTCTCTGGCCTTTATCCAAGTCCCAAATAATCACTTTGAAAGTTCCCAAAACTCAAAACCTCATTTTTAATCTCGGTTTTAAATTTAACCCATCCTGTAAATGAAAATTTCAAATTTCCTTTGGATTTTAGTATAGTTCAAAACATGGATCTTTACACCTATTATGACACATAAACATGATCTGATATATGATTTTATCAACATACCTATAGTTTATTTTGATATAATCCTTATTATAGAATGAATTTAAAAATATTTTTCAAATATTTATTACAAAGAGATGGAAATTATGATTCATGATGAATGTATGGATTTTATCATCTTTAGAGGAGAGACCTTGTCATCTGAGTCATATCTGGATCCACCTCCAATAGCTATTATAAATGAAATTCTTATGGAGAAAGAGAAAAAATCATCTATAGATTAAGAAATAAATCTTAAAATTTAATATGTACCAGTTTTTCAAGATTACATTGATTTATTTCCATATGATTTACATAGAAATCCTCAAGAGTGGGAATTTGAGTTCTATATTGATTTAATTCCTAGAACAAGAACCACTGGGGAATTAGTAGATCTTAAGAAACAACTATAGGAATTGAGTGATAAGGGATTTATTCATCCTAGTTCTTTTACATGGGGAGCCAATGTTATCTTTGTTAAGAAGAAAGATGGATCCATGAGACTATGCATTGCCTATAGAGAAATCAATGCTATTACAATAAAGAATAAGTATACTCTTTCTCGTATTATTGATTTATTTTATCAACTTCATATATTTCAATATTTTTTTAAGATTGATCTTAGTTATGGTTATCATCAATTTCATGTGAGGAAGGAAGAGATTCCAAAGACACTATTTCAAACTAGGTATGAATATTATGAGTTTACAGTAATGACATTTGGACTGACTAATGGACCCTATATTTTAATGGATCTAATGAACAGAGTGTTCAAGGAATATCTTAAAGTTTTTTTATGATATTAATTGATGATATCTTTATATATTCAAAAATATATGAGGTATATGAGAACCAATTACAGGTTGTTTTGGAGACTCTTAGAAGAAAATTGTTATATGGGAATTTTAGCAAGTTTGAATTCTGGATTCAAACGTTTTCTTTTCTTGGCCATATTGTCTCTAAGGATGGAATCTTAGTTGATCTTGTAAAGAAAAATTCAATACAAGAATGGACAACACCAAAAAACATAATCATGGTACATAGTTTCATTGTATCAGTATGATACCATCAGAGTTTTGTTCAAATTTTTTCCAAATAGCTAACACGTTAACCAAGATTGCTCATAAAGTGGTTAAGTTAATATAGAAAAAATAATGTGAATAATGTTTTGAATAATTGAATATTAGATTAGTGAATTCTCTAATCTTGACTCTACCATCATGAAATAGTGTATTTGTGATTTATTGTGATGCATCAAAGAAAGGAATTGGCTATTTCCTTATGAACAATGATAGATTTATTTCCTATGCATCAAGTAAATTTAAAACCCATGAAAAAAACTATCCAACTTATGATCTAGAGTTAGAATCTATAATATTTGTTTTAAAAATATTGAGACACTATCTCTATGGTGAAAGATATGAGATATATACAGATCATAAGAGTTTGAAATATATATTCTCATAGAAAGAAATCAATATGAGAAAATGCCGATGACTTTAGATACTCAAGGATTATGATTGTTCAATATAATACCACCTAGAGAAGGAGAATAGGGTAGAATATTCATTGAGTACAAAGGATCATGGAGTTATAAATAAGATGAGGATTGATAAGGACTATTTGTACATTGATATAACAAAGATGGATATATGGAATTATCAAGGAAAGTGAAAAATAATAAATTTTTAATTGGTTTCCCAACCATATTTATTATGAAGGATTAAAATTTATCAGAATGATGATGAGAATTTTCAAAGGAAAATTAAATACGTGAATGATGGGAAGTTGACAGACTTCCTGTATGAGAATGGAATTATGAAATTTGGGAAGAGAATTTTTGTTCCTTATATTCCCAAGTTAAAAATGGAATTATTAGCTTATTATCATAGATTTAATTTCTATATAAACCCTAGTACCACTAATATGTATATAGATTTGAAGGAACCTTTATAGTGGGATAATATGAAGCGTGAAGCTGCTAATTATGTATCAAGATGTTTAGTTTGTCAAAGGAGAATGCTGAAAGAAAACATCCTAGAGGAGTCATGAAACCTATTATTATTTCTATATGGAAATGAGATGAAATTACTATGTATTTTTTCACTAGATTACCCAAAACTCTATAAATTAATGATGCAATATGGGTAATTTCTGTTTGACTTACCAAACCTACTAATTTTCTCATTATAAGGGAGGATTTTCCACTGGAGTGCCTTGTAAGAATATATATTAATGAAGTTTTATAACTTAATGGAGAAACTATTTATTTTATATATTATCATGATCCTTGATTTACATCTAAATTCTAGAAAATTATTCAGAGAGATTTAGACACTGAGCTTCATTTGAGTACATATTATCACCCTTAAACTAATGAGCAGTCTGAAAGGACCATTCAAACATTATAAGACATGTTGATATTTTGATAAATTGAATTTCAAGGTATGTGGGATCAATATTTACCTTTGGTAGAGTTTTATTACAATAATGGTTTTCATTTAACTATTCAAATAGTACCATACGAGGCATTATATAAAAAGAGATGTCGTAATCCAATTTATTAGGACGAAGTTAGTGAAAGGAAGCTTGTTTTCCTATAACTTGTGGAGAAAACAATAGAAATGGTAAAGTATATTCAAACCCATATCAAAGCAGCTCAAAGTAGAAAAAATCTATTCTAATAACTGAAGAAATTATTTGTAGTTTCAAGTGGGAGACTATGTTTTTCTGAAAGCATCTCCATGGAAGGGTGTTATAAGATTTTGAAAGAAAGGGAAACTAATCCCCATGTACACTGGAACATTTAAAATCCTAGAGATAATTGGTGTTGTTGATTATCATTTTGAAATTACACTTAGCCTTTATAAAGTACACAATATGTTCCACACCTCTTTGTTAAGGAAGTACATGCCAGACCCAACACATGTCCTCACTTCTGAAGGAATAGAATTGGAACATGATTTATCATACTTTGAAGATCCTATCCAGATTATGGAAACTAGATATTATGTGTTGAGGAATCGAATGACTCATCTGGTAAAGGTAATATGGAAGAATCATAAAATTGAAGAGATGACATGGGAACCATAGGAATTTATGATGAAGAATTACCCAAATATTTTTATGAGGTGACATTTTTAGAAACATAGAGGATGAAATTTTTATAGGAGGGGAGAATGTGACACCACAATATTTTATGGTATGCCACTTTTAAAATTTAATATCTTTGATAGTTTATTCTCAATGAAACATTGAGTTTAAAACAATAATATACTATTAAATATGACCGTTGGAATAGTAATTTGACCATTAGGAATAGTAATATGACCAATTGAATAGTAAACTAACCTATGAAAGTATAAATAAAATTTTAGTATCTTATAATTGAAAATATTGTATATTTACATCACATAATAAGAAAATAAATGTTTTAAAAATGATAAATTAAGCGTTGGTATTTTATTTGAAATATAAATATTTATTAAAAAATTCTATAATTAATATAATAATTTAAAAGAAAATTTATTTTCAGAAAATAGACTCATAAATTAATATTTTTTGTCTTATGATTATAATATAATTTTATGAGTCATTAATTAATTTTTTTAAGTGTCATAAAATCAATTATAATATTTAAATTGGTATTTTTGAATAAATAATAATTTTAATTAAAATTTAATTGTATCATATTTAGAAAATTATTTTCAAAAAATGAAGTTCATTTTTGAATTCTACATGTTGAAAAATGGTTTTGGTGAATTTTTGATATATTTTTTAAATAGTTGAATTTTTGGTGAATAGTGAAATATCGTAATTTACGGTATATATATATTATAAGATAAATACACTATTACATGAGTCATGAATGATTTAAGCACCATAATATAAAAATTAACTTAATTATTTAATATATTTATTTATAATGCTCAAAATATTTATAGTCTTGATCCAAAATAATAAACTAATGATTAAAATAATAAAAAAACGCCCCTCTCCTCCACTATAAATACCTCCTCTCACCACCTCTTCTCCTCACTCTTAAAAATCCTTGAATATTTCTTATATTCTGTCCATTTACTCTCCCAAAAAACTTCCCTACATTTTTGTATTTATGGTATCACCAAAAGAACATTTCAATGTTCCTTAAGGAGGTTCTCAAGGAGAAGTATTCAAGAGGTAAATCCTTTTCCATTCTATTTCAATTTCTTTTAATTTCTTTCCTTCTTATTCTATCCTTAACTAATATGTTAAAACATAAATGATAACTCTAGTATCTTATATATACTTAAATTTTATTATTTTAATTGGAGATCCATCATAAAACCCTTATCCCCCCTTTTATTCTAAAAATAAAAACATCATCCCTGATGTGCTGATTTACCTCCATTACGGACGATGCAACTTCATTTTCCTTTACCGCCTTAAAGTCTGGTTATAAAAAATAATTATGGTTAAAAAATATTTTATTATAAATATTAGAATTTATTTAGTGTTCTAGTACCAATATATATACATGATATTAATTAATAAGACAAAACTAGTTTGAGATGATAAAAAAACTACCAAAATAATCTAAATGATTATCATTAAAGTTATATAAAATGAATCATCCTTATATATGGAAACAAAATAATATATAAGACCATTAAATATTATGGATGTTCATTAATAATATATAATTTCAATTCTGGAGAATTATTTCCATTTTACATGATCTTTCATACATGTATAATAGTGAATCAATCATAAAAAATCAAGGAAACGAACACTCCTGAACGACAAAATTAAATATTATAACTCATCAAAAAGCAATAAAAAACTTAATAAAATTATAATAAATCAAATAAATATTTAATATGTTATTAATTAAATTATTAATGATTATAATTTCATTATCCATGACATTAAGTACATGTGTAAAAAACTTTCGGACATAAGGTAAGGGATTCTACTTAAACCTCCATTTTTTATTCGGGTTACGATTTCTTACTCTTTACCCCAATGTAATTATTATTTAATTTTATATACTTATTATAAATTATGTTTATATATTTTAAAATCATTTATCCATATCATTTCATCATTATTTTTTGTCGAAAAAAATGTTTTACAAGGTTACCTTCTCAATTCTTCCTGATACACAAAATCGATTAAAGGGAACATCTAGATTTCTTTCCCATTTTCAAGTACCATACATAATAAGCTTTAAGACACCCTTATTTTTCTAAAAAAATAATTTTTCTTTAAAAATTATATTTGTTCATTTCTGGTTTTATACAAACAATTATGAAATATAAAAATGAATTTTCCAAAAGAAATCTTCTTTGAAAAGTAGAAAGGGTATTTCTCTCAAGAATTCTTCGATGATTTTATTATAGTTTTTTCATATATTTCAAAACCCAAAGTTTAATCTTATTCCTAGTTGGGTTAAGTCCAATTAATTACTCATATTAATGTGGTGAAACATAAACACCATATACATACTAAATACATTTTTCCAAACCATTTCTTTTCAGATGCATTGGTAGGTCTCACGAGACAAAACAGATATGGTTTGGCTAATGCCTTAACCATTTCTTTTCAATTTTCTTGGCCGATGCCTAAATAGTATGTTTATGATGTCCAAAATTATGCACTAACTCATTATGAAATTATTAATTGATAATCCATGTGATTATTCTACTAGTATAATATCAATGGTTAAGTTTCATTCTCATCTGATTATTTATATGGTATTATTTATTTAGCTTTTATTCCTGTAATATTATTCTCAAGATTATATTCTAATGGAATGTATTTTTAGTAATTCACCATTAATTATTATTTATATTAGCTTCCACTATATTACTAACCCTTACTGATCATCTTATATCACCCCTTATGTTTTATTTTTCCCCATGATGTGAATTTTTATATTATGAATGACTTTCAAGGATAATCTAGGAGTTATGGATGTTTCAAATGGAGTTTCTATCTTATTTTACCTATCAAGTTGTAATGTAAAACATATATTTGTATCTAGTTTTAAAAAAGTAATATACTATTCGATCCTTCTATATGAGACTTCTTTGTTTATTATACCAATGTAATAAATTAAGGCACCGACTATGGGAAACTAGGGTCAGTGTCTTTATAAATAATATGTGTAAAAGGCATGGGTCACTATATGAATAGAGATGACATATTATTAACATGTTTAGATATTAATATTATAACTCTAAAAAAATTAAAACATATTTAATACCTCATTATTACATTCCATTAATAGTATATAACATTCCTTGATCATTCACTATATAAATATTATTACATCGCTTAAGTAGGCGGTAAACCAACCAAAACAAAAGCATGTAGTAATGATTGAATGAGTAAGAAAGTGATATTACATAATATTAATATAAAATTTATATAATATTATACATATAATATATATCATATATCTTCATCAAATCCATTATTATAACCATTAATGGTGGGTGGTGTTGACAAAAAAAATTCATCGCTCATGGAGGTGGTAGTCCACACGTACACATGATTAGCGATCCCATTTATCAATGAATGGATGGATAGAAATTATATGAAAATTTATTACTTTATAATTATAATAATGTTATAAAAATTTTATTATTTAATTAATTACTCTTTTATTTCCACCCATATTAGGTGGTTATGTGAAATAATCCACGTTTTTCATGGAGATTGTAGTCCACACATGCACATAATTAATGATCTCATCCAACAATGAATGGAAGAAATGAAGTTAAATGTAAAATATGATAATTTAAAATCTTATAAGTGAAATAAAAAATATAACTATTCATAAAAATCATCCATGATACCATATATTAGATGCAGTGATGAAAAATGAAGCACATTGTGTCACGGAGGTGGTAGTTTTCACATACACACAATCGATGTGTTTGTTTTTATTAGAGTATTCAAGGGATTGAATGAATAATTGTGGTGAAATTAATATAATGGAGTTCTATTATATGTATGATACCAAATTAATTATATTAACAAAGCCAATGAATATTATGAAGATACAAATTAAAGAGAAAGACTAAGAGGAGAGTAATACTCACGTTGGGAACTTTGATTTTCCTTAGAATTATCCATGGAAATGGATGGATTCTTATAAAAAAGTGAATAAAATGGTTATATTTAATATGAGGGGGTTATATGATGAAAAAATGTAATAGTTTCACTAAGTACTACGAATGGATGTGTGTTTAAAGTGATGGTGTAAGTGGTCAATTTTATAAGTGAAACGAAGGGACTTTTCCATGAAAAAGAATGTTAAGTAAGAAGTGAGAATGGAATGACATGAAATTTAGGTTATTTAGGTGAGGTAAGGATGGTAATACATATAGGTATGACCTAAAAACCTAAAAAATTATTTCTAAAAGGTTTATAGGTGAAGTAAACTTAAAAAAAATCATGCCACATTAGATTACCCTCTTAAACACCAGTTAGTCTTAATTAAATATTAATCATGCTCACTAATTTATAACTAAAAATATAAGTAGAACATTATTAACAAAATTTGATGTAATTATTCTAAATTTTAAATATATTTAACATAATTAATTTTATAAATATTAGAAAATTTTATTTTAAATTAAACATACATAACACATAAAAATTATTTTTTAAATAAGAGAGTGTGTTTAAAACAGAAACTTATTTATAAGAAATATTTTTCCTAGTTACTAATTTTCATGATAGTAAATTATTTATTATTAAAAAAAACATTTTTATTCTATATTAAAATAAGTTTATAAAACAATTTTACCAAAATATTAACTAATTAAAAGAAATAATATAAAACTATTTTCTTTATTAAATTAACATTTTACTTTAGTTCTAAAAATATTATTCATAGATTTTATAAGTTATAAAAATATTTTAAAATTCATAATTTTATTCATTAATTTCATATTTTTATCACATAAATGGTTTTATAACCTTATAGGTCATTATTATATATTGATAAAGTCATGAAAATTATACATTTTTTTGTAAAAACTGTGTTTTCAACTAAAAATTGATATTTTTAGAATATAATCAAAAATTAAAAGTTACTAAGTTTTGATATTTTAAATTAAAAAATTAAGTTAGTTTTATCTAATTCTATTTCTAAAAATCATATAATCAACTTTTATTAGAAAAAACAAAATATAATGATAAAACACTTTTATTTTAAAACATTCTTAACATTAAGTATTTGTAATATTATTTTATACCAATCCACTAATTTAAATAATTTAAAATTTTATAATATATATATATATATTATATGTTATCATAACAATTTTTTATATTTGATTATTCTAATTTAATAATGTATCATGACTGTCGTTTTAATGCGCATGAAGAAATATGGAAAACTCAAAATTATTTAAAAGAAAAAATATATACTCAAATACTAGGATGTTAAATTATTCCCCATTAAATAAATTTCAACCTCAAATTTTTTAGATAACATTAGTAATGTATTTTTAAAAATATGGACAAGACTTATGATAAAATTTCAAATTAAATGTATAAATTAATATCTTATGTAAAATTAAATAACTAATCTTCTTTCTCTATCAAGTTATCTGAATGCTGTATTTTACCTTGTTATCTAGATGATTTATATCATCCTTTTCTATGCATAAAACGTTTTCTAGTTACATTGAGAGACTCCCTAGTGAGTTTCTTCCCACATTTTTTACAAGAAAGAAATTGTAAATATTTTCCTTCATCTTCATTATTTGATCTTTTATGAGACTCCATCCTTATATTCTTTGGTGCGTTTTGGACTTAGAATATGTTCACATAGTTAATCATATTTCATGATAGTTTATTTAAAATAATAATAATATTTCTAACCCCTATTCTTGTCCCAATATATTGGAGTCCATGATAATCATTACATTATCCATTATTATCTCACTTCCTTCTTTCTAGATCCATTACTCTAAAAGAATGTTTAGGGATGAGAATACCTAAATTAGTGAATATAAAAATGTAATAGAATGATATTATAAGAAATAATTCATAAATTATGTGCATAAACTAACTTATAAGTCTTTAGATTTAATCTATGTTATCCATTGTCATTTTATTATTAGGTTCTCTAATGTAGTTAATTTTTATAAAAAAATATGTTAAAACTATTCATAATGATTTGTAAGGAGAATATGAATTAACACAATATATCCCCCAGGAGTGTCTATCCAGGTGTAGGGTTAGGGCTCATTCACCATACACTAGAATAATGACTGAGATGTACCCAACCAACTCTTTTTTAGCTTGTTACCCATAGATGCATCAGTTCCAAAAGTGCATCCACCTGTTAATATCCATACATAGACATAATTTTTAGGAAAACCAAACAATATCTAATTTACCAAAATTTTAGAAGGTTATACTATACTTAGACTTATTCCTAGGGTTTTCACTAATGTTATCTTATCAAAATCCCTAAAAAACATAAAATATTCAACACTTAAAACCTAAAGGTTAATCTATACCATTGAAAACAAGATAATCCCTAATTAAGTAAACCTTGATTTTATTCCTAAATCTTAAATCATCCTAAAATAATAAAATCTTAGTCTCTAAAGTTATCAAAAACAATATTGATACCAACTATATCACCCCCAGATCGACTCTCCTAGATCTGGTTCCTAAAACACACAACTTACAACACTGGTTTTGATACACATATATGATTACAATATCTTTCACCAAATTACAATCTAAGGTTATTTTATTTTATAGTTTAATATAATTAGGAAAAATAAATAACTAAAAAAATCTCAATCATTCTCATCGAATAGAAAAATTTCTACCACTATATAAGAAGATAAAAAATACATAATGGGTGTTCAATTTTTACTATACATTCTCTAAAAAAGAGACTCTTTTAGTCCTATCATACTTAATCCTTTATTTCATAACCTGGGGAAGGGGAAGCATATGAATGGGTGAGCTCAAAATCTCATTAAGGGTAATAATAATAATAAACACAATATTAAGGACTTGATGCATATCACAATATTATAACAAGGATGATCATAAGCATAGAAGCATTTAATAAAGAGATGATAACATGTATACATGGATTAAACAATGCTCATAACATAATTTCATGACATCATAGGCCTATGGTGACATCATTAACATGACATCATAAGCATACTTCAAGGCTCCCTACCTTGTTTACATATCATAGTTGGTTAGGATAACTATACACACACCATAATTGGCTAGGTTAACTACCCACACACCATGATATCTCATGATATAGAATCATTACCCAATACATTGGAGGGATATATAATTCTGGGCACATCCTTCAAATAATGAAAATCATACATATGCACTCCACATGGTTTCAATTAATATATCATAAATACCCAAGGAAATAAAATGAGTTTTATATCATTTTCAAGTTTTTTCCCAAGGAATAATTTATAATTCCATTAAAAGAAATATCATGAAAAACCCATAGAAAATAAATGTGTATCTGGTGAATAATCATTCTAGGTAAATACCACTCAATAAATATAAATAAGTATATGATATTTACACTATATAGGAAATGGATATACTGTTTAGACAACAATTTCCCCAATCAATTGATGTATTCAGAATCTAGGTAAACACCCTTCAATCAGGTAATGGAACATAGGTAATTCATAAAAGAAAATATTTTGAAATAATTTATTCATATACAAATTGGATTATTAGTTAAGACAAAAGTATTGATGGGTTATACAATTGATGTAAAAGAGAATATGGTATCATTTGAAGAATACCCATGATCAAGAATATGACATAGATGAAGAACAAAACTAGAAGTATTAGAAAAATTTATTTTAAAATAAGAATTTAAATTTCCTTTGAAAACAATTAAAAATTAATATTATATTAAACCATGATAATAAGAATTATCTTTTTTTAAAACTTTAAAGTGTAGATAGGAAGTCTCTTAGAAAATTATAAAGGTGATAAAAAGACATGTTCACATAAAAATATGTAAAAGATATTATTTCCATCAAAAAAACAATGTGGAAAGTGATGAAATGATTTTATTTTATTTTTTTTAAATATAGTTAATGTATTTGAAAATAACCTTAATTTTTTTAAAAAAAAAGACATTTTAAATCATTAGTTTAGAGGATTTTTTTAAAAATTAATCATGTGGAAAAAATATAAAATCATTTAAAAACTTTTAGTAAAACCTACATAATAAAAATGATGATAAAAACCTCCATTGATGATATGTGAAGGGAATAATTATGGGAATATATAACATAATATACCATAATTTTGTTAGGTAAAACATGGACATTGAAGAAAAAGAGTCGTGTGCTTAGGTTGGGGATCATTCCTTTTAGTGACACATTTTGAATGAGAGAATGATCCCCCAAAGGACTTTTTTAATTAAATTGATTTATTTTACTAAAATATAAATGAAATAAAACAAATTTAAAAATAAATGGTAGGATAAATGTTTATTTGTTTATCAAATTCAAGAAGATAATTCACAACTCATGGAAAAAGAACTTGAGTTCAGAAAACATTTTCGACTTGAGTAAAATCTTAATCAAAATAATTGAAAGAGAAAGATATTTAAAATGAAACTAAAATAATATGAATTGAATATATTTCATGATAAAATAATAATTGGGTCGCATATACACTATATAAAAGTAAATTGCTGCATAAAGTAAAATGTTTCTCATTGAAGGGAGTTTGAGACCATAATCAATTTCCTTATTTACATACTTAGTTGATCACACTATAACTTTATGTAAAACAACAATAACTACATTAATAATCTATTTAAGAACATTATTCATATAAATAAACATCTTAAATACTTTATTTATAATTATTTATATGAATATAGTGGTTCATTATAGATTATTTTTAATATTAGGCATTAACACTTTTAATTCTATTAAAAAATATTTTGTAATGTTAATATTGATACCTAATATTTTATACCAAGTTAATTATTACTAGATTACCCATAGTTATATGATATATATCCCATGATTAATTATATTTTCCTACTCTCATCCCATGATAGTTTTAATTAAAACTATTGAATATGATATCAAAGAGAAACTTGTTTCAATAATTTTTAATGAACAAAGATGACATATTATTAATTTTTTAGATATTAATATTATAACTATAGAAACATTAAAAAATATTTAATAAAATATTACTAAAATTAATTAATATTTTATAAAATTCATTATTCATTCACTATATAAATATTACAGCATCGCTTAAATAGGTCATAAAATGACAAAAAAACCTTGTCGTAATGATCAAATGAGTAAGAAAGTGATATTACATAATGTTAATATAAAATTAAAAGAATATTATACATGTTATATATATCATATATCTTCATAAAATACATTATTATAATAGTAAAGTATGGATGGTGTTTATAAATTATTATTTTTATTTGTTGGGGTAGTATTCCCACACGTATGTATGATTAATGAACCCATTTATCAATAAATGGACAAGGTTTAAATATACAAAAATTTAGAACATTAGAATTATAATAATTTGATAAAAATAATATTATTTAATTAATTAAATTTTAATATACATCCATTTTGGGTTTTTACAATAAGTAAGGTTAGTTGTTCATAGAGGCGGTAGTCCACACATATGCATTATTAATGATCTCATTCCTTAATGGATGGTAGGAATGAAGGTAAATGTAAAATATAATCATTTAAGGATTTTATAAGTAAAATAAACAATATAATTATTCATTAAACCCATAATTTATACCATCCATAAGAGAAAGTTATGAACAATGTACCACATCATGTCGTGGAGGCGGTAGTCTGCACATACGCATGATTGATGTGTTTGTTTTTCTTAGTGGATTCTATGGAATGAATGAATAATTGTTGTAAAATTAATAAAATATAATTTTAATATATATATATATATATATGATACTTAATTAATTATATTAATAAAATTAGGTAATATTAAGAAGTTAAAAATTACTAATAAAGACTAAGAGAAGAGTAATACTCCTGTTGACAACTTAGATTCTCCTTGGAATTATGTTTAGAAATGAATATTTTAAGCAAATTAAGGGTGTCAAAATGATATGGTTCTTGGGATAGGGTTATAGGATAAAATAATGGGTAGAATATCACAAATTATTTCTTATTTATGGGTGAAGTGACCTAAGCACAACATAAATAAACATTATATCATTTTAGATGAATATTCAATACATTTAACAATAATACATGCTCTGGGACCATAAAGGTTTAGTGTATTTGGATATTATATACATAAAAATATTATTTAAGTAAAATTTTCATCATCTAAAATATATTTATTTATATATTTAACAATTATAGACTCATTACACTTAGAACATTCCATTAAAACTTGGGGAAGGAAAACATAAGAAAAGGTGAGCTTAGATGATCAGTAAGGGTAAACATGGGAGATATCAATCATCATAGGATAGGATAATCATAAGGGTATAATAACATAATCAAGTGAATGTTCCCAACCTAAATATTAATATATAAAAAATATCAGACCATAAACTAAAAAATAAATTCATATACAAAAGTATGATCAATAAGGGTGTCAAAGTAGAAATCAACATACAAGTGACATAACATAGAAATGTTTCATCATAAACATAGGAAATCATAATATTGTGAACATAGATAAATTAAATCATGTTAAAAAATAATCTTGTGAGAATACCTAGAAATTTTTCATAACTACACATCAAAATGTGAACAAATATATTCGTAATCATGTCCACACATATTATTATGATCATATCTAGAAGAAATCATACTCACACACCAATAAAAAAAAATATATTCACAATCAAGACCAAAATTATCATCATTATCCCATGAGATATGAATATCACATTATCCAATGTATTGTAGGTCTATAACAGACCCAACCACCACATAATCATAATCCATTCATATAAATTCCATAATACCAAAAAACATTCATCATATCATTATGGTACAACCCATTAAAAATAAATGTGTTTTATAAAAATATCATTATCACAATCATAGACCATACAAATAAATAATAATAAGGATGTTATCATTGGATAATATAACTAATAAATCATAATTAACATCAAATATTTCATCATAGATGCTTTTTTTTCAAAAGGTAAATGGAATATTTCTTGGGGAAAATACCCTTTTCATTTGGAAATAAATTATTTTAAATCCAAATATTTCTAGAATATTAAGAAAAAAAATTTCTTTGAAAATATCCACAGAAAATTATAAATTAATATTCAAATCATTGAGTGTTCATGATGGTGGAAAATTATATTCATGTCGAGTATGTTAAAAAAATATTCTTTTCAAATTTTTGGAAAAGAGTCAAAAATACATTGTTTATAAAATGAAAAGAATATTTATTTTAAACTATTATATAAATATTAAGTCACGGTAAAAATTAATTTAAAACATAATATGATAATACTAAAAAATTTATTGTAAATATTTCTAGAAAACATGTATATTTAAGAAAGATGATTTTTGATCAAAAATAGAAATAAAGTAAGTTTTCCTTAAAAAAATTATTTAGGTCTCTTAAGTACTTAAAGAGAGGAGAATATATAATCTCAATAAATAAATATATGATAATAAAATTCATGTAATTATTTATATATATAATCCATAAAATTACATAAAAAGAAACTTGATCATTTACAATCCCGATAGACAATTAGATTGTAACATAAATCCCTTAGCACTTTGGTAAATTTTGAACCGTAATACCCATGAAAGAAGAAATTTAAATGATACTTTAAATATCACAAAAATAAGGATAATCATAATATAACATGTAAAATAGGTAGTATATACACTTCATAAACATAAATAGGTGAATAAAATCAAACATGTCTCAATAAAACAATATTGAGAGGAAGTACCTTTACCACTTTGGTAATATCTGAATAAAAAAATAACTAAAGAGATAACACTATATGTATGTGTAAATCCCCATTATTTTCATGAAAATAATCATAATATACATTCATGGTTAGTATATAAACTACAAAAAGTAATAAATTCATGAATATGGCATTTGTCTCAAATAAATAAAAGCGAGATAAGAAACCCTTATCTCAAGTCCGACTTGCTTTGTAAGCACTATAACCTCCTATACTTTAGTATGAATCCTTTAGATCATTTACTAAGGAATATTGGAATGGTATTTTAAGGATAAAATTAACTCTATATCAAGTCTCAAGAATTTTATGAGAGAATTGTGTAGGGTTTGGTCAATCTAGATGACTCAAAGGGTGTGAGGAAGAGAGGAGAAGAGGTGCACTTTTATAAGTGAGGAGAGGGGAACTATTGGAATTACTTAAATTTTTAAATTAATATAAATTAATTTTTAGGTTATAGTGGATCCAAATATATTTATTTCAAATATATGTTGAGTATTATTTTAAATCATCACATCTAATAATATTTGGAGAAGTTTTGGTGATGTTTTCACCCATATCTCTTTTTTAACCCCTTGTTACCCCTTTTGACAATTACCATAATATCAAAGTTTTTTACTCCTTAAAGGGTTAATAATGTTATGATAAAAATAAAAGTGATCCATAAATGAAAAATTATTGACATGGTTAACCATATCCCATTAACTTGTATGAAGAGATGTTTTTTTCAATTTTAAATCATTTAATAAAATATTTTTTATTATAAAATATCATTAATGTCATTTTTGGAACTATTTATTTACTTTGACTTTAATGTCATCAATATAGTTATTTAATTAAAATATAAACATTTAAAAATTAAATAACATGCTATATTGATCTAAAAAATTCATAGAACATAATAATTAACCCAAATTCTATTAATTGAAATATTTTTATATAATTTATTTTATTTTTTTATTAATTGAATAAATACCATGTTGGCACTATGTAAGCATTTAAGGTAATTATTAAATCACTAAAATTTAAAAATAAATTAATATGAAAAATATTATTAATTAATATTTAAAATAAAAATTTATAACCTAACTTGTCCTTCTTTTTCCTTATGTAAAATTTTTAGAGATATTAAAGTCAAGTGAGTGACATTTTATGTTTATTATTTTATTAAATTAATATAATGGTCATAATTAAAGAAAAATGGAATAAAGTAGCAATTTTTTAGAAACTTGGATTGGTATTTCCAAAACATACTAATCCAATATGATAAATTCAAGTTTTAGAAAAAAATTTAAAGTCATATCCAAAAGTTTTAACCCCGTTTTAGTCATTTTACCCTTCTCATGATGACAAATATTTACCAAGGTTACTATTCATAATGGCCCAAAATAAAAGGGACCTATTTAAAAAAATTTATCCTCCTAATTAAAATAATTTCATCCATTTTTCAAGTTTTAATTCACATATGTGTCAAAATTTAATTGAATTTTAAACCTACAAAATGCGACGAAAAGAAGTTTTCTAGAATTTTTTTTACCAAAGTATAAAAAAATTTTATTCTAAAATCCAATATAAAATTAATTCCAATGACCTTAATTGGATTATTAATAATATAAATGAACTAAGTTTACTTTTTAAACCATTTTAAACAAAATGGAACTTTTTAAAAGATTTAAATAGAAAGATACTTTCAATAAAAAATAGTGTTTTCACTATTCATTGAAAAATCTTTCTTTTCAGGAAATACTCAAAAATTAACTCTAAGATAATTTCAAAATGTTGATTTAAAAAATAAATTTAATTTATAAAAAACAAAATTTATAAAGTTGGAAGAAATCAATTATAATTTCCACACACAAAATGCAATAAAAACCAATTTTCAAGAAAATACATTTTTAAGAATAAAATAGATTCACTAAAAAATTTGAGTGCTTATTAACTTAGAATTATTAAGTATATTTATATTGAGTACGAAAACTATACATATATTTCATAATGCAGTTACACATATTCATACCCACCAATTCAATGGCTAGGTCACATTTATATAATAATATTTTTATAATACATACCAATTCACTTAAATCTCAGTGCTGCATGTTAAGAAATATATCAAGATTATTATTATTTTAAACTAAAATTTAAGGGTTTTACATTATACCCCATAAATAAATCATGCCCTCAAAATTTTATTTTGGTCATTAAAGGTTTAATATTTTAAAATATATTTATTGAAAACCTACATCTTATAGAGGGATAATAAAACTTCTTTTCAAAAGTGAAGTGGGAACGGTAAAGGTTACCATAAATAATGCATAATCAAGTTCCTTGATTAGGTTAAAATTCATGGGAATTTAAAATATAGACATGTAGGAGAAAAATAACATCTAAGTATTAATATATCGTGATAGAGAATATGGTCATGAGAAAGTTTTCAACTAAAAAACCATAAATTAGTGTGGGGAGTGAGGGCCATAAATTCACCGAAAATTAAGGTAAAAGGATAAATTTTTTATTTCAAGATCCTTTTCCTAAAGTTATGATATTATTTTACCATAAATATATTGAATAAGATAATATAAACTTAATTTATTACTTTCTATTTCATAAGAACAATTTAATCCTTTGGTTGTTCTTTGATGAGTTTCCACTTCATCTTTTATTCCAATAAAATAATTTTCAAGATGAATTTGTCATTCCTAAAGCACTAAAAATAACTTTTAATGGATCATAAGATACATAAAAGAATGAAAAATCCTTCCTTATTTTACTAAATATTTATCAAAACCAAAATGGTTAGCACAAGTTATCTAATATAGGTAAATATAATATATTAATCTCTAAAAATTTAACAATAACACCCAAAGTTCAAATTAATACATTTCATAAATAGTTAACCTTAAGATTCATCCAAAAAATGTTTGACCAAATTCAAAACCTAAAATATCTAAAAGATTTGATCAAACATTTATCCCCAAAAAAATATATTAGATCATAATATCCCATATCAAAAATGTGAATACCCTAATCATATATTCTCTTAAAACATACTAATAACCCAAATCACAATGAAACCTTAGTGAAATAATAGACTATTGAATGTATTACATAAATATAAAATTATAATAAACGTCATCAAATATGACCTATATCACCATGTCATCAAATCAATAACCAATTTCAAGGTTACTAATACTATCCCATTTACTTAAACAATGTTAATAATCTCTTTATCCCAACTAAAAATTATTAACTCTACATCAGGAACATATTAAGGGTTATCTTTACCTTATTTAAATATTTTATATAAATATCACCTTACCACTAAACCACTTTTCTTGGTTGTTGGTAACATTAAATATTAGTTTTCAAATCCTTAAATAAAAACTATTGTAGAAAGATCCTTATATGTTTCATGATTCTTATAACCATGATATCATAATTATTAAATACCAACAGCAAAACACTTAAATCATTCCATTTAAATTATTTGACATAACATAGGTCCTTCTTTGGTCTGGGAGTTAACCCTTGGATTAGGGAATTGACTCAAATAATTCCTAAGTTCTCCATATATAAGACATCAAATTACCTGATAGTTAATTGATATATTCCCTTCATTTCTATATAGAAAACATATTACCCTTCCTTTGAGACATTATATTGGGTGATTCTTCCCACATTATTGACATAAAGGAAATTTAATTTTATTTCCATCATGATCATTGCCTCCTGAACTTATATAAATATCCATTTCCCCCTTTTTAGGTGTATTAGGAAACTTACCCAAGTTGAGGTTGTTAATAATATAATGATATAGTTTATTAGGTATAATAACAAGATTTTACATTCCAATACCCATATTTATTGGTTCCTCATGAGGACAATCATTCCAATGTCCCTCATATTCATGGTTAATACCATTCCTCTAAGTTCCATCCATTGAATACAATAAAAAATAATAGTGTGAGAAAAAATAATCCTAGTAATAAATCATGAAAAATAATTCATAGAATGTATAAATATTGAAACCTTATTTTCAATATATGAAACATTATAATTAACTAATTTTATCCTTTATTATCATCTATTCAAATTATTCATAATGGTTTATAAGTAAAATGTTAATTATCTCAAGAATATCCCATGGTAGTTTCAAACTAGGTGCGAAGTAAGGGAACACCCAATGTGAACTAGAATGATGATTGAGATATACTCAACCAACTCTTTTTGGGGTTATTAACCTTATATGTATTTATTCCAAAACCATATCTTCTTATAGTATTCATAAAGGGATTAATTGATAGTAAAACCACATAATCTCCCCCTTAATGAAAATTTCATATGTTATACTACACTTATACTTATCTCTAGAAATTTTACCAAAGTTTTCTAAAACCAATATCTAAACATTAACTAAACCATGAAATGATACCAACTAAAGTGTCCCAAGTACAATAATCATAAATATCACATTATTTTAGATGAATATTCAATAAATTTAATAATAATACACACATTAGGACTATAAAGATTTAATGTATTTGGATATTAGATATATAAACATATTATTTAAGTAAAATATTTATTATCTCAAACATTTTTCTTTACATAAGTAATCCTTCTAGAATCATCACACATAGAACCTTCCATCATAACCTGGGGGAAGGAAAACATAATAAAGAGTTAGATTATATGCTTAGTAAGGGTAAACATGGGAGATATAAATCATTAGAGGACAAGATTATCATAAGGGTATGATAAAATAATAAAGTTCATGTTTTGAACATAAATATTCATACCCAAAAAATCTTAGACCATAAACTAAAAAATCACATCACATTCAGAAGTATGATCAATAAGGGTTTCAAAGTAGTAATCAATATCCAAGATTCATTACATAGACATGTTGCATCATAAGAATAATACATCATAATATTGTGAACATTGATAAACATAATTATGTTCACACATAATCTTGTGAGTATAGATATAAAATGATTACACTCACACATAAAAATGAAGACAAATCTATTTGAAATATTGTCCATGCTTGTTACTATAAGAATATCTAAAAGTAATCATACTCATACATAAATATGTAAACAAATATTTCACAATCATATCCACACTTATCATCATCATCATATAACGAGATATCAATATCACTTTACCTAATGAATTGGAGTTATATGAAAGAACCAACTGTCACATAATCATAATATGTTCATATAAATAACCCAAGATTATAAAACATACATCATATAATCATAGTATAACCAATGGGAAATAAATTGGATTCGTAAATGTAAGAAACCATACCTTCTTTTCAGGTATGGACCTTGATTTCTGGTGTTTTTGAGAAAAGAGGAGTTTCTAGAAATTTAAGGAGTACATGTCGTGTACTTAGAAGTACATGTCGTGTACTTAGAAATACATGATATGTACTCAATTTCCATGGGTAGCTGTGTACTGGCCATGTAACGGCTGAGTACATGGCTGTGTGGGGTAACCTAGAGACCGGCTAAAGTGGAGGCCGGTTAAGGCATGTACACAGAATGTACAATAAATAAACACTCCATGTAATTTTCTTTTTATTTGTTAAATCGGTCCGGGATCTCGTCTGATTTATAGAAAACACTTCTTCTGTCTTCATCTCTTCTTGGAGTGACGAATATCGTCGTTTCTTCTTTGAACCTCTAATCGACCATCCGTGCTATGAATCAAACACTTTTGAGTGCGTTGGAATCATATCAGTGAGTTATTCCTTCTTCTAGTGTCTCTTATATTGATTTATCCTCTTTCTTGAGATATCTGTGGTTGATCTTTTTAGACATTTTCATAGATCTATGGCATTATAGGTTGAATCAAGAGTTGGGATTCAACTATATCAATCATACAACATCAAGGTAGGTGGTTTGTGCCTTTATGTAGATTTTCTTTGAATTATATGTGAAAAAGTGCCAAAAAACCTAGTTAAGGGTATTGTGTGTTTTGGGAATTTAACCCTGTTAATTCCTGCTATGCCTTGTTTGATTGAGTATGGGTTTTATATTGTAAATAGGGTTATTTACTTGTTATGGATGTGTTTTCCCATGTTGAATTGATATTGAATGTTGGGTATAGAACTGCCTGTTAGGCTACTTTGTTTTCCATGTCTAGTGTTGTTAGGATAGAGAAATATTATCTAACTTGATTATGAAATGATTTGTAGCTGTTTAGGAAAGTAGCATTTTGTGATTTACTTTCGTTGCTGGATATCGTTTGTGCACGATTGACTTACAGAGGGCGGTTGGAACCTAGTGTAGTTAGACCATAGGGGAAATGGACGTTGAGGGCTTTCCCAAAGGGTCTATTAATTTTCACATTGTAAGACCATAGGGGGGATGGACGTGAGTGCTCCCTTAGAGTGTCTTTAGTTCCTCGTTGCAAGACTATAGGAGGAATTGGATATTGAGTGCTTCCCCTGAGTGTCTGTAGTTTACTGATAAAAGACTACAAAGGGAACTGACGGTGAGTGCTTCCTCAGAGAGTCTTTTTTAAGAGGAACTAGAGGGGTTAGACTGTGAGTACTTCAGAAAGGGTTGCTTGTGTTTTTTTGTTAGTCTATTTAATAAATGTAAATGAATGTCGTTAAAACTGTAGGATTGTTTACTTTTGAGTATTTCCTTGTTTATTACTTCATTTTGCATATTTCCTACTATATACATATTCAATGATAGTTAGGCATAGATATTTGGGTGGTTTCCTACTCATATTCTGCTCACACCCTATTTAGGTTATGATTTTGGTCCCAAATAGATTATATTGTTGCAGGTATAAATAAGGGAAATCTCCCTTCTACGTCAGGTACTTGATTGTTGTAGAGATGGAGAGCATGAGACCAAGATAAGGCTTGTGATGATGTTGGTGTTATTTACCTATTTCTTTTTTATTTTGGTTTAGTACTATATTCCAGCATTATGACTTGTTTGGATGATTTCCTAGATACTTGTGACATGCATCATGATTTATATATATGCTGTAGTTGTTTATTTACTTTCAGTCTTCCGCTATTTACTTATTTTATAGTATTACTACTTCTGTTGTTGTACATTATTTTTTTCCACTACGTTACTATGCCAATGAGGGAATAATTTCCCCACTATCACCCCCAAGGCCCCCACTTCTAGTCGGTAGTCTCTAGCATTCAAGGAAATGCACTTGAGGCCATGTGACCAACCGGGTACATGGCACCTTTGGGAGGCACCTGGAACCGATACGTTATAGTAAAAGTAGAATCATCATAATCATATACCATTCAAATAAAAAATAAGTATGGAATCATTGGATTATATCACCAATAAAACATAATTAACATCAAAGGATGTAATCATAGATGAAAAATTTCTTCAAAAGATCACCAGAATATTTCTTGAGGAAAACAACATATTCATTTTGAAATCACTTATTTTAAATCCAAATATTACCAAAATATTATGGAAAAATTTTTCTTTGAAAATAAAGATGGAAACATGTAAAGAAAGATTTAAATCATTGAGTGTTCTTGATGGTAAGAAATTCCTTTTATGTTGAGGATGTTAAAATAAATATTCATTTCACATTTTTAATTAAAATTCAAAAAGTATGTCATTCAGAAAACAATGTGAAGATTCATTTTAAACTATATTGTAACAAGTCAACTAGGGGTAAAAATGACATTAATAAATCATAGGAAAATATTAAAAAAAATTTTGAAAACATTTTTAGAAAACATAGATATGGAAGAAAAATAATTTTCAACCGAAAATAGAAATAAGATCGGTTTTCCGTAAAAACATTATTTAGGTCTCTTCATTACTTAAAAAGAATAAAATGAAAGGAAAATATGTAATCTATAAAAAAATGATAGGAGAATAAAATTCATGGAATTATTGAGAGAAAATTCCTAAAATTCTATAATTTGAAACTTAACAGAAAATAATCTTTATAAACAATGAGACTGTAACATAAATCCATTACCACTTCAGTAGATTTTGGATCATAAGTCCCATGAAATAATAAATTAAAATAAACATTTAAATATTATTAACATAAGTAGAATAATGATACATAATTTAAATAGGGTAGTATATACACCTGATAAACATAAATAGGTGAATAACATCAAACACGTATCAACGAAACAATATTGAGATGAAGAACCCTTATCTATTTGTTAATCTCTGAATCAAAACATCATGAAAGAGAGAACCTTATATGGGGTTTTTAAATCCCTATAATTTTAATTAAAAATCATCCTAAAATAAATAATTGGTTAGTATATACACAAAAAAATCAATCAATTAGTTAATATGGTATATGAATGACGTAAATAAAAGTTGTATAAGAAACCCTTACCTCAAGTCCAACTTGATTTGTAAGCACTCTAACCCCCTCTTCTTCTATGGGTATCCTTTAGATAATTTATTAAGTAACCTTGGAATAATATTTTAAGGTTAAAAAAACCTCTACAATGTGTCTAGTTAAGTTTATAAGATAATTGGGAAGGGTTTGGTTGATCTAGATGGCTCAAAGGATGTGAGAAAAAGAAGAGGTTCCCTTTTATAAGTTAGGAGAGAGGAACTCATGGAATTACTTAAATTATTAAATTAATATAAATTAATTTTCTGGTTCTAGTGGATCCAAATTAATATATTTATAATATATTCTTAATATGAGTCTAAATACTCTCATCTAATAAAATTTAGATAAGATTAGGTTTTTTTTCACCAGTATCTCTATGTTTTAACCCATTGTTTTCCCTGTTCACAATTACAAAAATATTAAAGTTGTTCACCCCTTAAGGGTCAATAATGCTACAATAAAAATAAAATAGAACCATAAATGGACCATGGTTGATATTTTAAAGAATATTACATTCACTTGTAATAATATAGTAATTTTATGAATTTTGAATAATTTAATAAAATATTATTTATTATAAAATATCATTAATGTTATTTTTGGAACTAGTCATCTAGTTTGAATTTAATGTCATCAAGATAGTAATTTAATTTGAATATAAACCTTTAAAACATAAAAAATATGTTATATTTATCTAAAAAATTCACGAAGAACAATAATTCACCCAAATTGTATTAATTTTATTATTTTTAAAATCATTTATTTTATTCTTCTATAAATTGAATAAATACCGTATCAATGTTTTGTAAGAATTTAAAGTAATTATTAAATCACTAAAAATTAAAAATAAATTAATATGAAAAAATTATTAATTTATATTTAAAATAAATATTTATAATTAAACTTATGCTCTTTTTATCCTTATGTAAAATTTTTAGATATATTAAAGTCAAGAGAGTGACATTTTGTATTCATACTTTTCTAAAAAAAATATAATAGTCATAACCAAAGAAAAATGGAATCAAGTGGAAATATTTTTGAAAATTGGATGGGTATAGCTGAACACAACTCATAAAATAGGATAATGATAAGTGTTATAAAATTTTAAATCCTTATCCAAAATTTTTAATATTTTTTTACCTATTTTACCCTTACCGTGGTGATAAATATTTACCAAGATTATAATTCACAATTTAAAAAAATAAAAGGGAACTATTTAAAAATCTGATCATCCAAATTAAAAATATTTCATCCATTTTTAAAGATTCAATTCACATAAGTGATATAATTTAATTTAAAATTTAACATGTAAAATGTGATGAAAAGTAGTTTTCTAGAAAAAATGATTTCTGAAGTATAAAAACGTTTTTCATACTCAAATACAACATAAAATTAATTATAATGACCTTAATTGGATTATTAATAATATAAATGAACTAATTTTACTTTTAAAAACCATTTCAAAATAAAATGGACCTTTTTAAATTATTTAAATGAAAAGAAAGTTTTCAATAAAAATCTATATTTTTCAATATCCATAAAAAATCATTATTTTTTTTGAAAACTTTCAACAGTTCACTCTAAATTAATTTTGAAATAATAATTTTAAAATAATAATTTTAAATATGAAGTTTATTTTTTAAAATATAATTTCTAATTTTGGAATAAATTAATTATAATTTTCATATATAAAATTCAATACAATCATTTTTCAAGAAAATATATTTTTAATGCATAAAAGGACTTCAATAAAAAATCGAGTGATTATTTACTAATAATTAACCAATAAATTTGTATTTATTAGTAAACTTGTACATATATTTCACAATGTCAATACTCATATTCATATCTACCGATTCAATGGATGGGTCACATTTAAATAATAATATTTTTATAATACATCTCAATTGTCTTAAAGCTTGGTGTTGTGTACTAAAAAAGATATCAATATTTTTATTATTTTAAACTAATTTTTTGGGTGTTAGAAAGAGTGTGTAAAGTGGGGTTGTATCATGAACCAACCCAAATACCCTAATACACCGGTACCTGAGCCAGATCTGACATGACCCGAAAGGTATTCCCTATCCCCATAGGCTGGAGACTAGTGCCAGGGAATCATCAAATGGTAAAATGAAATGATTTCACCCCAAGAACAAATAATAAATACATATAATAGTGGAAGATAAAACTGAGAACAATCTATATTCCAAACATACCTCAAGGACAAAAGAGTATCACAAATAGTCAAATAAAGATCCCAAAGTAAAAAATCATCCAGAAGGAGAAGAAATATCCATCAAGTTGAAGACTTTGAAACTCCATGTAGTGAGTGGATCCCATATCCACCAGTCCCTACCATCACCCAAGGTCACATTCTCTAGAACACCTTCCACATCTAAGTGCCACCTTCCATATTTCTAGACCTGGAATAACATAATATACAAATGTTCAAAGGAAAAGGTAGGGTATGATCAAAATAGGGTATTAGGATTTCACCAAATACTATATAAGTTGTTTCAATACAAATAATTTTTTTTGATTTAATTAAATAATGATGAGGCATGGTAAAAAATTTTAAATTTTCAATCAAAAAATGATTTCAAAATAGGTAGATGACATGTATATCAAATAATTATTTAATAAAAATTTTAATAAAATAGAAGGCCATGAATAAAAATAGTTATATATTCCCAAGAATGTAATAATCAAATAATACCATCACTACATATTAATTGTTTAGTAGTGGTTTACTAATCTGCTGACATTTTTTAAACTTATTTTATGGATGTTTTTTAGGAACTACCACTAAATTTTATGTTTTATTAAGAAAAACAGGTTTCCCCCCACGCCCCACCCTTTTCCTTCCTCGAACCTTCTCCCCGAGCTCCCTTCCCCCCAACCCCAAACCCTAGCACCACACCCTTGCTAAAGCATCCAAGCCCTCCATCGTGCCCACCCTTCTACCCCAAGCTCCCCTTCTCCCCGAAACTGAAGCCTAGTACCACCCCCTCATCATTTCTCTTAATCCCTTCACTGTGCTCCAACCTCCCCCTGAGATCGCCTCCCCCCAAACCCAAACTCTAGAACCCCCATCACTAGTGCTGTCGAGCCCTCCTTTTTTCCCCACCCTTCTCCCCCAATCTCCCCTAATTCACGACCCCAAACCCTATAATCACCATGATTCCCCCATCTTTAGCACTCTATAATCTACCAATCCCTCCAATACTATGCCACCTGAGCTCTTACTGGCACTGTGATTATAGCCCCCCATCCTATCTCCCCCTCCATTTCCATAGCCTAAGTCATCATCCATGCCTGAGCCTTCTTCCTATTATTGTCTTCTCTCATGCCCATGATAGAGGTTATTTCATATAGGTATTATTTCTCTCTTCCTTTTCATTTAGAGTTTTAATCTTCAATTTCTTATCTCAATTTTTATTACTCTATGTTTTCACCATTGGTGTTATAAAATTTTGTTAAAAATTTCCATTTTCATCACAAGGAATATTGAATTAAAAAAATATTGTTTAATTAGGTATCATGGTTTGAAATTTTGGGTATATATGTTATCATATTTTTTTATTTAGGTATATTGGTTTGATTTAAAATTTAAATCTTATTGGTATTCTAATAAAATTTCAATTTAGTGATTGGTTGTTATTTGTTTGTTATTGTATGCCACGATAAAAATATCACAATATCTTTACTTTATATCATTAGTCCACCACTAATACTTAAATTTTTTTGAAAATGAGGGTTATATAGAAAATTTTCATTGGTCATGCATTTTGTTGATCATGAAATGTAACAAATTAACTTGGGTCTACCTACCACATCATCGAAACTAATCTGTCAAATGAATGGAAGTATGTTATTGATCACCATGGGTTATTGAAAAAATAGAGTATCAAATAAAATTCATTGGGGATGGTTTCACCAACATGTAATAATAAATAAGAAGGGGATCTTTATGAATAATTTGAAATTTTCTATCCATACTTTATATTTCCCTTTATATAAAATACATTATTACAAACAATATAATCAACCAAACATTCCATAATTAATATATATAACCAAACTAAGTTTGAAAATATACACCATTATAGAGAATATAAGAAAGTACAAATACAAAGAAACCTAAAATAAAATAGGATGTTCAAGTTTCCTAGTATAAATATCATTATATAAACTATAAATATAAGCCACCATAAGATCACTAGAATGAAAAATGAGGTAATGTCCACATCGAAACATCCATTATTAGAATAATGAGAACACACCAAATATGGAAATGTGACCAAGACACCGGTTTAAAAATTAAAAGAGCTACATATATAAAAAGTTGTGTATGTAGGGTGTGAGATAAATAATCCCAATACAATTTCAACAAATAACTTTTTAATTTTAGTTTTTATAAGACATTTCACAAACTCTTGGTTGTACACCATTTAGAAAATAGCTTTTTAAATGATAAAGTGTAATAAAAAAATGTCATACTTTCCCCAATGAAAAATTAATCACCTCTTTACATACAAATGGGGTAAAAACCTTTTGGGAAAAATAACATTATCACTTTCATCATTGAAAATGATGATTTTGAACTTATTAAGATAAAAAATATATATGCTTTCCTTTAAAATCATTATCTAAAATCCTCTTTTCATAAATCAAAAGTTAAACCACCACTTTGTAAGGTGTTAGTTTATATCATAGTTTTATATACACATAAGAATTTATATAAAATAGTTTTTATATTTTGGATGATTTATTTGGTTTTTGGAAAATTATATAGTGGTAGATATAGTTGAAGTAAGATATTATGTTTTGATTGTTTTAGGAAACACTTGTGTAAGTTTCCATTCCATTTTAATGGACCTTCAAGGGAGACTATGATTTACTATAGGAAATGGTATTGATTGTGTTATGGTTTTTACCCTTGATGGAATATCTTTAAACCTTGTGAAGATCAAGTGAAAATGATAGTTGGTAGGGTCTGTAAAGGGAATGAGGGATTTATAGGGTGATACAAATTATAATGAAAAGGATGTAGTTTTTACATGATTTTTTTAAATTGATTGATTTTCATTATATTTTCCATAAATTGAGATGTACATTTCACAAAATCATCACATGTTCTACACAAGACCAATTTAGTAATTTGTGTAAATTCAGAAAAATTTGGTAACACATAGTCTCTTTATAACTTTGGTATAATTTTTTAAAATTATTTTTTTAAATGGTTAATTTTTTAACCCCTTATTTAATCTTAATTTCATATCAATCTTAAACAATTTATAAAATCATTAAGGATGCATTTTTTTCATAAATGGTATGAAATAAATTTTAATTTATATATAATTTATATCTATTTATTATTTAAATATTGGAATAAACATATCACTCATTGAAGGTATCATTTATTGAAATCAATATTGTCAAGACATTATGAGTTTGTGGTTAAAAATATTTGGACAAAGGTGTGATTTGATCCATAAATTATTTTTCTAAGGTATGTTTTACCAAATACCAAACCCAATATGAAATTAAAATTTTAATTATTATTGTTTTTTGAGCACTAATTACTAAATTTCTCAATTATGGAAAACTAATCACTAGAAAAAACCCCTTTATATTCCCATCGATTATATATTCATTAAAAGAATTTATATTTTAATTAAATCTTGAATCTATTTAATTCCAACTAATGAGACTTTACTAGATTTTACCACTATCTCTTTTCATACTTAGTAATACTTATGTGCTTTAATATTTTTTAATGAATTGTACACACATTGTGATATATATAGATAAAAGATAGATCACATTACCAAGGAACATACCTCAATATACTAAGGGTTTGGAGGAGTTTTTAGATTTTTCAATTTCCAATCGATCCGTTGATGGGAGAATAAGATATACATGTCCTAAATGTAAATTTAGAAGATGGATGATGAGAGATGAAGTTTCTAAACACTTTATACTGAATAAATTCCCATCTCAATATTTGTGTTGGATTTGAAATGTATAATGAAACGTTACGTGAAAGTTTGACCACTAATGTCAATCAACAGAATGAGCTCCCAACTTCGTTGAAAATGGAAAATGAAATGAAAAACACTATAAATGATAAATTAGACATTGAAAGACACCAACATCGACATAAAAACATATCAGAACAACCAGTTGAGAGTGCTAAAAAAACTTGACAAATGATGTTTTTGAGACTATAGGACAACCAAATCAAGATTGTAACATATCATTGGATACTACTCTTGATTATCTTAATAATAATATAAGATAAAACTTAATTGAGTAGAAAAATGTTTTTAATGGTTTATTTGATGATGGAAATCAAGAGTTGTATAGTGGATGTTTGAAATATTCAAAACATTCTTTTCTTCTGAAGTTGTACTATATTAAATGCCTATGTGGAATTACAACTAAGGCGATGTACATGATATTGGAATTCTTGCAAGATGAATTTTACAATGAAAATATCCTTGAGAGTTTTTTTATAATATGAAGAATTTTTTTTACAGTATTGGTATGAATTATTTAAAAATTAATGCATGTCTCAATGATTGTATGCTTCATTGGGGAGATGATTCAAGTATACAATATTGAAAAAAATGTTCTTCTTATAGATGGTAGTCAATGGGTAATGTTGGAAGCTTGAATCCACATACTAAAATGAAGAGGAATAAAAGGAACACACCTAAAAGGTTTTTCATTACTTTCCATTGAATCCACGATTAAAAAGATTATTCATGTAATCAAAAACCGCCGAGAACATGAAGGGGCATTCTGTAGATAATAAAAATGATGGGTTAATGTGACATCTAATAAATTCATAATTGTGGATGATATTTGATTCATTACATCTATATTTCTCATCTAATCCCAGTAATGCGTGATTGGGATTGGCTATCGATGGATTTAAACCATTTAGGACTTTGAGGACCAGTTATAGCATATGACGGTTGTTTTGAACCCTCACAATCTGCCTCCATAGATGTGTATGAAAAAAATGCCTTTTATTATTTTGATGATTATTCCTAGAATTTTTTTTCTAGAAATGATATTGATGTATAATTAAAACCTATAATTGAATAATTATATGAGTTATGGAGAAATTGTGTTGAGAAATATGACACATTTTCTAGAACAATGTTCAAAATTCAAGAAGCTCTAATGTAGACCATTAGTGACTTCCCTGGACTTGGGAATTTAGCTAGTTAGAAAACTTACATATGTTTGGATTATCTAGTTTGTAACATTTATTTTTATCCTTAAAAACTAATTCATATTAAAAAATGGTGCTTCTTGGGTCATTAATGATTTCTTGATGCATTTCATAGTTTTTGATTGAACAATTAAAAATTCAATAGTTCTATTAATCATAAACTAACTCCAAAGTTGTTTAAAGTTTTAAAAATATTGGAACAAATTGGAAATGTTGAAATAGATTTTGGGAAGGTGCATCATTTGAATGATAATGGGAAATGAGTTCAAAGTTCATTGTCAAGTGAAATCGGAATACAAAAATGGAATAAAAAAAGTATATTATTCAAACTTTCTTATTGGGAATTTAATTTTTTGCAGCATAATCTTGATGTTATGCATATTGAGAAGAATGTTTCTAAGAATTTGATCTACACATTGTTTAATGAGCATGGATAATTGAAGGACCATCTTAATACTCAAAAACACTTACAAACAATGAATATAAAGCATGATCTTTGGCTAGATGAGAATAGAAAGTATGATCTGAAAATTATTGCAACGAAAAATAGGGATAAATATACATTCCTTTTAATTTTAAAACATGTGAAAGAATATGATGGGTATTCAAGTAACATCTCAACATGTGTTTAATTAAAACATCATAGGTTACATTTATTGAAAAGTTACGATTCACATATATTTTTTTAAAATAGTTACTACCATTGGCATTACATATATTATTATATGAAATGGTTACTATTATTGTACTCCAATCTCAATTTTCAAAATTACATTTCAATTTTCAAAACCAAATTATATTTTTTCATCAAATTTATGAATTTATAAATAATCATTCATTTAAATACACTTTCCTCAAGAATGAAAATCAATTCATTTCATCAAATCACTTTTTGTTTTTAGAAATAAATTCTATAAAATCCACCCAAAGATTTTAAATCCTTTAGAAGATGGTTTTATTTAAAAAAATCCATGATTTCTGAAATAAAACATAAAATACACTCAATTCAAGAAAAAAATTGAAATTATATTTCAAATTAATCAATAAAATAAAGGTTCCATGTTTAGGGAAAATACTTATGGAACCACATACCTTTAATCACTCAATCAATCAATCAATTACCCAAAACTAGAACTACTAATGGAAATCCAAAGTTAAGGAAGCTCAAATAGGAATAAATATAATTAGAATCCATCAAATCAAGGTTTAGATGCACCAAATTTTTTAAAATCTGTCATACTCAAATAAGAAGAGAGGATAATAAAGGATGATTCCAAATCAAAAATATTTCACTTACTATAGGGGGATAAATCACATACACCGACACTTTGATATGAGAGTAGAGGGGTTAGAGTAGCTAAAATCCTCTCTAAAGATCCTCCAAAAGAAAAATTTTCATATTAGGTTTTATTAGGAGGTGTTTAGAATATAAAATGGGGGTCCCTAGAATTTAATTACAATTTTTGGGGGATTAAAAACCCGTTTTAATGGTTTTATAGAGTAGACCACATGGTTAGTACTAACTGTTTACCTGATCAAATTCCCGTGATAGAATTATAGAAAGTATGCATGGTTTTTCCATATTTTGAGAAACTATTCCCCAATAATGGAAATCTCCAATTTTCCAAGCTACACAGTTTGGAGGGGAGGCCACATGGTTTTCACTAACCGTGCACCCTCCTCCAAAACCACATTCCATGGCACACATTTTCCTAGGCCAAACCACATGATTTTCCCTAAACATTTATGAATAACTAATAGCCCAAAAAACTTCCCAAATTTCTAAAAAACTCACAAAAAAAATTGGAACAAAATACAAAAAAATTGTGATTAAAGAAAAGAGGTAAAAGTACCTGAAAGATGGTAACATTATGTTACAGTCTCCCCACCATAAACACTTTATGTTCCAAGAAAGTCTATCAAGAAGACTCCAAGAGAAAGAGATGATACCACCACTCTCTCATAAATGCCTCATGATCCCATGTATTATATGATTCAAATCCATTATTCCAAATCACATGGACTAAATATATGAATTTACCATGAAGAACCTTCATCCCAAAATCAACAATCTGAACTAGCTACTCAGTCATAGATAATTCTGGTTCAACATCAAGGTCCTCCTAGCTCAAGACATGAAATGTTTACAAGATATAATTTCTGAGATTTGATACATGAAAAACATTTTTAATTAACATCAACTTAGGTGGAAAATAAAAATGGTAATCCACCTTACCAATATGCTCAAAAATATAAAATGTTCCCATGTATCTTGAAGCCAACTTTTCATGTTTTCTAAGATATCAGTGACTTAATTGAGGCGAAACTCTGAAAAACACTTGTTCACCAATTAAAAACTCTATAGGGAATCAAATATGATAAATCTAATATTTATACCATCTTTTAGATGTCACCATTCTATGATGAATCAACTGATTATTTACCATCATATCTTGGGCCAAACTTGGTCTAACAATGGAAGTCTCACTAATATCCAATTAACTCAAATGATATTTTCATGTCAAACCATACAAGTCCTTAAAGGGTTATATTATATTGGATTATTAGTATATGTTGTTATAGGAAAACTCAACCTGTCCCAAGTGGCTATCCCAAACTCCACTAAAGTCAAGAATGAAAGAAGAAAGAATTTCTTTGTGAATCTGTATAGATCGCTCAATTCGACTATCCATATGTGGATGATATGAAATAATGAAACTAACATAGGATCACATTTCCTCTTGTAAGACTCTAAAAAAACAATAATTGATTTGTATATCCCTATCATAAACTATAAAATATTGAACTCCATGAAATTTGATGATTTCTTACACATAAAGACTTCATATGTCCATAAATTTGGTTGTATCATGAATGGGGATAAAGTTGTCCGATTTGGTCTACTGATCAATCATCAACCATATCACATTATTCCATCGAGGGATATATAGTGACACCACCATAACATTCATTATAATCTCATACCACATCCAAGTTGAAATAGGAAGGGGCTGAAATAAACTTGAAGGTTTCTAGTGATTGGACTTGACCTACTATTAGGTATAAAAAATTGAAATAAGATCAGTGATATATCATCTCATACTTGGACTCTAGAATCATCATCACACATCATAGAATTTATTTATGGTGTTAGGGTGTAACAACCACTGAGAATTATATAATTTCACCATCACAACTCTTCTCACAGAAAAAGCTATGACACATAGGTTTTGAAAGTATTGGATAAACTACAGAGATAATGACCATTCACTGATGGTATCCCTACCATAAATAGAGTCCCTAATTCCGTGAAAATCATCATCAATTTTCTACTCTTGAAGAATTATCTTGATAATAGAAGAGGTCAACCAAATTCCTTTCAACACAAATTTTGTCTCATCCTCCCAGACTCCCAAATGCATACCAGTAAAGAGATCCATTAAGTTCCACTATTATGAAAATTATTCTAGAGAATGGGTTAGAAGTTTCTAAATCAATACATCAAAACATCCCTTTAATAGGGGTATATGTAATTTTTAAATCCAAGTATTGAAGGTATTCCACCCATCATCTCTAATATAGATTAAATACTTTTTTATATAAAATATAACTAAGGATTTTTTATTTGAATAGATGATAAATCTATCTCTGAAAAAGTAATGTCGTCAAATTTTAAGAACATGCATCATGATTATGAGTTCAAGGTCATGTGTAGGATAATTATTATCATGTGGAATAAGATATCAGGAACCGTATGACACTATTTGATCACACTATATGATAATGAATCCAAAACACAAACTTGATGCATCACAAAATACCATGTAGGCTTGTCCAACCTCTAGAAGAGTTAACACTAGAACATAATTCAAAAGTCAATTTAACTCATACAAATAATTCTAAAACTTTAAATACCATTAAAACTTTACTCCTTTATAAGTGATAGAAGTCATTGGAGAATCCCACTTCTAGAAATATTTGATGAATCGATGGTAATACCCCACTAATCCTATAAATATTTGAATCTCTAAAACATTTCATAGTTATTCCCATTTCATAAAAACCTTCAACTTATCAGGACTAACTAAAATTCCATGTTACAATACCAAATGTCCCAATAAATTCACTTCTAAAATTTAGAAATTACATTTTTATAGCTTGGCATAGAGTCAAAAATCTCTCAAAAATTTTAGAACTACTCTCAAATGAAAGAAATGATCTTCCTCATTTCTTGAGTAAACTAAGATGTCATAAAAAAAATCACCATGAATGAATCTAATCACTCATGGAATATCCTATTCATAAATGAAATAAAAACTATAAGAGCATTAGTTAGACCCAAAGTCATAACATGATACTCATAGTGGCCATACCTACTCTAGATGGCAGTATATGGGATATTAGATTCTTTAATTCTCAAATGATGGTATCTAGACATAAGATAAATCTTCTAGAAACACTTATCCCCTTTCAAATGTTCAAATAAATCATCAATACAAGGTAAAATATATTTTTTCTTTACCATTACATGAATGAGTTTTTGGAAATAAATACAAAGGTGAAGTGTCCCATCAGATTTATTTGCAAAAATAATGGGTGTCGCCTAAGGAGAAACACTCAGGTGAATAAATCCTTTATCTAAAAAATCATATAGGTGAGTATTTAACTCTTTCAGTTCAGCTAGTGTCATGTAGTAAGAGGGAATGTAGATAGGCTGGGTACCTGCTACAAAGTCAATAGATAAATCTACCTCCCTTACCAGTGGAAAGCCAATGAAGTCAGATATAAACATTTCATAAAACTAAAAAACTAATGGAGGAAGGTCAAGACTAAATGATTATTTCTCTAATTAAAAATAAAATAAAAATATCATTCTTCCCAAATCCAAAAAAGGTGGCCCATCTCTAATCAACCTTGGGTCCCATTCTCCCTAGAAAACACATCTCACCCCATCATGGTTACTAATAGAGACCAATCAAAGACATAGGTCAATACAAGATTTATGGGAAATCAACCAATCTATCATAATAATGACAACTAAAGGTTTTATGTTGTGAACCAGAAAATTACATGTGATCTTGATCTATGAAAAAGAGAAGACATAATATGGGCATAAAAAACCTTACCCTCTCTTCATTCTAAGGGAAAAAGTATCCATAAGACATAAGATCCGTAGTAAGGTTTATCATATTCACAATATGAGTTGAAAAAATAATGAGATACATCAATATCAAATAAAGTTGCAACTAAAGATAAATATATAGTTATGGTTCCTCTCACTATCATTGGACTCTCACTAGCTTCCTTTGGAGACTCTTATAATATGTGACAAATTTTCATTTTGGATCCCTATGGCCAAAACCCTATACTTATTGAAGTATCTGATTGAAACATAGTAACTTTATGTGATGATGATCCCAAGTCTTTATGTAGGGTAGAAAATACATGAAATAAATCCTGTAGGTGACCCAATCAATCACACAAAGTGAATTTATTCAATATATAAGTATCATTTTAGTTTAAAATGCATATCACATCACCAAAATTGAGAAAATGAGCGTAGATTGTTTTATATTCATTTAAATAATGTATTCATACTTAATTTTTCTGATTTAATGGTGTTTTTGTTGCTGCGGTGTACTATAACAACCTACTGTAGTATACCCCTTTATCATTTTTTATAAAAGAGATTATAAAGGGATCCTTTATAGATTTTTTTTAACATTGATAAAAGACGCAGTATTTTAATCTCACTCTAGTAGTCAATGCTTCTCTAGCATTGATAAAGGCAATTTTTTGTGATGTTAAAGGACAATGTTGTAGTAGCGTGCCTTTGAAAACTTATAACACAAAAGTCTAGACTTGTGGAATATATTCAATGTTTCCCAAAAAAGATTATTTCATTTAGTACTCCTACTTAAAACCTATCCTTATAATCCAGGGAAAGGACACATAGAAAGGGGTGAGATTAGATGCTCAAGAAGGGTAAAAATAGAGATATGTAAGAATAATTAGGAGAATAAGGGTATGAGAACATGATCATGAAAATAGAGAATCACACCATACATATAAAAGATAATAAAGAAGAATCATGGAATAAATATTGGTAGTTCATAAGACTTGAATCATAAATAAATAAAGAACATGATCCATTAGTGCATAACAAAGAAGTAAGATATGGAATTGTGCATACACATAAACATTTGGTATCATTCCTTATAAGTCAATACACATTGCTAGAACTTGTCAGGGCACTTCATGGGGACTAAGAATTCTGGGAGGGACACATCACTATCCCCAGTCATATTCCTTTCCTTATAAGGGATCAGTTTTCTCATCTTTCCATATTGGACTGGGTTTCCCAATTTTCCCATAGTAGATCATGATTTCCCATGTTCCCATATTAGAATGGGTTTCTCTATATTCCCATATTGGATCAATCCCATCGACTTGATTCCCATCATTATCTCATGAGACATAAATCTTTACACAATGCATTGGAGGGAGATATAGGTCCCACCCATATCATAATGAAATCATACATACATGTTCCATAAGATCATAAATAATCATATCATAACCAATTTAAAGTAATGTGTGTCATAAACATGTAATCATATCATATCCTATCAAAATGATATAGGCTTAATAATAATTTCATCAAATTCATAACTCATTAAAAGAAGTGGGTTTCTTAAACATAATTCCATCAAAACGTAAACCATTCAGATAAAGAATATGAATGATATTCTTGAACTATAACAAAGTATATCATCTTAGATGGGGAAGGATTTTGAATGACCAGTTGGAACATGAATTTTCCTTAAAATTTACCTTTTAAAACATAAAAAAAATTCAAAACCATTTTCTTTGAAATCACTTTCAAAACATATAAAGGATCATGAAAAATTATTTAAAACAGTTCTTGAGGAAAATATCCTCTCTTTATTAAAATAGTTTTTTTTCTTTAAATAACGCCCAATTTTAAAAGAAAAAAATTTATTTGAAAATAACCTTGAAAGCTTGTATGAGAATATTCAAGGAAATAATGAATTATGAAATCATAAAAATAAATTCATGTTATATAAGTTAAAAAAACATTCTTATCATACTTTCTTTGGAAAAGTCAAAAAGTATCTCATTAGTAAAATGACAAAAGATTATTTTCAAAACATTTAATAAAAATTCATACATGGGAAAAAAATGACTTTATACAATTGTATAAGAATATTAATAATATTTTTCATTGAATTTTTAAGAAACATGGATGTGGAATATAAATATACCTCAACAAATACATACGTATAAATAATCTCAGATTATAATGAGATTGTTAAATTAACCCTTACAACATTATAATTAGTAGCATCATATGACCCTTGAAATAAAAGAAATTTTATGTATATAAAAATTCTGTAATATTACGTTTATGACTCATATAAGAAATTCATGGGTAGTATATACACCACATAAAAGTAATAAGTAGTGTATGAGGCATGTGTCTCATAGAAGTAAAGGTGAGACAAAAATCCCTTACTTTAGGTATGCTTCCCTCCGTACGTGTATGAAACTTATATATAGTGGTTTTAAACATATTATTTAATTATAAAAGAATCATAATAATTTTTATTATATCATATATAATTCATTTATGACTTTATGTTACCCATTTATTAAAAATTCCAAGTTAAAGTAACGTTTTAGGTAATAACCGCTTTATATATCATACATGTTTTGACATGTTATTATTGATCATATTACTTAGATAATTATTTAATTACTTCAATAATTTAAAACATTATTTATATATCATAAATATTTAGTATATAAATATATATCAGATATACATATGAAATGTAATACACCGTTCATGGAGACGGTAAGTCGTACGTACGCATGTACACTATTTCTATTTTCTTATTGTACCGAATAGAAGAAGGTAAATGAAATATATGTATATATATTATTAAATTAGAATTATTATATAATATATTTCATATTTATTAATTATTTACATTTTTTATAATCATTCATGATATGGTTAAAGTGGAAGATGAATCTCATCGTATCGTGGAGACGGTAAGCCGTACGTACGCATGAGAGAAGATATCATTATCTTAGTGGTAAAAGGGTGAGAAATTATATGGTATATTAATTAAATATAATCAATATAATTTCATATTTATTATTTATATCCATTATATCCATCATTATTTCCATCCAAATAAAGTAGTGATGAAAAAAAGATTACACCACAATGTGGAGACGGTAAGCCGTACGTATGCATGCGTGGTACTTTAGGTTTTAGTTGGATGAATAAAAGATGGAATATAAATGTTACATAATAATAATATAATTTGATTATATAGGTGATACTGGAGTTATTACATTATAATGGAATCAACACATGAAGATGAAGTAGAAGAATAAACAATTTTGAAAGAGTCTGTAAGGAGATTACCTCTTCTTCGATGATCTCCCTCTAGATCAACTCTTAGGAACACTGAAGTTGGTATTTTTAGAATAAACACAATTATATAATTTTACTATGGAAGTTTATAAGGTAAATGGTCTGGGTATGGATAATATTGAAGGCTAAATTGAGGTGAATAAGTGAGGAAGGATGTTTGCTTTCATAATTGAGGTGAGGGGCACTTTAGGAAACTCTTAAAATATTAAATTAATATAAATTAATTTTCAACTCAAAATACCACCAAAGTGAGTTATTTAAAATATAATATTATTATGATTCTAAATCATCTCAACCAATTATTTTTAGACATGTTTAGGTCACAATATTAACCATATCTTTTGGCCTTAACCCTTAGTTAAACCCTTTAACTTTTACCATGACAACATGGTTTTTTACACTATAGGGTTAATATAGTTACTATAACACGAAAAAAAAACCCCAAATAGTCCATTGATGACATTTTTAACATTATATATTTATTTTTACAAATTTTATATCATTTAATAAAATATTATTTATTTTAAAGTATCATTTATGTAAATTTAGATACTATTCATTATTTGTCTTTTTAAAAATATCCTAACAACATGATAAATTCAAAAAAACATTTCTAATATATCACTAAAATATCAAAGTTATATATAAAATTATTTTATGTCATTAGTTATGTTAAATTGTATTTATTTAAATATTCTTAATGTCATTTATCTGATGTTTTCATTAATTAAAAAATTACTACATAATCATTATGTAAGCCTTTAATTAAATTATTTCTTATCTAAAAATTAAAAATAAATTATCATGATGAATATAATTTTATTATATTTAAATTTTCCATTTATATTATAATTTATATTTTGTATGACCCTATATTAAAAATGATTTAGTTTTTAAAAATATGAGTATGACATTTTTAAATTATCTTTAAATAAAATATAATAAATGTCACATTATTACACAAGTACATTGAAAAGGTTATAATTTTAGAATAAGGTTTATTTTGGTTGAAAACCACTTATCCAATGAAATAAGGACAAGTGTTAGGGTAAATTTATAATTTTGTAATATTTTTTTAGTTACCTAATTTACCATTAACCGTGGTAAAAAAATAAAAAAGTTACTATTCACCAAAAATTAAGTTGATTCTATTAGACTATAAATATAATAATAATTACAACCTTGTATGTATTTTTTTCCAAATTAAATTCATAGATGTGACAAAATTATATTTAATGCTAATTCTGCAGATGTAGCGAGAAGACGTAAAAAAAACGTTCAAAAGTTCAATAAGTTTTTATATCTACTATTAACATAAAAATGATTCCAATGATCTAAATTGGATTAATATATGTATAATTTATCTATTTTTACTTTAAAATCAGTTTAATATATAATAATTATTTAAACAAAAAATGAAATTTTTAACTACAATACAATATTTTTCACTATTCATAAAAATGAATTTTCTTAGAAAAATACTAAAAATTCATCCTAAGTTAATTTTGACATTCTAAATTCAAAATTTATGTTTATTTTACTAAATTTAATTTCTAAGAGTGTCTAAATTTAATTTTACTATTTTTCACAAAAGGACATAAAAAAGTAGTTCCTTTAAGAAAATATTATTTCTAAACATATAAAGATTTTACAAAAAATTATACATTTCATTATAAATATTTTTTTTATTTATGTTATTTTTTTAAAAATTATATATTAATGTTCATATTACTATGTTTAATAGCTAGGTTATAACTACCTCATTTAAATAATTATAATAGTAAAGTCTTGTTTCGTAGAAACTCAGTGCCACGTGCAACACAAGCCAAGTTGGTGTTGCTTATAGTGCGAGCTTAACTTGGAGTTGTGTATAAAATAATCCAAAAATAGTGTTTTTATATAATAAAAAAAAATATTCATTATTTTATGAAATAAAAAATATTGAAAATACTAAATTAATTCGAAAAAATATTTTACAAAATCTTGGGGTGTTATATTCTATCCCCCTTAAAATGAATTTCTTCATCAAAATTCGTCTAGGTTATCAATGTTTTAATACTTTAAAGTTAATTTCATAGAATACCACATCATATAAATGAATTAAAAAACTTCCTTTAAAAAGGAAAAGGTGGAAAATAACAGTTATCCAAAATAAATCATAACTAGGTATCTACATAGGTTAACATTGGTGAATATTTGGGCATAGAGGAAAAGTGTAAATAATCATAGAGATTGAAAGTGATCACTGATCACAAGAAGGTGGGTAATACAGAGAAAGTTAAAAATCACAAAACCATAAACTAAAGAAATACAAAAGAGGTAATTGATTTCATCAATAATGATGAAAACATGATAACCTTTTATTTTAAGATACTTTCCTAGAGTTTAATAATTTTAAAAAGGAGATATACTTACTTTATTTTAGTATAAGTACATCCTTTTTTGTGCTTTGATAAAATTCCACTTCATCTATTATTACAAGAAATGAATTTGAATTTATCATTCCTTAGGCGTTAGCAGATCATGAGATCTATAAATTGGATGATAGGTTATTCCATCTATCTTTATCATAATAAAATACTAGCATAAGTTATCAAATGTGCATAAATACACCTATTTTTAGATAAAACTTTAATCTCACAAACATATTTGAAGTTTAACTTAATCTTTCCATAAATAGAAAACCCTACAATCCTTCCGAATCTGAAAATCCAAAACTTTAGAAGGAAGTGTACTAAAAATGCTTAACATTTATCTCCCATATATCATATGGTAGCTCTTGGTTTTCACATTCCAAACATGTGAATACCTTCATCAATTATTATCATGAAACATGGTAATAACCTATATTACCCTAAATCCTTTTCACAAACATACATTCTTCCTAATTCCAAAGATCACTGGATATATTCCTTAAACCCAAGAAGTTGTAAAATTCATCCACGATAACATATATCACCTTTTAAACAAATACCTTATTAGTTATGAGCTCATAAATACAATCCAATTTACTTTATCCATATCATCATTTCTTTATCCATATAATATATCAATTTCTCATCCTTAGGAACATGTTAACAATTACTTTAACTTAATGTAACCTTTCCATTAAATGAGTTTTCTTGTTCATTAGTATCATTTCAAACATTCTTGAAAACCCTTAAAGAAAAATGCCTACAAAAAATCCTTATATACTTCATGATGCATATAACATAATCTTTGAATTCTAAAACATATACACTTAAATCATCAAACATTATTCTTAAATATTTACTTAGGCTTCATCATATTATTACTTAATACCTGTTTCTTAGAATATGAAATATGATTCATGTATTATGTTTTATCAACTTCAATCTAATCATTCTTATTATGTTTAATGTAAATAGTACTAGAAGAACAAACCATACCTTTAACATGTCATTTTATTTCTCCTTATCTTCAGTAGTAAATCCAATTCCCATACAACCTTCCTGATTCTCTTCACAAGGCTTCCAATTTATAAATCGATTTGTATAATTCCCATACTATCCACATCTAAAGAATTAAATTTTAATTGAGTTCCTTTTAGTTCATGCTACGGGTTAAAACTAGAAATACTAGTGTGAGAAACACTTATCATAATGGAAAACCATATAATCATGAAAAATCGCTTATAGGATGTCAAAATCATGACACATACTTTATTAATTTATAAAAAATTAGGTTTATTATAGTTTATTTATATCCAAATTATATCTAAATACTTAATGTTGTTTCATAAAGAGTTTGAGAATTCCTAAAGCATATCCCCCCAGGAGTATCAAACCAGGTGTGTAGTAAGCCCTGTTTTCATGTAGCGGGTTATGCCGAGTCAGGCCTGACGTACCATGTAAGAGTTCATACCCCTAGGTACATCTGTTCTAGAGCCACATCCACTTGTACTATCTAGAAAGGGATGTAATTCTAGGAAACCACTCACTCTATCCTTTACCAAAATTCTAGGACATTTTCCTAAACTTTAAATCATCCTTAGAATTATCCTAAGAGACATCCCTGGACATGTTCATAGAAATATATCTAGGGATATCACTAATGTTTTCTCATCCTACTTTCCAAAGGTTGAATAAACCTTTGCTCTTATACCAACTATAATGACCCAATAATTTTATACATGGACATTACATCACTTTTTCATAACATTTAATACATTACAAAAGCATACACCCAAAGACTATATCAGTTTAGCACTTTTGGAAACTTGGAAGACAAAATTTCTAGTCTGGTGGAAGATCTTAAATGTTTCATAATAAGATAATTATATTTAGTAATCCTACTTAAAACCTTTTTATGACATGGTGAAAGAAAATATAGAGAGGGGTGAGCTTAAATTCTCAGTATGGATAAAAAATAGAGATATATAAGCATAATCATGAGAATAAGGGTATGAGAACATGATAGTGAAAATAGAAAATCACACCCTGTATATCAAGGATTATAAAAAAGAATCATGGAATAAATATTGACAGTTGATAAGACTTGAATCATAAGAAAATAAAGAACATGATCGATGAAAGCATAAAAAAGGAGCAAGACATGAAATTGTGTGATACATATAAAAATGTAATATCATTCCCTATAAGTCAAGACTCATTTATATAACTTATCAAGGCAATTCATGGGGACTGCACCTGTTGGGCGGGACACACCACCACCACCATCCCCAATCACAGTCCTTTCCTTGTAAGGGATCAGTTTTCCCATATTTCTATATTGGATCGGGTTTCCCCATCTTCCCATAGTGGATTGGGTTTATCCATCTTCATATATTGGATCAGGTTTCCCCATCTTCCCATATTGTATTGATCCCATAGACTTGATTCCCATAATTATCTCATAGTTCAAAAATCTTTACCCAATGCATTGGAGAAATATATAGGTATCACCCATATCATAATGAAATTATGCATACATGTACAATAAGATCATAAACAATTATATCATAACGAATGTAAAGGAATGGGTGTCATAAACATGTAATCATATCATAACTTGTGGAAAGGATATGGGTTTCATAATAATTTCATCAAAATAATAACTTGTTAAAGAAGTGTTTTTCTTAAACATAATTCAATCAAAACATAATCTTTTCAGATAAAGAATATGAATGGTATTCTTGAACTATAACAAATTATGTCATCCTAGATGGGGAAATATTTTGAAAGATCACTTGGAATATGATTTTTCCTTAAAAATAACTTTTTAATACAAAAAATATTTTATTTTTTTTTCTTTGAAACCACTTTGAAAACATATAAAGAAAACATGAAAAATCATTTAAAATAGTTTTGAGGAAAATATCCTTTCTTTGTTCAAATAATTTTCTTTTATTAAATTTTTTCACAATTTTAAAAGGAAATTTTTTATTTTAAAATAAACATGGAAGATTATATGGTAAGATTCAAGGAAATAATGTGTCATGAAATCATAAAAAACTGTTCATTATGTATAAGTAAAAAAATATTATTATTGTACATTTGAAGGAAAAGTAAAAAAGTATCTCGTTAGGAAAACAACAAAGGATTCCTTTCAAACCAGTTAATAAAAAGTCATACATGGGTTAAAATGACTTTAATTTTTTTTATAATAATAGAAATAATATTTTGGAATACATTTTTAAGAAACATGTACATGGAAGATAAATATACCCCAACAAATACTTACATATAAAAAATTTTAGATAATAATGAGATTGTGAAATTAACTATTACAAATTTATAATCAGTAGAATCATATTCCCCATGAAAGAAAAGAAATTATATAGATATGAAAAACCATAATCTTATGGTTTAGTCTCTTAAAATACATTATTTGGAATTATATACACCACATAGAAGAAACAAGTAGTGTATGAGGAATGTGTCTCATAGAAGACATTCATAAAATACATTCTTGAGATTAGGTTATTTATTTCCTTTTTTAAGACATCACATTTGTTTTTGATATTAGGAAGGATATGGGATTTTATGTTTAAATTCATTTTTCACCAAATATTCTATGATTTATTGGTTGGGTTTTGCATTTAATTTATACCACAATATGTTTTTATCCTCCATGGATTGAAATCACATAAAATGTTCACCACTAATAAGGTATAAATTTCTATTTATGTATTTACCTTGCATTAAAATTTCACCATATTTATATTTGAAATAAAAATTATTCTTGGTAAATATTATTGAATATCTTGTGACACACAATTGACTCATAATTAGAATATTATGACTAAGATCTTCAATAATGAGAACACTCATCTTCCTCATATATTTTCTCTAGTTTTTCCATTCTTAGAGATAACAATCATCAGACCTCTATTATTACCAAATCATAAAACTCCTTACTTGTTTTATTTTATTCCCATCAAAATATTCTTATTTATGATCATATGGCAAGTATATCCACTATCAAGAGTCCACACTATAAATAAATCTATTTATTTTAATAAAATATCCACTATTATAGAAATTTCTATTCTTATAGTCTTTATTTTAGCTTATTTACTCATATGTATTGGTATCTTATACACATGACCCTCCTATGGATATGATAAACCCTTATTATCTAGAAATTTGGAAAACCTATGGTATGTTATTAGATTTATCAATTATTTATTAATTTTTTGTGGAACACCACTTCAAGTCTCTATTGGAACATTCTTGATGGGTTTAATTTAATCATATATTGATAATTTTTAGTGGAAAATAAGATAAAACCATGATGATATATCTTCAAGAAATCATACATATAAATATATCATAAAATAGAGTACCTAGAGTTTATGTACAAAAACAAAATTCATCTTCTTGTATAAAGGAGAATTCTTAATGATGACCATGAAGAGCAGCTGAACAAAGCATACTACATCTGAGGGGGATACACTAACTAGTGGATCCATGAATATATTTTTTGTATTAACAATCACCAAGGGGGTAATATCACCTCCATTGTATGATAAATAATGTTTCAAGAAGAAGAAACTATTGAATATAGGTCAACAATATCCCACACACTAATAGGAGAGGATCACATCCTCTTATATAGACATCATGGATGCTCTTTATTTCATAAAGAGAATTAGAAATATGAAAATGGATCTTGTTCCATATCAGGGCACCCAATAATTACACCTATTAGTGTGTTCAGTCATTTAACACTTCTATGAATAAGTATTACATGAAAAAAATACACAAACACTTTGATTCATAACTGATGAAATGTCATGTGAGAAGATGTGTAAGTGTGTCAGAAATCAATTATACACGTATAATATGCGTGTATTCACCATGCATCACATTAAAGGATTTTATATTATCTTAGAATTGATATCCCACTTTCACTAAAATCCCATAGTGCCAAACTTCAAAACTCTTTGTGAATCAATCCAAATTCTTTTGGATATAGTTTCATCAAGCTCTTATTATTTTGGAATAAACACTTTGTTTGAAACTCGATCCTTTCCAAGGACCTAACCATGTGACCCTATTGACCTTTACATCATTAAAAACAAATATGAAATTTTTATTTCATAAATATAAGAAAATTGAGTCCTTTGGAAAAGAATCTTCACTATTCAAGATACCAAGGGGTCTGGTGTGATGTCCAAAAAATATAATCACATATATATATGAACACTTACAATATGCAATTTATTATTTAAATCATATTTATAACCATATAATTTATTTTTACAGGACATCGAGGGACCATTAAACATAGAAAATGTTAATCAAGTATTTCAACTCATTGCTTCTTGATTATCCAAAAGACTTACCAAGTCGATGAATAGATCATATATTATTCATCTCATAGATGATTACATCACATTACCCTCATATAATTAGTTAAACACATCATATGTGACTCAACTAAGAATGTAAAAAAACTTGATTGAAATTTTCTAGTTATATTCAAATCATACAAGACATCAGGTCTTGTAAATAACATATCATACATGATAGATCCTATGTGTAATTCATAATGAATCATATTCATCCATCTAAAATATTTATAGGGATTCTGAATATTCCTAAGATTCAAACCATGAAACATCAGTAAATACCTCCTTTTAAAGTCCTTTATAATAAACCACTTTATCAAATTACCAATATTTGTTTTCTAACTCAGTACAAGAAACCTATTATATCTATCTATAGAGATCTCCATACCTTGTATGTAGGTTACTTCACCTATGTATTTCATTTTGAAACATTCACCAACCACACCTTCACAAAATGATTTTTCCATATTCCATTTCCAATAACCACTATGCCATCTACCTACAATATAAAAAATAATACTATAATCCTACTAACCCACTTATATACACAAGAATAATCTACATTCTTGAGGATACCAATATCTTTTATTACATCATAAAACCATATATTCCAACTCTGAGAATATTTATTTAATCCATAAATGTACCATTTAAACTTTTATAACTTAATAAACACAAAAACTTTAGGCTCTATCATATACACATAATCGACTAAATTATAATTTAGTAAATTTGTTTTTATATCCATTCGATTTATCTCATAATCATATTGAGATTATATGGAAAGAAAAATAAAAATGGATATTATCATTAGAATATGTGCAATCATTTCTTCATAGTCAACACCATGATTTATTTTTATAACCCTTTACCACCAGAAGTTCTTTCTAGGTATATAATATAACATCTATGTCAGTTTTATTAAGGAAAAACCACATGTACCCAATGGTTCCTAACCCTTCATTTTCATCTACCAAGTTCTAAACTTGGTTACAGAACATGTATTCCATCTTAAATTACAGGAATTTTAACCATTTATTTAAATAAAACTCTCAATGTATTCTCATTAGGTAGCATGTTCATCACCTATGAATATTATATCATTATAAATATCCCTAGGAAATCCATATCTATTGGGTTCTTGATGAATCCTATAAGACCTTTGAGGTTCTTTTGTAACTTGAGTTAGTTCTATTTCCACAACTCTTCATAGAACTAAATCAACATCCATATCTATAACATTTCCTATTTTTTGATCTTTAACATATCCAAGTTGAAATTTCCTCCCTCCGAAACCTCAAAACAAGTGTTAATTAATCAAGAAAACACTAATTTGATCTAAAAATACTCTATATTAAGTATAATTCTAGAAATAATATCCCTTAGTTTTCTTAATATAACCAATAAATAATAATTTATATGACTTAGGGTATATTTTTTCAAAATAAAAATATCTTAAGAGTGATTAAAAACTAAAAATATTTATAAAATAAAAACTATGATGTTTCTTATACCATATCACATATTGTGTCTTTTTACTACCTTATATGTAATGTAATTTAGTAAAGTTTTAGCAGTTTACAGTGAATAACCCTATAATTAAAGAATAATGTCACAGAGATTCATCGTTTATCAAACCATGTTTAAAAAAAGTATAATTCGTACTTTCAAACACACTATTCAATTATGGTTTATAGGATGAGTGAGTTGTGAAATAATTCCACAATATCCTAGAAGAGTTTTAAATTCCTAGATTAAGTATTCAACACCCTAATCAGATTGGATAATATTAATTCTATTTCCCAGTTGATTATATACTTTTTTTTAAAATTCATTGAACTTTTAAAATGTTTTATACTTTTGTATCATCAGAAACACATAACCATATTGACTAAGTTCATTGGTAAAATTAATAAAGTACCTAAAGCCACTAATTTCTTGAGTACATGTTGATCCACATGAATCACTATGTATGCAATCAAAAAGTTCAATAATTTTCACCATTTCTCCCAAAAAATGACTTCATAATGTTTCCTAATAAATAGATTATCATGTTTTAAATGACTCATAATTGAATGTGTCCAACAATAAATCTCCATGAATTCTTTGAACGTGTTTCTCAATTATATTTACAAGGCTATAATGAAAAAGTAGGTGGCATTAGATTAAACATTATCCTTATTATTCTAAATGTTATAAATAGGATCATATATATTTAGAATGTATAAACCATTTATAATATTTCTAATACCATAAAAAATTTTATTTTAATGTATAGGAAAACACTTATCCTTAATAAAAAATGAAAATCACTTCTTATCAAAATAAGATACAGAGATAAAATTTATATTTATGGAAGGAACATAGTAACATCTATCCAATTCTATAATTAATCCACTGAGTATACTTATATTATAAATTTTGAATTTTAATTCTATATCTCTTTATCCATTATTGTTATAAATATCTACTTTAAACTTTATCAATTCCCTCATAACTTTGAGTCTAGGTTTGAAAGAAAAAATGTTTGATGCACACTTGGAATCCAATACCCATGAGTTAGAGTTGGTGGAATTGATCACTATAATATTCACATTTGGGTACTCTAAACTTTTCTCCTTAAAAGAACTTCTCAATCCTAAATACCAATCTTTAACTATTTTATAGGTCGTACCTATTATTGATATCAATATGATTGTAATTAAGTATAAAATAATCTACAATAAAGATATATTAGTGGGTGAGTATCATGTATTATATATTTTAATTAAGGTCTTTAATTGAGAATGATTCCACTAAAAATGATGAACTCATACATCATATCAATTTAGTGATCCAATATCCATATTTTACTATGTAATGTTTCCATTATAACATTCATATCACCACTTATTTATTTAGGTTTGGAATCAACCTAATAAAAATTGTTTTTATTCTTAGATAGTTTAGAAGATTAATATTTATCTAAATTCACCATATGTATATAATTAATTTGGATCCTCTAGTGTAGAAACTATTAGGATTTATAGCTAGTGTAACCCTAAGAAAATTCCAAAAACAAGTTAGCATTGAATAATATAGGGTAACCTGGTTAATAAAAAAACTACCTAAAAAGAAAATCCAAGTCACTTATTACTTTATTTCCTTATACAAGATAGTCTATGTGAACTTATTTAATCATAAATCTACCAATTCAGATGATCACAGTCTTGACAAGTTTCACATTGGATAGAATCTCACACTTGATATTTAGGTGGTTTTCTAGTCTCACCAATTTAATATACATCATATTCATATTAAATTCATAAATATTGCATCTTAATAAATATTTATCTTATAATGTTTTATTATATTTTCATATTAATAGTTCTATAATTTTAGTTTTGAAATCTCTATTCTAATCACTAAATTAATGTGCTCAAACCACATTATTATGAAAATCTTTATACAAACCAAAAGTTTGTGTTAATCAACCAAAATAGAAGTGAATAATCTTCATACATATCAAAATTTATCACTTAAATAAGGTATATAGACACTTCATGTAAATTCATAAAGTTATATGAGATTGAAAAAATCCAATTGAGTAATCCTGGAGCAATAAATAACCAACCCCATTCACTTTTCAGATAAATCATAAGACTCCAAGCTAGTGTGTGGTCCAACCCTAAGTCCCTTTACCCGAGGAAAAATTACCCAAGAGCGAATAAAATTTATGATATCTCTAATAACTAATATGAACTAACTATATTCAATAACTATTGTCAATCTCATAAAATGAATTACAAAATAAAGTCAAGTTAGAATAAAAATTCATTTTATAGAGTCATTCCTAGAATCTAATACCAATCCCTAACTCCTATAAGTAGTTTAAAAGTTAAAAATGAAACATACACAAAATTCTCATTCATTATAAAATTTATCAAACATAAATATCAATGGAATTTAATAAATAAATTAAAATTCATGAACATTTGATAAATAAAACATATTATAAACATTTTTATATTCATTTCAATATAAACTCTTTAATATTTTATATTATAACACATTTATATTATATTTCATGATTAATAAATATTTTATAATTCAATTTATATTACACAAACAATTTAAATAATCTATATATCATAAATTTTTTAATTTACAAACACCTTATAAATTAACCCTTTTGATTTCTAAATAAACATTTTTATTTATAGATAATAAGGAAGAATATATAATATGTTAAAATTTATTTTATATATTAATATTTAACATTTGGGAATAAGATGTTTCATAAAAATTTATTTAATTAATTACAAACCTTTTATAATTAAATAATTTTTTATAAGTTTCTAATAAATTAAATATTCCCAAAATACATTTTAACATGATTTATAAAGTATTTATATACCATACAAAATTAAATAATAAAATTACTAAATATATATATATATATATTTAAAATAATCATATTTACCCTTATACAGAATCCATATTCTACGTGTGGGTAACCTCCCACTACCCTGACTTAGATAGTCCATGTAAGGGTAGATTTTCGCAACCCTTAGGCTGTGCATACCGTGTAAGGATGATAAAGTATTTACCTTTTTGTGATCCCTTTATGTAAAGGTAAATCTTAGATTACCCTTACATGAGATCCCTCCCATAAAGGTAACTTATGGATTAACTTTACATAAACCACTTCATGTAAAGGTAATCTTTTGAATACAATTACATGAGCCTCTCATGTAAAGGTCAACATCATATTACCTTTATAAAATCTAGGAAAGTTGTTTTATCTACATAAAGGTATCCCACATCTTCCCTTACAAAAGGAAATTTTAGGAATTCATGTATGGGTAATTATAAGATGACCATTATAAAACCAAATATTTTTAATGGTAACATGTTATTAACTTTAAACAATCTATATAAAGTTAACCAATTTTTAACAATGTTTTATGATTCATTGTTCTTCATATTACAATTATGATATTCATTAAAACTAGTGATCCAAACACATTTAAATATTGAATAAATAGTATTTAATACCATTGATGGGGTTTGTTTAATCATTTAATGATTATTTGTAGTAGAAAACAACCCTAACACAGGATGATCTATCTTCAAAAAATAAAATGTGTAAATATAACATAAAACAAAGTACCTAGAATTCATTTACAATAATAGAATATATATTATTGTATGAAGGAGAATTCTTGATAATGACCATGATGAGAAATTGAAAAAAATACTACTAACACTAGGCTGGGGGGATACACTATCCAATGGATCCAAGAATATTTTATGTGGTATCCCAAACACTAAATGGGTGCTATTTACTTCACTATATAATAAAAACATTTTTAGGAACAAGACAATATTGAATACGAATATACACTATCTCACACACTAATATGATATGATCAAATTTCTTGGTTCATATTTAAGATGAAAAAAATATCCAAGTGGGGGGGGGGGGTGAATTGGCCTTTTAAAAATTAATTTAAAGATTTAATGTTATTATATTTGAGTAATTAAGTTAATGTAGTGGAAATAAAAGAAAATTAACATGGGGGATTCTTATAATAGTTTAGATATAAATGACTCTACTCTACTCTTCACCCCTATCATGAACTGAGAATGATAGAACCCACTATAACCAATGGAATATTACAATGAATTTTTTCCACATGGAGTCACAACCTAATTAAAAAGCCTTTTTCCATATGGAGGTTTAAACCCAAACCAATTTTCCTTTTTCTACATAGAGGCACAACCCAAAAATTATTTATTTTTACCATGGAGGCACAACCCAATTCCTAACATGTGTTTGAGAGTCACAACCCAATTACCTACCTTCTAATGGGTAGTATAACCATTTAAAATTACTCACATAGAAAAGGAATAAGAAAAAGTAATTCCATAGAATCATATGAATGATTCATGGTTTGAGTAACGAGGTAGTAGTGAACTCTCTAACAATAAAGGATCAAGCGATTTTTGTTAGGATGTGAGCAGTATTTTATCACCAAAGTATGAAACACTTATATAGTTCAATAGATTCATAAACCAATTTTTTTTATACGCCATTCCTATCCACTCTATGTATATTGAGTTTTATTTATCATGAAAACTTTCAAATTTCAAATTTGTTATATTTTATCTTTGCTAAAGATGCATGGGATTTATTCATTGAATGAGCATGAAAAATATACCATCGTGGGTCACTTAAATAATTTGTAACATTAAAATCATAATGTAAAATGATAACACATTAGAATAATTAATACAATACCAAAAAATAATTATAAGAAATATTTAAATCCCTTGAAAAATTCCCATAAAGTATGCAGGATGAGTTGTTTACAATATGACCAAATTTAATTTGGAACTCATGCTTTCCCAAGAAACCAGCGCTAAACTTCTACCCATGTTAAAATCATTTAATACCATGTAACATTTTTCCAAATAAAATTACTTAGAATTAAAATTATTAATAGGTATTTAAGGAACAAATAATCAAGAAAAACATGTGAAAGAATCATGTGCTGTTTTGAAATATATAAGTATAAACAAAACATACCATATTTTTGAACTAAAATATGAAAAATTAATTAAGTGACCATAGATGGGTTAAAAGTTAGGTTTAACACTTTTTCAGATTTCAACTTATTATCACTTCATTTTTCTTCTTGCCTTCACTTCATTTTTTTCATGCAGTCAGTTCATTTCTGTTCATATAGTTAGTTCATTTTTGTTCACGTGGCTAGTTAATTTTTTTCATGAAATCAGTTCATTTTTTTTCATGTGATCATTTAATTTTTTTACACGATCAATTAATTTTTGTTCATGTGGTCAGTTTATTTTTGTTCATGTGGTCACTTTATTTTTTTTCATGTGGTAACCTCATTTTTTTTCATGCGATCACATTATTTTTTTTCATTAGGTGAACTGCTTTTTGTTCATGGATTCAGCTCATTAAATTTTTAAATTTCCACTCATAGGAACTTTTCAATTTATCTTGTAGACATTGTCAAATTTTCACTCATTGTCACTTCTCTAAAGGCTAATTTTTCAGGACACTTCTCAAGGCCACTTCTCAAGTTAACCAGAATATATAAAAACTCATAACAAACAAATATTACAGTGTATGAGAAATTTTAATTATTTTAATTAATGAAAATACTAATAAATTGGATCAATGATATAGTTCCACATTCTACAACTTTTTCTTATTAAAAAATAAATTTCAATTCCAGAAATTTCTCCCCCATTTTGTAATTTAAAAAAAATATTTAAGTTTTAATAATGATTCTCTTAAGAGAAATGTCCATTACTAGAAAAGAAACTAACATTTCCAATTAAAAATTAAACATGGAAATATCCCCCTGAATGATTACAAGGAAATAAGGTTGAATTGGGTCCTTCCTAAGATCATTTCTAATGAGAAACATGGCTTCTTAAATGGGGGAAACAGTCATGTCATGATTGGAATTTCAATGGAGATGGTGAATGAGATTAACAGGAAGAACACTGGGTCCAACATTGTGATCAAGGTGGACATGGATAAGGAATATGATCGCATGGAGTGGAGATATATTTTAAAGATCATGGAAATGTTTTGATTTAGTTTCTGGACTCATGATATAATCTTTAGGTGTTTTGCATCCCCAAGATCTCTGTTTCCTTAATGGAGAGATGATTTGGCTTCTTCAAATTAGTTCAAGGCTTGAGGTAGGGTAACCCTATCTTTCAAAACCTATATATTCTTTCTCAAGAGGCCCTCTCTATAAAAATAAAGTTGGACCTTTATAGTGTAAACATTCAACCCTACAAAATCAGAAATAGGATATCCCCAATGTCCTAGCTGATGTATGCGGATGAAATACTTTTATTTATCAATGGGATAAAAAAATTCAATTGAGGGTTTTAATAGCATGATGAAGACTTACAACTATTAGAGTGGAAGGGGTGATATCAGGTACTGGTGGGAGAACTGGGCTGGTCAGCCTCTTTACTTTCTAGGTTTCCCAATCTTAGAGATCTCATTTAACTAGGAAAGAACTAACCCGTGGCTCTTTTCTTCGATCCTCAATGAGGAACAGAAATCTCTACACGATAGGATCTTACTCGTGGATGAACCCGATAAATTAATTTTCATGGAATCGTCTTATGTCTTCTTCAATTCCCATGATTTTCTTAGATTCATTTGATCTAATCTTCAGACGATCCTGATGGATACTTCTCTCTAGTGCAAAGAAATTCCTAATAATATGAACTTCCTGGTTTGGATACTCCACAATAAAGCTATTCCCTCTGATGATAACATGCAATCAAAAGTGATTTATCTATACTCAAAGTGAATGTGTTGTGAGAACCCTTGCATCGATACTATTTTGCACCTATTCTTTAACAACTAAGGGGCTTGATTCACTTATGATCTGGTCGGACAATGACTGAATCTTTGAGTTCAGGCAGGGAATCTACTGGATTTCCTTCTTTTCTTGTTCTAGGGGTTGGAGGGTTAGGCACTTGATGGGAAGACCTGACTTATGGGATTTTCTTTAGTTTTTTGGGTCTTATGGGAAATGATAAATATCAGATTTGGAGGGAGACATATTTCCCATAACTTATTGAAGATCCACCTTCTTTCTCTTTTGGAGGAGATCAAGTTCTTTATGTAGGGTGGAGAGTGGCGGGAAATCGATAGGGACCTCCTCTCCTGGGGTCCAAACCCATGTGTCTCGCTAGCCCTTGGGACCTAGATTAAGTGGAATCCTCCTAGGGAGGGTTTCAAACTCAATTTGGATATATCTTATTCTCAGGGAATCATGAGAGGTGGTGGACTCATTCGTGATGCTAGAGGTTTGATGATTTTTGGGTTTAGTGCTTATTACAACCCAGGTAACTCAATCAAGGCAGAATTCGGAGAACTTTTTAGGGGCCAATATTTATACAAGCTATATAACATCAATATTAGGGAGATTGAAACTAACTCGAAGCTTCTTATAGTCTTCATTCATCCCAACACCAACCCCACATGGGACCTTATCTATCTCATAAGGAAATCCAAGTATCTCAATTGTAATGGCACAAACGTGACTCATAACTTTAGGAAGGGGAACTTTTCTGTAGATAGCCTTGCCAAAAAATGAGGTCCTGATGATAGTCTAGTTCTCTACCATATTCTTGGATCCCTTTCTAGTGATTGTAATCTCATTGCCAGGGGTGATGCGCTTGGACTTTATCACTACTTCCCCTTGATTTTCTTGGCCCTGACCTCTTATTTTGAGTTTTCTAAATAAATAAAAAGATATTTTTGAGTGAGTGAGTACACAGATTTTAACATTAAGATCAAAAAATAATATCATCAACATAAATTTTCAAAATTAATATATCATTAGAGGTTTTCTTAAATAATGTAGGATTGATATTTCCTTTCTCAAATTTTTTTTTCAAAAGAAAACTAGTTAAACCTTCATACTAAGCTTGAGAAACTTTTTTTAAAACATATAAAACCTTAGATATTTTAGAAACATAATAAGTATTATTTTAATTTTAAAATCCATGGGGCTGTATAACATCCACTTATTCATAAATATAAACATTTAGAAAAGCGGGTTTGAAATCCATTTGAAATAATCTATAACCATGAAAATTAGCATAGGATAATAATATCCTAATTGTACCTAAACAAATAATAAGTGAAAAATATTCTTAGAAATAAATACCCACTTCTTGGGAATATCCTGTAGTAACTAATATATCTTTTATTTTTAACTATTCTTCTAGATTCATCAAGTTTTTTATTCTAAACATCATTTTTGTTCCAATAACATGAGAATCATTTAGGGGGACAACTAAAGAATATACATTATTTATAATAAACCAATTTAATTCATATTAAATAAACAAGATCAAATTATAAAAATCTAAATCCCCATCAATATTCTTAAGAACAAAATCATAAATAGAAGAATGATAAGAACAAATCTTCATAACATACTTTCTAGTTTGAAAATTAGATTCAGCATTACCAATCACATTATCTATAGAACTAACTCTATGAGTATTCCAATATTTTTTATGAATAGGTTCATATTGAGAGTAAATATTATCCCCCTTAATATGTAAATTCTTTATCTATCAGTTTATCTTCTTCAAAAATAAAGTCTCTAAATTCTTCTTCAAGATAATCAATATCAAAATCTATTTTATTCAATTATTTTTCATCAAAATTTTTATGAATTGATTCTTCAAAAATGATGATCCTTTTATTATAAACTCTATAATCCTTAATATTATTTGAATATACTGCAAAAATACCTTCAATAGATTTTGTACCAAATTTATATGAAATATATTTAGTGTTGCAAAAAAAACTCTACATCCAAAGACTCTAAAATAGCCAATGTTAGGATTTATCCCCTTCAAAAGCTCATAAGGTTTATTTTTCAGCATGGGACTTAAAATAATTCTATTGGTAACATAAAAATAAGTATTCATAACTTATTCCCAGAAATATTTAGGTCATTTAAACTCATTTAACATGGACCTTTAAATTTATCTGAGTGTTCTATTTTTTTCTTTCAACCATACAATTTTTTGTGAAATTATCGGGGACAAAAAATTGTGAAAATACCAATTTTATTCAAAAAAATAGATAAATTATAGATTCTAGATTTCACCACTATGATCACTTCTAATAGATTTGATTAAATATAATTTCTCATTTTGAACCAATTTACAAAAAGTGATAAAATTAGATAAAGTTTAATATCCAAGTGTAAAAAAATTAAACCAAGTGTATCCCATAAAACCATTAATAAAAAAAATATAATATCACATAAACTATCCGGTTTTATTGGACTGAATAAATTCAAATGAATAAGATCAAGAGGCCTTAAAATTTTCACTTCATCAATTAAGTTGAAAGTCATTTTATGTTGTTTAATTTTTAATCAAGATTCACAAACAAAGGTGTTGTCCACTTTAATTTATATTAGTTATAGAACTGTTTAGTTCATAGATAGATTTTGTATCAACCAAAAATATCTTGTCCCAACCTTCTATGCCAAAAAATGCTATAATACAGTAAATTATTTAAAACTTTTACATTTTGATCATTTAATTCAGAAAAATTAATTGAATACATGTTATATTTTCTATTTTCATAAAACAAAATATATTTATCCTTAAATATAATGAATTTATCATTTTGAAATTTAAAAAACATTCCATCATCACAAAGCTATGAAATTATTATAATTTATTTTTGAATCATTAAAAATATTAAACTTTATAAATAATAATACAATTAGAAATTCCAATCTCACAAAAACCTTTTAACTTTCCTTTTGAATTATCACCAAAAGTAACATTACCCCCATCACATTGATTGAATGATTGAAATTTTGATGTATCACCAGTAATGTTTCTTAATAATCCACTATCCATGAAAAAAACATCATTTTTAACTATCCCAATACACATTCCATATAAAAAAAATTAATAATTCTTTGGTACCCATTAAAATTCAGGTCTAGTGGGATTAGTATATTAATTTTTAGGAATCCCAGGTTATTTCAAATAATTATTTATAGGTAATCTATATGATAGTGATTTATAAATGAAATCCTTAGTATATATAATAGATCATGGAAATATCAAGGAACACCTAATTGCGTACTGACATTTCATATGAAATATAAATCATGTAGTAGTAGATATACTTCTATTATAACTTTTAATGAGGGTTATCTTATACATTTTGGGTAAATTATTATAATAACCAAGACCATATCTTTTTTTTTTCATTTTTTTGAAACACCTAATTTATTAAAAGTTTTATCTACCTTGAAAAAATGGATAAATTTTCCTTCAAACATTAAAATTTATTTTTATATGTTTATTCTCCTTCAAAAAAATTTCAAAATTCATTATTTCAACTTCATGAAATTTTGACATGAAATCAACTTCTATTTTTAATTTTTCATTTTTAGAAAGAGAAAGATTTAATTTTTATTGTTCAATATTCATATATGTATTTTCTGATTTTAATCCTTCATGGATATATTTATTTATATTTTCATCTTCTATAAGAACATACTTATGTTTATTGTTAATGTTTTTGTATAAACCCGTGATCTTCTGAACTTTATATTCAATCCTTTAAAATTCTTTAAGAAATTACTCAACATTAGGTTTTACAAATTCAAATTCAGAAGATGAACAACAAGTGAAGTCACTTACTTTATTTGATAAAGCCATTAAATACAACTCTTCCACATACTTTTCAGAACTAGATTTTTTAAAAGTACTTTAATCCTCCATAAAAATATATATCTCTACCATTTTTGTGTTTTTTTCTTGTATGGAGTCCTATTATTTTTTCCATCTTTAATCTTGTGAAATTAGGCTTCATGTGACCACTTTTAATACATTCATAACTAATTACATCTTAGTAATCCGTAGAAATGAAAATACCTTTATTCTTATCCTTGTGATCATCTTTTGGATGTTCTTTTCAAGATATACTTAGGTAGGATTTCTTCCTTATATATACACATTTTATAATATACATTGTATCATTCATGTCACAAATATATAACTCAGAATTAGAATATCAAGTAGATATATTTGACTTAAAATCAATTCACTTATTCTTTAAATTACTTTATCTAGAGATATTTTTTAGTTTTAACTGTCATTGTAATAATTATCCAATAATATCATCAAGTGTATATTCCTTGAAGTTATTAATTTCATTTATAACAACATTTTTAGCATTCCACTTCTTAAGAAGTCCTCTATGAACTATTTTGAAAATAATTGTATTTTTAAGAGTTTATAACAAATAAATCATACCATTTACAATAATTTTAAATATATGGAACATTTTATTTATATTTTCATCATCACCCATATTAAATTGTTTCTATTCATCTATTGAAATACCTAACTTAGTTCTAATAAGCTTATTTGATCCAATATGTGTAACTTGAAAAATTTACCAAACATCATGTGCAGTTTTACATGTAGATAAATGACTATAGACATTTCTATTTATTTCATAATATAAGATACTCATCACCTTAAAATTTAGAATATATTTTATCAAATCATTACCAACTAAAGTTTTAGGTTCATCTTTAGATAGATTCTATAGATTTTACATGATTGTCTAGTGATAAATTCTATGATACTTCATGGAAGCTACCACCTAGGATTTCATATATCCATAATTAGTACCATAAAAATGAGGTAGTTTTTGAGGTATCGATCCATTATTTTAACTAGTTCCTGTCATCTTAAACAATATATTTCTTACTTTGATGGTTATTTTAGGAATTTTTAATCATAAATAAAAAATATATTGAGTTATAGGGACACCTTTGGTACCAACAGATGGTCAAGAGTTAAGATAAAGAATATCCAAGATGGGGGAGTGTATTAGCCTTTTAAAAGTTAATTTAAAGTTTAAATTTTATTATATCATAAAAATTAGGACAATCCATTAGAAATAAAAGAAAATGATCACAAAATATTTTTATAGTAGTTAGGATCAAAATTATCATACTCAACTCTTTACACCTCTCACAGAATGAGAGATATAACACCCACTATAACCACTATAATGGAATGTTATTATGATTTTTCCTACATGGACTAAAAAACCAATTCCAATTCCTTTTTCCCTTAGTTATATAAACCAAAACTAATCCAAACTTTTTCTACCTGGATCTACAACATGAACGGTCGTCCTTTTTCCCATAAAGGCACAACTTAATGCTTGGATTTTTTTAGGAGTCAAAAACCAAATACCTACATTATAATGGTTAGTATAACCCTTTAAAATTACTCACACATAAAATAATAGGAAGAATTAATTCTATATAATCATATGAATTCTTTAATATTTGAGTGTCATGGTAGTAGTGAACTCTCTAGTAGAAAAGGATTAAATGATTTTAGTTTGGTTGGGAGAGGTAGTTGATAACAAAATAATGAAAAACTTGCACAATTCAAGTTAATCATAAACTTTATTATTTTCTATACTAGTTCTATCCACTCTATGGATACATAGTTACCTTTTTCACAACATCTTTCAAATTTTAAATATATTTTAGTTTTCTTTTTCCAATGATGCATGTGATTTATTCATTAAATGCACATGAAAAATATACCCATGTGGGTCAATTTTATAATATATAACATTAATATCATGTTTTAAAATGGTGAAAAATTAAAACAATTAATATAGTACCCAAAAAAAATTATAATCAGTATTAAAATCCCTTAGAAAGGTCCCATAAAGTATGTGAGGTAAACTGTTCACATTCCAACCACATTTAATTTTGAACTTTCATTTTCCCAAGAAACCAGAATTAATATTCAACCCATGTGATAATAATTTAACCCAACATGAAATTATTTTGACTAAAATTACTTAGTATTAAAATGATTAATATGTATTTAAGGAGTAATTAAATCAAGACAAACATGTAAAACAAACAAGAAGTAATTTGATATATTTAAGTATAAATAAAATAGAGCATGTTTTGATCTAAAATATGAAAAAGGAACTAAGTGACCATATATAGGTCCTAATGTAGGTTCAACACTTTTACAAATTTTAACTTGTGGTCACTTCATTTTTATTCTTATAGTCACTTCATTTTTATTCTTGTGGTCAATTCATTTTTATTTATGTAGTTGGTTCATTTTTGTCTTTAATATATTTCATTTATGTTTATGTGGTAAGTTCATTTTTGTTCATTTGGTCATTATATTTTGTGTTCATGTGGTCAATTTATTTTTATTCATGTGGTCAGTTCATTTTTTGTTCATATGGCCAGTTTATTTTTGTTTATGCGGTCACTTCATTTTTTTTCATACGGTCACTTCTTTTTTGTTCATGTAGTTATTTTATGAAATTTTTAAATTTTCAATCATGTTCACTTCTCAAGGTCTCTAAAATAATATGTAAATTTGTCACTTAAGATCACTCCTCTCAAGGTTATTTCTCAAGGTCACTTCTCATGCCATTTCTCAAGTTAACCAAAATATATAAAAAATCAAAACATAAAAATATTTCAGTTTATGAGAAATTAGATTTAATAAAATTATTGAAAATACTAATAAATTGGATTAATAATACAATTGAACAATATCCACTTACATATCCATCATCACCACTCTTATTTTCATAAAGAGATTCATCCATATTGAAACAAGTTTGGTCCCATCACATGACACCCGAGTGTTAGACCTATTGGAGTGTTCATTAATTAAACCCTTTAAACAATAAGTATCACATGCCATAAATTAAAAAACCCTTTGGTTCATAACTAATTAAACATTGTGTGAGATAATCTGGTAATGGGTGACAACTTTAGTATACATTCATCAGGTGCATGAATTCACCGTACATCACATGCATGGATTTTACATCGACTTCCATCAATTACTTGGAATCCTTGATGAAAAATATATGGATTTATTTTAATAACCTTTATAAAAAATATTATCCTTTAAAAATATATATATTATATTGAATTATATACATCTTTCATTGTTTCTATTATACCTTGAAGTATTTTTTTATTAAAAAATAGATAATTTTTCCCAACCTTTATATAAAGATAGAACATAATTTATCATTTATTATTTTATGTTTTCCTCAGTCATCTTGTGGTATTTTTTTCTCCCAAAAAAATATTCCTCTTAGAAGTGAAAGTTTATTTTTATGAATCAAACATGATGGCCTTTTTTTATAATTATGCATCACAAATACCTTGCCTTTGTTTTTTATATGAAATCATCATGTTTATTTTTTGAGTTCCCTATTCTTCTTATAAACTTTACCAATATCTTATGTGTTACATCCTATCAATTCCATTCCAAAATTAAAAAATATTTCTTAATATTATAGATTTAATATCATTTCATTGACTTCACCATCAAGATAGTTAACCAGTTTTTCCTTTTAGTTATTGTGTTTTTAAATCTATCTATAATTATGGATTTACCCTCTAGTATATTGTTTTTATCAACAAAATTATTTTACTTTTATAAATTCTAAGAATTATAATTTTCAATCTCAAACATCTACTTATATTTCTATATACTCATCTAGTGCATATAGACCTTAGAGTCTTGTACTGTAATATTTGGTTTCTTTATATTTTTACACCATACATCTATTTCATCAAGTGAAAAATCCAACTAAAACATGATTTTTATAATACCATAGACATTTTATTCTTCACCACTACATTTTTCTTAATCTTTTTTCTTTTTTAGTGGCCACATGGACTTATTCATGGAGATCTTTTCAAGAAAGATGAAGCATCCCTTTGAACTTTCCATTCAACTATTCATATTTTAAGAATGGTATGGACATTCCTTATAAAATTATTTTATATTTTGATTGTCACTAACTATAATTCTATTAATTTACTTTAACACCAATTCTTTATATATCTCTTTTCCCATTGGATCATTTTTGTTAGTTCTCATCTCAAATTCAATAAGAATATAATCTAAATCATTTAACATATTGGTATTTAGATCCATTTTCATAATCATCGAAATAATCATATTTAATAGAGGTGTAAATAAAATTTAAATCCAATTTAAAATTTCCGAATCATTAATAATTTCATAAAGTTAATGACATTACCCACAATCACATTCACCTAATAAAGGAATATATTAAAAGATTATTTTGTGCGCATCCTCAAGTTCTAATACAAATTCCCTGATAATTTAAATTTATTACATGTCATATTTGAATATTTTTTATAGATGTTTAGTATCTATTACCATATGGAATATAATTGTTTACAAAAAATAACCTTTATATAAATTTAATTCGACAATAACCCCCCATAAAATTGATTAATTTGGTACCAGAAAAAAATTCCTTATAATCCCATTTACTGAGTATTCCATATTATATATTTATAAAAATTATTTGAATGATATATGTTTACTCATCCATATTGGGTGATATAAATTAGAATTTTATCTGACACTCTAATAATTTTAAATTTTTTTACATCAATGATAAAATTTCCCTTTTTACTCACAACCACTAACATAGTACCAAAAGATAGAAACTCTCATTCTTTAAAGATTTATTATAAGCTATGTCAAATCAAAATCAAAACCATTCACTATAATACCACTTTTTGGTCCCACTAGTAGGAGATTCCCTAAGCGAGGGGGGGGGGGGTGAATCATGGAATCTCAAATAAAAATTATTCCCATTATTTATCCATTTCTATGATTAGTAAAGACACGATTCCTTTACTCACTAAATATGATTTTGATAAATAAAAAGGCACATGTTTTTTCTCTTGGATCCATGAATATGGTATATGTCAAAAGAGTATACAGTAGTGACAAATTATTATACCAAAATCCACTAAGTACACTAATCATACATTGTTTAAATCAGATCCATTTCCCCTATTGGTTCACAACCTCTCAAAAAATAGAAAGATCTTTTATCTCTCACTAAAGAGAGACTCACTACCCCAAATGAGTGAAATATGGATCTCAAAACTTAAAATTATTAATAATATAGCTATTTTCATATTAAAATATATTCTATCATCACCATGATCATCTATATCAACTTTACCTTATTTAGTTTATTATTTATGTGTCAATGATAGCCAAACTCCTTGAGTTATTCTATAAATCTCTCCTAGAAATTCCAATATTCTCTTCCATTATTCTCAACACACTTGTTATAGCTATTTCATATCGTTTTCCTCCACATTATGTAAATTTATAAATGGATAAGATCTTTCTATTTTTTTAAAATCCTCTATGATATTAAAACCCATCCTTCACCCTTATTTGATATATATATATATATATATATATCTATTAGGTCTGTCAAATATATCTAAATATTTTCAAATTAAATTTACATTTAAAGGATTTGAACTTATTTAAAAATATCCAACATAAAAATAATATGATATACTAATAATAATTATAATGCAATTTATTTAAAATTTTCTCCCCTCTAAAAATCATAGCTAAATTTATGTCATTACTTTGAGAATTATAGAATGATCAGTACTAAATAATATATACATGGATACTATTATTCTATAAATGTATTTATCACAACATAATTCCCTCTTTATTATTATAATTTTTGGGGTGATCCATAACTTATAACAACCACCATCAAATACTATTGTTAAATAAAAATGTCTATAAAAAATCATAGGGTTATTGTGGCATAATTATCTGATGATAATCCATAGCACTATATCCATAATTTATGCCTTCAACTTATTAAGGAATATTAATTGATAATATTATATTTTCCTTTACTATAAAATTTCCCAATGAAAAGATCACAATTTTATATAATAACCATGACACAATAATCATAATATAAAATTCATCTTTGTATCAACTATATTATGAAATAACACATTATAAATTGTGGTTTATGTACCCAGTGGACCGGTGTAGACACATGGGGGCGGTGAATTAGGTGTTGCATACCTTTTAACAATATTACAAACTTCTTAAAACCCCTTTGGAATTTTATGCTTATTATCAGTTTGTGCATATGGATATATTTTAGTTTAACCAAGAAATCATCTACTGTATGCATGTATGTAAATAAGATATAAATTATATGATAATTTTACAAGGTTTGGTATAAAGAACCACTCATTTCTATGATTTATTATTTTCCCCAATCACAGATTCTACACTATAATCTTGTGACAATTACAATGGGTTTGGTGAATCCCACTAATACAATTCCAGTGTATCACTTGATATAAATATTCCAAATTCTCATCAGGATTATACAACCAATTTCACATTGAATTCATAGCTTCACACAGTATTGTACAAGCATACCATGAGTCACCCAAGTTCAATAGCATACAAAAATGCATATGAAAGTGTTGTCTTTAAAGTTAATTCTTTGAAGTATATTAGATGTTAAGCACAATATTCATTTTCATAAAAAATGATATATATATTTTTTTTAACTCTTATCACAATAATCAAATTCCTTCATATCCCCAAGATATACTATAAGAAACTTGGTCTTTATCACAACTTAGATTCATAGTTCTTTAAAAGATATACTCACCGAGATTCCTCTCTACAAAAGAACTTCAGATATATTAAACTAATTAATAGAGTAATTCTATATTCTTATTTTTATTATTCTTATTATATACAACTTATAGTGGATTATACTCTTCTTATTTGTGATATATATAGATTTTTACCCTCATTAGCTCTTAGAAACTCAGTCTTTAAACTCCCTAGCTACAATGGATGCTTATCTTTTTTCTATTTTCCTCCTTAAGATTCACACTTTATTATGAGAATGGGAGACACCATTTAAGAGAATTAAATTGATTCCATCATAATTGGTTTCCTCAAATAGAAAACCAAGAAGGAATTTTTTTTCTAGCAGAAAACATGATTATAAAATTCCCATTTTTATATTGACATGATTTTACACAAGAAATAGAAGAAAGTTTCCCATGTGAAATTTATTTTCATGATACTTTAACTCAAAGAAATGAAATTACCTTATAAAGACATTTGGAGAAAAAATTTCTCCATATTTATTGAGATATAATTTCCCAAGTAGGTAAATATTTTGATAGTTTTATAATAAGTTTTTTTCACTCATTATCTCATGAAATCTTCATGGAAATTCCACATATTAAATAATAATAACATATATATAATAAATACATCAAAATAAATTATATTGAAAGTTAAAATTATTTCTAACTTGGGTGGATTCCCAACCTTCCTCTCTTTTCTTCTCAAACACTCAAAACAAAATTGAACTTGGATTATGTAAACATAAGTAAACAATAGTTTAATCTTCAATGGTTATTCATCTTTATTATTCTTGAAAAATCATGAAAGTTAATTTCAAAATAAAATAATTTATATACTGGTTCGTCTCATTCATTTATCCTCAAAACATGCATGGATTATGGATTAAATAAGTATCATGATATTCAAAACTCAAAATTATAGCACATGCATCTTTTGATTTAATTTCACGAGAATTATAAAAATATGGAAACTTTATCTTTCATTTCTATTATATCTTACCTTTTAATGGATGAAAACAAGCTTCTATTTATTCTAAAATCTTTTATCACACACCACTTAAGTCTTCTATGATATTTGAATACTTTATGAAATACTTCAATATCATCAGAGTTGATTTTCTTCTTTCGAATGTGAATTATTGAAACCAACATAATTTTACCCAGTAAATATGAAAAATTTTCTTATATTAATCCCAGTGTGGCATTAACATATGTGGATATCTGGTATGTTGGTATTTTCTTATGTTGGCTAAAATTTCCTTACATACTTAGGATTTTAATATGTGGATTCAACTAAGCATCATCCGACTATATATTTACATTTATTTACATGGATCTTGAATTCAAAAATTAATTTGTATTTAGATATGTGGTGTGATGTGGAAATCCAATAGCTATGGAAGTCAAATACGTCACTAGATTCCACTATATAGAGCTTTATTCATGTAAAAAGTTTCTATGTTTTGATATGTAGCTAATTTTGGCTATCCAAATTTGCATACGTGCATTATTCATCTACATGGATTCAACTATGATTGAATTCACATACAAAGGAATTCACCTATACTAGAATTTATTTATGTTGAATATGAAATTAACCATTTTTTATATTTATTTATAATTCATACTATGGCTACTCCACTTTAACACTATATGATCTCAACCATTCATAAAATTACCAAACAACATTTGGGAATATGTGTACCTTACTCATCACTTAATTCGAAAGGTTTATGTATTATATGAAAACTCATATATTTTATTTCTTTAATATAACTTAGTTTAGTTAATTTTTCATACAACTTAAACCTTCATTTCATGCATCATCTATTTGTTGTATCTTGGTTATTAGAGATCACATTAATCAGCACACAAGGATGAACATCTCCCAACATGTGTCTCTTTAAACTCCAATCATCTAGCCATTATACCACTTTTTATAACAGCTCTTATAGTTGTTCACTATATCCACCACTAGTTCTATTTTAACCTATTATATATATTACTAGATCTCATACTTCAACAAATGTCACATTATTCCATGAAGTTTAGCTATTTCTATCATCTAATGTATATGGATGTTAGTAATTTTTCCAGTTCGGTATTCCAAGTAGCCAACTCCACCCATATCTTTTCCCAATAAGTAGTAAACGACTTCTCTTCATTTGTGGGTGGATACATTAATCCATTACCCAAGTAAAAACCTTTGTACAATGAAATAGAAAATTTCAATGAGTATCAATAATAAAAAATACAATCATTAACCCAAGGGAACTTCAATCTCCAATTTTTTATTATTTGTTAATTAGACATTTAATCTGACAATCAATGTCATTTTACCACTAATTGATAATGAATGAAAATATAGGAAAATGTACCCCTTAATATAAGGTTGTTCTCATCAAATTTAAATACCACTTCTTCTCACCATGATATTATAGTAATCTTAAAGAAGTTATGCATCACAAACTTCTTCGTAATTATCCATAAATAAATCACTCCAAGACCACTTGGGAAAACCCAATATATAAAACATGAGTTCATAACCAGACACCAAATTTATCTTTTTAATTTATAAATACAGTGACAAATATAATTATTTAATACTAAAGGGCTGTAAAAATAAGATTTTCAAAAATGTATAAGAACCTGCACTCATCTAAACAAACACATTATAAAGTCCTAATGTAAGTAAATAAATTACCCCTTTTATTATATAATCAATCTCACTTAATAAATATAACAAGTATATATCATGAATAAGAAATGAGAGTGAGCATAATACCTCATACTTAAAAAAATATTACTCCTTTCTACATTTTCAGTTTTTTAGTAATTTAAGAAATCTTTGTTAGCCTTTACTTCTTCATTATCTCCCCCTTAATGGACACTCTCCAGCTTTTATCACTTTATCCTCCCATCATTAAAACACCTTCAACTAAATTTGGTGTGAGGGTAAATCTTACATAAGATAATCAATATGAGAAAGAGGGATGATAGTAATTTATCAAATTAGAAACACCTTTTCTTATTGGTCTAAATTTTCTATACCTATTTATGCCTTTTCCCCTTTAGTTTTCCAACTTTTTCCACCCTCAAACATCATGGTTTTCTTTCTATTTTAAACTTTCACCTTAATTAGAATAGAATTATTTACATTATAAATAAGACAAGATTTATTATATTCATATTTCTCTAATATCCAAGACCATTCCAATCAATATATCCACATAGTAATAATATCAATAGGATCATGTTCAGATCTATCTTTTGGTGTGGGATTCTTCTTTGGAGTAGTAAATTTAGAACATGAGACCACACCTAGTTTCCCCTTCTATTTCAATATATCTTCTTATTATCGCATCCATGTCATACATTTTATAGCACTATATCACACATTGTTACACCTTACACACACCTATTTACATGTTTTTTATTTTCCATTCATTGGAAGTTACTCTTCTTCTTCACACAAAGTATTAACCAGTAGTCTAATCTAACTATTCTCTCTTGGATTTAATCACATTTTGTTTTTATAATACTCCTTAATTTCTTTTCATTAATGTAAATATTTTAAGGGTCTATTATTTATAATTTCTTACAATAATAGAATAACTTATTACCTATAGGTTGAATCTCCTAGTTTCCTTAATTAATTGGCTTCTTGGGAGTATTTTTATTCCCTAATTTCTTCTTGTTATCACCCAAGGAGGATTAAATTTATTTCTTCATCTGCATGTCATCCTATTGTGGTTATTTATCTTAATTATTATATATGTAATTCCTAGTGGTATTTTACTATAATTCAATATAATAATGACCCAAAATCATACATTGATCATATAAGTTCCTCGAATATTAAAATCTATTTTTGGAAGATGAATTCTTTTGTTTCTATGCATCATGTTTTCTTCTACTTTCATCATTTATAAAATTGAATGTATAGATTATTTGTCTTTAATATATTTAAATATTGTTTAAAAAATATATGAGTTTGTTTCTAAATTTCTAGTAACACCAATAGTTTCCCACAAATATTGTTATTTTATCTATTGATGAAAATTTTATATATTTTTCTACTTGTCACCCTTGCTTTTTCGAGTTGTTTTACCACTCTTTTGGGCTCGGTTTGATGAAATATTACTTTGGTAGGTACTTATCTCTACCCTTGATCCATTATTAGGCTAAAATTAATTTATATATTAATATATTTGTATAATTTTTTATCTTTTAATTGCACATACAGTTGAGATAGAATTAGTACAAACTGATATGTTTGGGAAGTGATTTATTTTTTTCCAAGAGCTAGAGGTGGATGATTATCTACATTACTTTAGACTCTATTTTTTAATATTTTTATTCTCTTTTGAATTAAAATTATTCTTTGAAGCTTTAGTAATATAAAATATCTTCTTGGTTCTTTGGGGAGGTCCATTTTGGATTAACTCTAGATTCTTCAGCTTTATTCCCATCATCAGACACTTCATGTTATTTGAATATTTCTCAACCTAAACCGAATTATGTGTCTCTTACTAGTCTCTCTTCATTTTTTAAAAAATAACCTTGTGTAAATTTCAATTATCTTGCAATATACATTCAAGATTGTTCACCATTTTCTATTTTATCTCAAACTAAGAACTCTTGACACTAATAACAGCTTGACGCGAATCTCTCTATGTGTGGATTTTGTTTTCACACTCTTCAAAAGCATTAAATTTCTCATTGAGAAAATATTGTCTATTTTATTCTATCATTGAAAACCTTTCTTTGAAATTTTTATATACTGAGCCATGTCTTTCAGTTTTTTGGTGAAAAAAATTTCATTTATGTAACTGCTCATCCAATTCCTTTTTCATTATTGTAGTATATTTTATCATCTACAATTTTTCATCATAATGATCTTGAATGGGATAAAAAATACGAGTATTGAATTTGATAGGAACTCACTTCATATAGTCTGCAACCTCAAAATATAGACAATTAATAGATTTAATAAATTTATTATCTTTATAGATGAAATTGCTAGCACTACACTAACTACCTTCAGAATGTGGCATAATCTGACCCAACACTTTCATACATTAATATTATATCATTTTAAATAAATATTCAACACATTTCACAATAATACATTCTTGAGTACTATAAAAGTTTAGTGTCTTTAGATACTATATACATAGTCATCTTATTTATTGAAATATATTCAACATCTCCTACAATGATCTTCTCACATAGTACACTTCTTAGACAAAACCACTTAAAATCATACCAAATTAATATAGGAATGAAAACATAATAAAGGGTAATAGTAGATGCATGATAAGGGTAAAATAGGAGATTTAAATAAATAATTATAATTTATCATAAGATAATCATAAGGTTATGAGAACATGATAAAAAAGAAAAAACAACATTGTTTGATAGGGTATGATAACATGATCATCACTTACAATAATCATACCCAATAAGTCGAAGACATTTAATCCTAAATCACGGAATAAGGTTTTTTCAATCCAAATACATACAACATAAGCGTGTGTAATCATCAATAATCAATCATGATCCATGATTATATATCATAAGCATAATACATAATATAATAACATACACATAATCATATAAAATCACTTCTTTAGTCAAGGTTCACTCCCAAGACTATCATTGTGGACAAAGTCCCATAATAGAAGTGCCTACCTAACCATTTCCAATATTATCTTAGGAGAAAAATCCATATATTCAACTCCTTCATATCTTATAATTTTATTAACTCGATCAACTCTTAGGATATTATCAACTCCATCATCATTACCCAATGCATTGGAGGGATATATAATTCCATGCCCACCCATCACATAATAAAAACCACACATGTGTGTACCAAAAGATCATGAAACACTCATCATATCATCATATAATCATATCATCATATCATAACCCATGGAAAAGAAACGAGTTTAATAAACATTTCATCATTTAATAATAATATAACTCATGGAAAAGAAATGAGTTTCATTAAGGATTCATCATAACTTAATTAACATGTGGGAAAGAAAAGTATTTCATAGAATCATCCTTAAATCATCACCATTATAATCCATATAGAGAAATGAATTTCATGGTATCATAATATCATATCCTTATTCAAGAATAATAATCCTTAAAGTATATCTATATAGTTAAAAAACACCTTTAAAATATCATTCCAACCATTATATGAAAACTTGAAAAAATATCCTTTCATTTTCATAACATTAAACTGAAAATTCCCATAATTTTGAGAAAATAATTATCTTTGAAAATAGACAAGGAATATTGTAAATTAATCTTCAGATTAAATAATGTCCATGATAGTGTAAAAATCAATTCATTCCATATACGTTAAAAGGAAACCTTTCTTTCACAATTATGTAAAAAGAAAAAAAAGACTTGTTTCAAAAACATTGAGAAATATTTATTTTTTAAAAAAATTCAAAGGTTGTGATTAAAAAAATTATTGTATAGGAAAGAACTTTTATAATTTTTTTAAATGTGTATACATTGAAGAAAAAGTTCATCATGCAATGAGGAAATAAATCCATCATTTCTTTTAAAAAATGTCTCAATTATTCTAAGTAACAAAAAGGAAAAAATGGTACTAATGTATAAAAATTTTAGGAATAAATAAAGGAGAATAAAATTTATTGGGTATAAAGGATAAGATCTATATCATTTTCCTCAACAAAAATTTAGCATATAGAATCATGAAAAAATGAGATTGTAACATAAACCCCATTCCACAAGCCCTGTATTGCTTTCTACACATTCCAATATCCTATATAATAAATATATATTTATTATAAATATATTATAGAACCATATTATTACATAAATTACTATTTATTATTTTATTATAATTTCTAATTATCCTTTTATTAACAATTTCTTCATTAAAATGAACATTCAGGTCAAAACTGGTTGATTTTTAATACTTGTTTCGGTTTGATGGTTCTGGTACTTGTGTAACATCCCAATATTTTAGTTTATAAATTCAATTTAAATAAATATGTGTTGAAAACTAAAAATAAGGTAGAGTGAATTTTATAAGAGATAATACAAAAAAATTAATACAAGAACACTTCATTACACTAAAGGAGACTGATAAATGAGATGAAATTAAACTTATAAAAACCATAAGTAATAAAAGAGGACAATATCCAATAAACATAATAACACCACCCCCCAAATGGCCCAAAGTCCTTCATTTTTATTGATTTTTTGATAACCCCCTTTCAAGGGATGAAGGGGAAGCCTTACAAGGCCCGTAGGATTAGAGATTATATGGCCTGTAGGCTTAAGAGATTACATGACCTGAAGGTCTTAAGGAATTCAAACAGATAATAACTAAAAATAATTACCCCTCCCCATCATCTGCATCGTGATGATAGATCTCGACCTTCTCATGATCGTCTAGCTAGGCTTCCCGTGCAAGCATAGGCTGGTCCCGATGACGTAGCCATACCCTCTCATTCTTCCAAATCCATTTGGTTTTGCTCACGTGAGTGTACATTCTCTAAATACTCCTTTGGGGATAGTCCTTTTTTGTAGAGTTTGTATGGGGTAACTGCACTGATCATGTTGCCCGAAGGCCTTGGGGAGGCCCGAAGGCCTTAAAGGAGTCCTGAAAGCCTTATTGACTCGAAGGCATGGGTGTCCTGAAGGCCTTAAGGACTCCAAGCCCAAACCGGTGGCCCAAGGTGAATAGTTCTGGCTGCTATAGTACCGAACAATACCTGCTACAGTAACTGCTACAGAACCTACACAGTACTACTACAGTACTGCTATAGTACCCCTGAAATATGCCTCTGCCTGGTTTTGGACTTGGGTCTCGTGGAAGCACTTAAGGAGTCCTCAACAACTGGTATAAGGCTCATTTTCAATAAACATAATAACACAATGTTCATAAACAAAATCATTATGATTTTCTATGAGTAAAAATTCATCGAAGAGGATGATATTCAGAATACAGATCAGTGATAAAATGAGTTTCATCTTTGCAAGTGAGAAAATTTTGTGCACGTAGACATCTAATTAAAAAAAATGTTGTTAAGGTGGGGTATTTATAGAATAAAATATATATATATAAACATTGGATAATATTAATTATAATATTTTTGAATAAAAAGAATAAATTAATATATGATTGAAATTATAAATCTTGTATATAATAATTGATTAAAATATAATTTTAATTAATTTCTTTTTCAAGATATATATAAATTTTGATGAATAGTTAGATAATATCATAAGTAAAATATAAATTTAATATTATCCTCATAATAATAGTATAACTTATATTAATATGTTTTTGATATTAAGTTCATTTAATATTGAAATAAATTTTTTTTGATGTATAAAATTAATAAGGATAATAATGAATATTGGTATTTAAAATTATTTTAGATTATTAAAAAAAATATGCTATATAGTAAGCCACAAGGACCATACCTTCCACCCCAATGTGGGTATATAGATCAACCTATATGGGAGGTCCAATCCAATCAGTTTACTGGTGGTAGGGTTTGAGTGGACAAAGAACTTGCATGGTGTACATTGAGGCGCGCAAGGGGATGAGAGTGTCAGTTGCACCCTATGTAAATGTGTGTAGCATGTCCAGGTATATACCATGATGACTTGGCTCGAAGCATTATCAGAAGAGGTTATAATATAAGGGGATGTATACCATCCAAAACTTTGTTGTGGGATCACTTAGATGCATGTATTGTTTACCTATATTAAAAAATTATTCTTATAACACAACCATCCAATCATTCAAGCTCAACTATTCAATCTTCCAATGATTCATCTCTGTCCTCGGCACAATGGGCCTTTTGTTATTGTCTTCAAAAACCTACTAGAAGACTTCATCATCTTCTTACCCTCCTTCTTCTGATGCAAGTAATCTCTTATGTAAATTACCTACAAATAGTTCACCTTGAAACCCCTACATCCACTCTCATTTTCCCATGAAAAAAATATATAGTTTTTGGTCTATAAAAAACGATAATGAACCCCTCATAGGTTTTCAAAACATAGTGAACAAAAAAATCTAGCAAGATTAACCATTTTTAGAGAATCCTTCCCATGGAATCTTAGAAAGGTTAAATCAATAAGTTAGATGAAAAAATTATAACCTTAACAATAATATTTTTTAGCTACTATGTGGTTTAAAACCTTCATTTTATTTTTCGGGTTACAACAACCACAAAGATAATATATAGATTTATATATCCATTACCATCAAAATAATGGAATATTCATTATAAATATCATATTTCTCTGTAATCTAAGAGATCAAACTTCTTGAAGCATCAAGCCTCATAGCATTCTATTCATCATTGAAAAATGGGTACATGATTATAGTTTTTCATGAATTGTGCTGGAAAACATTTCTGAAATCACACACACATATATATATATATGTATATTTGTATGTATAGTGACTTCCTCTTCACCCATTGGAAAAACCCTACCCAAGATATCTCTTCATCAATTGACTTATACTGTCATTTCCAAGTTGTAGTAGTGGAGAATACCATTGTTAAATCCTGATTTAGTTTTCATTTCAAGTAAAAGAAAAGTTATTTTCAAAAAATTATACTCCATGTTTAATTTTCAAAATCATTTTTATGTAATGGAATTTTATTTTACAATTCTATGTATATTTGTTTTGAATTTTTTTTGTGAAAAGGAAAATTTATTTAAATCTCCGGATTTATGGTTTTCCAAAACACTATTTTTGTAATGGTTTATTTTCTTAAAAATTCCTTGATTTTCAAAGAAACACTGATATTTAGGAATATTATTATTTCATATTTTATTTCAATAAAGCTATAATTTTATGTAAGATAGGTTCTATTTTTTTAAAGAAACACCTATTTAATTTTTCTATAAAGGGAAAATCATTTTAAAAGTTTTTGTTACGTTTTTTATTGAAAATTATTTTATAAAAATTTAAACCCTTATTTATAAACGTATAATTTAAGTTTTTAATTTCAAACATCTTTTAAAATCCCCATTTAAAAAGTATGATATTTTAATAAGAAGTTTTTTTTGTTAATTAAAGGATAAACTTAAGTTGATAAAGTTTACGATTTTATGCTCTTTTATCTAATAAAATTATTTGCTTGTTTCAAATTGATTTTATAGTCATCATTTTATGCATGAAATATCATTTTAAGCATATGGATTTTGATCATGTTTATAGATATGTCCATACTCTATTATAATCATTAACTTCCCATGATTTTTATGAAAGGCATTTTCTTATGTTATATTCCTACTTTATAAGAATTACTGTAAGTATTAATTGTGAAATATGGATTTATCCTAACTTTTATGGAATTTTCCTAAAATCAATTTTTTTTCTGAAGATTATGTGGTATAAAATTATTCTCTATTGAAACAAATATATATTGTTTTTTAAAGGATGCATTAATGTAATTATAATGATAAATGAATGCTTTTTAAAAACTATTTTTATTTAAAAATTCGGCACTTTGTTATCGAAGGTGAGGAGGAGGAATGGGGAGTAAACCCATAATCAAAGGGGATGTTTCCCTAAAAGTGAAACTATTAGTGGACTCATGTATTTCTTAAATTTTTACAAGTATCATTATATTCGATAAGAAATTAATAATTTTAAAATAAAGTTTTTTAAAATTTATGGATAAATCCATGTATATACTTCAAAGGTTATTAAATATTGAAATGAAATTGGGGTTTCAAAGTGATATTTATTTTTAAATCTTTTGAAAATTATTTTCTATGGTTATATATTTTGAAAACCCTAGAGTTATATTTTGGAAAAGTATTTATCAAATGTTTTATATTTATTATAAAAGAAAATGTTTTCAAAAGAGTTTTTGAATAGTATTTCTAAAAGGATTTTAATCCTAGTTTTAAAACCCTATATTGGGAAATTTTATTCTCACCCAACATTTTAAAATGATTTTCATAGGATTATTAGAAGTTACAAAGGTGTTTGGTTTCTCTTAAGAAGATAGATCAAGTGAAGATGATTAATTTTTTATTAAAATTTGATACAATTTAAGGATATTTCCCCTAAACCTCCAAAAAACCTAGACCAAAAATATAATTAGGTTTTTTAAAGAACTATATATTTTCTTGTCACTTCTTATAAAAAAATATAAAATATTTTTATCTCTAGATTCTGAACCTCAAGTCTCAAGATATCTCATTTGGTATTAAAGAAATAATTTAGATATATTTGAAGATTATGATGTTTTAGTTAAAAATAAGTTATGTTTCTTTTATATTAAATTTTAGTAAAACCCTTATTATATAAATTTTTTAGTTAAGGAGGAGTCTCAAAATGGATGGAGGAAGATGTCAAAAAACTATTCTCTCTCTTACAAAAGACCTAATTGTAATGATAATCTTAAAGTCATGCTTAAATGAATTCAAAACTTTTATCAATATCCAAGTTACCTGCAAAAAACTTTAGAAATCATCTAATACCTCCACTATTCCTTATTTATTTTGTGGATCATATTTTGTATATAAAAAAATCTTGTATTCTTAACTTTTCTTCCATATAAGGCATGAAAGGTTTTATTAGGGTATTTTTGAAATCTTTACTTACTATAAAACACAAGAACCACTTATTAATTTTGAAGGAGTTGTGGAAGAGGGTGATCTATGCACAACCTATATGTATGAAATTTTGAATTTCATTATTTATATAAGAACCCAGTTCCTTGTGATATCAATCTTGTTTTCCCTTAAATTCTTAGTTTAATTTCTTAAATATGGCCTAATATGAATGACTATTTGGGTCACGAAGGTTTCTGAGGGTATCTGGGTCTTGTTCGGAGCCCAAAACCTTGTTTGGGGTGTTTTTGTCCTAATGCATAGTTAGTAAAAACTGTTTCTGACAGGACACATGGTATGAATAAACCGTGAAAGGATGGATAGTGAGGGATTATTTGCCACATGATTTTGGTAAACCTTTAGAGAGGAGCCACATGACCATGAGGAAATTCTGTAGTTTTTAGCAGATTTTGATGGAGGGTTTAATTAATATTTTTGAATGGCTTATAAACCACACAAGATAACTGTGTGGGCACCCCATTCCCACTGGAAACCATGCGACCCTATAATTTTAAGAATTTTATAATTTTTATTTTAATTAAAATTATTTTGAAATCGAAAATGAGGTTTCATTTCAATGAAAAACATCCCCCAAAAACCATGAAAGGCTCTTATTTGAGTCTAATATTTGATTTTAGATATCTTCTCCATCTGAAATCTGATTTAAACGTTGTTTATCTTCTTGGATCTTTAATGGTATGTTCTTAAATCCTTTTTATCCTTTCTTGATTATTCTGGATATAAACTATGCTATTTGGATTTAGGATCATATTCCTTAATTTATTGTTCTTCATCCATTCTTCAGATTTATTCCAAACTAAGATGAATCAGAGTTTGATAATGGATGAGATATAATACATGGTCCTAAGGTATGTGTTCATGTGATTTACATTGAAATTAGGATCGTTTATCTGTGATAGAGTTCCACACACTCATTTTTTTAGGAGGCACCTTAATTGAAATTGAACCTTGTTATTTCCCATCATGATTTAGGTAATTGAATAGGTGTGTTTATTAATGTTATAGGTTTTATACCTTGAATAAGGTCCACCCTATGGGTGAGTTTCCTTGGATCACCTTTTATGGATTTTAGACTTGGATGCCTATAAGGCATGTCTTTTCCCCATGTCACGGGATGTTAAAAATGCGAGTTATACTATGAATGAAATTGAAATATTATTAGATTATAATTAAATTGAATTAAGGTCATGGGAGGAATGATTTAACCTTCATCAATGTATGCCTTTATTGTTTAAAGCATGTTTTCCTTTCACATGTGAGTAAGTAGAGGCAATGAATTGAATTGATGAAATTGGATTGAATTTCCCTAATTATGGATTCTCCCATGTGAGTTATATTATAATTAAGCCAGGTGATTGCCTGATAGGATTCTTAGGCTTCTTATATTAAAAATGGACTTGTGTGTATTTGTATGGACCTTGAACTACTATCCCATGTTACTTATGTTGAGACCATTCGATGTAATGAATTTATTAGGCATGAGATGATCATTATCCTGATATTCCCATGTGATTTAAATGATGTTAAATCCATGTATTGGTTTGTTCTGTATGTGATGATTTTTATACAAAATATGACCACATGAGTAATTGAAATGCCAATAACTTTGAGGCTGGACAAGGCTTCATACAAATTTTAAGGTGATCTTGTTAGAGGATTCTCTTGGTTTTAATCTTGGAATGTTAAATGAAATGTTAAATGAAATTGTTTTGGTTAAATGAAAAATAGCCTTGAGTGACACATGGATTCATCTTAGAATTACATGGATGGACTCATGTGACCATTTAACTTTATACCTTGAGTGATACATAGATCCATTTAGGGATTCCATGGACATAATCTATGGTAATGTGTGATTATGCCATGGGTGATACATGGATCCATTGAGGGATTCCATAGATGGACACATAGAGGCTGGACTTACATGTCAAGTGATACATGGATTCAAGTGAGGGATTCTATGAACAGACTCAAGGAGAATTTGATTAAATTTCATGGGTTATACTTGGGGCTTCCATATAGGATTTCCAAGGATGGACTCAAATGACATAGAATTTATACCTTACCTAGAGTGATATCGAGTTCCTGATGGGTTCACCATGGATGGGCTTGTAGGGTGTTGTTTGAGATTGCACCTAGAGTGATACTTGAATTCCAATTTAGGAATGTAAATTACATGCTCAGGTTATAGATTGAATGTTGAAATGGAATGACTTATGACATGTTTTTCAAGACAAATCACAAGATTGGATTTAGTCTTCACTTGTATTGTTTAGATGGCCTTTTGAGGCATCTGTTATGCTAGAAGTTACATGAGGGATGTTAGGCTTGATTTGGATCTTGAGACTTATAAATTCAATGTAATTGAATTGTTAAATGAACATGAAATGTATGTAAATGAAAACCAATATACGTAGGATGTTTACTTATGAGTACTTCCCCACTTAAATCTTTTCTTATTTCACACTTCCTTCTATATATATTCACTAAATGATTTGCACAAACCTTGGGTGGTTTCCTAATGAGATTTAGTATATCATACTATTTAGGTCATGTTTTCGGACCAAAATACATTATATGATTGTGGTATTCAAGTAAAGAAAGATCCCTAACATAGGTACTTGATATGCTGCTTTGGAGTAGGAGAGCAAGGGACCAAGATGAGGATTGCGATGCTATTGGGAGTCTTTTGGCCTTTTTGTACTTTTTTATATGGAATGTATATCTTCTTTATATTCATGTTTTGTCCATTTTATTATAAACATGTAACATATATTATCATCTTGTATATGATATGACTTCTGGATTTATTATACTATCAGTCTTACACTATTTAATTTTTTGTATGGCTTACTAATTCTGCTATTTGTATCTGTTGATATTCCACTATACTACACTCTAATAATGAGGGAATGGTCTCCCCATAGACTCACAAGGATCTCTTTTCTAGATGGAAGCTTCTGTAATTTTTGGATATTTGGTTGAGGTCACGTGACCCACCGGGCTTGGGTAACCCTTCAGTGACATCCAGGTCCAGGACTTTACAATATCTGGAAGTATTAAAGAAATTATTGAGACATTTTAAAGTAATAGTATAAAATTATTTTATAGGAATCAAGTTCAAATGGATTCCCTAAAAATATATATTAATAATAAACCATTTTTAACTATTTTACAACCTTTTTATCAATTTTTTCTAGACAGCACGAGTTGCATTTTCATAAGAGAAATAGTAGAATTTTAAAATCCCTTGAGGTACCATTTCTACTCTAGGACCCCTTATCTTCGTGATAAATGAAAAAAATGAATACCTTTTTAAAGGTATGAGTTATTTCAACAAAATAATTAAATATAATTTTTTTATGTTAGGTAAAAATAATAAAATTATTTTTCAAGGATGAAGAACCACCAGTTTGAATCATGGAAGCAAGACTTAGAGTTTTCTTATGTATAAATGAATTGCGAGGGTGAAATTCCATTAGGGGGTGGAGAATATAGCATCCAATTATTTTAGAAATGATATTTAAATAAATAATTATTGAAAAATAAAAATAGGATAAAGTACATTTTATTAGAGATAATACACTAACTTTGATACAATAACACTTCATTACACTAAATTATCTTGTAACTAATTAATCTAACATAACCCTACAATAACCGTCATTAATAAAAGAGGAAAAACTCCAATAAACATAAGAACAGAAATATCATAACCAACATCTTTAGGATTTTACCTGAGTATAAATACATCAAAGAGTAAAATAGTAAAAATATAGATCACTAAGAAAACAAGAATCATCTTTACAAGTGAGAAAAATTCAAGTACACAGAGCTTGAATTATAAAAAAAGTTGTTAAGGTGGTGTATTTATAAAATATTAGATATTTATATGATCATTGGATAATAGTCAATAAAATAATTTTTTAATAAAAGTAATAAAGAAATATATGAATCAAATTAGAACCTTTTATATAAGAATTGGTTAAAATATAATTTGAATTAATTTTTTTTCAAGATAAATATAAAATTTGATGATATGTTAAATAATATCACAAGTGAAATATCATTTTAATGTTAGAATGATAATAATAGTATAAATTATATTAAGATGGTTATGATGTTAAGTGTATTTATGATTTTTAATAAAAATGTATGATGTATAAAAATAATAACGATAGTAACGAATATAAGTATTTAACATTAATTTAGAATATTAAAAAAATCTTGCTATCAAGGAAGCCATAATGTCCAAACCTTCAACCCTAATGTTTGGATCAAGCTAAAACCATAAGGTAAGGATATCCTGAGTAGAAAACTAGTGGTAAGGTGAGAGTAGGAATAGGGTCCACATGGTAATCTTGTAGATGTGCAAGGGGATGAGGGTGTCAGCCGCGTTCCATGTAAGTGTGACTGGGTTCTAACCCTAGTGCCTTAGATCAAAGAGTTAGTAAAAGACGTTATAATATAAGGAAGTGGTAGACTTTCTGAAATTTGGATGTGGGATCATTCATAATTTTGTACTGTTCACTCTTACTAAAAACGTACGTTTATAACACCACTATCTGATCATAAAATCTCAACTGTCTGATCGTCCAACACATCATATCCTTCCTCTACATACTGGGTCTTTCACCATCATATTAAACCTACCACTTGTATAACTATTCATCTTCTCCCCTCCCCCTTTTTAAATAATTAATCCCTTATGTAAACAACCTACAAATAGTTCACCTGAAAACCCCTACCACCAGTTTCATTTTCCCTTGGTAAAAAATCCATAGATTTGGATCTAGAGAATAAAGATTATATACCATTAATAGGCTTTTATTTAATAGTAAACAACAAAAACCAGCAAGATTTTTAATTTTTAAATAATCCTTACATTGGAATCTTATCATGTCCAAATAAACAAGTTAGTTGAAAAATTTATAATCATAACAATAATAATTTTAAGCCATAGTGTGGTTTAAAGGCATTGTTTTATTCTTCGGGTTACATCAGTTATAGATATAATATATAAATTTATATATCTATATAAATAAAAATAATGGAATTTACATTATAAATCTCATATTTCTCTGTAATCTAGGATCTCAAACTCTTTGATGCATCAATCCTCATAGCCTTCTATTCGTCTTTGAAAAACGGTTACCTAATTATTGATTTCTATGAATTCTACTAGATTTTTTTGGACTCATATATATATATATATATATATATATAGACATCCTATTCACCCATTGGTAAAACCCTACCCAAGATATCTCTTCATCTCTTGACCTATACTGCCATTTCCAAGTTTCGACCGTGGAGAACACCATTGTTCAAGCCTGATTTAGTTTTTCTTTCAGGTAAGGGAAAAGTTATTTTCAAAATATTATATTACATGTTTAATTTTATAAACTCTTTTTATGAAATGGAATTTTATTTTACAACCCTATGTAAATTATTTTCAAAAAAGTTTTTTTATGTAAAGGAAATTTGATTTAAAGCTCCTGATTTATGGTTTCCCAAAACCCTAATTTTGTAAGGGGATTATTTTTTTAAAAATTATTATATTTTCAAAGTGATATATATTTCTAAATATTTTGAGAAGTATTTTATGTGGTTATAGATTTTTAAAACCTTAAAGTTTTATTTTGGTAAAGTATTTATCAAATATTTTATATTTTATATAAAAGAAAATGTTTTCAAAAGATTTTTTGAAGAGTATTTTTAAAATGATTTTAATCCTAGTTTTAAAAACCCTTATTGGGAAATTTTATACTCACCCTATGTTTTAAAATTATACTCTTAGAGTTAGTGGAAGTTTCAAATGTGCTTGGTTTCACTTAAGTAACTAAATCAAGTGAAGATGAATAATTATTTATAGATATTTTATATTAAACTCTGATATAATGTATGGATATTTTTATTAATCCTCAAAAACTTAAAGAAAAAAATATCATTGTGTTTTGTAAAGGACTATATATTTTTAGTTACTTTTTATAAAAAATAGATAGTAGTTTTAGCCCCATATCTAGAAACTCGGGTCTCAAGATGCCTCAACATACACATTGTTCATGATTTCATCATATATTTAATCCAAATCATGACATATTTATCATCTTTATTCATCTTATAAACTTTTATAATTATTCATTTAAATACATGTTGAAAACTAAATTATATAACTTTGTGGAGATGACAATCCATATATACACCTGAGTGATGTTTCCATTTTTTGATGGTTATAAAAAATAAAGATAAATAATAATTCACCTTTATAGAATATTTATTATATCATAAATATCATATATATTCATTAAATCTAACATTATTACCATCCATGTAAATTGGAATGAAAAACGGATCACATCACTTCATGGAGATGGTAATCCATACATACACACGAGCGATATTATCATTTCCCAACAGATAGAAAGGTAAAAAGTGAGATAAGATATTATAATTATAGAAGAATAATTATATCAAAAATATTATATATAAATATTAAATTCATCATAATAACCAACTATGAAAGACGGTTATAAGGACCCATATTTAAACATTACTTAATGTAGTTTCTTTATACTAGATTTCACATCCTTTATTCCTAAAGATATTATAGGTTTAGAGTTCTAGAGATTTAGGTAAAAAATATTATATAATAATCCCATATATTACAAATATAACACCTTTAATCATTATCTTTATTTTCATAATATAAAACTTCTAAAGTAGAACATGATTTGTTTTCAATATAATTACTAATGACTTTCAACTTGAATTATTACTTTCCCTTACCTATCCTTAAGCCCTATGATTTTTTTAAAACATGGGATGAGCATAAAAATCTCTGTAAGGGGTATAAAAAGAAATAAATTATTAATCCATGAATAATTATAAAAATGTTCCTTTTCTATATAAACATTGGGATCAAAATAAATATTTTTTTACCCAATAAATTACCTTCCCTACCCAAATATTTTTATAAACATTAAATGAAAAATAAAACTCATATGGTTTATTTGAAATCATGAAAAATCATAATAGCTTTTTTTATCAAAAATTTATACTTTTGAACCTTACAATGTAGTAGATAATTTCCTTTACTTTGTGAAATCATATTATTTCCCTAAAAACCCATATAAATAATTTATAAATAATGTAGGTAACTTTAGGAATTATTTTCATACAATTATTACTTATACATAGAATAACCATCATGATTATAATTGGAATAACCACCATAATATATTCTCAAAATCTCTTAGTAGAAACATAATTGATTAACACCATTTCTTTACCCAATTAATTGTAGAGCTATAATAGGCTCACCCTCACTTGGTTTATAAAGGAAATACTAGTCATTATAAATAATTATAAAGAACCATAACACATTACATAAAATCATTCATCATAAAAACATTTTTTACCCATAAGAAAACATTTATAGATATTAAAATATCCATTCCATTTTAAAACCCTTTTTGAGACAAACTAGATTATAAATAATGAGTTATTTTATTTAAAAAAAAACCAAAAATATTGTATTGGAATCCAAAAATTAAATATTGGTTATGAAGGAGGTAAAGTTTGTTATCATTTTATATGTTAAAACAAAACATCCACTTTTGTCTTTTGGTAAATGATGTTAAAACAATCAATAAAATATTCCCTTTGAAAAACGTTGAATTAAATTCAAAATAAACATATATTTTTCTTTACAATCCACTTATATACATATAAATACATCCATAAAATATTTTTTAAAATATGCATAAGGAAGAAAAATAGAGTTTTAAATATAATATTTAAAAGAGTTTTTTAAAAGAATGTCCCTTACCTTGAGTCTGACTCAACATGTACAATCTTTATCATACTGAATAATAAAACTTGGTTAATTATTTACTTGTTTAAGAAACTTTCTCAAGTTTATTATTCCTTTTATTTTATATCACACTATGATATATTTAATATTTAATTAAATAAATTAACATTGGATGTTTTGAGAATATTCATTTATAAGTCCAAAATCGATTTGGTAAGATTACTATAGTCAAAGAGTTTATTATTATATCATATATAGAATTATAATGATTTCATAATTATCATTTTTATACATTAATTATAATTTTAAAACCAATAATGAAATATGGTTATGAAAAATGAACTATTTTAAAATCATAGATACGATAGGAAGTATAGTGACCTAGGATTAATATATGTAACACCCCAAGCTTTCATGATACACTTCTCTTTCAATAATTCAATAGCTTGCATTGTATGCAAGTTCGAGATTCTAACGCACCGCGACCAATCAAAGTAACCATTATGAATATTAATACCCACTTTTTGAAAATATATAAATTTTATATTTAAAATTGGACTTCATTTTTTTATTCGGAATATAGAAATTATCCTAAGTTGAATTTTTTGTAATTTTCTGAGAACTTTTAATTTTCTATGAATAGAAAAAATACTTAAAAACAACTTTTTTAATAAAAATAATTTATAGTGATAAATTATAATATTTAGTGGTTTTAAAGAATAATTAGAATATATTTTTACCATTTTATTTAATGATGGTCCTTATAATTAATTTCACTTTGAAATTGGACATAAACAATTATCAATCTTTTGATATATATTGTTTCTTAAAAACATGCTATTTATTGTGACAACGGGAATTAATTATTAAATTAATTAATTCAACTTATATGTTTTTAATTTTTTAAAATAGAAATAATTTTTGAATTAGGATTATCCAATATAGCTTAGGGTAATTTTTTGGTATTTTTCTGAAAAACTTCAATTTTTGATGAATAGTGAAACAACTAAGTGGTAGTTAAAAAACTAATTTTTTGTTTAAATGAAACTTTACCACTTCTGTGAATAGAATTTGAAAAATACAACATACATGGTTGTCATTAGTAAGTAAAATGTGGTTCAATGGGATGAAAATAATTTTTGGTGAATAGTTGCTTTTAAGTTTTATTAATCACGATTAAAGGTAATTAGTGTAATTTAAGGAAAATATAATGTTATAATAATATGAAATTAACTTTACACTTGTCCTACCCTTATTTTATGAGTCATTTATGACCAAGAAAATCCATGGGTCAACTTGGGGACCCCATGGAGCCACTTGGGTAAGAAAATGACATTAATAACTTTTTATTTAAAGTAAAAACAAAATTGTCACAAATATGTGTTGTTTTACTAAAAAAATTATTAAATGGGGTTATATAAGTTAAATTTTAGACTATAAATATTAATTGGAAAGATAAAAATATTTACTACATAATGGTAATTTTTTTATAATTTTTAGGCACTAAATAAATAAATTTATTTATCACACCATGATGATGCAGCGATTACCTCATTAATGAACGATTTAAATAAAATGGAAAGATAAGGTACAATATAAGACTTAAAATTTTATAAAGCCTATTGGATGGGTGTATTTAGAACCCTTATCACATTATACTATATATATATCATTGTGAGACCTTTAAAATCCTAAAAGCATTTCATAATAATGTAACATTTCATGACTTTCTAAGAGTGCCCCTCCTCTCCTCTTATAAAAGGCCCCCACCTCTACCACCTTATTCACACCTTCAAAGCCATTTGGATCGGCCAACCTCTGCCCAAATACTCTCTCAAATTCCCTCTATTACTCTTAGAATCCTCACTTTGGGCAGAAGTCTTTCCAAGGAATCCTTTTGGCTCAAATCAAAAAGAGTTACCCGATTTTAAGGTAATGTCTTCTCTTATGTTCTTTTGTATTATTTTGCTTCTCCAACCCCTTAAAATATTTTTATTCCATTATTTTGTAACAAAACCAGTATATTAAATATACTAGGATGTTGTTATGAGAATTATTTGATTTACACTTACACACACCTTCGTCTAATGGTTAAAGAACATACTATTTTTGTGGGTGGCGAATTACTGCCTCATGAAACGATGATTGTTCAATATTCTTTTAACACCTCTAATGGGGGCCATTATGATGAAACTATTTCTATATATTATATATATTATATTTATTTTTTCCTTATGCTTCTGTATTTTTCATTTATGGCATACCTTTATGGTTTCCATTATGGGTAAACACGATAATTTCATTTTAGGAAGTGCGAACTACCGCCCCCTCAAAGTGATTAGAATCGTTAATGACATATGCGGAATGTATAAAGGATGAAGTTAATGATATTATATATTATATTATACTAGAATTATAATATACCTTTATATCATTATGATTTCATTCCATTAAATATGAAATAGGATTGAAAGTAGCGTTCATGCGTACGTACGACTTACCGTCTTCATGAACAGTGCATTTCATTTCTTACCTCTAAATGTTATGTAATATTATAAATGCATTTATATACTGGATATATGGGATATATATGATATCTACATCATTAATACAATTCTGGATATAATGTATATTTTACCACATGAACATCTTGTAATTATAAGAAGTTTATTTTTGACTCAAGTACCAAAGATCGACAAAACGACCATTATAAACATAAATAATTACATAATGTTCATAACATGGTAATAAGTGATATAAAAGGAATAATGAACTTGAAAAAGGTTCTTAATCAAGTAGAAATTAACTCTAGTTTATTATTCAGGATATTAAAGAATGATCGAGTCAAATCGGACACGAGGCAAGGGACTTCGTCTCAATCTCCTTTCATTGAGGCATATTTTGTTTTATACACAACTTTGTTTTATATGTTGTATAAACCCCTTTTAATTTTAGATTTATTCAAAATGAATCTTTTTTTATACGAATTGTTTTACTAAACGAAAAAAGAATGTTTTTTTGTCTTACGTATGCGGCGACAACGACTTCTCTACCGTCGTGACCATTATTTGTGTTTCGGATTCCTCTACAAGCCATAACTTTTTTTAAATGAAAAATAAATACCATTTTTTAATTTTATTTTATTTTGGTATTGAAAATGGTTTTGATAATGTTTTTATTATATCAATGTGTTGTATTGATATCTTTTCATTGAAATATGGAAATGTTATGTTTCATTTATGCATGTTTTATGTGATACGATTATGTTATGGTTTATGATATGTTTAAATCCTTTCATATAAGGAATGTATTGGACATAATAAGTGGCGGGTGGAGCTCGCTATATATTCTTGATGCATTGGTATGTCTCATGAGACAAACTAGTTTCTTGGCACAAGGCCTTGACAAAATCTTATTTGTAGTCTTGGCATAAGGCCTTGACTATGAGGTTATGATAGTCTGGCATTATGCATTCCATCATTATGAAAGTGGTTATTGATATTGCATGTGATTATTTGACTATTAGAATATCCATGTGAATAAGTAAATGGAATTATTTAATTTTATCTTTGCCATATTATTCTGGAGTTCAAGTTTAAAAGGCTTTTGTTTTAGTTATACATTGCGTTAAATGTTTATGTTTATTTATGAAAGTTTCCGGTATATTGTTATCCTTACTGAGCATCTGAGCACACCCCTTTCTATGTTTTATTTTCCCAGGATGTGAAGAAATATTTTATGACTGACTTGCAGGGATAGTCTAAAGGGGATATGAGTGTGTACTATGGAGACTAAGTTATTTTAGTTTATCACTTTATGATGTAATGTAACATTTATGAATGTATCTATTGTTTCCAAGGCTACTAAACTAATCGGTCTTTCAAGACTTGATCTTTTGCGATCATGCCAATGTTATGTAATAATGCATCGACTCTGGGTAACTGGGGTTGGGGTGTTACAGTTGGTATTAGAGGTAGTTTAGTACTAACCTTGGAAGCTATATTTAGATAAACTCTGATTAGAGCACATAGCCCTAAGATAGACTTTGAGGATTAATATTGAAGAACTTCCTAGGATTTTGGTAAAGTATAGATTTTATGTATTTTCCGATCAATACATCCTTTTCTAGATACGATCAGGTAGAGGTGGCTCTGGTATAGATATACCTAGGGGTAATACCCCAAAATACCACTTTGAGCTAGACTCGAACGGGAACTGGTGCACGACAACGGGCCTTGCTTCACTCTCGGTTATGACACTCCCGGGGGATATGCTTAGGATAATTCACGATTTCTTTAAAAACAATTATGAAGGGTTTATGAGTATATACTTCCTCAAAGAAAACATTTTTTTATGGATTATATCCATAAATAGTTCAATTTATGTTAAGTGTTTCACAAGTATGGAATTATGTATTTCGATTCATAAACTAATCTAGTCTATGATATTGTTTAGAAATAGAGCCTAGTAGAAGGAATGGAAACCTTATCAATGCACACACTCCATGTAGGGATTTACCTCCTGCTCAAGATAATTATGGTGGAGTTGGTGATACAACTGGTGCCAATCAGCTTATCACCATACTGGGACAACTCACTTAGGTTACGAATAATAACCTTACTCATATGGAGCACCCTGATCCGTAACATGGAGGATCAATGTTAGACTGCTTCGTGAGGCAACAACCATCAACATTCAATGGGAGTACAAATCCATTAGTAGTTGAGCAATGGATAAATTCCTTAGAGAAAATATTTCATGCCTTGGGGAGTAGTGAAAGGGAAAAGGTTATCATGGCAGTTTACCGCCTCACTGGAGATGCTGATCAATGGTGGTCATTGATTCAAAATACAAAGGAAGATGAAGAAGTATCAAGTATGGAATGGAGAGAGTTCAAAGAGATTTTCTTAGAAAAATACTTTCCTCGTGACCATCGAGCAGATATGGAAAGGCAATTTCTGAGTCTGAGGCAAAAAGAGGATGAGAAAGTCGTAAAGTATGAGTCTAACTTTAGAAGTTTAGTGAGGCATGCTGCTGATTTTATACATAACCAAAGAAGTAAGATTGATCGTTTCTTTGATGGGTTAAAACCATTTCTCTATCGAGTTTTAGTATCACAATCTTTCTCAATGTACGAAGATATAGTCTCGTGTTCTATCAAGATAGAAAAAGAATTATCTAAATCTTATGATAATAAAGTAAAGTAAGAGAATAAGAGAATGGTGGAACAAGAGACAGATAAAGGGAAAAAGGTAAAGAAGGATTTTCCATTATGTGATAATTGTGGGAAGAATCACCCCGGTACTTGCCTAAAAGGAATGGGAGTTTGTTATAAATGTGGAGAAAAAGGTCACCAGGCTCGTGATTGCAAGGGAAAGAAAGAGGCTATCAATGTTGAATGCTACAATTGTAGAGAAATGGGGCATTATGCAAATTAATGTCCTAAGCGTCAGGGAAACTTACCTCAGAAAAGGGCAAGGGATCCAGGAAAATCTTATGTTGTTACTATAGATGAAGTGGAATAATTATTGTATTTGTGTTTTTCGACTCAAGAACTATATTATGGTTATAAGAATAATGTGATATATATAAGGATTGTACTGCAGTAATTTTTTTTTCATCTGATGAAGGTAATCATACTTTTAATATGTGACAATAAGAGAAACATTACTTTATTTGGGGAATCTAATGTTACAATTGATTTTGGAATTTAGATACCTTTTAGAGAAAGTCTGGATAGAGGTATTTTGGATAACTATAATGGTTGGAATGGATTAAGTTGAAATTTGGATATTATTTTTTAAGGTTAAAACATTTTTGAAGATTATATTTGGAATATTATAATACTATAGTTTTAGGAAAAGGACAACCAGTAGGTCGGTGGATAACCCGTCGCATTGGACAAAGCTGTAGGAATCGAACCCACAACCATAGTGCGATGGGAATTTATTACCTACCACTAGCCTACAAGAAGTCCCTGGTTATTAAAAAATAGTTTTCCTAATCTAAATGGTATGTGTTAATATTTGGAACCTTGTACGATCAGGATAAATATAATATTTTTGAATTCTATTACCTTTTGGACTAAAAGATAGGTTTGTGGTAAAAATTTATTGAAGAATGAAAGTCTATATGGCAAGTAAGTATATTTCCTCACGTTCTTAGTAAATCTCCAAAACGAGTTCCTCAACTTTATGAAAGGTAATTTAAAACAAAAACGTTGTCGGTTAACTTTTCCTACTGGGGAATCAAAGGCTGTTTAACCAATCACAAGTTTGTGATTTTCTTGTAGTTAACATTATCCTAATCCTATTTTCTACAACTCTCCATCAGACCTTGATGGTTTGTTTCTCCTCCATATCCATGTTTTCATAGAATCCTAGTATGGGCTATCTCGGGTGACCTCTGTACTTCTCTTTCTTTCTTTTAAAGTTATATTTTTATTAACCCTATTTCCGATATGGGTTTTACACAAAGGTATTTTCTATTTTCAACCTTTTATTTTTGAAGAACATTTTCAAATTGCGAGGACACAATTTATTGAAGTAGGGGAGAATGTAACACCCCAAGATTTCACGATATGCTTCTCTTTCAATAATGCAATAGCTTGCATTGTACGCAAGTTCGAAATTCTAACACACCACGACCAATCAAAGTAGCCGTTATGAATAGTAATACCTAATTTTTGAAATTATATAAATTTTATATTTCAAATTGGACTTCATTTTTGTATTCGGAATATCGAAATTATCCTAAGTTGATTTTTTTTGTAATTTTCTGAGAACTTCTAATTTTCTATGAATAGAAAAAATACTTAAAAACAACTTTTTTAATAAAAATAATTTATAGTGATAAATTATACTATTGAGTGGTTTTAAAGTATAATTATAATATATTTTTACCATTTTATCCAATGGTGGTGATTATAATTAATTTCACTTTGAAATTGGACATAAACAATTGTCAATATTTTGATATAAATTGTTTCTTAAAAACACGCTATTTGTTGTGACAACGAGAATTAATTATTAAATTAATTAATTCAACTTATATGTTTTGAATTTTGTAAAATAGACATCATTTTTTAATTAGAAATATCAAATATAGCTTAGGGTAATTTTTTGGTATTTTTCGAAAAAACTTCAATTTTTGATGAATAGTGAAACCACTAAGTGGTAGTTAAAAAACTATTTTTTCGCTTAAATGAAACATTACCACTTCTGTGAATAGAATTTAAAAAATCTGACATACATGTTTGTAATTATTAAGTAAAATGTGGTTCAATGGGATGAAAATAAATTTTGGTGAATAATAACTTTTAAGTTTTATTAATCGCGATTAAAGGCAATTAGTGTAATTTAAGGCAAATATAATGTTATAATAATATTAATTTACCTTTACACTTGTCCTACCCTTATTTTATGAGTCATGGCCAACCAAGAAAATCCATGGGTCAACTTGAGGACCCCATAGAGCCACTTGGGTAAGAAAATTACATTAATAACTTTTTATTTAAAGTAAAAATAAAATTGTCACAAACATGTGTTGTTTTACTAAAACAATTATTACATGGGGTTATATAAGTTAAATTTTCAACTATAAATATTCATTGTAAATATAAAAATTTTTCCTACATCACGGTAATTGTTTTATAATTTTTAGGCATTAAATAAATAAATTTATTTATCACACCATGATGATGCAGCGATTACCTCATTAATGAACGATTTAAATAAAATGGAAAGATATGGTAAAATATAAGACTTAAACTTGTTTAAAGCCTATTGGATGGGTGTATTTCGAACCCTTATCACCTTATACTAGAAATATATCATTTTGGGACCTTTAAAATCCTAAAATCATTTCATAATAATGTAACATTTCATGACTTTCCAAGAGTGCCCCTCCTCTCCTCTTATAAAAGGCCCCCACCTCTACCACCTTATTCACACCTTCAAAGCCATTTGGCTCGGCCAAAATCTTCCCAAATACTCTCTACACTTCACTCTATTACTCCTATAGGCCTCACATTGGGGATAAGTCTTTCCAAAGAATCCTTTGGCTCAAATCAAAAAGAGTTACCCGATTTTAAGGTAATGTCTTCTCTTATGTTCTTTTGTTTTATTTTGCTTCTCCAACCACTTAAACTCTTTTTATTCATTTCTTTTGTAAAAAAAAAACAGTATCTTAAATATACTAGGATGTTTTTATGAGAATTATTTTATTTAAACTTACACATACCTTCATCTAATGGTTAAAGAACATACTGTTTCTGTGGGTGGTGAATTACTGCCTCACAAAATGATGATTGTTTAATCTTCTTTTAACACATCTCATGGTGGCCATTATGATGAAAATATTTATATATATTTATATATATTATATGTATTTTTTCTTTATGCTTCTTTATTTTTCATTTATGGCATACCTTTATGGTTTACATTATGGGTAAACGTGATAATTTCATTTTAGGAAGTGCGGACTACCGCCCCCTCAAAGTGATTTGAATCGTTAATGACATATGTGGGACGTATAAAGGATGGTGTTAATGATATTATATATGATATTATACTAGAATTATAATATACCTTTATATAATCATTATTTCATTCCATTAAATACGAAATAGGATTGAAAGTAGCGTTCATGCGTACGTACGACTTACCGTCTCCATGAACGGTACATTTCATTTCTTACCTCTAAATGTTATGTAATATTATAAATGAATTTATATGCTGGATATATAGGATATATATGATATCTAAATAATGAATATAATTCTGTATATAATGGATATTTTACCACATGAACAACTTGTCATTATAAGAAGTTTATTTTTGACTCAAGTACCAAAGATCGACAAAACGACCGTTATTAACTTAAATAATTACATAATGTTCATAACAAGGTAATAAGTGATATAATATGAATAATTAACTTGAAAAATGTTCTTAAGCAAGTATGAATTAACTCTAGTTTATTATTCCAGAGATTAAAGAACGATCGAGTCAAATCAGACACGAGGTAAGGGACTTCGTCTCAATCTTCTTTCATTGAGACATATTTTGTTTTATACACAACTTTGTTTTATATGGTGTATAAACCCCTTTTAATTTTACATTTATTCAAAAGGAATCTTTTTTATATGAAGTGTTTTACTAAATGACCAAAAGGAATGTTTTTTTTTCATACGTATGCGACGACAACGAATTCTCCGCCGTCGTGACCATTATTTGAGTTTCGGCTTCCACTACAAGACTTAACATTTTTTAAATGAAAAATAAATACCAAGTTTTAATTTTATTTTATTTTGGTATTGGAAATGGTTTTGATAATGTTTTTATTATATCAATGTGTTGTATTGATATCTTATGATTGAAATGTGGAAATTTTATGTTTTCTTTATGCATGCTTTATGTGATACGATTATGTCATGGTTTATGATATGTTTAAACCTTTTCATATAAGGAATGCATTGGACATAATAAGTGATGGGTGGAGCCCACTATAGCTCCTCGATGCATTGGTAGGTCTCATGAGACAAACAAGTGTCTAGGCGCAAGGCCTTGACAAAATCTTATTTGTAGTCTTGGCACAAGGCCTTGACCATGGGGTTATGATAGTCTAGCATTATGCATTCCATCATTATGAAAGTGGTTATTGATATTGCATGTGACTATTCTACTAGTATAATATCCATGTGAATATGTAAATGACATTATTTCATTTTATCTTTGCCATATTATGCTGGAGTTCAAGTTTAAAAGGCTTTTTTTAGTTATACATTGCCTTAAATGTTTATGTTTATTTATGAATGTTTCCGCTATATTGTTATTCTTACTGAGTATCTGAGCTCACCCTTTTCTATGTTTTATATTCCCAGGATGTGAAGAAATATTTTATGACCGACCTGAAGGGATAGTCTGAAGGGGATATGAGTGTGGACTATGGAGACTATGTTATTGTAGTTTTTCACTTTATGATGTAATGTAACATTTAAGAATGTGTCTAGTGTTTGCAAGGTTACTAAACTAATCGGTCTTTCGAGACTTGATCTTTTGTGATCATGCCAATGTTACGTAATAATGCACCGACTCTGGGTAAATGGGGTCGGGGAGTTACAACATACATGGATATTACACCATTTTAGATGAATATTTTGTATATTACAATAATACATTCCCAAGTACCATAATAGTTTAGTGTCTTTGGAAGCTTGGGAAAAAAATATTTTATCTTGGTGAAAGATCTTTTGCATCTCCCATAAAGATCCCTACCTTTAGTACTTCTACCTAAAATCTTTCTTGATAACCCGGAGAAAGGAAACATAAGAAGGGGTGAGCTGAGATGCTCAGTAAGGGTAAATAAAGGAAATATGTAATAAAACCATGAAAAAAGTGCATGGAACTAGAGCATAACATTTTAAGATCGTACCCTACATATTAGATATCATAATAAATATTGTCAATTCATAATACAAAGATCATAAGTCATGAAATCATAACATAGGAATAAAACATAGAATTGTGGCATTCACATTGGTTTATAACATTGTGAACATGTATTAGTGGAAATAGGTTAACTAATTAAGTTAAAGACAAGAAATCAGGACCCCATATCAACTTATGGACATGCAACTAGGTCCATGCATAACACTGTGAACATGTAATCAGGTTCTAGCATAACCTTATGGACATGAAACCAGGTCTATGCATAAAATTTTGAACATGTAATTTTTTTCACGCATAACATTGTGAACATGTAAACAGGTTCATGAATAAACTTATGTCCATGAAACCAGATCCATGCATAACACTGTGAACACATAATAGGGTTCAATGATAACATTGTGAACATGTAATTAGGTTTTTATATAAACTTATTAACATAAAATCAGGTCCATGAATAACATTGTGAACATGTAATCAAGTTCACATATAACATTTATAATCATGAGTCATCCATCATTACCCAATTCATTGGAGGGAGATATAGGTCCCCCCCATATCATAAAAACATCATTCATACATGTTCTACAAAATAAATATTTCATCATATCATGACGCATGAAAATACATAGGTTTTTTAAATATCAAATCATAACCCATGAAATAAAATGGGAATCAATATAATTTCATCACATCATAAACTATAAAAAATAGATATGTTTTATAACCATTTCATCTAAGCATAACCCTTGAAAATATGTGGGTTTCAAAAGTGTATAACCCATGGAAGAGAAACAGGTGCCGTAAGAATTATTCCTTCAAAACATAAACCATTCAAGAAAGAATATTAATGAAACCTTGGGATCATTTCATATAATGTATTAATTAACATCAATGGATGTCATCATAGATGAATAATAACTGAGAAAGATATTTTGAAAACATTTCTTTATGAAAATATCCTTTCTTATTTGAAAAATTGTCTTTAAAACATAAAACCTTTTGAAAACCATTTACTTTAAATATAATTTAAAAACATAGAAAGTAGTATTGAAATAATTTTGAAAACTTTTTTCCTTGAAAACTTATAAAATAATATTTAAAACATTTTGAAAACCATTTTTCTTGAAAACTTATAAATGAATCTTCAAAATATTTTAAAAAAATTTTTCTTTGAAAATAGTTTTTGAAAACATATAAAGGAAGGTTTGAAAATAATAAAATATTTTTAAAATCCGTTTTCCTTGAAAATGATCATTAAGTATCATTTGATTTTTTTTTTGAAAAATTTATTTGAAAACATGGTCTTTGTAATAAAATATATTTCCAACCTAAGAGATAAATATATTCAAATTTTCATAAAATAATTTTCTTAATTATCTTAAGTACCAAAGAGTATGAAACTGGTATTATTACATGGATATATCATGAATTAGAAGAGGATATGGAAACTCAAGAGTTTTCTTGAGATATGTATCATAATATTTCAATAAATAATTATGATTATTAATAATCTCCAAAGGGTAGGATATTGTTTCAATAAACTCTTATCACTTGATAACTTGGGATCATACTCTCCCTATAAGAAAAAAAATTACGTGAAGCTTAAAATATCATGAAAATAATGAGATTCATGATATAAAATATAAATTTGAAGTATATAAAGCTCCAAAATTAATTTAGATTCATAAAATAATATGATTCTCAGAGAAGGTAAATTGAGACAAAACTATTTTACCGATTTGGTAACTTTTGAAACTTAAACACCATAAAAGAAAGATCAAAAAATGTATATGTAAATACCAATAAAGTAAAGAATAATATTTATATAATAAATTCATGGTAATTATATTCACCATTAGTAAATAAAGAGTTAAGAATATGGTATGTATCTTAAAGAAATAAAAAGTAAGATTAAATCTCCCTACCATGTGTCTTGACTCTTGTCATACTCATTCAAACCACCTATTAATCAAGTATATAGTTTAGGTTTGTTCTAAAAGGATTCCTTCAAAGAATTTATAACCAAGGAGAGGATTATAGGAGTTCGATAGTGATTTTGGGAGATTATTTTTAGAAGATTTTGCGTGAGCTAAGGGGATTTAGATATGTGAAGAAGAGGGAGGAGAGGAGACCTTTTTATAGTGGAGGAGGAGTGACACTCTTATAAATATTTGAAGAGAGAATTCCACCCACATTTTTTATTTTCAAGTGGATCAAATAATAGACCAAAGTCGATCCATGGGAGGATAGGGTCAAAATATGGATAGAAAATGGATCTATGATAAGTTTATATGTCGTTTTGAGTCTTAAATTTAAGGTTTAGTCCTTATTTAATCTTAATTTTACATTAATTTATGTAATTAATTTTAATTACATTAACTAATATTTTTGGTTGAAAACTAAGTTGAACTTATTAGATATTATAAATTATTCTGATTGCAAATATGGAAACCATTTCTCCAAATTAAAAATATAGAATTGGCAGAAATTAATTTAAAATTAATCCCACTGACGGGAAACACTGTGGGTTTTTAAAGTAAAAATGACCAAAAGTTTTCTAAGTTTTTATATCAAATTTCACTGTAAAATTGGTTCCAATGACCAAAATTGAATTAATTGTTAAAATTAATATCTAATTAAACTTTTAAACTAATTTAAAATATAATTCAACTTTATAAATAAATTAAATGGAAAAGAAGTTTTGAATGAAAATCCAGTATTTATAACTATCCATTAAAAAAAATGGAACCTTACAGAAAAATACCAAAAAATATACTAACCAATTTTTTATGTTTTTATTAAAAATATGAAGTTTATTTTTTCATATTAAATTTAAAAAAGTTCCAACAATTTTATTTAAAATTGGGTAGCCATTAAAAGGCGTTAAAACCACCTTTATAAAAAATATATGTTTTTATGCATAAAATTAGGTTTATTCTTATCTTATGTATCTAAAATATATTTGATGAATATGAAAAATATTTTATTTAATACATAACATATTTATTACATTAATATAAATCAATAATTGTAATTAATTTAATTTATTAGGGTAAAAAAAATTTGTGACAATAAAAATATTAATATGTTCCTTTATATTAAATCAGTTTTCATATTCAATTCTAATTATTTGATAACCTATGAATTCATACTACATTTGTGTAAACCATATATTTTCATAAATTATTTAATACTTATCATAACCTCTAATTTAACTACTAGGTTATATATTTTAATAATATTTTAATAATATTTTATTATTTAGTAAAACATGGTCATGAGTGTTATGCAAGCCATCGAGGAAAGTCATTGTTCTGTGTAATGTAAGCTTTCCTCAGTATTTTGTGTAGTTAAAGTTAAAATTTATTCTATGTATAGTGGAAAATTAAAATGGATTTGTTTGTAATGAAATCGAAACATTGTGATTTAATATAAAATAAACTATTTTCAGTGTTACGTGAAATGAAAAATATCGCAAAGTTTAAATTAATTTGAAAAAAATTCATAACTCTCAGGGTGTTACATTATACCCCCTTAAAATAAATTTCACCCTGAAAATTCATCTAGGTTATCAATAGTTTAATACATGAAAGTTTCATTCATAGAAACCCACATTATAAAAATGGATACTAAAAATTCCCTTAAAACAGAAAGTTGGAACCATGATGGTTACACAAAGTAACATATAACCAGTTTTCCACATTGGAGAACATTTGTGGGGAGTGAAGATTTTAAACAGAGGAAAAGCGTAAATATTTACAGGGAGTGATTGAGTTCATTAATCACAAAAAAGTTAAGGATAAAAAAATTGAGGGCCTTAAATTCATAAATCTGTGATGATTTAAAAGTCCATCAGTTTAGCAAAATTATGGTATTAGGACAACACATTTTCTTTTGATCATTATATTAACATTGAGTAATTATTTTATTGACCAATAATATAAGGAAATATAATTACTTGATATATTTATATAAAAAAATTTCCTTCTTTATTTTTTCTTTTATCAATTTCCAATTCATCCATTACTTCATGTAATGGTCGTCCAGAAATTAACTTTGATGCCTGAAGTTCTAAAATACACTTTTAGAAAATCTTTAGTCCCATTAAAGAATGAAAAGTATAAATATTTATAAATATTCTTAAAAAAACCATATTGTTTATAAATTAATCTCTAAACATAAAATTAACAATACTATTTCAAAATAAATTGTTATTCAAAAAAAAAATTATACATTAACAAAGACATTACATAGGCCAATGGTAGGTGTGAAACCCTTATCGTCCTTCAGTCTTGAGTTCAAGACCTGTGGCCTTACAAAATATGATTGGTTGTCACCTAACATACATGATGTCATTTTCTAAAACCATGCCAATATAATTTCCAACATATCATGTACATCCTTGAAATAAGATTAATCACTAAATAACATTTTAACCAAGGTTTTCAAAACAAACTCATTGTATAAATAATTCCTCAGAAGTTTAACTTAAAATTTTCATGAATGGTTAACCTTAAAACCCTTCTCAATGATGAAAATGAAAAACTATAGAAATATATTCATTAAATAAGATTAAAATTGACCCCCATATATCACAAATTAGCTCTTTGTTTTCACATTCCAAACATGTGAATACCCTCATGGTAAATTCTCTTGGAACATGTTAACAACCTGAATTACCATAAATACTTATGGAAAAAATACAAGATTACTTATTCCATAGATTATTAGATATATTACATAAATCTAAGAATTTTTATACTTCATACATGATAACATAAACTACTTGTAAATAAGTCCATAATTAGTTCCAAGGTAATCAATACCTTCCAATTTACTTATTCATACCACACATATATTTATCCGAACAATATAATCATAACATAAGAACATATTAAAATTTATCTTTCCCTTAATCACATGTTTTCTAGGGACATCACCTTACAATTATAGAACTTTTCTATTACATTAAAACCATTCAATGTTTTCTTGTAAATCCATAGAAAAAAAAATTAACTGAACAATCCTTATATATTTTACCTTTCATATAGCATATTTTGTGAATCTGAATAAATAAGAGTTTTTATTATTCTAATTCATCCTTAATCCTTTATCAAGGCTACCTAATCCTATTACAAAATACATATTTCCTTTCACATTTCATTTGTAGTCTCTTTATCATCATCATTGTAACCATTTCTTATACCACATTACTAATCCCCTTCAATATATTTCCTCTTAGGAAATTGAATTGCATAATGACTATTTATTACACACTTAAAACACATAAGATTTGATGAAGAATTAGGGAGGCCAATATTATTATCCATTTTGTTAACTAAACTCTTCATTTCTTCCTTGTAGTTACCTGCTTTTTGTCATTATTTTCCATAGTCAAAACATCTTCTTGTTCCTATAAGACATTCACTTAGGTGATTGTTTCCACATTCTTAACAAAAAAACCCTAATATTATTTCTTCTATGGTCTCCATTACCCAAACTCTTAGAGAAATCCTTATTTATATTCCTTGGGGAGTCTAAGAGTTAGTTAAGGTACTCGTTTTTAGTCATCTTTCGTGAAAACTGATTAGGAATAATCACAACATCTCACACTCCATTGATCATCCCACTTGACTGCTCATTATAAAATCATCCATCACATTCAACGTTATCCGAGCTCCTTCTAGTTCCCACCATTGACCAAAACAAGAATCATAATGTGAGCATTACTTATCATAGTATAAAACAACATAGTCATGAAACAATTACTTATCAGATGTCTAAATTATGTCATCTTTCATAATCTATGACACCCTAGGTTCATCCTAGGTTTTTCATAGCCAACTTATATTTAAATCCTTCATAATGGTTCATGAAGAGTTTGTGAATTTCCAAACCATATCCCCCAGGAGTGTCAAACCAGGTGTACAACAAGGATTATTGTTGTGTACCAGATTACCTTGAGTAATGCACAGAACATATTTTCGGAGTTGTTACCCATAGGTACATCCATGATAGAGCCACATCCACTTGTAGTATCCAGATAGGGATAAATTTCTATGAAACTATTCACTCTATCCTTTACTAAAACTTTAGGACATTTTACTAAATGTTAAGTCATCCTTATACTTATCCTTAGAGACATCCATTAACATATCCTTAGAAATATACCTAGGCATCTCACTAAAGTTTTCTCATCCAAGTTTCCAAAGGTTGACTAATCGTTTTCATTGATACCTACTATAGAGACCCAAGATTAACATACATGGACATTACATGATTTTAGTTAAATATTAATTACATTACAATAATACATGCCCGATAACTGTAATAGTTTAGTTTCTCTAGAAGCTTGGAAACAAAATATTCAATCCTGGTGAAAGATCTTAAACATCTCCCATAAAGATATCCACCTTTAGTACTTCTACCTAAAACATTTCTTCATAACCCATGGAAAGGAAACATAAGAAGGGGTGAGATCAGATTCTAAATAAAGTTAAATAAAATAAACATGTAAGAATAAAATGAACAAAGGGTATGGAACTTGAGAATTACATTTGAAGATCATACCATATAGATTAGAGATCATAATGAATATTTTCAATTCATAAGACATGTATCATAATAGAATTAAGATCATAAGTCATGAAAGACCAACATAGGAATAAAACATGGAATTGTGGAAAGAATGTTGGTTTATAACTTTGTGAACTTGTATAGGTAAAAATAAGTTAACTCATTAAGTTAAGGACCTGAAATCAGGCCCCCACATCAACATATGAACATGAAACCAGGTCCATGGATAACATTGTGAATGTGTAATCTGGTTCACACATAACCTTATGGACATGAAACTAGGTCTATTCTTAACATTGTGAAAATGTAATCAGTTTCGCTCATAAAATTGTTCAGATATAATCAGATTCACACATAAACTTAGGGACATACAACCATGTACATTCATAACACTGTGTATACATAATAAGGTTCATTCATAACATTGTGAACATGTAATCAAGTTCATGTATAAACTTATGGACATACAACTGGGTCCATGAATAACATTGTGAACATGTAATCAGGTTCACACATAACATTTATATTCATGAGTCATCCATCATTACCCAATTTATTGGAGGTAGATTTAGGTCCCACCCATCTCATAATAATATCATTCATACATGTGACATAAAATAAAAATTTCATCATATCATGAACCATAAAAATATGTAGGTTTTATAAACATCATATAATATCCCCTAGAATGAAATGGGTATCATTATCATTTCATCACATCATAACCTATGTAAAATAGATAGGTTTTATAACAATTTAATCGAAGCATAACTCATGAAAATAAGTGGGTTTCAAAAGCGTATAACCCATGGAATAAAAACAGGTGTTGTAAGAATTATTCCTTCAAAAACATAAACCATTAAAGAAATAATATGAATTGAACCTTTGGATAATTTATTATAAGGTCTTTAGTAACATCAAAAAATGTCATCATATATGGAGAATAATATGGAAATATATTTTGAAAACATTTCCTGGGGAAAATATGCTTTATTATTTGAAAAATTATCATTAAACATAAAACATTTTGAAACAAATTTCTATTAAAAATAGTTAGAAAACATAAAAATAAGTATTAAAAACATTTTTTAAAAAATTTTCCTTGAAAACTTATAAAATAATATTGAAAAACATTTCAAAAACATTTTACTTGAAAAATTATAAACGAAGCTTCAAAACATTTTAAAAACCTTTTTTTTTGAAAATAACTTTGAAAAAATATAAGGAAAGATTTTAAAATAATAAAACTATTTTAAAATTCATTTTACATGACAATTATCACTAAGGATCACTTGAAAATATTTTTGTAAATTTTTTAAAAAAAATAAGGTTTTTGTAATAAAATATATTTTCAACCGAAGAGATAAATACAGTCAGATTTTCATAAAAATAGTTTCTTAATTATCTTAAATAACAAAAAGTGGAAAAATGAAAATAATACATGGGTATATCTTGAATAAACAAAGTATAAGGAAAATTATGAGTTTTCTTGAGATATTGATCATAATATTTCATTAAATAATCATAATTGTTAATAATATCAAAAATTGATGATATTGTATTAATAAACTCTTATCACTTGGTAACTTGGGATCATATTCTCTTTATAAGAAAAGAAAATTACATTACGCATAAAATATCATGAAAATAATGATATTACTAATATAACATGTAATGTGCAAGTATATACACCTTGAAAAATAATTTTGGTTCATAAAAATACATGAGTCTCAAAGAATGAAAATTGAGACAAAACTATTTTACCAATTTGGTAACTTTTGAAACTTAATCACCGTAGAAGAAAGATCATAAAATGAATATGTAAATAACTATAAATTTAAGAATAATATTCGTATAATAAATTCATGGGTAGTATATACACCATGCAAAAATAAAGAGTGGTGAACATGGCATTTATCTCCTATAAATAAAAAGGGAGATTAAATCCCTTTACCTTGCATCTTGACTCTTGTCGTACTTTTTCAAACCACCTCTTAATCATGTAACTCATTTTGTTTTGTGAAAAAAGGATTACTTGGAAGAATATATGACCAAGGATTTGATTATAAGATTAAGATAGGGATTTTTTTGCGATTATTTGAGCATATCTTGGTTAAGCCAAGGGGATTTAGATATGTGAGGATCTGGGAGGAGATGAGGCCTTTTATAGTGGAGGAGGAGTGGCACTCTTATAAATATTTGACGAGAGAATTCCACCCAAGTTTTTCATGTTGAAAGTGGAACCAATAATGGAACAAATTAGATCCAAGGTAGGGTATGGTTGAAATATATCCATCCAATGGCTCTTGGACAACTGTATATGTTGTTTTGAGTCTTATATTTAAGGTTTAGTCTTTAGTTAATCTTAATTTCACCTGAATATATGTAATTAATTTTAATTTAATTTGATAATATTTTTGGTCAAAAAATAAGTTGAAATTATTATAAATTATAAATTATTATTATTAAAAATACAGAATCCATTTTTCTAAATTAAAAACATAGAAGTGGCCAAAATGAATTTAAAATTAATACCACTTATGGGATGATACTTCTAGTTTTTAAAGTAAAAATGATAAAAAAAATTCTAAGTTTTTATATCCAAATTCATTGTGAAATTGGATTTAATGACTTACATTGGATTAATTGATAAAATAATTATCTAATTAAACTTTTAAACTAATTTAAAATATAATTTATCCTTCTATATAATTAAATGAAAAAATAGTTTTTAATTAAAATCCATTATTTTTAACTATTCATTAAAAACAAAACCTTACAAAAAATACCAAAAAATTATCCAAAACTTTTTTATATTACTATTAAAAATATTAAGATTATTTTTTCATATTAAATCTATTGAAGTGAATTTTTTTTATTTAAAATGGGTTCTCCATTAAAAAGCGTTAAAACTATATTTATTAAAAATATAGGTTTTTTATGCATAAAATTAGGTTTGTTATTATCTTATTTCTATCCAATCTATTGTATGAATACCAAAAATATTTGATTGAATATATAAAATTTATATTACATTAATATCACTAACTAATTTAAATTAATTTAATTTATTAGTGTAAATAAAATTAATAACCATAAAAATAATAAAATTTCCTTTATATTTAATCAGGTTTCATATTCAATTCTAATTAATTGATAACCTATGAATTCATATTTTTTTTTTCACACTATATAATTTCATAAATTAGTTAATACTGTTCATAACTGCTAATTTAAATGCTAGGTTATATGTTATAATATTATTATAATAATATTTTATTATTTGGTAAACTCAGTCATGCATGTTACACAAGTCATTATGTAAAGTCATTGTTGTGTGTAACGAAATATAGCCTCAATGTTCTATACAGATAAATAAATAATTTATGTTGTATATAGCACACAATTAACTTGGTGTTGTGTATAATACAAGCCAACAATAGTGATTTAATACAAAATAAACTATTTTAAATGTTATTTGAATTGAAAAATATTTCAAAGGATGAATTAATTAGAAAAAAATTTAAAAAATCTCACAATGTTACACTATACCCCTCTAAAAATTAATTTCACCATTAAAATTCATTTGGGTTATCAAATGTTTAATACTTGAATGTTTCATTCATAGAAATCCACATCATAAAAATGGATACTAAAACTTCCCTTAAAAATGGAAATTTAAACCATAATAGTTATCCAAAGTAACATATAATTGGTTTTCCACATAGGAGAACATAGGTTGGGAGTAAATATCAGACATAGATGAAAAGTGTAAATATTTATAGGGATTGATTGAGGTCATCAATCACAAACAAGTGAATGATCAATGAAAAGTTTAGGGCCTCAAAGTCAAAAATCTGTGATGATTTAAAAGACCATCGGTTTAACAAAGTTAAGGTATTAGAAAAAATATTTTTCTTTTGATCGTTATCCTAATGTAGAGTAATTATTTTTTTTGAAAATATAAAATTAGAAAAAATAATTGATATATTTCTATAAATATAATTTCATTATTTATTAGTGCTTTTATCAATTTCTAATTCATCCATTACTTCATGTAATGGTCATCTATAAATTAAATTTGATGCCTAAAGTACAAAAATAAAATTTTAGCCAATATTAAGGCCCATAAAAGAATAAAATTATAGCTATTTATAAAAATTATTAAGAAAATCAATATGTTTAATAAATTTATCTCTAAACATAAAAGTAACATTAGTTTTTCATCATAAATAGTTATTCAACAAAAATAATTATACATTAACCAAGACATCGTGTAGGCGTGTGGTAGGTGTGAAACCCTTATCATCCTTTAGTCATGGGTTCAGGACCCATGGCCTTTCCATATTTTATTGGTTGTCACCAAAAATATATAATGATTTTTTTAAATCCATTATAATATAATTTCCAAAATATTGTGGATATCCTTGAAATAAGGTTAATCGCTAAATAACCTTTTAACCAAGGTTTTCAATACAAACTCAGTGCATAAATACTTCATCCAATGTTTAAATTAAAATTTTTCATGAATGTATATCCTTAGAAACCTTCTCAAAGATGAAAATACAAAACTTTAGAAAGTGATTTAGGAAATCTACACAACATTGGTCCCCTATATATTAAAAAGTAGCTCTTAGTTGTCACATTCCAAACATGTGAATACCCTCATGATAAATCCTCTTAGAACATGGTAACAACCAGAATTACCATAAAAACTTCAAGAAAAAATGCATGCTTCCACATTGAATATATTACTACATAAATCCAAGAAGTTGTAAACTTCATCCATGATATCATAATCTACTTTTCAATAAAACCTTAATTAGTTCCAAGGTAATTAGTACCTTCCAATTTACTTATTCATATCCCATGTATCTTTATCCAAACAACATTATCATAACATAAGAAACATATTAAAGTTTATATTTCCATTAATCATGTGTTTTATAGGGACATAACCTTTCCATTATATCACTTCTCTTCATGAGCTTTACTCTTGGGACATTGAGTTGCATAATTACCATTATTTACACACTTAAAACACTTAACCATTAATGAAGACTTGGGGATGCCAATATTCTCATCCATTTGGTTAATCGTTCTCTTTATTTTTTTCGTTGTAGTAACTTTCTATGTGTCCTTACTTCACATAGTCAAAACAACTTCTTGTTTCTCTTTGACATTCACTTAGGTTATTATTTCCACATTATTGACACAAAGGAACCAAAATATTCTTTCCTCCATGGTCTCGATTACCTAAAATCTTAGTTATCTCCTTCTTTATTTTATTTATTGAGAATGAGAGTTGGTTAAGGAACACATTGTTAATCATGTTCTAGGAAAACATATTAGGCATGATCAAAACATCTCTCACGGTATTGATAATTCCACTTGACTTCTTATCCAAAAATAAACAATCACATTAAATGTTAATCCAGTTCCTTCTAGTACCCACCATTGACTAAAACCAGAAGTATAGTTTGAGCATTACTTATCATAGCAGAAAACCATACTGTTAGGAAAATAATCACTTATAGGATTTATAAATTATGACACCTTTCTTAATATATGATACCCTAGGTTCATCCCAGATTTTTCATAGCCAAAATAAATTTAAATTCTTTATAATGGTTCATGAACATTTTTTTAATTTTCAAAGAATATCCCCTTGGAGTGTAAAACCAGGTGTGCAACAATGCTCGTTGTCATGTACGAGATTACCCCGTGTCAGGCCCGAAACAACTTTTCATAGTTCTTACTCCTAGGTATATCTATGACAGAGCCACATACACTTGTAGTATCCATAAATTGCTGTATTTATAGGAAAAAACTCACTATATCCTTTAATAAAATTTTAAGACATTTTACTAAATGTTAAGTCATCCTTATACTTATCCATAAAGATATCTATTGACATATCCTTAGAAATATACCTAGGGATCTCACTAAAGTTTTCTCATACTTGTTTCTATACGTTGAATAAAACTTTCCTTTGATACCAACTATAGTGACTGAGGCTTAGCATACATGGATATTACACCATTTTAGATGAATATTCAGTACATTACAATAATACATGCTCGAGGATTGTAATATTTTAGTGTCTTTGGAATCTTGGAAAAAAATTATATCCCAGTGAAAGATCTTAAACATCACCCATAAAGATCTCCACCTTTAGTACATCAACCTAAAACCTTTATTCATAACCCATGGAAAGGAAACATAAGAAGGGGTGAGCTCAAATTCTCGGTAAGGGTAAATAAAGGAAATATGTAAGCGTAAAAACAAAAAAAGGTATAGAACTTGAGCATAACATTTGAATATCATAACCTTCATATTAGAGATCATAATAAAGGTTGTAAATTCATAAGACATGGATCATAATATAATTAAGAGCATAAGGTATGAAAGGAAAACATAGGAATAAAACATGAAATTATGGAATTAACTTTGATTTATAACATTGTGAATATGTATAAGTAGAAAATGGTTAACTCATTAAGTTAATGACATGAAATGAGGCCCTCACATCAACTTATGGACATCAAATTAGGTCCATGCATAACATTGTGAATGTGTCATCAGGTTCACACATAACCTTATGGACATGAAACCATATCTAGGAAAAACATTGTGAACATGTAATCAGGTTCATGTATATCATTATGAACATGTAATTAGGTTCATGAAAAAACTTATGGACATGAAACAAGGTCCATGCATAACATTTTCAACACATAATAAGGTTCACTCATATCACTGCGAACATGTAATTAGGTTCACATATAAACTCATATACATTCAAACAGGTCCATGCAAAACATTATAAGCTTATAATCAATTTCATGAATAACATTTATACTTATGATTCATCCATAATTACCCAATGCATTGGAGGTATATATAAGTCCCACCCATATAATAATAACATCTTTCATACATGTTCCACAAAATAAAACTTTCATCATGTCATGTCCCATAAAAATACATAGGTTTTGTAAAAATCAAATCATAACCCATGAAATGAAATTGGTATCATTATATTTTCATTACATAATAAATTATGGAAAATGTATAGGTTTTATAACCATTTCATTAAAGCATAACCTTTGTGAATAGGAGGGTTTCAAAAGAGTATAACCCATGGAAGTGAAATAGGTGTCGTAAGAATTATTACTTCAAACCATAAACCATTCAAGAAATAATTTGAATGGAACATTTTTATCATTTCCTAGAATAGATTGAGTAACATCAATGGATTTAATCATATATGGAGAATAACTTATAAATATATTTTGAAAACATTTCTTGAGGAAAATATCATTTCTTCTTTGAAAAACTCTCTTTAAAAAATAAAACCTTTTGAAACATATTTTTTTTAAAATACTTTGAAAACTTATAAATAATTATGGAAAACATTTGAAAACCTTTTTCCTTGAAAAATTATAAAATAATCTTGAAAATATTTTGAAAACCATTTTCCTTGAAAAATATAGGTTTTTATGCATAAAATTAAGTTTGTTCTTATCTTATATCTATCCAATCTATTGGATGAATACCAAAAATATATTATTGAATATATATCATATTTATTACATTAATGTAAATCAATAATTGTAATTAATTTAATATGTTAGGGTAAAATAGATTTTTGGCAATAAAAATATTAATATTTTACTTTACATTCAACTGGTTTTCATATTCAATTATAATTAATTGATAACATATGAATTCATATTATATTTTTGCAAACCATATAATTTAAAAAATTAATTAATAATGTTAATAACTAATAATTTAATTGATAGGTTGTATCTTATAATAATATTTTATTGTTTGGAAAAACTTGATCATGCGTGTTACACAAGCCATCGAGGAAAGTCATTGTTGCATATAATGCAAGCTAACCTCGGTGAACTGTGTAGAGAAAGAAAAAAAAATTATTGTGCATAGTGAAGAATTAACATGGCGTTGCATATAACCCAATCCAAACATAGTGATTTAATATAAAATAAAATATTTTTAGTTTTATGTGAAATTAAAAATATATCAATGGTTAAATTAATTCGAAAAAAATCACAAAATCTTGGGGTATTAGAGGCAATACATACACATGAGAAATGTTTCAATTAGTCAAATACAATTATGGAAATAAGGAAATTTAAATTTTAGATTTATATAAGTATATTCTTATAAGAAATGTCATATTATTTCTTTAATTATACTTATATATATCATCTATTTTATGTGGTGATGAAAAAAATCACATCGCTTTGTGGAAGTGTTATTCCACATGTACGCACAAATGACATTATCATTTTTTAGTGAACGAAAATGTAAGAAATTAAATGATATATTATCTTTTAAGAATGATAAATATGTCATGAATATCAAATATATAAATTAATTATATCATTATAACCAGTTGTGAGAGGTGGTAAAGGGAAATTAATTACATCAGTTCGCAAGACAATAGTATGCCAAACACACGAATGATGGTTTCATTTCCTATTTGATAGAATAAAAGGTGAATATAGGTTACTAAATTAAGAAAACAACACTTAATTATATATAATATACTTATTTTATTATATAATCATGGTTAAGGAAGCTTTTAAGAAGGTGGGATACGAAATAAAATAGAAATTCTCAATTAGGAATGCTACATCTTCTTCGGACAACCTCCTTTTATTAATACATTTAGAACACTAAGGTTGATATTATGCTGTAAATTAGGAATCAAGAACTTATGGAGGGATTTTAGTAAGTTATCTTATCATAGCATGGATGAATAAAATTGGTTTTGAAAATTTATGTAAAGGGAAGAAGATATTATATTTTATTAGAGGGGAGAGTTACTCATGGAAGCTCACAAAATATTAAATTAACATGAACTAATTTTGAATTCCAAATGGACCCAAAATAATTTATTTATAATATAGGATGATTAATTTTAAAATAAATAATAAAATAAAAATTATGCAGGTTCTGACTTTGTTTTGACCCTTATCTATTGGTTTTAACCCTTAATTAACCATTTTGACAATTACCACAATATAAAAATATTCTACACTTTAAGGGATAATTATGTTTCTATAAAAAAACACTCATAAATGAACAAGATTTAATTTAATTAACCATATTACAACTATTTTTCTGAATATAATATTTTTTTGTAATTTTATATCATTTAATAAAATATTATTTTCATAAAATATTAGTAATATCATTTTTAGAACTATTCATCAAGTTTGATTTTTATAACATGAATACAACTAAATAATTAAAATATAAAAAATTAAAATATCCCTAAAATTTTATATTTATCTAAAAAGTTCATTGAAAAAATTAATTATTTGAAATTATATTAATTTTAATACTTATAACATCATTTTTGTTATTTTTCCATTAATTGAATAAATAATGCATTAGTGTTGTGTAAATAATTATAGTAATTATTTATTTAATAAAATTTAAAAATAAATTTCCATAATTAAGATAAATTATATAGATTTTAAAATAATATTTATAACTAAAAATATCCTCTGATTAACCATATGTTAAAAATATTATAGTTATTAAAAATAATTTTATGACATTTATTATTTTCATTAAATAAAATATTTTAAAGGTTATAATCACAAACCAATGAAATAAAGTCCATATAACTAAATATTGTATGAGTATAGAAGAAATTTAGTCTTAAAATTAAATTAACACAAGTTTTAGGGTCCTTTTATAGTCATTATCATTTTATTATTATCTTTAATTACCCGATTTCCCCTTTACCGTGGTAAAAAAATTACTAAGGTTACAATTCTTATTGACCAAAAATAAAAGGGAAATATTTTTCAAATATAGACCCAATGACTTAAAATATGGAATCAATTTTTTAAAATTAAAAATATATAATTGGAATAATTTAATTTAAATGTAAATCGGGAAAAAATGAAAATATGTTTTCAGAAAAATGTCATTTTTAAATATAAAATGTTTTTATAATAAATTCAAGTATAAAATTCATTAAAAAAATAAAATAATTGGTTAATTTTAAATTAAAATTAAAAAACAAAAATTTAAAACTAATCTAAAATAGAATTTTACTTTATAAATACTTTAAAAAGAAAACTGGTTTTCAATAAAAAAACATTTTCACTATTCATTGAAAAATAAAATGTTTTAGAAAATTCGAAAAAATTTACCATAAGATAATTTTGACATGATCAATTAAAAAATAAAATTATTATTTTTTAAATTAAAATTCTATAATTTGAAAATTAAACTTTTAAATACAACCATTTAATAAAATAGTTAATAAAACTATTTATTTTTTTATTCAAAACATTTATGAAGAATATAAAAATCTATATCATGAATACTAATAAATATAATAATGATTTATTCTATCATAACATGGGTAGTTACATTATTAACCCCTTTTGGAAATTTTTTCTTCCCAATTTTATTCACTGATTAAATAAGTGGGGATAAATTTCCCTTATACCACTTTAAGACTACCATATTGCTTGTTCAACCATATAGTTTTTCTATAAAACTGTAACCCAATGAATTACCTAGTGCTATAATACTTACTATTTATGTTTGTGAATTTTAATAGGTTGTTTATGATAAGAAATTTTCTCTTCCAAATGAACTACCTTAGGGATCAGAACATGATTTTAATCCGAAACATACTTTCTTAACTTTAAAATCTAAAAAGCATTGTGTTGCTGGGATACAACAAAAAACAAGGACACTTGATAAGAAACTGATCTAGATTTATCCATGATTTCATATGGTCTAATAAACCATGGAATTATATTTCTATTTTACCAAAACGAATCAAATTTTTCCATGGAGATACTTTAATAAAAACATGATTTCCTACCTTGAAAGAGAGATCTTTCATCAGATTATCCTTATAACTTTTTTGCCTGCTCTAAGCTGTCTTCATATATTTCTTAATTACCTAAACCTTCTCAACCATTTCCCCTAACAATTACAGTTCCATCAACTTCTTTTCACATACTTCATCCCAAAAAGATGGAATCTGAAATCACTTTATATATAATGCCTCAAAAGGATCCATCTGTATAATAAAATAAAAACTATTATTATTATAAAAATAAACTAAAGACGATGATGATCCCAATTTCCCTGGAAATCCATTGAACTATCATGAAGAATGTATTCTATGTTATGAATTATTTTCTCATATTTTTCATCATATTGAGAATAAAAATCTGTACTAAAATTTAATTTAGTATCTAATGACTTCTAAAGTCCTAAAAAATTTGTAGTGAACATGGTATCACAATCAAATAGAATAGAGAGTGGAACTATATGTAACCTGAATATATCTTTAAGATATTCAAGAAATTTGATCTAAAATTAAATTGTCTCAAATGGGAAATAAATGCACAAATTTATTTAATTGATCAACAATAACCCATGTCTCATTATTTACTTTAGTAGTTTTTGGTAATCCCACCTTGAAATCCATAGATATATTTTTCTATTTCCACTCCAGCACTAGAAAATGATGAAGCATAACCTTTGGTAATTTTCATTTTTCTTTGACCAATTCATTGTTCAAACATTTCATTGTAATTTCAAAAATATATATTTTCATTCCATCTTACTGGTAATACTCCTAATAGTATCTATACATCTTACTACTTCTAGGATGAATGAAAAGTAGGGATCTATGAGCTTCCCTTAAAAATTGAATTTTCAAATAATAATCATAATAAAAACATAACATTTTTCCAAATATCAAAACACAATCTTTATCAATGTTAAATTCAAGAAACATACCCTTCATAATTAATTCTTCTTCTTCCTGTAACTTAAACTCTTCCTTATATGCATGCTAAATTATTTATGACAAAGATTATTTTAATGATACTTGGAAAAAAATAGTTGAAGTTACAACATCCAAAACTTTTAGGCCAAAATTTATTAAATCAATAACCAAAGGGTCGTGTTATAAACATATTATGTTTAATGAAGAAATATTTTTCTAAATAAAATCATTAGATAATATTATTTTACCATGGTAATGAATTGTGTAGTCATAATAATTTATAAATTCAAACTATCTCCTCTATCTCATGTTTAACTCTTTCTAAGTAATTAAATACATAAAACTTTTATGATCAGAATATATTTTATATTTGGCTCCATATAAATTATGTCTCTAATTTTTTAAAGTAAATATCATAGAATATAATTACTTCTCTTGTGTAGGATAATTTAACTCTTGAGGTTTAAATTTTAACAAAGTATAATCAATTACTTGATAATTATATATCAGGACACAACCAAGTACTTTTAATGAAGCATCAATATATATAAAAAAATCTCTATTTCTAAATGGTAGGGCAAAACTAGATTGTTCACTAATATTCTTTTTTGTTCCTGAAAACAATCATCACATTCTTTTGTCCAGATTAATTTAACTATTTTTCAATTTAATTTAGTCAATGAGAAAGATAACTGTGAAACATTTTCTACAAAATGCTGGTAATATCTTACTAAAACAATAACACTTTTAATATAAATAAAATTTATAAGTTATAGTAATTCATCAACAACTTTAGTTTTAGTAGGATCATATATTATTCCATATTTAATTATTATACATCCAAAAAATGATTTTTTTTTCATTCAAAAATCACATTTTAAAAATTTTCTATATAACTTATCTTCTTTCTGGCTTTGTATAAAGATCCTTAGATGATTTTAATGATCCTTATAGATTTTTGAATAAATCAAGATATCATAAATAAAAACCACCACAAACTTATCCATATATTCATTGAATATTCTATTCATATGATTAATAAATATAACTTGGGAATTTTTTATCCCAAAGGGAATAACACAAAACTCAAAATCCAGTCTCTGGCCCCAAATTCTATTTTTAGATTTCCATACTCCTTTACCTTCCACTGATAGTACCCATACCTTAGGTCCACATTTAATAAGTACTAATATACCTGGATCTGACCAAACAAATCATTGATTTGAGGAAATAAATAATTATTCATAACAATATTTTTTTTGAAGATCTATAATAAATGAAAATCCTCATAAATCCATATTTCATTTTAAAAAATAATACAGGATCACTCATGGTGAATTTATAAGTTTAATAAAAACTTTATAAAGAAACTCCTACAACATATTTTTCAATTCCAAAATTTATACTTGAGATATTATATTAGGGGGTTTTGAAATTGGATTAGCATAAAGAATTAAGTCAATAGTAAATTAAAATTCTAGACCATGTATAACACTAGGAAAATAATCAGGGAAAACATCCAAGCATTATTTTACTACCAAAACATAATTAATTTGTACAGATCCCTTATTCTTGATAATAAGTCCAAGATAACTTTTGTTTCTATATTTTAAAAATTTACTGAATTCTTGATAGGTTATCAATGGTATGAGTTCATTATTATATATAAACTAAAATTCTCACTGAAAAACATATTGAGATTTACAATCGATCTTATCAGGGTAAAAGGAAATCCAATCCTATCAAATAATTACATTAAAATCTACTAAGAGAAATTAGAAAAGGTTTAAAGGTAATGTATTTCCACCTAAAATGATAGAAAGATTATTTTAATTTCTTATTTTATTAATACCACCATTTTTTAACATAAGTTATGGATTAACTTATTGAGGTAAAATTTATATTTTACCAGAAAATTTCTCAAAAAATAAAGAATGTATAGACCCCTAATCAAAAAATACATTAGTATAATATGAATAAACAATAAATTTATGAGTTTCCACATTATTTGATGGCCTAATATCTACTAAGGTGGTTATAAAGGATTTCACCAAACCTTTCTAATTATAATATAAATGCTTCCCATAATCTGAGTTCTTCTTTAAATACTCACATGCATAATGATCCATCTCATTACATTTAAAAAATTTACTGTCTTTTTTCCATAATTGGTCTTACCACTACTGTGATCTTTTTCATTGTAATTATGATCCATATTACCCATATTATAACATAAAAATCACTTAACAGACATTATAAGGCATAATTTAGTTATCTTTTTACCACAAATCTCACAAACTAGAAACTTAATTTTCTTACCATAATATTTATTTGACCCATTATTCCTTTTTTCCAACCACCTATACATCTTTTCCTACTAGTTTTTAAATTACACATGATCATTAGAAAACTCCAATTATATATTCTCATCACATCACACAGGTTTCTCATAAATTTTGAATTCACAAGAAGCCAATGCCATTTGATATCTTGGTTTCAATCTAGAGTACGATCAATTAATTTTTCTATCAAGACCATGGAAAAAAATTGGCACGTACCTTTTCAATTGAGTGTTGTTTGCTTTGTACACATCAACTGAATCATTATACTTTTTTATCAATTCTAGGAATTTCTTTTCCATCCTAACACCAAAAAATTAGGAAAATATTTCATAAGGAATATATTCTTAAAATCATCCCCTTATAAGCTATAAATATCTTCACTTTCTTTAGTATCCTTAACCATTTCCCGCTATTGATTAGCTTCAACTTAAAAATGGTAAATAGAAACACTTACCTTTTGATTATACGAAAATCCCATGAAATCAAATATCTTTTCTTGGGATTTAATCCATCCTTTATCTACCACCGGGTTACAAGATCCACTAAATACAGAATGGTTTTACTTCATAAAATGTTCCACCATCGACATGTTCTTTTGTGGTAGGTATGAATTATATCTAGCATCAATACCCCCACTATTTATAACTTGTGTCAACTAATAGATCATAAAAAAATTTCTCTGTTCTAATTTCAACCATTCGAGGTTGCTAATTCAGGGGGATATTATCCCCTTAGTTCCTTCCTACTTTAGCTTCCCTGTTCCCTATATGTAAAACCATTATAAAAAAACATAGTTTAGAAAAATAAGCATGATAATATTCAAATTCTATATCATTTCAACTTAACTATAAATTAAAATATTTTAAAGGGATTCTATTAACATTATCATAAACTTGAAGGTTATCTAAACCTTACTATAATACCAACTATAAGTACCTAATCTTAAACATTACTTAATATAGTGTCTTTATACTGGATTTAATTTTATTTCATTCCCAAATATCTTTTAGGTTTAAAGTTTTATAGAGTCATGTATTATATATTATAAAATAATCCCAAATATTATAAAGAGAACACTTCGACTTATTATCCATTTGTTTTCACAATATAAAATTTTAAAAGTGAAACATGATTTATTTTCATGATAAATCTTCAGGACTTTCAACTTGACTTCTTCCATCACCTTACCCCTAAATTATCCATGTGTTTTTTTTAAAATGTGGTATGGGCACAACAATCTTAGTAAGGGTCATAAAAAGAAAAAAATAAATAGTTATTCCATGAATAGTTTTAAAAATTATTCCTTTTCAAAACAAAATTTTGGCTCAAAAATTAAAATTTTCTTGTCTAATAAATCACCTCATATGCCCAAATATTTTCATAAAACATAAATGAAAAAATAAAACTCATAAGGTTTCATTGAAATTATGATAAAATCATAATAAATTTCTTCCAAAATGTTATACTTTTTAACCTTAAAAAGTATCATATACTTTCCATTACCATGTGAAATCATAATTTTTATATAAAAAACCATAGAAAGAAAAAATAAATCATATAGGTAACTTGAGAAATAATTTTCATATCATCTTTACTTACACATGGAATAACCATCCTGGTTATACTTGGAATAACCATTAAAGTATATTACCATAATATCTTAGGAGAAAACTAGTTAGTTAAATCTTTCTATTTACCAAATAAATTTGTAAGCTACAATAGTTTTACTCACCCATGGTTTATAATGGAACCACAAGTCATAATAAAAAATCCCCAAGAACCATAACACAATACATAAAATCTTGTATCGTAAAAACATTCTTTGTACTCATAAGAAAACATTTTCAGATATTGAAATATCCATTCCATTTTAAAAACATTTTTGAAAATAACATGGGAATAATGAATGATAATTTTTATTTATATAAGGCATGAATGATTTTAGTGAAATACAAGAATAAAATATTGGTTATAGAAGTAGTAAAGGTCATTTTCGACACATATGTTAAAATAGAACATACCCTTTTGTCTTTTTATAAAGTATATTAAAGCATTCAGTAAAATATTCATTTTTAAAACCGTGGATTTAATTTCAAAAGAAACATAAAGTGTCTTTTATAATTCACTTATATCCATATAAATACACCCATAATACAATTTAAAAAATATTGATATGGAACAAAAAGAGAGTTTTAATAGAAACTATAAAAGATAATTTTTAAAAGAAATCCCCTTACATTGAGTTTGACTCATCTTGTACTTTCTTTATCTTTATAGATAATAATATTAGGTTAATTATTTACTTTATTAAGAAAATTTTTCATATTTATTATTCATTTTTTATCTCTTACCATGCTATATTTATTTATTTAATAAATTAAATTTGCATCAAGTGTTTTGATGATATTCCTTTCATAAGTCCAAAATAGATTTGATAAGTTAACTATGGTCAAATAGGTCACTATTACATCATCTATATAATAAAAATCATGAAATAATTATAATTATTATAAATTAATTATAATTTTAAAATTATTCAAGAAATATTGTTATAAAAAATGAACTACGTTACAATCATGAAGACGGTAGACCATACATACACATTAGTAACATTTCTATTTTTCAGTGATAATTATACAAAGAAGGTAAGTATAATTTTATATTTATATAATGATCATAATGTAATAAATATAATATTATTTATTTAATTTTACTTATATATATATATATATATTATCCATGTGATGTGGTGATGAAAAATAAATCACATCGCTTTGCGAAGGTGGTAGTCTACACGTATGCACAAACGATGTTATATTTTTTTGTGAGTTCAAAGGTAATAAAGTAAATGATATATTATGTTATAAATATTGTAAATATTTCATTAATATCATATATATAAATTAACTTCATCATTATAACTATCCTTGATAAATTGTGATGGAAAACAAATTACATTGGTTTGCGAGGCGGTAGTCCATTGTACACACAGATGATTGTTTCGTTTACCATTTGACGGGAGAGGAGATGGATATTGGTTATGAAATTAACCTAAAAATAAATCAGTATATGGGAGATAATAATTTTTAAAGTAATATTTTAAGGATGTGGAAGAAGAAAAAAAAACCGAAATGCTTGGTTAGGAACGATACCTCTTCTTTTGACAACCTCCTTTTCCTAACACCTTAAGACCACTAAAGTTGGTATTATGACCTAAATAAGGCCTCTAAAACATGGTTAGGTATGTTATTAAGGTATTTGGGTAGATATTAACTGATAAAAATGAATTTATCAGTGTGAATTAAAGGAAATAATAGATTCCCATTTATAAGAGAGGGGAGGGGAACTCTTGGAATTTCTCAAAACATTAAATTAATATAAATAAATTTTTAGAGAAAAATTTCTTTAAACATATTTATTTTTAATATATAATGAATATGGATAAAAAACTCATTAAATAGAAATAATATGTGTTTTGACCATGTTTTTACCCTTATATTTTGGTTTAAGCCTACATTAACCCTTTCGACAATTAACATAATATTAATGTTTTCTAAGATTTAAGGGTTAATAATATCACTATAAAATGATAAACAACCCATAAATAGACCAGGATTTATATATTTAACTATATAACATTAATGTTTCTAAATATAATATTTTTAGGAATTTTATATTATTTAATAAAACATAATTTTCATAAAATATCAATAATTTCAATTTTAAAACTATTCATTTACATTGAATTTTTTTATAATCAAGAAAAAAGGAATTAAAATATAATGAATTAAAATATCCCTAATATGTAATAGTTATCCAAAAAATTCATGGATCACATTAATCCTTTCCAAATATTTTACTTTGAATATTCTTAACATCATTTATTTTATTTTTTCATTAATTGAATAATTATTCTATCAGCATTGCGTATGCATTTAAGATAACGATTTCTTTAATAAAAAATAAAGATAAATTAACATGATGAAGGTAAATTAAATAGAGTAGAAAAAAAATTTATAACTAAACATATCTATTGTTTATCCTTCTGTAAAAAATATTGTAGTTATTTAAAGCAAGAGAGAGATATTTTTTAATTTTTTAAATAAATAATTATAAAAGTTATAATAACATAAAAATAAAAAAATAGAAATATAACCAATTATTAGATCGGTATGAATGAAATTAATAATAAAATCAAATCAAGTGTTATGGTGATTTTGTAGTCCTTATCATTTGTTTAATTACCTAATTTACCCTTTACCATGGTCACAAAAATTACTAAGGCATCTATTCGTACTGATAAAAAACAAAATGAACATATTTAAAAAAATGAATGAAATTATTTTAAATATGGAATAAATTTTGAAAATTCAAAACATAGAATTGGTACAATTTAATTTTAAATTAAATTAGAAAAATGATATTAAATATGATTTTTTAGAAAAATTTCATTTTTAAATATATGAAGTTTTTATACTAAAATAAAGTATAAAATTCATTTAAAAACCCATAATTGGATGATTTTTAATAAAAATAACCAGATTAAAATTTAAATATAATCCAAAATATAAATTTCCATTATAAATACTTTAAAAGAAAATACAGTTTTCAATAAAAATCTGAATTTTTCATCAGTCATTAAAAAATAAAAATTTTCCAGAAATTATCAAGAAACATATACTAACATAATATTGACATGATGAATTAAAAAATTAAATCCATTTTATTAAATTTAAATTCTATATTTTTAAAATTAAACTTTTATATAAATTCATATGATAAAAGATTTTAATAAAAAAATTTCATTTTTGATTTAAATTTTCTATAATGAATATTATTATCTATCTCATTAATACTAATAAACATGAATTTTTTTATTTTATTATTAATTGGATTGTAACAATGGTGATGGGAAATGAATCATATCGCTATATGAAGGTAGTATCCCACATGTACACATGAGAGATACTTTCATCTTCCATGTGATGGAAAAGTGGTTGAAAATATTTGTGAATCATCATACTAATATCACTATATATTGATGATATTAAATTCATTATGATAGGATGGATACAACATGTTTAGAGAATACTGAAGAAGAAATAAAATTGAAAGTATTTAATTAAGATTTATTCCTCTTCGTTGATAAAAAAGCATTTGGTTTACACTGTAAGCCTTGAAAGGATGATGTTATGATAAAACGACCTCTAGGATATGGGGAGGGATGTTAGGAAGGAATTAGGTTAGGTATTGAATGATATATAAGGCTCATTAAATGTGATAAAAAGAGTATAAGTGGTATCCTTTTATAAGTAAGGGATAGGAAACACTTTTAATTTGTCAAAAGATTAAAATATATTAACGTCTTAATCAAGTCAAGTGGAACCAAAATGAAAAACTATTTAAATATAAAAATTGTAAGATCAGAATATCCTAAAACAATAAAATTAAATCAAGTGTTTTGTTATATTTTAGATCTTATCTCTTAGGTTAGCCTCAAATAAAGTTTTTTTAACCTTAATTATGGTAACCTATTTTTATTGTTTTTACTATTAAATATGACCAGAAATCAAGTTAATATAATTATATAATATTAATTGTTGTGATTAAAAATATGGAATCCATTTTATAGGATTCATTTTCTATAAGTGTTAGAAATCTATTTTACAATATGTTCAAAAAATGAAATAAAATGATTTTGGAAAAGTTCACTTCTAAGAATAAAATTGAGGTTACCTTCATTCCTTTCCATGTAAAAACTATTAGATGAAAGTTAAAATATTTGATTGAATATATTATATATACATTTAATTAAAATAATTCATCAAAATAGATTAATTTAATTTATTAATATAAACACACATTAGGCGCATAATAATATTTTTTAAGAAAAAATTAGTATTTTACCTTAAAATGATTTTATTTTAATTTATAACAAATTAAAAATAATGATTTTTTTAAACAATAAATTTTTCATAATTTAGTTAGTCCTATTAATAACCATCAATCTAATGGTTAGGTGATAAATTTTATGATAAATAATGACATTTTTATAGTATATTTTTATTTATTTATACTCATTGTTGCATGTAAAACAATGTATTAAAGAAATTGAATTTATTTAAAGAGAAATATATCATAAAATTTTATGGTGTTACATTATAACCCCTTATAAGAACACATCCCTAAAAATTAAATCACTTTGATATAAACAATTGAGGATAATTCTACCTCATCACATATTTGGATTTTTGTGTATCTTCCTCAAGTTTTAGGTTTTGCCACGAAACTTTAACTAGGTGAGTGGTGTAATGAACCAACCTGAATAACCTCTCAAACTGGTAATCGGCCTGACCCATCACATACCTGAAGGGAATTCTCGATCCCCCCAAGTTGGTGACTAGAACCCAAGCATCAAACAGCAACCCGAGGGAATGATTTCACCCAACCTAAATCAACAACATGGAACATATATACAATAGAAACAACAACAAAAATAATATTATTACACAACTAAAAAAATAGTGAAAACCAAAAAAACCAAGAGTAGGAACAATATCCAAGTATAGTTCCAACCATAAATGAATACCAAAATAGAAAAAACCATATGATCAATGTGATAGTGTGGGTAGACTCCCACTATTTCATTACCAGCTACCCAAATCAGCTAACAGAAAACCTCACTGCCTAACTATGATACCTTTCCTTTCCCTGTATTGAAATACATAACCTGGTATATGCACTATTGAATGGGTACACAGGGTGTGAGATAACAACCTCAGTAGGGTCCCACCAAGGTGTTCCATATCATGTCTCTGAACAACAATCCAAGCATGCTCAACTTTAAATAAAACAAGGAATAATAACAATTTAACAGTTTTTATATCAAAACTATGGAAAAATAGTTTGATTTACCCTTTTTCCACATTTCAAAATAATTTAGGTAAATAAGTTTCAAATCACTTCATATCTATATATCATAGAAGATATATCAAGCCAAAAAACAAATAAAATATTGTATCACACCACATATAAAATCTAAAGAATTATAATAAAATAGTACAAGCCAAAAGAAGAGGCATATGTAACATCACAACAGGGATCACACTAGGTCAGGATATCTAGGACCCTCATACCTAACATATATAATCATGTACTCATCAAGACACTAGACATATTCATTGAGTCTAGAGAGCATAGAAACACCCCAAAAAGTGAATCCCAATAGATTTAAAAATCCCCTAGATCCATGTGCCTAGGGAGTAGAGGAAATTCCCATGATAAAACCAACCAATAGTAGACAATACCTATTACTATACCTTCCACCTAAGTACCCAAGTCTTCCCATGTGCTCTATTTTCCAAATTAATTCAACAAATCATTTTCCATCAAACTATGCTTTAAAAATCATTTCAAAAAACCATTTCACAATGATTTGAAAATATTTTACTATTTAGAAAAACCAAATGGAAAACAAATTTTATAAAAACCCAGTTCCACATATACAAAAAAATTAGTCAATCTTAAAATTTCATTTACTAAAACAATTTATCAAAATAGTATTGTTGGTCAGAGTAGGACACCCAAGAGGGGGGGGGGGAGGGTGTAATTGAGTTCTTATAAAAATTTATATATATAACCATTATTTAAAAATTATTTAAAAGTTCCCCAATTTAAAACAAAGCCTCCTAGTTAACCAAATTAGCAGATTTATAAAAGTTTTTCTTGTTCAAAAGATTTCTCAAAGACTGATTAGTTCTTAGTTAAAATAATATACTTTATTATCTCAACTTTTGAAATTAGTTTACTAAAAAACATTCTGATATAAAAACTATCTATGATTAATTATCCAAGTGAAGTTAAGTTTTCTGAAATAAAAATAAGAATAGAGAAAAAAATTTGAAATCACACAGTAAAAGTAAAAAATAGGTTCTGTCTCAATTTGAGACATAATCCCCCCTCATTAGTGATCACCCACCACTAAGAAGTTTATGTTAAATAAAGTTGATCAACACCTTGGATCAGGGTAACAATAGTATAAAAATTTTCTAGGTCACTAGAACTCTTTTATAGTGTTCATGAGAGTGTAAAAAAAATAGACAGAACACATAGGGATCACTTCCACTATTATCCGTGAGTGTGTAAATGTGAAATTTTTTGAAGATATTTATGTATCTTCCAGTTTTTCATAGTAGTTAGTGTGTGTTTAAGAATAGAGACACACACTACTTAAAATGAAAAATAAATTAAATAATAGAGAAAAATGATCAGAATAGTTTATAATATATTGTGTGATGTTCTATGAGGCTCTAGGACTCCTTTAGGACAGTAGAAGTGAAGCTAGAGTCACCCTACAAAAATAAAAAACAAAGAAGAGAGTCTTGGTTGATTAGGTGTTTTTTCCCAGTGAGGTAAAAGATTCGTCAAAGTGTTCTTATCCTCTACGTTGTCACTATATAGATTTTTGGATTTTTGGTTCTTAGTAGTATCTTCATGTAATCATAGTAGGAAGCTCTTGTATGTTTCTCTAAGGTGCAAGAAAAACTCTGTGTCTTTCTTCCAAGTGTATTCTTTATCTCACCTACTTTCTTGTTGATCCAAATATTCCTTTTATATAAACAAGAAATATGTTCTCTAGTACCTCATACCTTGTACTAGTCTTTAACACCATTAAATGTTGTGTACAAAAGACAGACATGCTCATTAATATAATAAGAAATACTAAATTTCATGAATATGACCATTAGAGGTAAGTTCAAATTTAATTGACAGATCATCAGTGACTCAGCATTTCAGTATACTAGAGTTTCAATGTCTCATGCTATTGGTAGATCATTATATCGGGGGCTCATTATATTGGTAGATTATTTCTTCTGGTAGGTAAAACTTGCATCGATCAATAGAGCTATTGGTAAATGATGCATTAGTAGCTTGACTGTTCATAGGTGATGCATTAGTAGCTTGAGTCTCAGTAGGTGATGCATCAGTAGATTGACAATTGGCCAGTCACACTATCATAAGGTCAAGATGTCAGTGACTCATATGTAGAAATATTTCTGAGTCGCTCTGTCAGTGACTCATCTTATCGGTAGCTTTTGTCGTTAGTAGCTCATACTTAACCAAAATCTATAAATCTATCTTATGATGTAAACACTAAAAACATAGGTTTATATTATAATTGAATTTTATTAAATACAATGTATCTTAATATGTCATAATTATCATAGTTAAGCATTATTTGTGAGAATAAAAACTAGGGGCTTCCAACAATCTCCTCCCTTTTGATGATCACAAATCATGGCATTATATACAAAAATAATTAAATGGATTTATGATAATCAGAGAAAAAATATACTTAACATATCACATAGATTATTGAAATGAAATATTTAGAAGAAACACAAGTACATATCACTTGTTAAATGATTTGTTTCAATTACATGTTCCCTTTTAATCTTAAGCATAACCTTAAGCTCCCCTGAGAGAGATGCCATATTATTTCACTCTCCCTTTTAGGATTATCAAAAAATAAACATTAAATAAATATAAATAATAGATAAGTTAATAACAATGATATGAAGTCATAATGTTTAATTCATTCATCAATTAATATAAGGGATAACACAAATAATACAAAAAAATGGATTTAATCAAATAACTATCAAATAGAGATCCAACTACTTCTTGGGCATAGAAGAGTCCATCACTTCCTTACATTTATTAGAATAAGAGGAGGGGGGAGTAGAAGGTTTCCTATAGGTAGTAGTTAGAGGATCAATTCTGATAAAGAGGGAAGGAAGAGAAACTCCTCTGAAAATAGAAAGAGAAAGGATGGGCCTAGAAAAAGAAGTAGGACCTATGATTTCATGTTGGATGATAGGAATAATCTGGTTGAGAGCTTGGGTAGGGGTCATTGTTAAATGTGAGATAAGGTTGGATGAAAATAAGGTGTAAGGAGGCAGGACTGGTCTGATAGGAGTAGCAGGTGGAGTAACAATATCTGTGTTGTGATGGTGCAGGTACAATTTGAGAAAATCTATGAACTCCCTAATGACCTCACCACCATAATTCATTTCCTTATCAAAATAATACTTATTTTCCATGACATTATCAAGTGTAGGAGTAGACTATTTTAACTACCTAAATTACTCTTTGAAAGCCTGAGTCATTGGAGGAAACCTGAAATTCTCCACTATATACTTGAAGTGACTAGTCAACTATTTTTTGGTGTAAATTCTCATGAAATATAAATCTAAATTCTTGTTTTTTTCTTCATGAGCATTAGTATCACCTATAGAATAAAACTTGACCATGTCATAAATATGATCACAATTCTACCTGATTTTTGAGATAATATCCTGGCCAGTGCTACCCATTATAGTCTTAAGTTCCTCTCTAATCACATGTCTGACCATCTCAATATCTAGAGAGCGATAAATAGGAACAGCTGAGCTAGAGGCACCTTGAACTATATCTATGATATCTGATCTCAACTAAGTTAAATCAAGAGTTGGAGATGGAGGAGTAGCTAACTTGGAAGCATTAATCACTGCATATTCGATAAAAAAATCCAAATGTCTAGATGAAGAGTTGTAGGAGGAAGATAATAATTTTTAGAAGACTCTGAAGAGGTATCTTCAAACACTTTCAAAACTCTATCTAAAGATTATTCATATTCAATTTTCAACTTGCTAATGACTGAGACCATAAAAACCAATTCATTTGTCATTTTCTGATTGTCTGTGATAATGGATTCCAATAGTGGGATCAACCTTGGATCAAACTATGATAAAACTCTCTGAGTAATTAAATAAAAATATCTTTCACTAATTCTGGAAACTGGAGTAGGTGGATGTGAAGGAGTTGATCAAATAATATCTAAAAACTCTTCCATGAAGGCATTAAAATTGACTTTGGTGATTTACTCACCAGATTTTGAACCAACAATAGAAGTAGGATCAAGATCCCTATCCTTGTATCAATGTAGTCCAAACCTAGAGTCACATACCCTGGGTCCTTACTACAAACAGGTATAATAATATCATCAAAGGAAGAAAGCATATCAACTTTATCTCTTTTAGATTTTCTCTCTCATAGTTTATAGTCTCTTTCTCAAATAAATCAACTCCCTCACTGAATTCCTAGAAACATCACTTGCATCCTAAACTTATTACTGAAAGGGGAAAACATGATCTATCTCATCAACCATAGCTAGTTAAATATGAGAATCGAGAGTCCTTTTCTTAATCACAATCTATTCAGCATCCTCATGAGATTCCATAGTAGGTTCTTGTTCCTGTTCTAATATATGATCATCAACAAGACTCTCATGTTCAATATGATCTAGGGTTAGATCCATAATATCTCCACTAGGACCTTGGTCATCATTACCACGGTCTAATCCACTATCCAAATCATCACTTTATGCATCTTAACTTTCATTTTCATCTTCTCCATTATCCTCTACTAATTATCCATCATCTTTTTCAGTTTAAATTCAACTTTCTTCTTCTCCTTCACTACTACCATTTTCTTCATCTCCATATTATTCCTCATCCCGACTAGATTTTCTCTCATACTGAGCATCTTCAGACTCTTTAGTCTCATCACTTTCATTATCAAGAAGAAGTGGTTCCTTATTAGGTAATGGTATTGGAGGGTTTGCAGGACCATAAGAAATCCCTACTGGACTATTAGAAATGTTAGGACCACTCTTTTCATCTATAGGAGACTCATTTCCTTCACCTTCCTCAACCACATCCTCATCAGAATACTCACCAGCTTCATTTGGCCCTAGACCAGGATCAACCATGTTCCTTAGCCTTGATGGATTCTCAATCTAATTGAAATATTCATAAAAATTATCATTATCCTCAACCCATATCTTCTTCTAGGGATTTTAATTGATTTTCATCCTCTTACAAATAGCTTTGTTGAGACAGAAACTATCACAAGAAGAGACTGTCTCTTCACCTTCATTTATAAATCCATTATCCTTTAACATGGCAGGGATAATTCTAGGATAAAACAAAGAGTTTTTCTTATAATAGGGATTGATCATCTCCCTGATATGAACCATTAAGTATCTGCACAGATTTACCTTATAACCTTTCTTCAACAGATATATAAAGTAAACATCCTGAAAATTAAGAGAAGCAAAGTTCCCTTTCCAAGGACGTAACTGACGTTGGATTAATTTAAACAAAATCCTACACTCACCATCGAGAACTATATAAATAGTCCTCCTATGCTCTCCATTTCATGTAAACTTTGCCAAAGAAGCCTCAAAACTGAAGAGGCCACTTGTTGGATGAGAACTTACCTAATGGTCATCACAAACACCCTCATGGGGTAATTTCAAGCATTCTTCCCAATGATTAGAAGAAAAGGACACTCTCCTTCCATCCACTGTCGACTTTGTCTAAAACATTTCAGATCCTTTTAGTAGAAACTCAGCATTCAGGTAAAACTCATGTACCGATGTCAGATAATACAACCTCTCATTATTGGAGAACCACTCCAACCACCGTTGGGTTTGAAACACATTCAGTAGAAGAGACTTATTGGATAACAACCATTCTAAATACACTTTCTTCTCAAGGGTTATAATACAGTTTATGAGTTCTGAATGAACATGTTTAGGCTTAGGCATAGACTGACCAGATTTTCCTCTTGGATTCTTTGATGGATGTGACTCATCATTATATATTTCATAAATGTTCTTGAGATAAGCCATTGAAAGTGGTTTGAAGAGATCATTTCAATAGATAAAGGTGGAAGATTGAAATAGAAAGGTTCAAGAGTAAGAGTGAGGGTAAAAAAATATTGGATCAACCCTTAATTATATCACTTAGGGATTTGAAAACATAAAAAATACTAAAAATGGGTTAAAATAAAATAAAACAAATAAACATCGATGTTTCAAATTCCAAACATAAAAAGTAAAAACTAAATATCGTATAGTGAGACACATTAGTGAGAGCCATCAGTAAGTCACCATCGGTGAGTCCTATCAGTGATACATCATTAGTGAGTCATGTCAGTGTGACATCATCGATGAGTCACATTGGTGAGTCATGTCGGTGAGTCAGGTCGGTGTGAGACATTATCATGAGTCTTCAAAAATTGATCATTCCTATCTTATGTCTGATGTAGCTCATCCTCTCACAATTTAAAGGCTTAGTAAAAATATAAGAAAGGTGATGTTCTGTGCTAATTAATTAAAGAGTTATATCACCTTTTTGATAATGATCTCTCAAAAAGTGATGTCTTACATCAATATATTTTGTTATATAGTGAGAAAAAATATTCTTAGAAATTTTTATAACACTTGTATTGTCACATTTTATAGGAACATTTCAAAACTGATATCTATAATCTAGTAATGTGTGGTTCATCTACAAAATTTCAGCACAACATTTACCAAAAGCTATGCATTCAGCTTCTGTAATATATAATGCATTTTTTTCTTTTTACTACACCACGATACTAGAGACATTCCAAAAAAGTGTCATGTTCTAGAGGTGTGCCTTCTATCTAACTTTCGACCACAAAAATCAGCATAAGAATAACTAACTGAATCCAAAGGTTGTCCTCTATGATAGAACAATCCTAATTTGGTTGTATACATAAGGTATTTGAAAATTATTTTAACATAAGTTAAATGAGATTCTTTAGGGTTTACTCAAAAACTTGAACACATACACACACTAAAAAAATATTAGGCTGTCTAGCAGAAAAGTAGAGTAGACTTACAATCATACCTCTGAAATTGGTTGGATAAGAAAATTTTCCATTTTCATCAAGATCCAATTTATAGGTTGTACTCATTGGAGTATCATTACTTTTTATACTATCAAATCCAAACCATTTAAAAATATATTTAGTATATTTAATTTGATTTTAAATAATACCTTCTTTATTTTAAATTTTTTGAAATTCAAGAAATAATTTGGTTTAACCCTTTAAACTCATTTTGAATTCATTTTTCATCATTTTTTAAAATGAAAACATAAATAATTGTTTGAAGATCCAAAGATAATATCATCAACATATATTTGGACAACTAAATTATCATTATAAATTATATTTATAAAAATATTAGGACCATCAATAAATTTTGAAAAACCTTTGGAAGTATGAAATGTGATGATCCTATCATACCAAGCTCTTGGATCCTATTTTAATCCATACAAAGCTTTTGTTAATTTGAAAAAATGATTTAAAAAATGAGGGTTTGTAAAACTGGGGGTTGTTCAAAAAAATATATCCATCTATATAACTATTTAATAATGTGATTTTAACATCAATTTGATATAGTTTGAAATTAAGATGTGTTGCATATGCTAGCAGAGTTATAATGGCTTCAAGTCTAGCAACCAGTGAACAAGTTTCTTTATAGTCAATTCCTTATTCTTGACTATATCCTTGTGCAACCAGTTTGGCCTTATTTATTACTATGATACTAGATTCATCCACTTTATTTCTAAACACCCACTTAGTTCATATAGTCAAGATGTCTTTGGGTATATCAACAAGTTTCCAGACATATTTATTTCAAACTAATTCAATTCTTCTTTCATAGAAATTACCCAAAATTCATCATTGATATCATTAATGATATTTTCATGTTCAAGCTTGGACAAAAGGGATCTATGTTCAACCTGGTTCCAAAGAGAATCTCTAGTCTGTGTTCCCTTATCTAAGTCTCCATCTAAAACATATAAGGGATGGTTCTTAAGAGTTTAAATAGATCTATAAAAAGAAAGGATAATTATTCTAGATTCTTCTATAGGTTTAGATTCAATGTAAATAGAGTCTACAGATTTTTTAGAACTGGAGGATTTTTCTACTTGCTTAACAGCAGAGTTATAAGGTTTAGAATTTATTTCTAGATTGGACATATCATCCTCAATATTTTCTAGGTATGTTTTATGTTCATGTGGATATGTTTCATTAAATTTTATATGTAAAGATTCTTCCACACATATTTCTTTTATTGAAGACCCTAGAGGCTTTTCTAGATGTTGGATATCCTATGAAAACTCATTCATCACTTTTGGAGGAAAAAAATTCAAGATTATATTTTTTATTCAGGATAAAGACATTACAACCAAAAAATTTAAAGTAATTAACCTTATACTTCCTATTATTCCAAAACTCATAGGGAGTTTTCTTAAGAATTCATCTAATTAAATTTATATTAATAATATAACAAGCTATATTCATAGAGTTTTCCAAAAATTAAACAGGTAATTCATACTCAATGAGTATGGTTCATGCAATTTCTTTTAAGTTTCTATTTCTTCTTTTGAAAACTCCATTCTGGTGGGGTGTCCTTGGAGTAGAGAAGTTATGACTGTAGCCATTTTTTGAGAAAAAAGATTCAAACTCTTAGTTTTCTAACTCATGAATGTGGTCAATTTTTAAGGATTTAATTATAATACCACTTAAGTTCTCTACATTTTTAGTATACATGGTAAATTAGGAGCAAGATTTACTCTTGTGAGCTAAAAAATTCCAAGTATACCTAGAAAATTCTACTACTAGAACATATACATAATTATTTCCATTTAAACTAGAAACTATAGAAGGTCCAAAAAAATCCATATGAACCAACTTAAGAGGTTGAGAAGTTGAAACATAATTCTTTGGTTTGAAAGATATTTTATACTATTTACCTTTTTGACAAGGATTACTGACTTTTTCATTTGGAAACTAAATTTTAGGTAGATCCTTGATTAGTAATTTTCTAGTTATATTTATAAGGGAGTGAATATTGCATTGGCCTAATATCGTATGCCAAAGCCAACACTCTTTTTGAAAATCACTCAAGAATTTTTTTTTTAATAAAATAAAGAATCTAAATTCACAACATAAAAATTTTCATTTATAAATACTGTAAATACTAAATCATATTTAGAGTTAAAAACATTACAAGAGTCATTTTAAAATTTAACATAAAGTACATCATCACATAATTTTGAAATCCTAAGAAGATTATACTTAATACCATCAACAAAAATAACTTCTAAAACTAAAATTGAGTTAGTGTTATGAATTTCTATAAGGCCAATTATTTTTTCTTTTGAATTTTCACCGAAGGTGACATGCCCACCATCAATCTTGATAAGGTTAATGAAGCTTAAATAGTACCCTTTCATATGTCTTAAAAATACACTCTCCAAGTAGAATAAGCTCTTAAATAATCTCTTGAAACAACTTTCCTACAAGAATATATCAAATAAGGAAAGATTTTGGGACCAAGACTTTCTTGGGTCCAATAGTATTAGTAATTAATGATTTGAGAACCCACATTTTCTTCTTGGGTTTCCTAAATAAAAATTTTAGTGTTTTGAAAAAATGAACTCTATTTGGTCTAGAAAAAATAGTAGTAAAATTATTTCCTATGATGGAACTTGTAGTAGATTTTTCAATTTTAAGTACAAAACCAAATTTTCCATATTTTGATACAAAATTGTTTTAAATTTTTTTCCAAGTTGATAACGAATACCATTAGTATATTTAGGAGAAACTTATTTTCCATGAATTTCAACTAAGGTATCTTTACCATTTGGGAAATTATCTAAATATTTATTTAATTTCCCATTAGACAATTTACATTAATTATTCTCATAAAAAAGTTGAGTATTCTTTTCCTTTTTAATAGTAAGTTCAAATTCAACAGAAAAAGTAAGAGCATGTTTTTTATAGAGATATTTATATTTATACTTAAATTCGTTTCATGTGTCCCCAATCATTTAACAATATTAAAAAATTTCTTCATTTTTATTATTTTTATAAACTTATTCATCTCCAGAATAATAATAATTCTATACTGGAGATTTTAGTGTTACCTTAGATTTGTTTTTCATAAAACACAGATTATCTTTGACAAACTTCTCATCATGTGATGATTCCGAGTCACATAAACTATCCTCATAAGTACTCAAGGTTTCCTTCATTTCATTTTTTTACTTTCTATCCTTTTATTCATGTTTCTTTTTGAACATTAATTTAGGAAAATCATCCTTTACATGTCCTCTTCTCTTACACTCATAGCAGAATATTTCATTTGTAATTTCACTTATCTTCTAATCCTCTTTCAAATTTCCCTTTTTGTCATATTTTCCATTGTAACTGGGATTCCAAAAGAACTAATTACTTCTATAGTAATTTTTAAACCTCCTGGACAACTGATCCATCTCCTCATCACTATCACATGATGATTCTTCAATGCTAGGACTTTCCTCACGAGCTTGAACTTTATCTTTGTTTAGAGGTAGTGGTTTTGAAAGTCATTAACTTTATCTTTGGTTTATAATCTTATTCCCTATTGACCATCAGTTATTCCTCATACATCATCAATTTACCTATCATCTCCTTTATAGGTAGAGTGTTGATGTCACATGATTCCTTAATTGACATTGAGGTTCCTCTCCACCTTTTTAGTAAACATCTGAGAATAATTCTTACTTGATCTTTGGATATGGTTATCTTTCCCAAAGAGACAATTATATTTAAAATTTCCTTGAACCTGAGATAGATGTCAGAAATAGGTTCATCAGGATTCATCTTAAAGTTATCATATTTAATAGCATATGTATTAAGTCTCATTTCTTTAACACTAGTGGTTCTTTCATGTGAAACAAATGGTGTATCCTAAATTTGTTGTATTATTTTACATATATAAATCCTATTAAATTATTCATCCCTTAAAGAGAAGTATATATAATTCATAGGCTTATAGTTATTATTGTAGGCTTCCTTAGTGGCATCATCCTAAGTTTTCCTAAAAGTTTAAGGAATCTTATATTCATCTAAAATTGAAGAAAAAATTTCAAAACCCATACTTTTCAAATGATTTTTCATTTTAATTTTACACAAGCATAATTTGGGCCATAAAAATAGAGTGGTCAATTGGTAGAAGAAACTTTCTATATATTTTCCATTTAAGAAATATATTAAAGAGAAATAAAATTTTAATTGACTAAAATTTAGAGATATTTAAAACAAAACTAAAATCACAGTTGAAAAATATTTTTGAAAAATCTTTAAAATATCATTTGATAGTAAATGTTGGTTGGAGTAGGACACTCAATGGGGGGGGGATTGAGTTCCTATAAAAATTTCATTCTAAAACCTTTAATTAAAAATTATTTTAAATTTCCCCAATTTAAAAAAAAATATCCCAGTTAACCAATTTATCAGATCTATAAAAGTTTTGTTTGATCAAAATATTTCTCAAAGATTTATTAGTTCTCAGTTTAAACAATATAAATTATTATCTAAACTTTTGAAAAGAATTTACTAAAAAAAATTCTAATATAAAAACTATCTAAGATTAACTATCAAAGTGGAGTTATGTTTTCAGAAACAGTAATAAGAATAGAGAAAAAAAAACATGAAATCACACAACAAAATTAAACAAGAGGTTCAGTCTCAAGATGAGACATAATCCTCTCCACTTGGTGATCACATGCCACCAAGAATTTTATGTTAAATAAATGTGATCCACATCCTGGATCAGGGTAACCATAGTATAGGAACTGCCTGGGTCACCAGACCTCTTCCATAGTTTTCTTGGGAGTGTAATACAAACAAATAGACCACACAAGGACCTCTTTCACTATTATATATGGTTGTGTAAATGTGAATGTTTGTGAAGATATCTAAGTATCTTATAGTTTATCACATGAGTTAGTGTGTGTTTAAAAATAGAGACACACACTAGTCAAAATTAAAAATAAAGTATATAGTTAGAGTAAAAAGATAATAAGAGTTTATAATGCTATGTGAGATGTTCTATGAGGCTCTAATACTTCTTAACGATGGTAGACATGAAGCTGGAGTCACCTTCTAGAAACCAACAACAAATTAGAGAGCTGTGGTTGATTTTGTGTTCTATTACTAGTGAGGTAAAAGATTCCTCAAAGTTTTATTGTCCTTTATGTTGTCATTACAGATATTTGTGGACTTTTGTTTCTTAGTAGTTTCTTTGTGTATGCATAGTAGGAATCTCTTGTATGATTCTATAAGGTGAAAGAACAACTCTATGTGTTTCTTCTAGGTCACTTCTTTCTCTCACCTTCTTTCTTGTTGATCTAGATATTATTTTTATATAGACAAGAATCATGTTCTCTGGTACCTTGTACTGGTATCTGACACCATTAAATGTTATATACAAAAGACTGATAGACTCATTAATATAATAAGCAGTACTGAATTTCAGAAATATGACTGTTTGAGGTAAGTTTAAATTTAATAGAGAGATCATCAGGGACTCAATCTATCATTAGCTCAGACTATTAGTTTCTCATGATGTTGATAGATCATTCTATCAGTAGATCATTCTATCAGTAGATCCTTTCTATTGGTAGGTCAAACTTGCATCGATCAATCGAGCTGTTAGTAGATGATGCGTCGATATCTCGATTGTCGGTAGGTGATGCATTAGTAGCTTGACTATTGGTCAGTCACTCTATCGATATGTCGGTTATCGGAAGGTCAATCTATCAGTGACTCATAATTAGTGAAATTTATGAGTTGTTTTATTGTTGAATCAACTTATCAGTAGCTTATGTCATCAGTAGATCATACTTATCCAAAATCTAGAATTACGTCTTATGATGTAAACACTAACACCAGATGTTAAGATTATAATTTAACAATATTAAACACATTGTATCTTAATAAGTCCTAATTAGCATAGTTAATCATGATTTCTGAGCAATAAAACTAGAGGAGTCCAACAAGGATCAATGCAGTTCACCCGCACAGGCCAGAGATGGAACCACCTACCTCAAAACTTAGGTTGGACATGCCCAAAAAGAGATACACCAACAAGAAGAATGAAACTATGAAAAGAGAGGCCCTAGAACCAATCTAAAAATATTATAATTGATTCAATTTACAAAAAGGGTTGGCATAGAAAATAATTAATCATGTACCTCAAGAATGCAGACCCACCACACTACAAACAACAAAGAAACGACCCCCCAAAATGAGATTTCACAATAGATCTAGAGAAAAATAGGAAGAAACATCACCATGGGTCAACCGATCTGATAACACTATGCAATAGTGATACCCCGATCAAAGCAATGAATAAGTATAAATGATTTTTCACCCAAATAGGTGCAATAAAACTACAATGGTCACTAATCACCGAACTAATAAATCTTAATCAAATGGAGGCTACCAAAATCACAGATGAAGGGATCTAGATCAAGTTAAAGGAGGGATGTGGAAGAATGAATGAAAAACCAATCAAGGAAGCACCCTAAAATCTAACCTCTCCATAGCTACATGGAATGTAAACCCTTCACATGTAGTGTAATCTACAGTGATCAGATAAGTCAAAACATCTACCACCATTTTATTAAAAACCAGCCTTTTAACATTACATGGAGTGTACTGTATTCAGGTTGTGTATTAGGTTAAAAAAATCCATCCCGGATAACTTACACATCGTTTACTACCCTTAAATGTCATTTGTTTTTCCTAAAGTTGAAAAAATACAGATTCTTACACAAAAAAACCAAACCTACTCATCCATTCTCTGAACTCAGGGAGAACTCCACAACACCATTATAACATTTATACCTAATATCCATTAATTTAAAAAATATACATCCTTGAAATTTATCTCATTTTACCTAATACATTTTCTTTATCCTTAGAAGTCCCAAGACACACCCAATTTTAGAGGAAAATGAGAAAGAAAAGATAAACAACCTAAAAGTTGGTAACCAGATGTTACCAAATCCCCACCATAAGACTTTCTATCCCTAGAAATTCATGTATAAGAATTAATTATGGTAAATAGGTGAGGCATTTCTCCCTCATAAATGAATGATTCTCCCCAGTCTCTTGATAATATGATCCATTATTCCACAAAACTATCAATAATGGAATTATCTTCCCATGGAAGACTTTCACTTGAGATTGAATGACCTCAACTAGCGTCTCAACAACAAAAACATCAGGCTCAAACTCAATCTCTTACCAACTCAGATTGTGAGATGGATTAGGATGGTATTTCCAGAGCTGTGATAAATAGAAAACATAACGAATTCCCATTAACTAATCCAGAAACACTAACAAATAAGCTACCTACCCAAGCCATTCAATGATCTCAATTGGTCCAACATATCTCAAATCTAACTTTACAAGTTTCCCAAGATGAATGTGACTCAAACTGAGAAGAAAATTTCAAGAAAACCTAGTCACCTATAGAAAAATACAAAGGATTGCATCATTGATCCACATAAGACTTATGCTTACTATGATCTATAACCAGACTCTGATGTGTGTCTTGAATCTGCAAAGACATATCCTAAACCAAACTCAGTCCCACCAAAGAAGCTTCACCCACTTATCCCCAACGAAGTGGTGATCTTCATGAGAGACCATACAATGCGTCGAAAGGATCCATTCTAATTAAAGACTAATAAATATTTTTATTAGAAAAATATACTAGTTCTATATAGTGATCCCAGGATCTACCAAAATCCAAGACATAAGAATGAAGCATATCCTCTAAAAGTTGGACAACACGCTCTATCTTACCCTCAATCTATGGATGATAAGATGTACTTCATTCAACCTGAGTTCCCATTAACTCCTCGATACTTATATTGAACTTTTAAGTAAACCTAAGATCCCTATCTAAAACAATGGAATATGGAACCTCATGTAAAATAATAATTTATTGAACATACAAGTTACCCAGATCTTCAATTTTTTCGTGTCTTTGATCAGAACAAAATGTGCTGAATTTGTGAACTGATCAATCACCACCTAGACATCATTCCTCCCTTAGGGATTCTATGGAAATCTGACAACAAAGTTCATGGATACCTCATCCCATTTACAAACTGTATCTACAAGAGGATAGAGAAAATTAGAAGGTTTCAAATGCCTTGCCTTTACCTATTGGCATATGTAACAACATGACACATAATCAGTAATGTCACACTTTATACACGTCCACCAGAATAGCTGCCTCATGTCAAAATACATCTTTTTAGTGCCCTTATGGATGAACCATAAAGAACTATGACTATAAAATAGAACCATGATCCACAAATATGTTGGGACAAAATCCCAATCCCCAAAACTAAGGATTCCATATAAAGATAAAGACCAACACAAAATGGTCTCCCTACTATATATGGTTTCTTTAATTCATATGAAATCATCATATTATTTCCATCTATATAGAATAGAATCAATGATAGATTAATATAATTGAAAACTGTTCAAAAACATTCCAGAAACATCCTTCTGAGCATCTAGATGCAACTGAGTAAAATTGTTTAAAAGGTTCCAGTGTTACATTTATTCCAAAACAAAGTGAGATAGAACTTTCCTCCTAAAAACATATACAATGGAATTCCAATTACCTATGGTGTTGTAGATATTGAAGTTTAATTTATGTCAATATTTTACCCTCTGCTGATATCTAAGATTCAAGTCTTTTTTGGAGAAGATATATCTCAAACTCTTATGGGCAGAAAATACTATTAACCTATCCAAAAAAAGATAGTGCCTCTAACACTTAAGTGCATGCATAACTGCAACAATATATAAATCATGAGTTGGTTAATTCTTATAATGTGGTTGAACTTGAAGAGATGTATTATCCACCACATAATAATCTTGTATGACCACACAAAACAAAGCAGTTTTAGAAGCATTATAGAAAACCACATACCCCTTACCAGACTCAGGTAAGATCAAAATAAGAGCTGATGTCAAAAGTCATTTCATCCCATCAAAAGAAGGATAGAATTTTCCATCTGATATTAATTTCACCCATTTCTTGGTAATAAAAACCAATGGTGACTCCATCATTGAGTAATCCTTAAAAAACTCTTGATAGTATCATGTAAGACCAAGGAATCTATAAATATCAAATACATTCCATGGATCTTCCAATGAAAAAAAATCATTTACCTTCTTAGGATAAACTGACAATACATGATCATAAATCATGTTCCCTAATTGTTTCACTTCTTGAACTAAGAAGTTACTTTTATAAATATTTCCATACAGATAGTTACTCCTCAAGATTTATTAAACCAAACATAGATACTTCTCATTATCATGTTCAAATATTGAATTAACCAAAATATCATCCACAAAACTACCAAAAATGTGTCAAGATACTGATGGAATATATGATTCATCGAAGACATAAAAACTGTAGGAGCAGTAGTTAGACCAAATGGAATAAAAAGATATTCATAATAGGCTTAGCTTATCATGAAATCCATCTTTGGTATTTCACACTCCTGAACATTAAGATGATGATAACATAACAAAATATCAATCTTTAAAAACCACTTTACCCATTTAACTAATAAAAAAAATCATCAACACATGGAAAATGATAATTTTTCTTAACTATTTCCTATTGCAACTACTGATAGTCCACACAAAATCAGAGTGAACTAGCTACCTTCTTGGAAATGATCACTAGGGTTTCCCAACATAAAACAATAGGGATAAGAAAACACCTTTTCACTAGATTGTGAAATCGAGTCTTGAGATTTTTTAGCTTCGATAGTTCCATATGATAATAAGGTATAGATATCAGTTGTGTCCCTAGTACCAGGTCAACAATAAAATAGAACTCCCTCTCTATAGAAATATTAGAGAAATTTTCTGAGAAAATTTCAGGAAAACTATAAATAATGGTTGGAAGATAAATAATAGAATAACTATCATTAGGATCAACTACACTAGTTGAAAAAAACCCTGACCTCTAAGAAGGAAAGTCTGACATGAGAAGACCTTTAATCCCACTCTTCTTAAAATGACTATGAACTCCCATAAACCAAAAAAAAGACACGTTGATGATAAAAATAAAACTCAGCATGATGATTAACAAGAAATTCCATCTCAATGAAGAATTTAACAAAATATTGTTAGAGACCCATAAAATCATAGACTAACTCTACATCAACTATTGATAGCGCACTAAAAGGACCCCAAAACCCATGTTCTTTCCTCTTCCTAAGAGATATCACTAACTCTATAACAAATGACATGATTTCTATTGTAAGGTTATGTATATTAGAAAAACATCTAGATATAAATGAGTGTGAATCACCGGTATGAAATAATAAAATTTCTTCTGAAGATGAAATAAATATGGCGCCTCTCACTGTCATAGGACCCATGTCTACCTCTGATGGGAACTCATCTATTATGTGATGGTGCTTTACTCCTGAGGCTAGTGTCTAGATACCTACAGTCTCTAAAGAATATGAATATACTACAGTATCATTTAGATCCAAAAATCCCTAAACATATTAAGGAGTAGACATGTCCTGATAGAAATGTTATAGATGACTATAACATCCATAACTATAACACATCTTTGAAGGTGAAGGAAATGAATTCCGTGTGTGTCTGACTATTCCGCACTAATATAAAGTTAGAGACAAACCACTAGCTACAAATGGAGGTGCTGAAGAGGACTATTACTGAGAACCCCCTCCAATACTCTTGCGGTGATACTTCCACTTTATCTTTTTCCATGGCATGCCACAAATTCTGCCACTAGGTGACAGACAAGGGTTAGAATATCCAACATTGATTATCGTATTCATTTATTTTTTCATATCCTTGTCAAATGTCTCTAAAAATTTCTTAAGATTTAGTATAAATACCTATGATATGATATCTAGTTTCAAACCCTTCAAGTACTTATGATCTTTCAGTTAGTCATTCTTCACAACCTCTGGTGCAAAATGAACCAGATCTAAAAATTGATTGGTGTACACCAAAACCAAATGATCTTCCTAATATAAAGAGAGGAACACTAGAGACTTCGCTATCATTAACAACTCTAGAAAAAATAGATGGAATAAGTGAGTCTTAAAACCCTTCCATTCCAATCCCATGTTCCAATCCTCCTGTACCATAGAATCCCACCAATGATTTCTCGGACCCTCAAGTCTAAAAATTTCATGATTCACCTTGATACTATCAGGTTTATCTTGGAAGTCAAAGATATGATCAATATTTTCAAGCTAGTCCTCTGCCTCATGAGGTTTATTTTTACCCTTAAAGGATGGTAATTTCTCATGAAAGAACTGTGATCGATCTCTTTATCCTATATCTTATGGATGTACCTCAACAGATATTTTTTTTGAGTTTGTGGAACTTTATGATCAACAAAATTAAATGATTTCAAAATAGGATTGATGAAGTTCTAATCCATCAAAGGATTTTATTGAGGAGAATCAGCTTCACCCTCATGAGAAACCCACATAACACATCTATGAGGCATTCTACTACAAATTGAAATAAAATAAATGATCAGAAAATTGAATAATCTCAATCCAAACTAAGAAAAAATATAAGAAAAAACTAAGATTAATGTCTAGAACTCAAAACAGGAGACACCCATCACAACATCCCATGGAAACATGAGTCTCATCATAGAAAGAGCCTGACAAACACTCATTGAAATATATCTATTAAGTTTGGAAAATTATATATTCAATCTACCAAACATCCCAAGACAAGGATTATTTAGGAAATACTAACTTTAATACCAAACTATAATGAAATGACTCAAATTCCCAATCAAACTAGTCGTCGACCTGACCTGTCACATTCTCAAAGAATGTTCTCGATTCCCACGACCTATCGGCTAGAACCCATGCATCAAACAATAACAACAAGTAATGATTTCACCCAACCTGAAGCAATAACATGGAAAATATATACAATAGAAACAACAATGAAAAAGACAAGTATATTCCATAACTAAAATAAATAGTGGAAACCAAAAAAATATAGTATAAATAATATCCAAGTTTAGGTCCAACTATAAAGGGATAAAAAAAATAGAAAAAACTATATACTCCATGTGATAACATGGAAATACTCTCACCATCTCACCACCAGCTACCCAACTCAGCTGATAGAAAACCTCACCACCTCACTATGGAACCTTGCCTTTCCCTGTATCAAAATACATAACTAGGTCTACACACCACCGAAGGGGTACGTAGGGTGTTAGATAAAAAGATTTGCATGGTCCCACCCAAGTGTTCCATATCACGTTTTAAACAACAATTCAAGTATTATCAACATTAAATAAAACAATGCATGGTAACCGTTTAATAGTTTTTATATCAAAAAATGGGAAAACAATTCAATTTCCCCTTTTTACACTTGTACGATTAAAGATGGTAAATTAGTTTCAAAGAATTTCATGCCCATATATCACAAAAAATATATAAAGTCAGAAATGAAGAAAATCATGTATCATATCACATATCAAATATATGGTAGTACAAAAAATTAGTAAAAACTAAAAGAAGAAGCATAGGTAACTTCAATACAGGGATGAAAATAGGTCAGGATAGCTAGTACACTCATACATAACATAGAAAATTACATATTCATCAAGACACTAGACATATGCATTGAGACTAGAGAGTAGAGGAGCCACCCAACATGTGAACCCCTAATAGGTCTAACAATTCCCCTGAAAGATGGGCCTAGGGAACAGAGAAAGCCCCTTGAGAAAACCCCCAACATTGGATGAGACCTATTACTATACTTTCCACATAAGAATCCTAGGCTTCCCATGTGATCTATTTTAAAAATCAATTTATCAAACCATTTCAATAAAACCATGACTTTAAAACCATTTCACAATGCTTTAAAAATCATTTTCCATTTACTAACACTAGGGGAAAAAACATTTTATAAAAACCCAGTTCCACACACACAAAACAAATAAGTCAATCATGAAATTTCATTTAATAATTTTTTTTTATCAAAATAGGATCAATGATGTTCTCTAACATATAATAGAGATGGAACCACCTACCTCAAAACTCAGGTCACTCATTCCCAAAAAGGGATCCACTAATAGGAAGATTTAAAAAATGATGAAAAAGGACATAGAACCAATATACACATCTTATAATTGACTCAATTTACAAAAGGGATGACATAGAAGAGAAATAAAAATGTACCTCAATAATGCACACTAACTGCACGACAAAAAATAAAGTAATGTCCCTCAGAACCATATCATACAATGGATATAGATATAAATAGGAATAAACAGCACAATATGTCAACATATATGATAATTCAAGGATATTATTCCACCATGATCAAATAAGAAAATAAGCAGAAAACATTACTCACTGGTAGAGATGTAATCCAACCACAACGATGATCAATTTCTAAATGAATCAATCCAGATCAATCAGATACTCCCAAAATCACTAGAGAAGGGATATAGGTTGAGAGAAAGGTGTGATGTATAGGAATGAATGTAAAATAAAACAAGGAAAAAACCTAAAACCCAACCTCTTGATAGTTACATTGTGTTTAAATCCTTTACACATCTTGTAATCTAATGTGTCCGAATATGCTAAAAAACCCATTGCCTTTTTAATAAAAACAAAATTTTTTAAAATACCTGACTTGTAGTGTGTACAAGACTTGTACTCCCTCCATGATGTGTACCAGGTTCACAAAATCCATAATGAAGAACTTTAACATCATTTACTCTCATTACATGACATATATTTTTCTTAAAGTATAAAAAAGATGTTGATTCTTACATAAGAAACCTAAAAAAAACCTATACATTCTATTAGCTCGGAGAGAACCCCACAATTCCATTAACAAATTTATAACCAGAATCCATTAATTCAAAAAAACATACATCCTAAAAATTTAGGTCATTTATCCCCAAAAAATATCTATCTCCTCATAAGTCCCAAGACACACCCAATTCTAGAGGAAAAAAACAATATGAGAGAAAATACCTGAAATTGGGTAACATGATGTTACAATGGACTTATTTTACAAAAAATTATCTCTTCAGTCAAGAATATCTATTGGTTGTTTCTCATAGGATAGATCATTATATAGTGGTACAAAATATGAGTTCAATACATATGAAGGATCAATAATTTACTTCATTAGGAGAGATACATGGAACACATCATGAACTATAGAGAGATTCAATGGAAGCACCAAGAGATAAGAAACCATCCTGATATGATGGTGAATTTTAAAGGAACCAATATATCTAGAGATCTAAATGACCTTACTTCCAAATATCATAACCTTATTCTAGTGAGATATTCATAGAAATACCTTATCACCAAATTCAAACTCTAGATCTAATTACTGATTTTTAGTATAACGTTTCTATCAAATATGAGATACCCTAATGTGTTTATAAATATCTCCAACCTTATCTTCTATTTCCTTAGATAGTTTAAGTCCTAATAGATTCCTTTATCTAAATCCGTCCCAGTACATTGGATTTATGCACTTCCTACCATATAAGGATTCATAAGGATCCATCTTTATTCTTGAGTAAAACCTATTATTATATGAAAATTCTCCCAAATAAATGTGTTTATAGAAACCACCTTTGAAATACATTGATAAATATATCAACATTTCTTATAGAGTTTTAATGGTCCTCTTATACTAACTATCTATATAAGGATGATAGGTAGTACCAAAAATCAACTCTATATCTAGATCCTACTAAAGACTTATCTAAGAATTAAAGGTAAACCTTATATCCAAATTAAATAAACTAGAATTTGTTACTCCATGAAACCTTACCACTTCATTATTATATATCCCGATACGATGATCAATAAATGAATCTTCTTTGATGGAAATTAAAAGTTCTGATTTCATAAGTCAATTAAATATGACCCAAATAACATTGTTTATTTTAGATGTTTGGGGAGTACGATGATTAAATAAATGATAATTTTTCCCATTTACATTCTGGTATGGTAATAGTTTCAACAAAACCATTGAATTATATCTCTTGGATTTGTTTTTATAATATATCAGGTATCTAGATATATATTCTGCAATATCCTTTTTAATGTTTTTCCACCAAAAATATTCTTTTATATATCTATAAATCTTCATATTTCCTAGAAGGATAAAGAATGATGGACTATGAAATTTATCTAATAAAAAATTATTTAATTGTGGTATTGATGGGACACATACACTATTCATGAATGTTATCATTCTATCATAATCATTGTTGAACTCAAGAACATTACTCACTTTTTCCTCTAGTTTCACATCCTCCTTCTATGCCTCTTTAATCCTCTCATGGATGGATGGTTAAAAATTATTCATAGAAAGATATGATTTTCCCATTTCCTCATTATTTTATGATTTATCTTCTGCAAATCCATAGATATTGGGTCTCTTTCAATCCTCATCATAGAAAACCAACACGGTCTTTCCGAATTAGTGCATCATCAAACTTGTTTTCCATCCTAGTGTTGAAGTGTATTGAGAATTAATAACATTTAATCAAATCCAACCATATCATATTGTTCATATTCAACTCTTTCTATATGAATATATACTTTAAGATTTCATTATCAATATATATATCACATTGTTTAACATAAAGGAATTTTTTTCATATTATCAATACAAACATCACTACTACCAACTCAAAATCATGAGTGGGTAAATTTTCTCATGAATTTTCAATTGGTGAGGGGCCTAAGACAAAACCATATAATTATTCTTGAGGATTCATTCAAATCTCTTACATGATGCATTACTAAAGATAAAAAACCATTCTCTATTGTAGGGAATGTAATATCATGTTCACAGACCAACCTTCTCTTTAGCTCTTTGGAATTTTCCTTACACTCATCAATCCAAAGGAACTTGGATTCATTTTGATTAAACATATATATTAGATTATATATCCATGAGAAATCCCTCAAAATGTGTCATTAGTATCCTAAAAACACAAGAAAACTAGGGGTATCAGTTACTTTGGTTGTTCTAGGACATTTCTTAATAACTTTTTTCATTAAATGAACTATAGATATACCCGTTATTGAGATTATATGACCCAACAAATATTTTTTTTTGTAAAAAGAATTAACACTTGATAAATTTAGAACACAACCTCTCTTTCCTCAGGGTACTCAACATAGTATTCAAATGATATTCATTTTATTCCTTACTATTGGAATATATACGAATATTACAAATAAATACTACAAAAAACTAACCAAGGTAATATATAAAGACTTTATTCATTAGATCAAAGAAGATAAAGAGGGAATTGGTAAGTCAAATAAGCATTACTATAAGTTAATAATGATCATACCTCATATGGAAGGATGTCTTTGGTATATCATTCTTCTTGAATCTCAATTTATGATATCCATATTGAAGATAAATCATAGTAAAATACAGAGATCCTCATAATTGATCCAACATATCATCGATATTGGGTAAAGGATACTTGTCCTTGATAATGATATTGTTAATTTTTCAATAATCAATGCAATACAACATTGACCCATATTTCTTCTTAACAAAAATAAAATCCATGGTGACACACTAGAGTATACAAATCCCTTATCTAGATTCTCCTATAGTTACTTCTTCAATTATTAGAACTCAATCAAGACCATTCTATATAGAGTCTTTAAAATAAGTGTATCACCATGTATGAGTTATATTTAAAAATTAACTTCATGGTTAAGGGGAAGAGTAGGTAAGTATTTAGGTATACATCAACATAATCTAAAAAAATAAGTATATCTTTGATATTGAGTTTCTACCCAACCATTTGAGATAAATATCCCTCACAAATATATAGTAAAACCCATATAATGGAAGTAAATTCTTTTGGAAGTTCATATTCATCCTCACACCAAAATATGATCATATGTTGGTTCAAAATTTTAAATGTGAATTCCCTTTAATGGAAATTGACAGGGGATATTTATAGATAGAGTCAATCCATGCCTAAAATCACATTAAATTCAACTAGAGGGAGAATCAAAATATTTTTGGGATGTACATTCAGATAAACTTTTATCGGAATGGAGATATAGGCTTGAGATAAGATCATCATAGCATGAAGAGTTTTTAATTCTAAATAAACTTATAATCTTTGAGGCGATAACATGATACCCTTAGTAGATTATTCATATATAAAATATTGGGTATATCTAGAATCAAATAATATATTTGTAGTTCTAGAGTGTATTGTAAGAATACCTTTCATGATTTCATTCTTATGACCCACTTCAGCTTTGATGATTGCAAGAACTTTCCCTTTGTATCTTGGATTCACAGGTTTCTGAAACTGATTGTGATAATTAACCCATATATTTTAAAACTGATTGAGATAATATCTATAGTCCTTGAAATTATATCATTAATATGTGGGTGGAACATTTAGTTGATATTTTTCACAATTCCTTTCATTTAATGGAATCTTCACATCACTTCAACATTATTTTTCTAAATGGACTTATTTTACCCAATTGAAATGTTTAAAAGACCCTAAAAGGAAATTTCCTCCATTATACCTTCCTCACTTATGAAATGAAGGAAGATTAATTTTCCCTCCTCAATGGGTTCTATTATTATAATCTCCTTGAAATTACATCTTTATTTTTTTCCACAAAAAGCAAGAAAACATTGAGAGTCTAAAATTTCTATTTCTATCTTGAGAGAACATCAAAATATTTATTCATATCTATAAAAGTATATTATATATAATTATTTTCTAATACTTGGTCTTAGGATACTAAATAATTATTCAACTTTACTTTCATGTTCAATGATAAAACTGGAGGCATACCTTGCATGTATGGTGAAATTTACCTCATAGGTACTAATGGATTAATAATATTTTTGATGGATTTCCAAGAATTTACATTATATTTTCTTGAGAAGTGTTTAGAGAAAAAATTTACTGAAATATAATTTCTTAAAATCATCCCGTTCATAGAAACAAATTCCTTCTCTAGCCTTATATTCTTGATAAATGTCTACCATTGATCCACTTTATCTTCAAAATGATATAATTCTAGGAAAAAAAAAATTAAATTTCATAAACTGAATAATAAAAAATATCTTTTCAGTGGTACTAACCCATTCTCAGTAATTGCTAGACCAGAGGAACCACAAATGGAAGGAGTCAATTTCCACATAAAGGAAACAATAGTGATTTTTTCCCTCATTTTTCCATTCAAAATCTCACCATAATTCATGTTATCATTCATATATTGAGATATTTGGGTGAGCATAGTCACAAGATTTTAAATCCCATGTAGAGACCTTGTTTTTTTCCATATATAGATTCGAAATATATCTAGAAATATTTTTGTTTTCAGGTGTTGAGACAATGCGTGTTTCTGAGGCCCGATGTGACTGGAAATAATTTTATAAAAATTCTTAATATATTTTTTATATTTTTCACACATGGTTTTCAAGAAAAATGGGATAACTCTTGAATGTACTCTCAAATAAAAAATATGAGATGACAGTTGAATTTGGGAAATGAGGTTAACCCTTAGCATGACCTAAAATTAGTTGGTGTGGGGCATTTGGATAAAATGTCTATTGGTGGGTAATTTAGTGGATTAATTATTAATTAATTTAATTAATTAATTAAACAAACCTAAACCTAATTCAATCTATAATTAATCCATTATGGTGAATCACCAGGGTTAGATTCATAACCTGGAACCATTGAGAGGAGAATTACACATTCTTCCTTAGTATATTGAGATCACATAATAACGAGCCTTAGGATCCAGGTGAATCGAGGTGTAGTGAATGCAATGAATTATCTCATTTGTTGGAGAGAGAGTTCTTCACAAACGATCGATCCAAATCTGGTTAGGTTTCATCATATGTGGATTTTATCACATATGATTAAAATAATTGAGCATGATCATTCTTATTTCTTTGATCTATGTAAAATTGGATCATTTTCATTTTCCCATGAATTATATTTAGTTTATTTATTCAATTAACCCTTGTTGTGCCATATTTTTCACCATGGATATCCTCAATTTTTTTTCATTCTATAAGAAAACTTGGACAATGATTGTTTCGACCTTGTTTCTTATATTTTCCCCTACAGTTATTTGGGTTATTTATCGACAAACCATAGGTTCAAGATTCAACTATTTTCGAGAGGGACCATGCATGATCAGACCTCCAGATTCCTGGTAGATTCACATATGATGGATATATCAATGATTTTGGGATATATTAGGATGTGTTGTAGGATTTTAGTGATTATTACCATGGATTTTGGATATGGTACCGACCGATAGTGATAGGAGGTATGTGAGGCATACAGCGAACCACCGTGTAGAACTCAATGGTGGAATTATTGGTGAATTTTAAAATATAATACAAGATGTTTTAGTTTTGAAACTTCTTTTGGTGAAAATTGACAACAAAAATGATCATGTAGGATCATTAGTGAGATTAGAGTGGAACCCTCCTACTAGAATATGTAATGGGTCCTCTATCAACTGACATAGTCTCACCCTCCTACTGGGTGGGGCATGAATCCTTAACCATTAGAGTGGCACACTTCTATTAGCACAGGGCATGAGTACTCCATCCACTATCAGAGTATAAACCCATTATTGTTTAGGTTATGGGTCCTCAAAAATTAGAGTAGCACCCTCCTTCTAGGACATAGAATGGTTCCTCTGTTGACTATCAGAGTGGAATCCTTCTTCTAGAAAAGTCATTGGTCCTTGTCCATTAGAATGGAACCCTCTTTTTGAGACCTGTCATGCATCCTCTATCAACTATTAGAGTGAAACCATTCTATTCGATAGGGCATGGTTCCTCTACCATCAGAGTGACACCCTTGAATCGTATCAATTCATGGGCCCTCTACTTAGTGATTTATCCCCTCGACTGTGAAACATAGTGGAATGGTGAGTCTTGACATTTATGTTCCTTCAAGGTGATGTGAAAGATATTGGGAATCATTAATGGTACTCTGGAACAGATGGAAGAATCTTTTCCTAGTCTGGGATGTGATATAGAGATCCCCTTTTTATCTAATTTGGGTTTATTTTATGAGAATATATAATTTTGTCCATGATATTGGATTTTTTTAATCTCTTACTATGGGTTGATCTACCTATTATTAACGTGTATCTTACTACTTCCCCTTTGGATTTTGGGGTGTCCTACTGGGTGTATATATACTCACCTTTTCTTGGGATTTTATTGCATGTGTCATGTATTATGTAGATGATGGAATAATCAACGATGATTAAAAAGAATAATAGGCATAACCTAGTGCATTTGACCACATATGGTGGCCGAGGCACAAAGATATTGATCTAGGCTCTCTTAGCACTTTAAATTTCTAGTTTTTGTGAGGTTGGGACATCTTTATGATTGGGAATGTATTTCTCCCATTTTACTTTTCAGATTCATCTTTTATACTCTTATATTACCTAGAGGCTGTTACATGCATGATTTATTTTCTAAATGTTGCATTTTTTTTCATTTTTCTTCTATACTTCTGAATGAATATGGTTAGTTGAGTGCGTACAAGAACATTAGGAAAAAGGCCTTCCATATTATTTATTCCTTTTCAAAATTGTCGCTAGCCCCTAGCCTAGAGAGGTGGGCTTGGTTGGTTGAGTGCATACAAATTGGTTTTAGAGAACATCATTCATTGGGAAAGTGTTTAGAGTTTTTACCTTACAAGGATTTGGTTGGGTTACAATTTTCACATAGTTTGGAAAACCATTCCCACTAACTGTGTGGGGTGCCCCTTACTATAGTAGATAGAACATTGTTGGTGCATGGTTTAGACAATCGTGTGGCCAAACCATGATACCTATGGATTTTTTTAGGGAAAATACCAAACTACCATTACTAAATGTTATAATGTAATTATTTTTTCCTTATTATTCTTCATTAGACAACTGTGGATTTGGGAGCTCCACTTTGAGCCAAAAGATAGTTTTAGATCCTGTTTCTCTGCCTGATCTCAGATTCAAGCTATGATCATCTCATTGGATCCACATATGTGATTACTAAATTCCTTTTGTGCCATTAATTTTTATTCATGGTATTAGTAGAATTATTTAGGTGCAAGATAATATGCCATATTTCCAATTTATTCATCCATTCTTCATTTTTCTCCTGATTTGAGTCAAATCAAGAGTTGATACTGGATGAGAAATCTAATACCAACCTATGGTAGGTGGAACATTCTTTTCCCATTTTGTTTGGTGATATATTAAGATAGTTTCCATCATGCCACCCACTAGAATTTTTGGCATGTCCCCCAAAAATGAATTGATTAATTGAATTAAATGAATTGGAACCTGTTAGGGATACCATTAATTTCTTTCAGATGCATTGGAGGTTGTTATACCAACCAATTCCCATCATGGGGTGTAACCTTTTCCTTTACCTATTATTAAACTACCCATGGGGTGAGTGACACTTTCCTAGTTAACTAGAATCCTTTTAATAATTTAATTGAACTTAATTGTTTAATTAGGAGATGGTTTGCCTCTCTTGAAATGTGTTAAAATGATATGACTTATTGAATTGATCAAACGGTTTATATGGTTTTGTTTAAATGAGTGGGAATATTAATTAGTTTAATTTTAATGTAAATGATTAAATGCATAGGTATACTCATTGATTGTATTTGGATGTGAATGGTTATATGAATGGGTAAACTCATATGGTATGAAATGATAATTGGATCGGATGATGAATAATTCCATTATACACCATGGATGTTTCTCCCTTGGTTATTTAAGAGGTTATTTGTTTCCTTGGTTAGATATTTTACCTTGGGTCTTGATTATGTGGGATTACTTGATCCTTTCTACCACTTGTATCTGATTTGTTTAGGCTCATAGTCGATATAGTCTGGTGACATGCCCTTTGGACCCCTACTCAAGCCTAACTGATTTTCTACAAAGATGCTCTTGAGACTCAAAGACAATTCGTTGGTATTATACACCTTGGATATGGAACTTCATGGTATGAAAAATATTATTATATGGAGAGACTGTGGTAATTATTATATGCTTGGCTGTATGGGGTGACCATGGTTATTATGAAACTTCTGGTTTTATAGTGAGGTTGTGATAGTTACATATTCATATTATCTATCAAGGTCATGGTTTACATGATATGTATATATGTATGGAAAGTCTATGTTAGTTATATCTATATTATTTGTAGCTTCCTTGTTATAGGGGCATGACCCATGTATTGAGGGAGCCTTATTGGGCTATACAAGATCACTCATTTTGAAGTGGATATCCCACGAGCACTTTAATTTTATTTTTTCCTATCTTTGACATGTGTTGCACACTGCATAGTTTATCATATTGCACAAATGAGACTAGTTATGGAACTTTGGGTGGTTACATACTAGGATTGTATCTGGAACACTGTTCGGGCCACCATTGGGTACCCGAATAATCTATATGGATGCCGGTAGGGATTAGGGAAAGCACCCACTGTTCAATGCTTGAATTTATGCCATGCTTAGGATTATGGGATCATGGGACCAAGTTAAGGCTCATGATGCTGTTTGGAGATAATAATTTTTTGTTCTTTTTGTTATTTTGAGAAATGTATCGTATTGTACTGATTTGTATCTATTTTGGATGTTATGTTGACACATGAAATGTTCATCATTGTATATGAGATTCTTATGGGATTTCTTATCTATTTATACTGGTTATCTATTGTCTGAATGTCATAATATTTACTCTATTTTCTATTACTTATATTATGATATGTTACACTCTAGTAATGAGGGAATAATCTCCCCACAGACACACCTTAGTCCCCCACTACTAGTCGATATCCTTTGGCATTCAGGGAGATGTGCTTGAGGCTATATAACCAACTAGGCTTAGGGGAATGCTTAGTGGAAGCTGGGTTTGGGATATTAAAAAGTTGTATTAGAGCATTTCTTTTCCAATTTTATTTATTATTTGGAAAAAAATTGTTAGGGATAAAAAGTAATTGGAATTTGGTAATGAGATGTTCCTGGGCATAGTTAACCCATGTACAAGAAAAAGTTAAATTGGCTCAAATGGAAATTGTTGTTTTATGTATTTTTACTATTATAGTTGATTTGATTCCACTATTGGGTTATGCACTTGAATTATGATGTTATTATTGATATGATTGGGGGTTCTATTTTGTTGCAACCTGATGAGATTAGGGTATTCCATCCTATGCATAATTTTTAGAACCTACTAGAAATAAAATTCCATACATTATTCTGTGACATATAGGATGAATTTTCTATTTTCATGATGTTGTAATAGGTTAAGTGATAGAGATACCTACTATCATGATTGAATTTTGTGAATTGGATTGAGAAACATTGGTGGAACTTAGAATGCCTATCGTAACCTAAGTAGTGTTTTCCTAATTAGGTTACAACAGACACCCTAAGCAGACAATTGTGGCACATTGAGTCATTCACCATGAGTCGTATGGACCAGAATGTGTTATAGTGTGGATTATGTGGATGCCATATTTTGGTTCATGAAGAGTATTAGCCCTTCTGAATTATAAGTGATACACCATTTGGTTCAACCATTTAAAATGAATACGAAATTAAAATGTAAAATTGAAATGATAAATAGAGAACATGACCTAGACCTGAATTTTGAGTGGGAAAGAGGCAGGTTATCTAGAGACTTTTGTGATTGTTCATTTTGTATGGTCCTAGATTTAGGAGCAGGCTGTGTGGTATAACCTGGTTATGGGAAGTTTTTGACATATCCTATGTTTTTAGATATGAAAATTGATATATATTTTTTGAGGCATTTTTTGGCATTGTAGAGGAATTCCACCATGAAGAACTCCATTATTTCACTAAGAAGGTGGTGACAACCAAGCTCTGGAAGTGGTGGGCCATGGGATACTGGTGGATCCTCGTTTAGTGCCAGCTACAACACCAATAGTTTTATTGGACAAAGGTACTGAGGAATAGTTCTGTGAGGGGTTTTATCACTTTATGAATATTTTCTAGAGAGAATTGTAGCTTGGATTGTCTATGGATGAGATGATGTGTGTGTTCTAGCAGTAACATCCTCCCTTGTTTTTAGGGGATGGAAGTCCATAGGCTGCTGAGATACGGCTTGGGACTATACAATTGATCTTTAATCACCTAGAGAAACCTCTTAAGAGGAGAGTAAAGTTTGTAAGCTACATTCTTTGGGGAGAAGTAAAGCACTGGTTGAATATTCTGAACCAGAATGATAGGATTAGAGATTTGGTTAGGGATGATTTACAAACCAAGTTTTTGGGATACTTTTACGCAGAGTCTTTGAGAGCGAGTGGGCTAGTGAGTTCAAGAATCCAAATAAGGGAACCAGACCATCTATGGTGAGAGGTATAATATTACTATCCTCAACTCTTGTGTCTTCTCTTTTTGACATAGGTTCATCCCATAGTTTTATATCTGTACCAATCTCAGAGAGATTTGAGCATGTGATTTAGTTTTATGAGGGTTTTATGATGATAGAAAATCCATTGGTAATCAAAATGGAGGATGTATGTCAGTTTATGGAGTTCCCCTTGAGGTAGGTGGGTGTTACTTCATCTGGAATAATTTTTTCCTAGAGATCACCTGGTTTGATGTCATACTTAGGATGGGATAACTAGTTTGTTATCAAGACTGAGTGGATTTCTATCAAAGTAGGGTGACTCTCATATCACCAGAGGGAATAGTTTATAGTCAAAATGGTGAATGGGATGTTCAGGTGATATGATCTAGACCACAACATCATAGGCTAGGTGGGATGATAGCCCAGATTTCTAGTTTGTATCTCGATGAGCAGGGAGTGCGTTAAGAAGAATTTCCTCTAGTGGTTGATTTTTTAGGGATGTTTTCTCAGAAGAATGTCTTGGTTTACCTCTTGATATAGAGGTAAAGTTCTCATCAATCTAGTGTGAGGAGTTGCACCCATATCCATTTCTCTTTATAGTATGGCTATGATGGAGTTGTAGGAGCTCAAGAGGCAGCTAGAGGATTTGGAGGTAAAAGGGTTTATTTTACCCAGTACTTATCCATGGGGTTTGCCAATCCGTTTAAAAAAAATGTAGATAGTACCCTTAGGATATGAATAGATTATCAAAAATTGAACCAGATGATGGTTAGTAATTAATATCCCTTTCCTCATATGGATGACATGTTTGATCAGCTTCAAAGATCTTGGCTGTTCTTGCAAATTTATTTGTGATCTAGATATCCCCAGGTGTTTATTCTACTTGCATACATACCTCATACAACCTTTCATAGTAGGTATGGTATATATGATTATCTCATTATTTTTTTTGGTATCACGAAAACACTAGTAGTTTTCATGTCACTGATGAACTAAGATTTCCATGCTTATCTGGATTCGTTTGTGGCGGTTTTCATGGATGAAATCTTGGTTTATTCTCATAATCAACATAAACATTATAAACATCTTGATATTTTTTTTGGATACACTAGAGAGAATCAGTTATATGATTAGATCACAAATTGACACTTTTAAATTGATAAGATTCACTTCATGGGTCATACTATCTCACATAAAAGGGTATCAGTAGAACTAGATAAGGTGATAGATATAGTTTCTTGGGATCATACCAAGAATGACATTGACGTTTGAAGTTTCTTAGGGATAACTAGATTTTGTAGGAAACCCAAACAAGACTTCTCATTCCTAGAATCACTACTCATGGGATTTACTAATAAGGGTGTAAATGTTGTATGTGAAAATATGTATGATATAGCCTTTCAAGAGTTAAAATGGATATTGAATTCAGAAACGATCATGATTATTTCTAAGAAGGGAAGAAGATACACTATGTATTGGGAAACATCAGATATTAGGCTTGGAGTAGTTATTATGTGGGGGAATAGATTCCTAGAATACAGGTCGCTACTGTTGAGGCAATATGACAGGAATTACTCGATACATTATCTTGAGCTAGATTTAGTTATCCATTCATTGCACTTTTGAAAAAATCACTTACTGGGAGAGCATTTTTGGGTGTACACGGACCACAAAATCCTAACGTAAAAATTTACAGTGTGATTTGAATCTGAGGTAGTGAATATGGGTTGAATACCTATAGTATTTTAACTTTGATCTAGCCTATATACCTCGTAAGGGAAATGTAATAGTTGATGCACTGAGTAGAAGGACACATGTATAGGATGATTGCAGGATAGTAGTGAGTGGAAACTAATTGATTAGTTAGTTGAGATAAAATTAGGGGTGTAGTAACATAAGTAGAATACTTTTTTTATCATCCTTAGCTATGACATCTAACATATAGAATAGAGTGGGGATGAGGTAACTATCATATTTGGAGGGCCTAGTTCTATGGGAGAAGGAGGTTCTTGCTGGATGGTATATGAGGATGAGATTATGGGTATCCATGGATACGTATGGGTTCCAGTGGAAATACGTGGGAAGTTGATGTGGGAGGTTTATGACTTAGTTTGGGTAGTTTACTTAGGTGTTACCAAGATATACTATGATTTACGCCTTTAGTAATGGTAATTAGGCATTAAATGTGAGGTAAATGGTTTTTTTTGAGGTGTTTCACCTATCAAAAGGTGTAGTTAGAACATCAGTGACCAGTCATATTTTATATAAGATGCCGATTATTGAGTGGAAATGGAATTATGTCACAATGTAATTTGGAACAAGTTTACCGTGGTCACCTCAAGGTAGTGATACTGTGTGGGTTGTTGTTGACAGGGTCAAGAAGGTTTCTCATTTCCTACCAATAAAGGAAACCTTTAGTGTTGATGATCTTATGAGGTTGTATATCAATGAGATAGTGTGACTTAAAAGGGTCCCTCATACTATCATTTTAGATAGGTATTTCTAATTTATATATCTTTTCTAGCATATTTTGCAGAGGGTGCTTGGTACATATGTGCTTCTGAGCACAACATACCACCCTAAGATAGATGAGAACTCAGAGTGAAAAATATAGGTTCTTGATGACATGATGTACAAATGAATCATAGATTTTGGGGGATCTTGGGAGAGTTACATTCCCCTAGTTTAGTTCACTTATAATAACAATTATCATGTGATGATACATATGGAACCTTATGAGGCTTTCTATGGCAGACCATGACGATCAACCCTATGCTAGTTAGAGGGAGGTGAGGTAGATTTACTGAGACCACATCCCATAAAGGAGACTTCTGAGTAGGTCCAATTGATTTAGAAGTGAATGGATAATGCATAGTCTCGACATATATATTAAATTGATCACTATAGAAAACCTGTAGAGTTTAGGGTCAAGGATCAAGTTTTTACGTATCTCACCTAGGATGGGACATAGAAGTATCTAGAGACAGGTATGATTTTCCATGGTATCTCGATACATTTGAGATTCTAGAGAGAATTGAGCTGATAGTATATTCATTATATTTACCTCATAGGTACCAGTCCATGAATGATGACATCCATATATTACAACTGTGCCGCTATCACTCATAAGCATCTCATACTCTTAATCCTGAGGATTTGGATTTACAGGTTGATGCATCCTTTCAGGAGTATCCTATTTAGTATTTTTGATAAGGGCATGAAGGTTCTCCAAGTTTAGTCAGGTCCTCTAGTAATATTTCTAGGAAAACATGACCATTTACAAGAAAATATTTGGGAGAGGGAGGCTAACATATGTGCTTAGGGGATGGAGTTTTTCTCTGAAAAATTTTGATCACCCTTGAGAGTGAAATTTAGAGATGAATTTCTTTAAGGGGGAAAGGCTATAAGAACTTGAGTTTTAATATGAGGTATGGGACCTTTTTTTAGATTAAATTATTAATTATAGCCAAATGAGAACTTTTTGTTCTTTTTTATATTTTGAGAAATATGTTATGCTATAATGTTGTGTACATATTTTAGATGTTTCGTGGACACATGACATGTTCATCATTGTATATGAGATACTTTTGGATTTGTTTTATCTATTCATTCTTGTTATATATTTTCCGACTCTTATATTTACTCCTCTATTGAATTTTATTACTATTATTCTTTGTTACACTTTGGAAATGAGGTCATAGTCTCCCCATAGACACACCCTAGGCCCCCTCTTCTAGTCAGAATCCTCTAGCACTCAAGGAGATTCACATGAGGACATGTAGCCAACCTGGATTAGGAAACTTTTGACTAGAATATGATTCTTAGATGTTACACTTGATATGATTCTGGATTTCTAGATCCGAGCACATAATCTTGAGAAGGATCTCCACAGAGACATCCATACTTGTGTGGTGCCCCCTAAACATTCCCATTTATGTCATATTATTGGAGAAGGCACTGGTGATGGAGAGATTCCTGTCAGAGGGATGCCAAGAGGCTAGGGAAGGTAGTGGGAATTATAGGGTTGAGTCGTCTGCAATAGCTATAAAGTTCCATTCAGTAGGATATTACCACAAGAGATATTCCCAAGGTCAGACTCAAAAACATGGTTGTGCAACACATGGACTGCACAGAGGACCAGGGAAGCCCGTAGAGGTGTGTTGCTATGCATGTGATGAACGATGACACATGGGACTTGATTTTCCAACATGACATACTGAGGATGGTACACATATAGTAGGGAGAGTTACTTGTAAGTGGAGGTTCCATGATCATGGATCTCCCAAGCGAGGGTAGGGTGGACCCTTGGGAGGTAGAGGTGATAGAGGAGTAGGTGGAGATCCAGGAGGAGGAGATGTGGGTGGTGGGAGATGTTATGAGAAACTTCCACCACCACCACCACCAGACAACCCACTCCAGGCTCAAGGAGTTGGATTTGGGGTCATGGGAAGTTTCAAGTGATGGATATATATGACCCAGTGACTCAAAATATGATTAGAGGTACAATATGTGTCTATTATAATCTTTTTTTATTACTAGTAGGCATAAGTGAGAGACATTCCTTCATCTATTTACTCCTGGTTCAAGAGTTAGAGCTCCCAGTTGAGATGTGATCCCAACATCTTTTCCTTAAGGTTCCTATATATAGCACTTATTCGATATCTTTTATCAACAAATAGTAAAAGCTATCTCTTGGTGGAGAGAGTTTATCATGGGACATTTTGGTTATGATGATAAAACCTTATGATGTTATCTTGGGTATGTAATGGATTTCCATGGTCTGATCCAAGATTGAATATCACCAAATACAAGTCATATTCGTTCATATTTATGTGATGATATTCACATTTATGGGTGAGAGAGATCTCATGAAAGGATGAGTGGGTTTCATGATCAGGAGTTTGAAACCCATCACCCATCACTTGGTGAGTTTATCCCTTGGTGCAGTAGGCTACTCAGGCATATGAATTTATTTTTAAATGTGTAATTTTATGGATGGATTCTATGAAGATATTCTAGTACTACCTCTAAGGTGGGATATGGAGTTTCATACTTAATTTCATCCCAGGACCACTCCAATAACTTCTGTATCATATTGTGTGGCCCCTACCAAGCTATCAGAGATACAATCATAGTTGGCGGACCATTAAGAGAAGGGTTTTATCAGATCCAGTGAGTCCCCTGGGGAATCTATGGTGTTTTCATGAAAAATAAAGAAGGGATATTAGAGATTTTTGTGGATTATAATCACCTAAACCAGGCCATGAAAAAGAAAATACACCCCTTTCTATGGATTGAAGACCTATTTTATCAATTTAAAGGCATGATATAGTTCATGAAGATCAATCTCAGGTACAAATACAAACCATTGAGAGATTACAAGGCTGATATTATGAAGCTATAATTTTGATGGCGCTATAGACACTTTGAGATCTTGGTGATGAAATTCTGTGTGAAAAATTACCCGGTTGTGTTTATGGACTTGAGGAACCAAATATTACAAACATACTCAGACTAATTTATTTTTATCTTCATTGATGACATACTCATATACAATGTGTCAGAAGATAAGTATACAGAGCACTTGAGGATGGTCCTAGATTTTCTTTGGGAACATAAGATTTATGGTAAGCTCTCCAAGTGATAGTTTTGGATCCACAACGTTCACTTTCCTAGGTATGTCATTTATGAGGATAAAATAGTTATAGAACCAAATAAGATCAATTAAGTACTTTCTTGGGAGCCACATAAGAGAATTTCAGAGCTGTAAAGTTTCCTTGGCTGGGAAGGGTAATACAGGAGGTTTGTGGTAGACTTATCTAGTGTTTCAGCCCCTTTGACCACCCTAACATGGAAAGGGAAGATGTTTAACTATATTTATAAGTTACGTAGAAACTTTTATGAGTTGAGTAGGAGGAAAATGAGTGATCTTGTTTTGAGACTATCATAGGAGGTCATTTAGTATGTTGTATATTACAGTGCTCCAGGAGTTGGGATCAGCTATGTGTTGATGTAGAGGAAGGCAGCAGTCGCATATGGGTCTAGGTAGTTGAGACCCCATGAGTATAACTGCAAGAATCATGACCTATAGTTTGAAGAGATAGTCTTCTATCTAGGGATGTGGAGGCACAATCTTATGGGAGAGCATTTGGTTGTTTACTCAGACCATGAGAGTCTCAGGTGTGTCTTCAAACAGGGAGAATTGAACCTGAGATAGAGGTACTCATTGGATTTCCTATACTAATATGACTTTGAGATGATATATAATCTTAGGAAAGAAAATGTTGTGGATGATTACCTTAGTATGAATTCCCTTTCTTGTTTAATGGAGGAAGCATCTGAGTAGTTAACTTCTTTGCATATGACCTTGGTTGAGGAGGAGGGTGAATCATTTCTTTGGTCGATGGCATGGAATCAATGTATAATCTGTTGTGTGAAAGTGTAACACCCCGAGATTTTATGAAAAATATTATTTTTAATTTCATTAATGTCTTGTGTTATACGCTACACCAAAAGGAGCTTTCACAACATACATCTCTGACCTGGCTTGAATTACATGCAATCGCGACCTTCCACGATAGCGTGTGTTGTACGCAACACCGAGTTTCGCTAAACAACGATATGCTATTAAGATATTATTAAAACTAGCCGTTATGAATAGTAATAACCACTTTTTGAAATTTTGTAAATTTTATTTTTCAAAATGGACTTCATTTATGGATTCGGAATATCGAAATTAGCTTAGGGTGAAATTTTGGTGATTTTCGGATAACTTTCATATTTTGATGAATAGTGAAAATTACTAAATTTTAATTAAAAACAACTTTTTCAATCGAAATAATTAATAGTGATAAATTATTAATTTGAGTGGTTTTAAAGTATATTTAGAATATATTTTTACAATTTAATACAATGTTTGTCATTGGATGTAATTTCACATTTAAACCAGTTATAAACAAGTGTCAATCTTTTGATAGTTATTATCTCTTAAAAACACGCCTTTTTTTTGACGACGGGAATTAATTTTTAAATTAATTAATGCAACTGATATGTTTTTAATTTGGTAAAATAGAAATCATTTTTGAGTTAATAATATCAAATATATATTAGGCCTAATTTCTGGTATTTTTCTGAAAACTTTCAATTTTTGATGAATAGTGAAACCACTAAGTGGTAGTTAAAAAAACTGAATTGTTCATAAAACTTAATTTTACCGCTTCTGTGAGTGGAATTTCAAAAATTCGAGAGAAACGGTTGATGTCAGTATGTAAAATGTGGTTCAATGAGATGAAAATAATTTTTGGTGAATAGAAACCTTTTACTTTTATTTACCACGGTTAAAAGTAAATAGGGTAATTAAGGGTAAAAATGATATTATTATTACCCTAACACATGTACAAATTCTATTGGATAAGTTTAATTCGAACAAAAACAAGATTAGGAATAAAATATGACCATTTAGGCTCACTTGGATTAGATTAGGACATTTATTATTATTTAATTCAAAGAAGAGTTAAAAGAGTTAAAATCAAAGTTTATTTACTAACACATTTTTAATATAAGGTTATACATAATATAATTTCGACTATAAATATTCATTAGAAATATAAAAAGATTTAATACATAATGGTATTTTATTTGTAATTTTTAGACATTAAATAATTTAATTTATTTATGACACAACGATGATGCAGTAATTATCTTATTAATGAAATATTGACATAATTGATGTTATAAATACCCAAATAAATATAATTTTAGACTTTTTATGAATTCAACTAATTTTATAGATTAATATGACATGTTATTATTGATTTAATTAACTTTTTTCGAACTTATCATTCTGTTATGATTTTCACAAAAATCAATTACTAAATAGTGTCAAAATTGACATAAAATAGTTTTTAAAACAAATATTATATTATTAATTGTTATTTTATTCCTAAAAATCTAAGGTTCGGCCAAATGACTTAGATAAGGTTATATATATTAATAATAAACAATTTGGGGTTCGTTTGGCTTATTATAGTAAGTTTATTAACCTTATAGTGTAAGAACACAAGAAGACACGGTAAAAGTAAAATTATTTAACTTAATGTTAAATCTAAATGATAAGGTTAAAATAGGAACCTAAACTTGTCTAAATTCTATTGGATGAGAGGATTTAGACCCATAACCACCTTATCCTTAAAATAAATCAATTTGGATCTATTTAAAACCTAACTTGACTTTATAATAAAATAATAGTTTTAGTTATTCCAAAGGTGCCCCTCTCTTCCCTTATAAAAGGGCACCTCCTCCCTCTCTTCCTCACACATCTTTGAGCCTTCAAGCTCGGCCAAACCCTGCCAAAATCTCTTCTCTACTTCCCTAGTATCATCCTAGAGGTCCTGGTCTTCTTCAAAGACCATTCTTAGTTCTTTAAGTGGAGGTTAAGAAAAGGCGCGTAAAAAAGAGGTAATATCCATTACCGATCTTTTTCAATTTCTTTCCACTTCAACTTCTTCTTCTTTAGTTGTTTCATGATAAAGTAATAAAATCAGTATTTATTATATACTGATATGTTATTATAAATATGAAACAACTCTAATTAACCTTTTATCCATCCTACGGAATAAGGAAATCACCGCGCGTGCGTACGTATGGAATACCGTCTCCACGCCGTGGTGTAATCTATTTTCCGCCACCACCTTAATTGGATGGGTATAATGGTGTAATTAGTAACTATATATGATTATTATAAAGTTATATTGATACTGAAATAGTATACATACACTTCAACACAATTCCACGACCATGGGAACGATATCATCGCTCGTGCGTACGTACGGACTACCGTCTCCACGACGCGATGAGATTCATTCTCCACATTAACCATTAATGAAAGATTATAAAGTATATATAATAAGTACTAATGAAATATATGACATAATAATGATACTGGATTTATGCATATTTATATTTATTTCATCTACTTAATTCCATTCAATTCAATAAGGAAACGAAAACAGCGTTCATGCGTACGTACGGACTACCGTCTCCATGAACGGTGTATTTCATTCCATTTATCGATATATTATATATATATATATATTCTGAATATATATTATATATAAATCATGTTTTACATTTTGGATATAAGTAATCATGATCCAATTAATCATATTAATAATTACAAGTTAAAAACACGAACGACAAATGAGACGATTTTACCCAAAACGCTACTTTAACATGAATTTACAAAAGAACGGGTAATATAAAATCATAAGTGGACCATATATGATATAATAAAAATGAATATGATTCTGGAATAAGTCAATCACATGATTTAAATCATTATACAGGAGGTTCAGACACTTACAAAGAAAGTCGGACCTAAGGTAAGGGAAATATCACAATCTCATTTTTATCCGAGATTGTTTATACTTTGGTATTTACTGGGGTGTATTTTATCATCCACATCTATGTTTCCTAAATATGTAATATTATTTCCATCCACCTACAATTGTTTAAATCCAATTTTACCCTTCGGTGAGTTTTTTGTAAAAGATATGAAAAGAATCTTTTGTCGTTTTTCATACGAGGTACTTTTTGACTTTTCCGACAAAAGTACGAAGAATGTTTTTTTAACTTATACGGCATGAATGGATTTTTAAAACATTATTTCAAAGAATATTCCTTTACAAGTTTTCATGTTTATTTTTAATCAACATCTTTTAGTTTAAAATTGTATGACATGTTAAGAAAGGAAAAGTGTTTTTGAAGTAGAAAGGATATTTTCCTCAAGAATGAAGTTCAAGTGTTTTATCAAAATTATTTTCCATCTAAGATAATAAAGGGTTCTGTTTTTATCCCTATTATTATATTGATTTGATTATGTTGTGATGGAATTATTTATGAATTCCTTTATCGTATATGAATTGTTTTATGATGTCATGATGTTTAAGATTCCCATTTTTATTACATGGGTTATGCTATGATGTATGGTTTATGATTTTGTGGCACACAGAATAATGGTATCATTATGAGATGGGTGGGACCTATATCTCCCTCCAATGCATTGGGTAAAGATTTTATATCTCATGAGATAGACATGGCTGGAATGGTAGGTTATACCGGTTCAGTGAAACAGGACTGAAACGAGGGTGACTCGGTTCAGAAAGGGAATTTGTCCACTAAGATAGTCTTGGCAATGAGTCTTGACTAACAAGAAATGATTCTCTATGATTATGTGTGTATTACACAAAGTTTCATGTTTTAAGTTATGATTATTGGGATTTCATTTCACTACTATGATTTATCCCATGTTATGAAATTATGCTCTCTTTTGCAGGTTAAGATTTCCAAAAGTTATGTTCTTATAAATATGATGTGATTGATTTTTCTTTTGTTTACCCTTACTGAGAATTTGAGCTCACTCTTTTATGTTTTATTTTACCCAGGATATAAAGAAAGGTTTTAGGTAAAAAAAGGAAGATCTTTATGGGAGATATTGGAGATCTTTCACCAAGATTAGAAGATTACGTTCCGAGTTTCCAAAGACACTAAACTATTACGATCCTTGTGTGTGTGTTTTTTGTTATGTACTATGTATTCCGCAAATGTAATGTAATGTCCATGTAAGTCAGGCTTCGGGTCTCTACAGTTGGTATCAGAGAAAAGGTTTAGTCAACCTTTGGAAACTAGGACGTGAAAACGTTAGTGAGATCCCTAGAGATATTTCTAAGGTATGTCTAGGGATGCCCTAAGGATAGGTATACATATAGGATATAGTCCTAGAACTATGGTAACAATCTTAGAATTTAACCTAAGATGTTAGATATTGAAGTTACTCCCCCTTTATTATGATTTTTGCCTCTCACACTATTCTTTTTGGGTTTTAGACGATGGCTGGAACCTGAAGGAACCGTGTTGATCAATGCAATGGGAAATGCAATGATTGTCCTCCTGAACAAACAAATGTTATGGGAGATGGAGTGAAAAATCTTATTGCTATACTTACACAAGCTATGAATCATTCTAGACTTCCAAATGAGCAGAGAAGGGAACAATATTCTACTGAGTCCTTCATGAGGCAACGTCCAACTTCTTTCAGTGGGTCTTCTGATCCACTTGTTGCTGAACAATGGATCAGTACCACTGAAAAGATATTTTCAGTTCTTCAATGTTTTGAACATGATAAAGTCATCTTAGCAGTATATCGTTTGGAAGGTGAAGCTGATCAATGGTGGAATCTTTTCAAGAATACAAGGCAAAGAGATGAAATTGAGTCCATGGAATGGGACGAGTTCAAGAACTTATTTTTTAATAAGTACTTCCCTCGTATTTTTCAAACAAAGATGGAGAAGGAGTTTCTTGAACTAAAGAAAAAGGATGATGAATCTGTTGGTATATACATAGCGAATTTTACAAGACTTGCAAGGTATGCATCTGGCATTTTCATCCAACCTGAAAGTAAAGTTGATCGATTTTTCAGTGGCTTAAAACCAAGTCTTCGAAGGGCATTAGCTATAAGAGACCTCAGTAGCTATGAAGAAATTGTGCGTTGTGCTATCAAGGTAGAAATGGAAGTTGGTGTTACATATCCATCTCATGGTTTTGACAAGAAACAAAAGATGGAGTTCAAGGAGAAATCTCAGAATAATGGTGAAAAGAAGATGAATGTTTCCTTATGCACAAAGTGTGGAAAGAAGCATGGTGGAGATTGTCTTAAAGGGACTAGAAAATGTTTTAAGTGTGGAAAAGAAGGTCATCGAGCAGCTGAGTGTTGAAGTAATAGAAAAAGGGATTCTAATGATGTGAATAAAGCAAACACTGCAGAGAACGCACCACCAACACTTCAATGCTTCAAGTGCAAGGAAATGGGGCATTATGCTAATAAATTCCCTAATCCAAGGGTTAGTGATGATCAACATGAGCAACCACTGAAGGAAAAGGACAAAGGGAAGTCACATGCGATCACTATTGGCGATGTTGAATATGACAACGATGTGGTGGAATGATTAAGTGTTTATGTAATGGGATTCCAAAATAATGTGGTATCATAAAGTATTGGAATATTTATGTGTTGGTCTAATGTGGTATTCAAAGTGATTGAGATATTTTTTGGAAATAATATGATATGCGTATAATGAAGGGAAAACAAGAAAATGAAATGTTTAACAGTATTCATGAGCTCATGATTGATATAAGAACTAAGTGATATCATGGTTTGAGTATATAGAATTTTTGGATTTTGGTATGTGGAAAGAGTTAACTTTTGACAACATTCATGTTTTCACTAAGGTTTAATTGGTATTCATTTTTCAAGAGAATACATGATTAAGGTATTCACATGATTGGAATGTAACCAACAAGACATATCTTATGATATATGGGGATCAATGATGGTATTAAATCTCAGGTAATTGTTTTCACTATATTATGAGAGTGGACTGCAGTATTATGGATAAGCCTAAAGATTGTAATGGATTAGGTTGGACATAAGATAGTATTGTTTAAGTATAGAAGTTTTTCGATATTATTGATGGGATGTTATAGTAATATAGTTTTAGAAAAAGGACAACCTGCAGGATGGGCGACAGCCCATCGCGTCGGACAAGGCCGTGGGAATCGAACCCACAACCGAAGTGCGACTGGCCTTTATCGCCTACCACTGGCCTACAGGAAGTCCCTGTTTAGTAGAAACTAGTTTTATTTTATTAAGCAGTATGATATATGAAGTATAAGTCCATTTTAGGAACCATATATGATTAATCTCACTAAAGAATGACTTATGTATATTTAATAACTTTTGCTAACCTTTTGTTTGAGACAAATGGAATGACCTGTCATACTAACACTTCACGAATAACAAATTCAACTTCATTTATTTAAGATATGAAGTGGAAATTGTTCAAGGCATGAACAACAGTGAGATTGTACCAAAATAAAGTAAGTATTTATTCTAATTAAAATTCTTCAACTTTAGGGAAACGATCTTGAAAACCAAAAATGTTGTCCTAGTGCTCTTATATCTGATTAATCAGATGGTACCTTAGATCGTCACAAATTTATGGATTTGTGATTGTTAGCTTTTCCATAGCCATGTTCTCTACCACTCTCCATCAGAACATGATGGTTAGATTTCTCTTCCATATCCATATTTTCACCTATGTGGAAACCCAGTGATTAGTTTATTTGGGTAACCGTTACATTTCATACTTTTGTTTTTAAAGATTGGTTTTGGTATTCCTTTTTACGATGTGGGTTTCGATTAAAGAAACTTTCGAATAGTAAACCATTTATAACCCCGACGAATTTCGAGGGCGAAATTCATTTTAAGGGGGGTAGAATGTAACACCCCAGAGATTTTATGAAAAATATTCTTTTTAATTTCATTAATTTCTTGTGTTATACGCTACACCAAAAGGAGATTTCACAACACACATCTCTGACCTGGCTTGAATTACACGTAATCACGACCTTCCATGATAGCGTGTGTTGTACGCAACACCAAGTTTCGCTAAACAACGATATGCTATTAAGATATTATTAAAACTAGCCATTATGAATAGTAATAACCACTTTTTGAAATTTTGTAAATTTTATTTTTCAAAATGGACTTCATTTATGGATTCGGAATATCGAAATTAGCTTAGGGTGAAATTTTGGTGATTTTCGGATAACTTTCATATTTTGATGAATAGTGAAAATTACTAAATTTTAATTAAAAACAACTTTTTCAATCGAAATAATTAATAGTGATAAATATTAATTTGAGTGGTTTTAAAGTATATTTAGAATATATTTTTAAAATTTAATACAATTTTGGTCATTGGATGTAATTTCACATTTAAACCAGTTATAAACAAGTGTCAATCTTTTGATAGTTATTATCTCTTAAAAACACGCCTTTTTTTGATGACGGGAATTAATTTTTAAATTAATTAATGAAAATGATATGTTTTGAATTTGGTAAAATAGAAATCATTTTTGAGTTCATAATATCAAATATAGCTTAGGCCTAATTTTTGGTATTTTTCTGAAAACTTTCAATTTTTGATGAATAGTGAAACCACTAAGTGGTAGTTAAAAAAACTGAATTGTTCATAAAACTTAATTTTACCGCTTCTTTGAGTGGAATTTCAAAAATCCGAGAGACACGGTTGATGTCAGTATGTAAAATGTGGTACAATGAGATGAAAATAATTTTTGGGGAATAATAACTTTTTACTTTTATTTACCACGGTTAAAAGTAAATAGGGTAATTAAGGGTAAAAATGATATTATTATTACCCTAAAACATGTCCAAATTCTATTGGATAAGTGTAATTCGAACAAAAAAAAGCTTAGGAATAAAATATGACCACTTAGGCCCACTTGGATTTGATTAGGACATTTATTATTATTTAATTCAAAGAAGAGTTAAAAGAGTTAAAATCAAAGTTTATTTACTAAAACATTTTTAATATAGGGTTATACATAATATAATTTCGACTATAAATATTAATTATAAATATAAAAAGATTTCCTACATAATGATATTTTATTTGTAATTTTTAGACATTAAATAATTTAATTTATTTATGACACAACGATGATGCAATAATTATCTTATTAATGAAATATTGACATAATTGATGTTATAAATACCCAAATAAATATAATTTGAGACTTTTTATGAATTACACTAATTTTATAGATTAATATGACATGTTAGTATTGATTTAATAAACTTTTTTCTAACTTATAATTCTTTTATGATTTTCACAAAAATCAATTACTAAATAGTGTCAAAATTGACATAAAATAGTTTTTAAAACAAATATTATATTATTAATTGTTATTTTATTCCTCAAAATCTAAGGTTTGGCCAAATGACTTAGATAAGGTTATATATATTAATAATAAACAATTTGGGGTTCGTTTGGCTTCTTATAGTATGTTTATTAACCTTATAGCGTAAGAACACAAGAAGACACGGTAAAAGTAAAATTATTTAACTTAATGTTAAATCTAAATGATAAGGTTAAAATAGGAACCTAAACTTGTCTAAATTCTATTGGATTAGAGGATTTCGACCCATCCCCACCTTAGCCTTGAAATAAATCAATTTGGATCTATTTAAAACCTAACTTGACTTTATAATAAAATAATATTTTTAGTTATTCCAAATGTGCCCCTCTCTTCCCTTATAAAAGGGAACCTCCTCCCTCTCTTCCTCACACAACTTTGAGCCTTCAAGCTTGGAAAACCCCTGCCAAAATATCTTCTCCACTTCCCTAGTATCATCCTAGAGGTCCTGGTCTTCTTCAAAGTCCATCCTTAGTTCTTTAAGTGGAGGTTAAGAAAAGGCGCGTCAAAAAGAGGTAATATCCATTACCGATCATTTTCAATTTCTTTCTTCTTCAACTTCATATTCTTTAGTTGTTTCATGATAAAGTAATAACATCAGTATTTATTATATACTGATATGTTATTATAAATATGAAACAACTCTAATTAACCTTTTATCCATCCTACAGAATAAGGAAATCACCGCGCGTGCGTACGTACGGAATACCGTCTCCACGCCGTGGTGTAATCTATTTTCCGCCACCACCTTAATTGGATGGGTATAATGGTGTAATTAGTAACTATATATGATTATTATAAAGTGATATTGATACTGAAATAGTATACATACACTTCAACACAATTCCACGACCATGGGAACGATATCATCGCTCGTGCGTACGTACGGACTACCGTCTCCACGACGCGATGAGATTCATTCTCCACATTAACCATTAATGAATGATTATAAAGTATATATAATAAGTACTAATGAAATATATGAAATATTAATGATACTGGATTTATGTATATTTATATGTATGTCATCTACTTAATTCCATTCGATTCAATAAGGAAACGAAAACAGCGTTCATGCGTACGTACGGACTACCATCTCCATGAACGGTGTATTTCATTCCATTTATCGATATTATATATATATATATATATATTATGAATATATATTATATATAAATCATGTTTTAAATTATGGATATAAGTAATCATGATCCAAGTAATCATATTAATAATTACAAGTTAAAAACACGAACGATAAATGAGACGATTTTACCCAAAACGCTACTTTAATATGAATTTACAAAAGAACGGGTAATATAAAATCATAAGTGGACCATATATGATATAATAACAATGAATATGATTCTGGAATAAGTCAATAACATGATTTAAATCATTATACAGGAGGTTCGGACACTTACAAAGCAAGTCGGACCTAAGGTAAGGGAAATATCACAATCTCATTTTTATCCGAGATTGTTTATACTTTGGTATTTACTGGGGTGTATTTTATCATCCACATCTATGTTTCCTCAATATGTAATATTATTTCCATCCACCTAAAATTTTTTAAATCCAATTTTACCCTTCGGTGAGTTTTTTGTAAAAGATATGAAAGGAATCTTTTGTCGTTTTTCATACGAGGTACTTTTTGACATTTCCGACAAAAGTACGAAGAATGTTTTTTTTAACTTATATGGCATGAATGGATTTTTAAAACATTATTTCAAAGAAGATTCCTTTACAAGTTTTCATGTTTATTTTTAATCAACATCTTTTCGTTTAAAATTGTATGACATGTTAAGAAAGGAAAAGTGTTTTTGAAGTAGAAAGGATATTTTCCTCAAGAATGAAGTTCAAGTGTTTTATCAAAATTATTTTCCATCTAAGATAATAAAGGGTTCTATTTTTATCCCTATTATTACATTGATTTGATTATGTTGTGATGGAATTATTTATGAATTCCTTTATCGTATATGAATTGTTTTATGATGTCATGATGTTTAAGATTCCCATTTTTATTACATGGGTTATGCTATGATGTATGGTTTATGATTTTGTGGCACACAGAATAATGGTATCATTATGAGATGGGTGGGACCTATATCTCCCTCCAATGCATTGGGTAAAGATTTTATATCTCATGATATAGACATGGCTGGAATGGTAGGTTATACCGGTTCAGTGAAACAGGACTGAAACGAGGGTGACTCGGTTCAGAAAGGGAATTTGTCCACTAAGATAGTCTTGGCAATGAGTCTTGACTAACAAGAAATGATTCTCTATGATTATGTGTGTATTACACAAAGTTTCATGTTTTAAGTTATGATTATTGGGATTTCATTTCACTACTATGATTTATCCCATGTTATGAAATTATGCTCTCTTTTGCAGGTTAAGATTTCCAAAAGTTATGTTCTTATAAATATGATGTGATTGATTTTTCTTTTGTTTACCCTTACTGAGAATTTGAGCTCACCCTTTTATGTTTTATTTTCCCCAGGATATAAAGAAAGGTTTTAGGTAAAAAAGGAAGATCTTTATGGGAGATATTGGAGATCTTTCACCACGATTAGAAGATTACGTTCTGAGTTTCCAAAGACACTAAACTATTACGATCCTTGTGTGTGTGTTTTTTGTTATGTACTAAGTATTCCGCAAATGTAATGTAATTTCCATGTAAGTCAGGCTTCAGGTCTCTACAGAAAGTGTCACAATTTGGAGACATCAACTTTGAGGTCTTATGTGATCATATATTCTCAAGATATTCACTAGATGAATTTTTTAAAAGAGGGAATTTTTGGGACTAAGTTAGCTGGAAGTTAGTTTTTAGATGCTAAAATATTGTGTTTCTATTTGTTTATTATTATTTTTTCATTATAAAAAATCATTTACCATTTTATGTTTCATCTATTAGATGAAAAGTGTACCATATTTAACCTATCGGATGCAATGAAAGACCATCAGTTGAGGTTTTCTGTTATGGAGATGTTTTTAAGTGAAGTTTTCTTTAGAATCACATTGTGTCTTAAAATAATATTTTATCATAGTGAGAAGTTGTATCATAGTATGAATGTATTTCAAGAAATTAGATACTAAATCTGATGATTCTTTGGTATTTTGTAATTTTTCAAGATCATAAGTTTTCTGAAAAATGTGTTACCCAAACCATATAAAATAAAGGAGTTGAAAAGGTTTTGTAATCCAGATGATGCTATGTTAGTTATATCTACATTGTTTGTAACATCCTTGTTATAGGGGCTTGACCCATGTTTTGAGAGAGCCTTATTGGGATATACATGATCACTCATTTTTTAGTAGATATCCCATGAGCACATTAATTTTATTTTTTCTTACCTATGACATGTGTTGCACTCTTCTTAGTTTATTATATTGCACAACCAAGACTAGTTATGGAAATTTTGGTGGTTACCTACTAGAATTGGACCTGGAACCCTGTTCAGGCCACCAATGGGTACCCAGATAAACTATATGTATGATAGTAGGTATTAGGGAAATCACCCATAGTTGAATGCTTGAATTTGTGCCATGCTTAGGATTAGGGGATCATGGGACCGATCTAAGGTGTGTGATGCTGTCTAGAGATAACAATTTTTTGTTCTTTTTGGTATTTTGAGAAATGTATTGTATTGTACTAATTTCTACCTATTTTGGATGTTTTGTTAAAACATTAAATATTCATCATTGTATATGAGATACTTATATGATTCTTTATCTATTTCTACTGGTTATCTATTGTCTGAATGCCATACTATTTACTATATTGACTGTTATTTATATTATGCTATGTTACAATCTAGTAATGAGAGCATAGTCTCCCTACAAAAACACTTTAGGCCCTCACTACTAGTCGGTAGCCTCTGGAATCCGGGGAGATGTTATTGAGGCTATTTAACCAACCAGGCCTAGGGGAATGTTTAGTGTAAGTTGGGTTTGGGATGTTAAAAATTTGTATCAGAGCATTTCTTTTCCAGTTTTCTTATTTATTTGGTGAAAATAGGTAGGTATAAAAAGTAATTGGAATTTGGTAATGATATGTTCCTAGGAATAGCTAACCCACATAAAATAACAAGCTAAATTGACTCAAATGGAAATTGTTGTTTTCAGGATTTTTACAATTGTAGTTGATTTGATTCCACCATTGGGCGATTCACTTGAATTGTGATGTAATTATTGATATGATTGGGGGTTCTATTTTGTTGCAACCCTATGAGATTAGAGTATTCCATCCCATGCATAATTTTTGGAACTTACTAGAAATAAAATTGCATGCATTATTCCATGACATATAGGATGAATTTTCTATTTTCATGATGTTGTAATAGTTTTAGTGATTGAGATACCTACTATCATGATTGACTTTTGTGTAGTGGATTGAGAAACATGGGTGGAACTTAGAATGGCTATCGTAACCTAAGAATTGTTTTCCTAATTAAGTTATAAACGACACCCTAAGCAGCCAATTGTGGCACATTTAGTCATGGACCATAAGTCTAATGGACCAGAATGTGTTATGTTGTGGATTAGGTGGATTCCATATTTTAGTTCATGAGGAGTTTTAGCCCTTATGGATCATAAGTGATGCACTATTTGGTTCAACAATTTAAAATGAATATGAAATTAAAATGGAAAATTGAAATGATAAATAGAGAACTCGACCTAGACCTGTCTTTTGAGTGGGAAATAGGTAGGTTATCTAGAGAATTTTGTGATTGTTCCTTTTGTATAGTCCTAGATTTAGGAGAAGGATGTGTGGTATGACCTGGTTATGGGAAGTTTTTGACATATCCTATGCTTTTTAGATATGAAAATTGTTATAATTATTTGAGGCATTTTTTTGGAATTTTAGAGGCATTCCCCCATGAAGAACACCATTATTTCACTAAGAAGGTGGTGAAAACCATGCTCTGGAGGTGGTGGGCCATGGGATACTGGTGGATCCTCATTTACTGTGAGCTGAAACACCAATAATTTTACTAGACAATGGTACTGAAGAATAGTTTTGTGAGGGGTTTTATCACATTATGAAGACTTTCTAGAGAGCATCGTAGCTTGGATTTTATACAGATGAAATGACGTGTGTGTTATAAAAGTAACATCCTCCCATGTTTTTGGGGGATGGAAGTCCATAGTCTACTAAGATATGGATTGGGACTGTACTATTGATATTTAATCATCTAAAGACACATCCTGGGAGGAGAGTAAAGTTCGTAAGTTACATTCTTTGGGGAGATGCAAGGCACTAGTTGGATATTCTGAACCAGGATGCTAGGATTAGAGATTTGGATATGGATGATTTGTAAACTAGGTTCTATGGATACTTTTACCCAGATAATATGAGAGTAGAGTGGGCTAGTGAGTTCAGGAATCTAGAGTTGGGCACGAGACTGTCTACGGTGAGAGGTAGAATCTTAGTATCCTCAACTATTGTATCTTCTCTTTTTGACATAGTTTCATCACATAGTTTTATATCTCTACTAATGATGGAGAGTTTTGATCTCATAATTTATTTTTATGAGGGTTTTATGATGATAGAAAATCCATTGGGAATTAGAATGGAGGATGTATGTCAGTTTGTGGAGTTCCCGTTGAGGTAGGTGGGTGTTACTTTATCTGGAATATTTTTTTCCTAGAGATGACCAGGTTCAATGTCATACTCAGGATTTAATAGCTAGTGTCTTATCAAGACTTCATGGATTTCTATCACCATAGGGTGACTCTTATATCAATATAGAGAATAGTTTATACTCAAAATGGTGAATGGTATGTTCAGGTGAGATTATCTAGACCACAACATCATGGGCTGGGTGGGATGATAGTCGAGCTTTCTAGTTTGTATCTCGATGAGTAGGGAGTAAATTTGGAAGAATTTCCTCTAGTTGTTGATTGTTTTAGGGATGTTTTCTCATAAGAATGTTTTGGTTTACCTCTTGAAAGAGAGGTAAAGTTCTCATCAGTCTAGTGCCACGATTTGCACCAGTATCCATTTCTCCTTATAGTATGGCTACGATGGAGGTGCAGGAGATCAAGAGGCAGCTAGAGGATTTGGAGGTAAAGGGGTTTATTTGACCCAGTACTTATCCATGGGGTTTGCCAATCCATTTTTCAAAAAAGGTAGATAGTACCCTTAGGATATGCATAGATTATCAAAAAATGAACCAGATGATGGTTAATAACTGATATCCCTTTCCTCAAATAGATGAACTATTTGATTTGGTTCAAGGATCTTGGGTGTTCTTAAAAAATTGATTTGTGATCTAGATGTCCCTAAGTGTGTATTCAACTTGCATACATACCTCATACAAACTTTCATAGTAGGTATGGTATATATGAGTATCTAATTATTCCGTTTTGTTTCATGAAAACACCAGTAGTTTTCATGGCACTGATGAACTATGTTTTCCATCCTTATCTAGATTCATTTTCAGTGGTTTTCATCGATGATATGTTGGTGTATTATCATAATCAACACAAACATTAAAAACATCTTGATTTTATTTTTGATACACTGATAGAGAATCAGTTATATGATGAGATCACAAATTGACACTTTTAGATTGATAAGATTCACTTCATTGGTCATATTGTCTTAGAGAAAAGAGTATTAGTAGACCTAGAGAAGGTGATAGATACAGTTTCCTAGGATCAGACCAAGAATGACATCGACGTATGATGTTTATTGGGGATAACATGATATTATAAGAAACCCATACAAGACTTATCATTCCTAGAAGCACTACTCATTGGATTTACTAAGAAGGGTGTAAATATTGTATGGGAAAATACGTATGATACAACCTTTCTGGAGTTAAAATGGATATTGAATTCAGAAACAATCATGATTCTTCTAGAGAAGGGAAGAATCTAAAATGTGTATTGAGACACATACGATATTTTGCTTGGAGTATTTATGATGTAGGGGGATAGATTCCTAGAATACAGGTCTCTACAGCTAAGGAAACATGATAGGAATTACTCGACACATTATCTTGATCTAGAAGTAGTTATCCATTCATTACACTATTGGAAAAATTACTTACTGGGAGAGCATTTTGGGGTGTACATGGACCATAAAATCCAAATGTAAATATTTATATAGTGTGATTTTAATCTAAGGTAGTGAATATGGGTTGAATAACTATAGTATTTAAACTTTGATCTTTCCTTTACACCTGATAAGAGAAATTTACTGGTTGATGTACTGAGTAGGAGGACTCAGTTATAGGATGTTTGGAGGACAGTAGTGAGTGTAATCTTATGGATTAGTTAGTTGAGATAAAATTCGAGGTTCGGGAAAATCAGGAGAATATTTTTTTATCATCCTTAACTGTGACCCCTACAATACGGAATAGAGCGAGGATGAGGTAACTATCATATTTGGAGGGCCTAGTTCCATGGGAGAGGGAGGAAGGTGAGGACCCATCTTCTTGCTCGATGGTAGGTGAGGATGAAATTTTTTATATGCATGGATATGTATGGGTTCTAGTGGTCATTCATTAAAAGTTTATGTGGGAGTTTCATGCCTCATTTTGGGTAGTTCACCTAGGTGTTACTAAGATATTCTATGATTTATACCATTAGTAATGGTGGTTTGGAATTAAATTTGAGGTAACTGGTTTTATTGAGGTGTTTCACCTATCAAAAGGTGTAGTCAGAACATCAGTGACTAGTCATATTTTACATCGGATACCCATTCTTGAGTTGAAATGGAATTATGTCACAATGGAATTTGGAATAGGTTCACAGAGGTCACCTCAAGGTAGTGATACTATGTGGGTTGTGGTTGATAGGGTCAAGAAGGTTTCTCATTTCCTTCCAAAAAAGGAAACCTTTAGTACTGATGATCTTGCAAGTTTGTATATCAATGAGATAGTGGGACATCAAAGGGTCCCTCATAATATCATTTTAGATATGGATTCTTGATTTATGTATCTTTTCTAGATTATTAACCAGAGGGTGCTTGGTACATAGGTGCTTCTAAGCACAACATACCACCCTCAGACTGAGGAGAACTCATAGTGCACAATACATGTGCTTGAGGACATGATGCAAAAATGAATCATAGATTTTGGGGGATCATGGGAGAGGTACATTACCCTACTTGAGTTCACTTATAATAACAATTATCAAGTGATGATACATATGGAACCTTATGAGGCTTTCTATGGCAGGCCATGATGATCGACCCTATGCTAGTTAGAGGGAGGTGAGGTAGATTTACTGGGACCATGTCTAAAAAAGGAGGCTTCTGAGTAGGTCTAGTTGATTCAGAAGTGAATGGATACTACATAGTCTTGAAATAAATATTACATCGATCACCATAGACATCCTATAGAGTATAGGTTCAAGGATTAGGTTTTTACATATCTCACCGAGGCTGGGACATAGAAGTATCCAAAGACAGGGTATGATTTCACCACGATATGTCAATACATTCGAGAATCAAGAGAGAATTGAGCTGATAGTCAATTCATTATAGTTACCTCATTGGTACTAGGCCACGAAAGACGACATCCATATATTACAACTGTGCCGCTATCACTCATAACCATCTCACACTTTGCATCTTGAGGATTTGGATTTATAAGTTGATTCATCCTTTTAGGAGTATCCTATTTAGTATTGTTGATAAAAGCATGAAGGTTCACCAAGTTCATTCCGGTCCTCTAGTACTATTTATATGACAACATGACAATTTGCAAGACAATATTTCGGAGAGGGAGGCTAACATATGTGCTCAGGGGACAAAGTTTTTCTCAGAAAAATTTTGACCACCCTTGAGAGTGAAATTTAGAGATGAATTTCATTAAGGGGGAAATATTATAATATCATTAGTTTTAATATAAGGTACGAGTACTTTTTTAGATTAAATTATTAATTATATCTAAATGATAAATTTTTGTTCTTTTTTATATTTTGAGAAATATGTTATACTGTAATGTTGTGTACATATTTTAGCTGTTTTGTGGACACATGACATGTTCATCATTGAATATTTGATACTTTTGAATTTGTTTTATCTATTCATTCTTGTTATATATTGTATGACACTTATATTTCCTCCTCTATTGAATTTTATTACTATTATTCTTTGTTACACTTTTGTAATGAGGTCATAGTCTCCCCACAGACACAACCTAGGCCCTCTCTTCTAGTCAGAATTCTCTAGTGCTCAGGGAGATTCACATGGGGACATGTATCCAACCTAGATTGAGGAACTGTTGACTGGAATCCGAGTCCGGGATGTTACACTTGACATGATTATATATGGATAGTTCTGAGTGCATAAGTTTTAGAAGGATCTCCATAGAGACATCCATACCAGTGTGGTTCCCCTACACATTCCCACTTATGTCATATTATTGGAGAAGGCACTAGTGATGAGAGATTCCTGTCATAGGGATTCCAAGAAGCTAGGGCTAGTAGTGGGAATTATAGGGTTGAGTCATCTGAATCAGCAATAAAGTGACATTCCGTAGGATCTTAGCACATGAGATCTTACTAGGGTCAGACTCAGGTTGATGGTCATGCTGCACATGGACTGCGTAGAGGACCAGGGAATCCCGTAGAGGTGTGTTGCTATGCATGTGATGAACGATGACACATGGTACTTGATTTCCCGACCTGATGTATCGAGGATGGTACACATATAGTAGAGATACTTCCATGGAAATAAAGGTTCCATGATCTTGGATCTCCCAAGTGAGGGTAGGGTGGCCCCTTGGGAGATGGATGTGATAATGGAGTAGGTGGAGATCCTAGAGGAGGAGATGTGGGAGGTGGTAAATGTTATGAGAAACTTCCACCACCACCACCACCAAACATCCCACTCCAGGCTGAAGGAGTTAGAATTTGGGGTCATGGACAGTTTCAAGTGATGGATATATTTGACCAAATTACTCAAAAGATGATTAGAGGTACAATATGTGTCTATTATACTCTTGTTTTATTACTAGTAGACACAAGTTAGATACATTCCTTCATCTCTTTTCTCCTGGTGCAAGAGTTAGAGCTCCCAGTTAAGACGTGATCCCAACATCTTTTCCTTGATTTTTCTACATAGAACACTTCATCGATATATTTTATCAACCAATAGTAAAGGCTATATTTTGGTGGAGAGAGTTTCTCATGGGACCTTTTGGTTATGATGATGAAACCTTATGACGTTATCTTGGGTTTTTAATGGTTGTACATGGTCTGATCCAAGATTTAATATCACCATAGACAAGTCATATGACTTCAAATTTATGGGATGATAATCAACATTGTGGGTGAGAGAGATCTCATGACCGGATGAGTGGGTTTCATGATCAAGAGGTTGTAACCCATCACCCATAACTTGGTGATTTTATCCCTTGGGGAAGTAGGCTACTCAGGCATATGGATTTATTTTTTAATGTGGAATTTTATGGATGGATTCCATGAGGACATTCTAGGACTACCTCTAAGGTAAGATATGGAGTTTTGTATTGAATTTCATCCCAAGACCACTCAAATAAATTATGTAGAAAATTGTGTGGCCCCTACCAAGCTCTCAAAGATAAAATCTTAGTTGTCGGACCTTCAAGAGAAGGGTTTTATTAGACACAGTGTGTCCCCTGGGGAATCTATAGTGTTTTCATGAAAAATGAATAAGGGATATTGGATATTTGTGTGGTTATCATAACCTAAACCAGGCCATGATAAAGAACATATACCTATTTATAAGGACTGAAGACCTATTTTATCAATTTAAAGGCCTGTGATAGTTCATTAAGATCAATATCAGGTAAAAATACAAACAATTGAGAGATTATGAGGCTGATATTATGAAGATATAATTTTTATGGCACTATAGACACTTTGAGTTCTTAGTGATGACCTTCTGTGTGAAAAATTACTCGGTTGTGTTTATAGACTTGAGAAACCAAATATTCCAAACATACTCAAACTGAATTATTTTTGTCTTCATTGACGACATACTCGTATACTATGTGGCAGAGGAGAAGTATATAGAGCACTTGAGGATGGTCCTAGATTTTCTTCAGGAACATAAGATTTATGGTTATCTCTCCAAGTGATAGTTTTGGATCCCCATGGTTCACTTTCTGAGGCATGCCATTTTTTGAGCATCAATTAGAAATGGAAATTTCCTTGGCTAGGAAACATTCTACAGGAGGTTTGTGGTGGAGTTATCTAGTATTTGAGCCCCTTTGACCACCCTAACATGGAAAGAGAAGATGTTTAACTATATTTAGAAGTTCCAAAGAGACTTTTATGATTTGAGTATGAGGACGATGAGTGATCTTGTTTTGAGACTATCAGAGTAGGGCATTGAGTATGTAGTATATTGCAATGCCTCGAGAGCACAGATTGACTTTGTGTTGATGAAGAGGAAGGTACTGGTTGCATATGGGTCTATTTAGTTGATAATAGTAGAACTGCAAGAATCATGACCTAGATTTGGAAGAGATAGTCTTCTCTCTAGGAATGTGAAGGCACTATCTTATGGGAGAGCATTTGGTTGTTTACTCAGACCATCAGAGTCTCAGATATGTCTTCAAAAAGGGAGAATTGAACCTAAGATAGAGGTACTCATTGGATTTCCTATAGGAATATGACTTTGAGATAATATATACTCTTTTTAATGAAAATTTGGTGTATTATTCCCTTTTTAGGAATTCCCATTCTTATTTAGTGGAGGAAGCATCTGAGTAGTTAACTTCTTTGTAGTTGACCCTGGTAGAGGAGGATGGTGCATCTTTTCTTTGGTCGATGGAATTGAATCATCCTATAATCCAGTGTGTGAGAGTGTCACAATTTGGAGACATCAACTTTGAGGTATTACATGATCATATATCCTCAAGATATTCACTAGATGGATCTTCTAAAAGATGGAATTATTGGGACTAAGTTAGCTAGAAGTCATTTTTCAGATGCTAAAATAAGTTGTTCCTATTTGTTTATTATTTTTTTCATTATAAAAAATCATTTAACTATTTAAGTTTCATCTATTAGATAAAAATAGTACTTGATTTATCTTATCATATGAAATTAAAGATCATCATTTGTGGTTTTCTATTCTGGATATGTTTCTAAGTGAAGTTGTCTTTGGACTCAAATTGTGTCTGCATAGAAGTTTCTGATCATAGTGAGAAGTTGTATCATAGTATGAATTTATTTCAATATCTTTGATACTAAATATGATGATGCTTTGGTATTTTTTAAGTTTTAAATATCATAAAATTTCTGAAAAACGTGTGACCCAAGCCATGTAAAATAAAGGAGGTGAAAATGTTTTGTTATCCAGACGATGATTTTCCAATTTCAATGTTCCTAGAATCATGAAGAGGTTATGATACAAGAAAGTGTTTATAGAATAAAACATAGTACAAAGTGAAAGTATTCTTGTCATAGTTCATTACCACGAGAATAAAAAGATTCATAAATTGTCTAATGGATTAGTATTTTGAAGTTGTAGTTGTCATAAGTTTTTCAGAAGTACCAATTGACTGATCCACTGGACTGGTTGACTCATCAGAATGTTTGATCTACCGAACAAACCAATCCATAGTATTAATCATTAGTTATAGAGAATCTGGAAGGAAATAAGTTTTTGTTGACACCATTCCATTGGATATGGTGTGCCATCGATCCATTAGAGGAGTTTTGGCACTGATCCATCCTACATATTGTTGGGATTAATATAAAATTATATGTAGAGTTCTATTGAAAGAAAATATTAATTTTTTTGAGTATAAGAAGAGTAGTTTATGAATCCAATAAGTAAGTAAGATTTATTATAACTGATGATTGAGAATAGATTCAGAGATTGATCCATCATATGGGATCAGATACCGATCCATTTGATGGGACCAGAGGTCGTTCAATCTAATGAATTTCAACAATGTATTCAACCATTTTAAAAATTCTCTAAATTTTTTAAGGTGGTTCAAGAGCCATATAGAAAAAACATGTTGCTAATACAATATTGGAAATCAAAGACCGATCCATCAGATGAAAGGTGATACTGATAACTCATCATATTTAGTTTTTCTGTCTAAGGAATTGTTGAAAAAAAGAAGAAAAGGTGAATCATTTTAATCGACACCTGAAGTTTTATCAAAGGGGTTTCTTAATTATTTATAAGTTTCAATGATTTTTATGGAAGAATAGGTTTGGTTGTAGTATCAGAATGTGAATTCATTAGATTTACATATTCTCAAATGGTTTAATAATATCAGAATGAATTTTTTTAACAAACTGAATAATTTTTTGTAAGTTTAAATAATGTTGAAGTTTTAAGAAGACTCGAGAAGTTTCAAGAATAATTGAAAAGTGTTTAGAAGCATTGAAATGGTAAAATATGAAACTAAAATGTATGTGAAATTTAAGTTTCTAGAATTTTATTGAGGGAGATAAAGTTGGTTTCCCTCCATTTCTATTTATTGAGTGCATATAAATAAAGGTCAAATTAGAATGTAATATTACATTATTCACATGCAGGAGTGAGTAAGAGCACTAAAGTTTAGAGTTGTTAGAAGAAGGTTTCAAGATGAAAATTTTAAAAGAATGTTTTAGAGATAGATGAAGTGTAAGGAAGTGAAAGTGGTCATAGTTTTCTATATTGGACAAAGAAATAATACCGACATTTATGGGGAAAGAAAGAAGTGGTATAGAAGTTTTTCTAGATTTTCTGTTCAGAATTACATTTTTAAATACTTATGTTCCTATGGATATGTGAATGTTTTTTTCTAGTAGATAAATAATTCTTTAATAGGAGGCATAATTTTTAAACAAAAAATATAACATAAAAGAAAAAGATATCACTGATTCACCCCTCCCTCTCTTAATGATAAATTGATCCTAGTTGGGACTTTTTAAGTGGTATCAGAGTGAAGGTTCCCTTGTTTTAGTCTTCGGTGAGTTTTTTGAATAGAATTTGTTATAGAGAGTTTTAATTTTGTGAACAATAAGGGGATTATAGTATTTGATGGAATGAACTATTATATCTGAAAAGATATATTTTTTCCATATCTTATGTATCTTGGGTATGATGTTTTGGAAAATGGTATTGATGGATTTCCTCCTCATGTTGAGAATTATCCTCTTACACTTATTGATAAGAATATTTTGGAAAATTATGGAAGATATAAAAAGGCTTTACTCCCATTAATTTATAAAAGTTAATTCCTTAGAGTGAAGGGATTTTATACTACTAAAGGTATCTTAGAAAATTTGAAAAACAATTATGAAGGAAATACAAATGTGGTGAAGGAAAAACTACAAATATAAAGGTTTAATTATGAGGGACTCGATATGGATGAGTAATAATCTATTGGTGAATTCATTACAAAGTTGATTGATATTGTTAGCACCAATAGATGTATTAGTGGGAAGGTAGAAGATTCAACTATTTTTAAAGGATCTTTAGAATTATTCTTGAAACTTTTGATTCCAAAGTTTCATATTTGGAAGATAGAGATCCTAAAACTATTTATTTGGATGATATTCATAATAATCTCATTATGTATAAAATGAGAAAGGAAAATATTATGAAAAGAAAAGTAAAAATTGACCACTAAATGTCCTTCAAGGCTACCAAACAAGTAATATCTAATAATATTATTAAATATGAATAAGTTAGTGATTATAAATCAAAAAATTAGGTTAGTGACAATATTTAAGAATTTTTATTCTTATTTTCAAAAAATATGAAAATAGGTACAGGAAAGTAAAAAGGAAAGATACCCTAGAAAAGTATTGAATGTGGAGTTGTTAGGAACATTGCTAATAATTTTCCTAAAAAAAGAAATGAATATGATAGTTATGAAGATGATAGAATGGAATGAGGATCTTGAAATAAGCATGGTGATAAAACTAAATATTAGTTGAAGAGAAAAGATAAAAAATTATCCAAATAAAAAAGGAGATAAGTTTTGTCTAAAGATGATGAAGATGAAGTCAATTAAGTTAAATTTAAAATTTTTACTTATGTTTCTAGAGAGAATATGTTCATAGAGATATTTAATGATGAAGATTTTAGAATAAGTTGTCATAAATAAGAAGAGAAATTGTTAAAATTTCATCTAAAAATAGAGTTGAAAGTATGTATTAGAAGAATATAAAACATGAAAGAGAAATCAAGAATTTGAAGAAGAAATGTTTGATATAAATAAATCAATAATGACTTTATGAAGAAAAATCTATGTTTCTAGAATAGGTTTATTATTTGAAGAAGGATTTTGAAAAACAAAATAATGGTAATGAACATCTAGAATTAAAGTTTACATCAAAGGAGGAAGTGTTAGAAGTTGTTTAATAAAAGTTTTACAAATATGAAAATGGATTTAAAAGTTTAAAGAACACTATCTATGGTGTTTTTAAATGTTCTTTAATGGGTGAAAATGAGAAGTATCTATAAAATTTACCATCAAAGTTTGGAAATAAAATTGAAAATTTTTCTAATAAGTAGAAGGGTGTGAAAATAATTTATGTAACCAAAACCAACAAAGTTTTAAATTCAGACATTTCTTAAATTTATAGGTCTAAGAAAATGGCTGATACTATTTATGATTCTAAATTTTTTGGAAATAAATCAAAATTGACAAAGTGTATTCTAGGAGATTATAAAATGTTTGGGGCACAATAAAGTTATAAGGTGAAATATAAGAATGTTACTGAGAAACATGTTCATAATTCCAGAAAGTATGGAATTTAAAAAGGTAAATATTCTTTCAATGGTTACTACTAGTATCATGATAGATTTTATCATACATAAATCAAGTGTCGGTTTAATAAGAAATTACAATTATGACATGAGTTACTAAAATAAAATTTTTAGGTGTATTCAATCCTCTCAAAGGAGAGAATATGAGAAAGTTTTTTTTAAAATTAAGAAATAGGTTCTTACCTCTAGAAACTATTTTCGAAAGGTGTTAAAAAACTATAAATCTAACAAAAAATGTGTCTAGATATGTTACCGTCATAAAAACATGTTTATAAGATTTCTCAAAATCTGGGTGTGAAGGAAGATAAAGGGAAATATAAAGATCTTTTTATAGAAAACCTCTCAAAGCTTGAAAGGTAGAATGAACCTGGATATTGGATAGTGGGAACTCCTAACATATAAAAGGATATTTGAAGCTCTTTAAGAATGTGAAAATCTTTAGAGAAAGAACAATGGAATTTGGAAATTATGAATCTCTAAAAATCAAAGGTGTTGGATATGCTATTATTGGGGATGAAAAGTTGAAATTTGTCACGACCTGACCCTACCCGGGCTCAAGCCGCAACTACCTCAAGCCCGCCTCCATTGGCCCGGGGCTGGCGACAAGTGCCAAAGGCTAAAAAACTCGGGGATGCCTTTTCCTAAGTACCTGTACACACACACGCAGCCCACTCAATGCAGAAGTGCAGAGTAAAAGGATAAGTAAGTACTAACTACTATAAACAACCACAAAGAGTGCATCAAAATCTAAAAAATACAAAGTGAGTGCTAAAGGTAAACTGAAAAGAAAAGGAAAAAACACGCACCGAATTAGAAAAGTGCGACAACCTGGAAATAGGTAAACAAAAGTAAAACAGCTGGGAGAGTCCCACACCTAGAACCTGACTATGACCACAGTACATGGTCCAAGATCCCAAACTCCTAAGCTCCGCTGAAGTCATGACCAACCTATCCATCGTCTTCAAGGGCACACCAAGTATGGGTGATGCCCAAGCATGGGTGAGTATAAAAATACTCAGTAAGATTCCCCGACATATCGAGGGAGAAAAAAAGGAGGTACCGAAGAGTGAGAAGTAGATCGAACAAGGAATAGTAAAGGAGTACAATAGAGAGAGTGCAGTAAAGAGCATAACTCAACCCAACAAGAGGAAGGAAGAATACTCATCCTATCACAAGAATCTAGAAACGGTGAGAAGATGGACTTCCCGTCGAGTCTTCACTACCTATAGCAAGAGAGTAGACTCGTCTAACCACGAGAAGCTAGATAGGGAAATTACGTGGCATACCCCACAAATCTTCGCCTCTCCTGGAAGGAGAGTATCCAAAACCCAAGGAGTGGGTACTGGAACAAGGTATACATATATATATGCTATGTCAAGAAACCCGAACAAGATCATCAGGGGATATCTGTCATGTAGCTCAGCCCAAGAGAGTGAGTAGCCAACGGTCCTAGAAGTAAACACCATCGATAACCAACATATTACTCGTCTGTCCCGAACTGTAATTCAAGATAATCAAATCACCGCACCTTGAAATTATCCTATTTGGGAGGCACTGACTCGCCCGCACAGTTTTTGGTCACGTCTCAAGGATGCATCTTGGTGGGGAAAGCGCCCCTCGTACTTGAGATTTCTGGGGAAAGTCAAACCACACCTCGTCACTATCACACAGTCAAGAGGTCTTCTCAAAGTCAAAGTTGTCACATCAATGACCCGTACAACCAAGGTTCCTGCTCTGGTAGTCATGGAGAAATGCCATATACTAGCCTAATAGAAAGGACTGAGTCTGAAAGAAGTCGTCGGGTAACCCACAACCCAGCCCCGCTGGAGGGTAAACCCTAAGAGGTCGTCGGGTAACCCACTGCCCAGTCTCTGATAGAGGGTAAACCCTAAGAGGTCGACAAGCAACCCACTGCCCAGCCCCGCTGGTGGGTAAACCCAAAGAAATCTATGAGCAATCCACTGCCCAGCCCCGCTGGAGGGTAAACCCGAGGATGTCGATGAGCAACCCACTGCCTAGCCCCGCTGGAGGGTAAACCTGAAGAAGTCGATGAGCAGCCCACTGCCCAGCCCCGTTGGAGGGTAAAATTGAAGAAGTCGATGAGCAACCCACTGCCCAGCCCTGCTGGAGGGTAAACTCGGAACTACTCTGGCCATCCCTTCTAGATGGTAAAAGATTGGCCAACAGAACATGGAGTGGACATCGCGAAACCACCCAACTCCAGTATAACTCACCTAGAAGAGAGTCATCACCCATGTAGTATGGGTCATGTCGATACTTGGAGCTCTGCCTAGGGAAACACATCACGATAGATCGTGGAAGGAGGATATGATATCAATAGTCAGCTAGGGAATCTATGCCCAGGCTCACAAGGGCTCCGTACCCTACTGGAAACAACCTCATGGGTAGAGGATCGGTGCCTGCGTAATGTGTTGGTCGCACCGAATCCACAAAGACCCTACCAGGGAACACGAAGGGATGTGATACTGAAAGACCACACTACTAAAGGAAAAAGGGGAACCCAATCAACTCTGTCGATCAAACTGTTGAGAACAAAACCAGGGGAAACCACTCAACCCAGCTAGTCTAAACCATTGTGAACACGACTATGGGGAAACCCACTCAACCCTGCTGGTCGAAACTATCAAGAATAGGAGGACCCTATATGTCACAAGAGTTCAAAGGTACATAAAGTAGAACATGAAACACACATGGGGCCCACATGACGTGTGGCCCCAACCCATCTCCAAACCAAGCACACAAACATTCTCAGGTAAAAAATACAACATGTACCTCCAAGAATTCCTGTATACTCCCAGAGTATACCACATTTCCAGCCCAAGGGATATCGTACACACGACACCCAATGTCAACGTAAAAAGGTGTAAAAGCAATTTCACCAACCTTCTTCCTCCACGACCCTAGCATGGCCAACCACATCTCTTCAAACATCAACTTCCCTCACACATGAGTGAACACGATCACACACCAAGGGTTCACTTCCAAACACAACAAGAAGAACTGCCACAGGAGCACCTTTCCCGATTCCCCATTTAATGAGATCTCGAATGAGACTTAGCACTTCCAAATGGATCGTACAGTTGTAATCCCCATGAAAAAACATCCAAGATAGACTATTTAATCGCCTCAAATGGACATTCGATAGAAAAGACATCCAACACCATTTTACGCCTGAACGGTGACCCGTGGTCCTAAGCCTTTGTCCCGAAAACAGTCGGGCGCATTGAAACATTGTGATCTCCTCAGAAAGACATGTCAAATTGACTACTCACTTGAGTGGAACAAATATTCGGAGAAAAAGATGCATCTCGCTATGCCACACACGAGCGGTGCTACGTGGGACCTACATCCCGGTCCCGAATCGCTACGAAGGGATCACACCATTGAGATCCTCTCGAAAAAGTACACGATATTGACTAATCACTTGTCCAAAATGGACACCCGGTGATAAAGATGTTAATCACCGCCAACTCCCAAAATGGCCCTTATGGGGCCCACACCATGGTGCAAGATTAAAGCGGGTGGATTGAGCCATTGCAATACCCTAAAAAAACACCCAAAATCGACTGCTCGTATGATTCAAATGGACATCTGATGAAAAAGTTGCTAAATGCTGCTCACTGCTTAAAAGATGGGCCATGGGGACAACAACTCAACTCCATCTTCAACACCTGAAACCACCCTGTAAAGCTCTGCCTTGGTGCCAGGGTCCCAATGCCGCTGACTGCACTCAAATCAGACATCAGATGTGTCCGCGCCATCCAAAACAAGAACTCCCGAAAAAACAACAATCCACTTAACGTACGTGTCGCGCCACCGAGCCCCCCGTCTCGGGAATTAAAAACCCCCAAGACCATCTCAAAATGTCTGTCTATTTCGAAGGAATGCATCGCCGCTAACGGCACATGAATCCAATTTCGGTTTGAATTTTAGGGGTGTTTAAATATAGTTGGACGAAACGTGGTGGGTCGGGCCGGTTCGGCTAGCCCACCCTTCCTGAACTGGCCTGCGGTTCACCACACGGGCCAACCCGTCTCGCCTGGACTAGCTCAACCGGTCTGGCTGTTCCCATAGGACCTGTGAGGTGTGGGTCCTCATCTGCGGACCAGGGTCATGAGGACCCTGGGTATCCCGTGTCATCCCGGCCGACAAAGTTGGCCGGTCTTCCCACATCATGTGCCCTCGCCGGGCGCCTCCGCTCGACCGTGAATCCGCCTGCAACCTCCTGCCGCGCTCCCTCTCCCGACCACCATCTCCCTCGGCCCGCTGACCGGACCTCGCCACTCTGCCGTGCAGGAGTCCCGCTCACCCGGCCAAAGCCACCCGCTGCCTAAGATGAGCTGCCCACCGCCTGAGCCGAAGTCGCCCGCTGCCTAAGCCGAGCTGCCCGCCGCTGGACTGGCCAGAACTGCTGGAAAACCTCAAAAAACCCACAGATCTTCGACAGGCGACTGTGATCGCCTCGGAACTCAGATATTCAATCTGAAACATGTGTTGGATATCTCGGAACATATACTATGCTACCAAGGGATTCACTCGACAAAATAATGGCAGTTTGATGCTAAAAATCAAGCTCAAAGGAGATGCGGAAATTAAAAATGAAACTGTAATGATTCTACCTGTTGGGCATAGCCCGAGGCTTCAAACATTCGCCGCGCTACCACAATTGTTTCTTCCACTTGGCTCGGGGAAGGAGAAGAGAAGGTTGAGAGGGCTTGAGGGAGGTGGGAGAGCTCTTTCTCTAGGGGAAAACAAATGGAGGAGGAGGGGGGGGGGGGGTTGATATATAAGTAGAAAACTAATTTAACTTCTTAGTTAATTTTTTTTACCTCCCACCAGTAGGCCCGCACCTGTGAAAATTACACCCTTCCTAGGGTAAACGGAATGCTCCGGACTCAACGGTGCCCTTGGTTTTCCCGTCTGAGCTACCATTTAGGAGCTATTCCACTTATTTGGCGTACCCAATGTGAAGGCACTTAAAATTTAATTCCAGCCACACCGGGGCTCGGAATCACATGCCGTCTGAACGCCCTGCTCTAGAATAATGTAAAGAAATATTCCAAAGTCTTATATGGAAAAAACTAGGTTTGTAAATCATTACCTCCTTCAATATTTTCATCCTCGAAAAGAAAAACTAGGGAACAACTCATGGTACTAAGCTCACACCAGGCTCTCCCGTCCCCAGGAAAACTCTTTCACAGTTCTGCATCACCGCACATGAACCAAAGGATTGATCTGCTCATGTGAGGTCTTCCCTTTCTGATGACGTTCATAAGAGAATGCAAACCTCTTCTTAGGTGAGTCACGTGGGAGAAGTCGTGCACCCACTCCAGACTTTGGGGTTAGGGCAAGGCGGTAGGCAATATCGCCATCCCTTCGCACAGTCTCAAATGGCCTGAAGGACCTCGAGGGTAGCTCACATCCCTGTTCGAACCTCTACGTCACACGTCGCGACTGGAATCACCGTTTTCACCTGGGACAAAGCCCAGTTATTCCCTCCTTCAGAATATCCATATGGTGAAACACCTAAGGATATCTGGTCACACAAGGTTTCATATTCAATGTCCCACAACCAAGACTCTCTTACACGCTTGGAAAGCGAAGGAGTCGACACCATCGACTAAAGAAAAAGGTTTTGTGCCCTCTACTCTACTAACACAGGGTTACACCGATTCCCCACGTCACCCTGGTAACACATCAAGAAAAGAGTAGGGAGAAAAGAGTACTTCACACACAATGTCTAACAATTTTACTGCAAAAAGTAGAAGATCCGTAAAGCGTACCTCTTATCATCTCATGATTTGCAGGATTGTAGACATCCAAAGCTCGCAGTTGTCCTTGGTCCCAAATGTCAGCTCTCAGAGCCTAACGTGAACCACCTAGTGGTGATGGGAATACCTCGTAAAGTCATCCCCCACTACCAACTCCCCCGCTCCTCCGCAAGCACCACCTCTCCTGGCGCTACTCAGATCACAGCGCTACCTCTGCCGCGGTGGTGCACCTGTTTCCTGCCCGATATTCTCAGCATGCGTGGTCCGGCAGTCCCATGCCAAGTGTCCTCTCTCATCGCAAGTATAACACCGACTCTATCCGGGATGCACTGGTGCCCTCCGGTGCCACTGTTGTGTACGACCACACCCCTGAGTCCAATTATCTGAAATCCACCTGCATCGAGGTTCTGTCTGCCGACGCCCACTAGCTGTGGAAGACATCTTGGCTCCATCGTGCCTACTGCCACCACCAACTGTAGAGCGTGACAGGAATCTCTCTGTAACCAGCGCCTACTCTAGCACCTCAGCATAAGTGGAAATGCCCAAGGGTACTATGACAATACAAATCTACCTGCGAAGACCCTTCCCGAACTTCTGTGCTCGGAAGTTACCGTCATGGACTATGTTCCAGTAAAAATGTGCACGGTCTGTGAAACTAGTCGCATACTCAGTCACTATCATCCCTCCCTGCTAAAACTGCAGGAGCTCCTAAATCCGAACGGAGCGTAAGCAGGAGGGGTAAAACTCCTCACAAAACAACAGCTGAAAGTCGTCCTACGAAAGTGACGACACATCGAGTAACTAAGTCACCAGACTCCACCAACGCCCGGATGCTCCGTGGAAATGGTTGGTAGCCAAAGACACCATCAGATATATTAGTGTCTGCGCAAGCCTGAAGGGGTGAACCACTGTCTCTAGCCAAACCACTGCTGCTTGAGGGTCTGGCTCACCATTGAACCTCAGAAGTCTCTGTTGCTGGAACTCACGGAGCGCGCTCAACCTGCGCTCAAGCTCTATCTTCTCTAATGGAGATTTCTGCTGCTAACCAGGTGGGGGTGCTGCTACTGGCCCACCCGGAGAAAGGGACTCGCATGACGAGTCCTGGACTAAGGCCTCATCACTCAGAAGGTCATCGTCACGAACCAAAGATGGTATCCTGCCTGGATGTCTTTGCAGAGACATCCTAAATGTTATCAAGGAGTACCGCAGTTAGATGATCATATATGTATATAAAAGTCACAACAATGGGAAGCTGACTCAAGAAGTATAGTCAAGGACTCGATCCTATGTGATGCACAAACCAAATTTCCCTTCAACGAGGGTCTCAGCATGACGAGTCAACAAGCTGGTTATGAGGGTCCTGGTGAATGGATACATCGGCTGCCGCACCATCACTGGACTCCCTGGCCTGAGGGCCACTCTTGAGACATGTTGACACTGTTTCCCTAGATCCCAACCAATTCCTTTTTAGGGCCATCTGAACAACGTACCAAGGAACGAACCACCTCTGATACCACTTTGTGATGACCCAACCCTACTCGGGCTCGAGTCGCAACTACCCCAAGCCCGCCTTCATAGGCCAGGGGCTGGCGACAAGAGCCGAAGGCTAAACAACTTGAGGAGGCCTTTTCTTGAGTACCTGTACACACACATGTATCCCACTCAATGCAGAAGTGCAGAGTAAAAGGAAAAGTAAGTAATAACTACTATAAACAACCACAAAGAGTGCATCGACGTCTAAACAGTACAAAGTGAGTGCTGAAGGTAAACTGAAAAGAAAAGGGCAAAACACGCACCCAACTAGGAAAGTGCCACAACCCGACAACAGGTAAACAAAAGTAAAACAGCTGGGAGAGTCCCACACCTGGAACCAGACTACGACCACCATACGTGGTCCAAGCTCCCGAACTCCTAAGATCTGCTGAAGTCATGACCAACCACTTCTCCATCTGCAAGGACACACCAAGTTCGGGCAAAGCCCAAGCAGGGGTGAGTATAAAAATACTCATTAGGATGACCCGAAGACTCGAGGGAGCAAAAAAAGAGGTATCGAAGAGTGAGAAGTAGATATAAAATGCAATAGTAAAAAAGTACAACAGAGAGAGTGCAGTAAAGAGTACAACTCAACCCAACAAGAGGAAGGAAGAAGACTCGTCCTATCACAAGGAGCTAGAAACGCTGAGAAGATGGACTTCCTGTCGAGTCTTCACTACCTATAGCAGGAGAGTAGACTCGTCCAAACACGAGAAGATAGAAACGGAAATCACGTGGCATACCCCATGTGTCTTCACCTCTCATGTAAGGAGAGTAGACAAAACCCAAGGAGTGGGTACTGGAACAATGTATACATATATATATACTCTGTCAAGAAACCCGAACAAGATCATTAGGGGATCTCCATCCCGTAGCTTAGCCCAAGAAAGTGAGTATCCAACAGTCCAAGAAGTAAACACCATCGATGCCCAACATCCTACCCTTCTACCCCGAACTGCAAGTCAAGGGGCTCAAATCACAGAACCTTGACACTATCTGCTTTGGGAGGCACTGACTCGCACAAACGGTTTTAGGTCACGTCTCAAGGATGCATCTTGGTGGGGAAATCACCCTTCGTACTTGAGAGTTATCGGGAAATTCAAACCACACCTCGTCACTGTCACACAGTCGAGAGGTCTGCTCAAAGTCAAAGCTGTCACATCAGTGACCCGGACAACCAAGGGTCTCGCTCCGGTAGTCATGGAGAAAATCCATAGAATAGCCTAATAGAAAGGATTGAGTCTGAAAGAAGTCATCGGGTAACCCACTGCCCAACCCCGGTTGATGGTAAACCCTAAGAGGTCATCGAGTAACCCACTGCCCAGTCTCTGCTAGAGGGTAAACCTAAAGAGGTTGACGATCAACCCACCGCCCAGCCCCGCTGGAGGGTAAACCCGAAGAAGTCGATGAGCAAGCCACTGCCCAGCCCTGCTGGAGGGTAAACCCAAATAATTCAATGAGGAACCCACTGCCCAGCCCCGCTGGTGGGTAAACCCAAAGAAGTCGATGAGCAACCCACTACCCAGCCCCGCTGGAGGGTAAACCCGAGGAAGTCTATGAGAAACCCACTACCCAGCCCCGCTGGAGGGTAAACCCGAAGAAGTCAATGAGCAAGCCACTGCCCAGCCCCACTGGAGGGTAAAACCAGAACTGCTCTGGCCATCCCTGCTGGATGATATAACACTGGAAAACAGAACATGGAGTGGGAATCACGCAACCACCCAACTCCAGTACAACTCACCTAGCAGAGAGTCAGTGCCCATGTAGTGTGGGTCACTCTGATACCTAGAGCTCTTCCTAGGGAAACATGTCACAATAGATCATGGAAGGAGGATATTTTCTCAATACTCGACTATAAAATATGCACCCAGGATCACTGGGGCTCCGTACCCTACTAGAAAAAACCACTTTGGTAGAGGATCAGTGCCTGCGTAATGTGTTGGTCACACCAAATCCACAAAGACCCTACCAGAGAACACGAAGGGATGTGATACTAAAATCCCACATGGATAAAGGAAAAAGGGGAACCCACACAACTCTTTCGATCAAACCGTCGAGCACAGAACCAGGGGAAACCACTCAACCCTGCTGGTCTAAACCATCACGAACAGGACCAGGGGGAAACCCACTCAACCCTGCTGCTCGAAACTATTGAGAACAGGAGGACCCTCTACGTCACGAGAGGTCAAAGGTACGTAAAGTAGAACACATCACACACATGGGGACCACACAACATGTGGCCCCAACTAATCTTCAAACCAAGTGCACAATCTTTCTCAAGTACAAACTACAACATGTACCTCAAAGTATTCCCGTATACTCCATGAGTATACCACATTTTTAGCCCAAGGGCTATCGTACACATGACACCCAAAGTAAACCCAAAAAGGGGTAAACACAATTTCACCAACCTGCATCCCCCACGACCCTAGAATGGCCAACCGCCTCTCTTCAAACATCAACTTCACTAACAAGGGATTGAACGCGATCACACTCCAAGGGTTCGCTTCCTAAAATAGTAAGAAGAACTGCCACCAGATCACCTTTCATGATTCCCCATTTAATGAGATCTTGAATGAGACTCCACAAATCCAAACAGATCGTACTATTGTAATGCTTGTGGAAAAACATGCGAGATAGACTATTTACTCACTTCAAACAGACATCCAACAGAAAATCCGTCCAATATAGCTTTATGCCCAAATGGAGACCCGTGGTCCCGAGCCTCGGTCTCGAAAACAGTCAGAAGCATCCACTACGGGAAAAAATTATTATTGCGACGGGGTATTTGCGACGGGTCTTATTACCGTCGCAACAACTCCGATTGAAAGGGTTTTTGCGACGGGAATATATTCCCGTCACAAATGGTCAGTTATTTGCGACAGAAATACAGGGCTCCTCGCGATTGCAATGGCGCGGTTTGCACGCCAAAACACGGGAAGGATATTTGCGATGGGTAGAAGGCTACCCGTCGCAAGTACTCGGAGGTGGTAAATGGTATTTGCGATGGGGAAATTTCCCCGTCGCAAACAAATATTCACCTGGTATTATTTGCGACGGGCCCCATTGCCAATACCGGCCATTGTAAAGCATATTTGAGACGGTCACCTACAACCCATCGCAAAATATCCCACGGTCGTAAATATGTTTTTGCGACGTGACTATTTACCCGTCGCAAATACCGGTGGCAGTAAATAGGAAGTTGCGACGGGGATATCCACCCGTCGAAAATACCGGCGATGGTAAATAGGAATTTGCGACGGGTATATCCACCCGTCGCTAATGGTGTGGCATTTGCGACGGGCCTGTCGCAATAACCCTTTTACCCGCCGCTCGTAATTAATGTGGGCGAAGGTATTTGCGACGGGCCCCGTCGCAAATACCGATGGCGGTAAATAAATATTTGCGATAGAGAGAGCCGCCTGTCGCTAATGGTGGCTATTTGCGATGGGTCCATCACAAAATTCCTTTTACCCGCCGCCTGTATTTAATGCGGCGAAGGCATTTGCGACGGTATCCTGTCGCAATACCTCGTAGTTGGGATGGGCGACCGTCGCAACTACGCCCGTCGCAAGTAATCTAACCTATATATACAACCCATCCGTTTTTTTACGATAACAATCAGATCTCTATTCTTCTCTCTCTCTAATATTCAGTTCTGATTAGAAATTTTTTTTATTTTAATTTTTTTTTCGAGAAGAGTAAGGAAAGAGTTAGAAGGCGCAGATCAATAAAAGTATTTATATCTTTTTAATTGTTAAATTGTTTTTAATTATTAATTGTTAATTTTATTTTTAATTGTTAATTTTATATTTTAAAATAGAATGTTTAGCTATATAGTATAATTAGTTTATGTGCTTGTTCCAAATAATCCATGTCTGGGTACGAACAAGTAGAGGCGGCTCTAGCATAGATGTACCTAGGAGTGAAAACTCTGACAAGGTGTTTCGAGCTTGACTCGGGGTAACCTGATATACGATAATGGGCCTTGCTGCACTCTTGGTTTGACACTCCTGGGGGATGTTTTGGTAATAATTAGAAATAAATATATAATTATCAAATAATTAAGAAATAATTAGATTTAATTAAAATAATTATCAAATAATTAGGAAATAATTAGATTTAATTGATTAGAAATAATTTGGATACAATTAAAATAATTAGGAAACAATTAAAATAATTAAGAAAAAATTAAAATAATTAGGAAACAATTAAAATAATTAGGACACAATTAAAATAATTAGGAAACAATTAAAATAATTAGAAAATAATTAAAATAATTAGAAAACAATTAAAATAATTAGAAAACAATTAGATTTAATTCGGAAACAATTAGATTTAATTAGGAAACAATTAGATTTAATTAGGAAACAATTATATTTAATTAATAAATAATTAGATTTAATTAGGAAATAATTAGATTTAATTAGGAAACAATTAGATTTAATTAGGAAAAAATTAGATTTAATTAGGAAACAATTAGATTTAATTAGGAAAAAATTATATTTAATTAGGAAACAATTAGATTTTATTAGTAAACAATTAGTATAATTAGGAAACAATTAGTATAATTTGGAAACAATTAGTATAATTAGGAAACAATTAGTATAATTACGAAACAATTAGTATAATTAGGAAACAATTAATATAATTAGGAAACAATTATTATAATTAGGAAACAATTAGTATAATTTGGAAACAATTAGTATAATTAGGAAACAATTAGTATAATTAGGAAACAATTAGTATTATTAGGAAACAATTAGTATAATTAGGAAATGTGATTGACCGCTCATCTACCTGAATTTTCTTTTCATTTGTGTGTTGAGGCTTGACAGGAAACATCTGCCTCCACATGTAATATTTGCTTTTACTGTCAAAATTATCAACCTCCTCTCCAATATAGAGGTGAGGAGGTTTATAATTTTGACAGTAAAAACACATATTATATATGGAGGTAGAAGTTTTCTGTCAACCTCAACACACAAATGAAAAGAGAATTGAGGTAGATGAGCGGTCAATTACGTTTGTTTTTCTATTCATTGATTGATTAACCACCCGACGTATATGCATATCTTCGAATTTCTAATTAATAACATAATTAGTAACATAATTAGTAACATAATTAGTAACATAATTAGTAATATAATTAGTAACATAAATAGTAACATAATATAAAATATTATAGTACTCTAATATTAATAGTTAAATAATACTTATAATATAATTATTTTATTATTATAAGTTTAATATTTATAAAAAAATATTAATATTATTAAAATTATAAAAAATTTATAAAATATTACAATTATCAATATTTTCAACAAGTTTTTCTTTATTCTTAACAGTTCAAATCTTAAAGGGTCCCTAATTTTCAGGTCATTCCCAATAAAAAGTTTGCGTCAACCATGTCCAATGTAAACTCTATAATTGTTCTTGCTTGGTTGATCACCTCCCAAGTAGCGTTGCAATATGACAACCCAAGTCATGTCTTTCCCATTACTTGTGTCGTCCTATTGCAACACTACTTGCGAGATGATCAACCATGTAAGGACAATTATAGAGTTTAAATTGGTCAAGGTTGAACCAAAATTTTTATTGGGAATGACCTGAAAATTGACGACCCTTTAAGATTTGAACATGTTAAGAATAAAGCAAAATCTGTTAGAAATATTGAGATTTGTAATAATTAGTAATAATTACTAATAAAATTAATCAAAAATCAAATAAATTCAAGTACATGGTTATAAATTGGCACAATTTCCAGCGGATTGACGACCACCTTTTATTCAACGTCTCATATCTTTGCTACTTTATCCCACTGAAATCAGTATGAAAAATTCGCTCTAACATATGTCAGAGCAAGTTTTTCATACTGATTTCAGTCAAGAGAAAGTTAAAAAGAGATGATCCATCGGACAAATCAGAATAATTAGTAATATAATCTTCACAACGATGATTACAAAATTTAATTTCATTATTCAATCATATTTCATTTTTCCAAGTATTGCTAAGTATTTCTAAATTAATAATAATTAGTGGGGATGATTACAAACTAACTGTGTCGCCTATAATTATTGGTAATTACTAATAAATAACTGTAATTATGTATCTTTTTTTTAAGATATTGTTTCTTATATCAAATTATTTAACAAAAGTAATGATTTTAAATTTTGTAGAAACATATATATGAATATAGAACAAGGAAATCGACATCAATCATTATTAGATGATCGTGCTTGGATAAATCAGCGTATAAATCCAAACAGTTCTTGTTTAAATCCTGTATATGTTGATGGTGTTGAATATTTCTTATCATTTTCATCATCAAACTCGGAATTTGTTTCAGAAGGGAAAATTAAGTGTCCTTGTAAAAAATGTGCTCTGAGAACGTTTGAGACATTTGACATCGTTGGGAAACATCTCTTGCGTTATGGTTTTCAATAAGATTATATTTTTTGGTATCAACACGGTGAACGTAGTTCCAGAGAAGATACTAATAATTTGATTTCGGATCAATCATGGTTTCAGAATTTAGTACATGATGTTGTAGGGTCATCCGTTCAACAAACAGAAATTGAGGATGATGTTGATTTACCTCTCGAGTTGGCACCATCTAAATTTTCTGAGTTGTTCAGGTCTGCTGAGGATACATTATATCCTGGTTGCAAGATAAGCAAATTAGAAGAAGTTGAAAATTTTATGGGTATTAAGTCAGATAATGGAATGTCAAATAACTATTTTGATCGGATATTTTCTTTGGTTAAAGCACTGTTACCTGAAGAAAATGAGCTGCCTGCTAATTATTATGAGAGAAAAAGACTTGTTCGTAATCTAGGCCTTAGTTATCAGAAAATCCATGCATGTTAAAATGATTGCATCTTATATTATGGTGAAAATTAGTCGTTAGATATTTGTCCCACATGTGGAAAATCGAGGTATAAAGAAGCTTAATTAGGGAAGTCTGGATTGATTCCTGTAAAACAGTTGAGATATTTTACCGATTACACCCAGGTTGCAGCGTTTATTTATGTCTCAGAACACAACGAAAATGATGTCATGGCACAAAAACAATATTTCAAATGGTAAAAGCTTGATTCATCCATCTGATGGCTATTCATAGAAACATTTTGATCAAGTGCATCCATCTTTTGCTTTAGAATCCCAGAACGTGTGATTGGGTCTTTCTACTGATGGTTTTTGTCCATTTGGATCTTTTGGTTGTCAATATTCCTATTGGCCTGTCTTTATAACTCCGTACAATTTGCCTCTAGGGATGTTGATGAAAGTGCCTTATATATTTTTGACATTATTAATCACAGGACATCCGAAAAAGAATATTTATGTTTATTTGAAACCACTGATTGATGAGTTAAATTTATTGTGGAGTCATGGTGTTGGTAAATATGATTCTGCTGCGAAATAGAATTTTGTAATGAAAGATGCTTTGATGTGGACAATTAGTGAGTTCCCTGCATATGGTATGTTATTTGGCTGGAGTACACATGGTCCAAAATCATGTCCTTACTGTATGGGAGACAACAAATCATTTATGCTCGTGAATGGAAAAAAACCTTGCTATTTTGACTGTCATCGCAGATTTCTTCCAATCGATCATCCTTTTCAGAGGAATAAATCTCATTTCAGAAAAGGAATAATTGAAAGAGATGAACCTCCAAAAATGATCGTAGGTACAGAGTTACAATCAGTTGTATTTTCATTACCTTCCATCACTTTTGGACCGACGATAAACCAAAAGAAAATTCATGGTTTTGGGAAAGAACACAATTGGACAAAACATAGCATTTTTTAGAATCTGCCATATTGGTCTGATTTGTTGGTCTGACACATGTTGGATGTCATGCATATTGAGAAGAACTGTTTTGATAATTTATTTCATACAGTTTTGGATACACCGGGTAAAACCATAGATAATGTAAAGGCATGATTAGATCTTGCCCAAATTTGCAGGTGACCAGAACTTGAATTGTTTGAAAATGTCAGATCACAAAGATTAATGAAGACAAAATCAGCTTATACACTGAACAAAGAGAGACACTTATTATTTTGTCAGTGGATTGCAGATTTGAGACTTCCAGATGGCTATGCTTCCAACTTGGGCAGATGTGTTAAAAATGGTCATATTACCGGATTAAAAAGTCATGACTGTCATGTTATAATGGAAATACTTATGCCTATTAGATTAAGAGGTTTTTTGAATTATAAGATTTGGGATTCGATAACAGATATATCATATTTTTTCCGAGACATGTGTGCGACAACAACAGATTACGATACACTAAGCAAACTGGAAGAAGCTGTTGTGGTAATTATATGCAAATTGGAAAAAATATTTCCGCCGAATTTCTTTGACTCGATGGAACATTTGATATTACATTTTCCACATGAAGCAAAATTTGGAGGTCCGGTTCAGTTTCGATGGATGTACCCATTTGAGAGATGCATGCAGAAATTGAAGAAAAAAGTCCGTAACAAAGCATCAGTTGAAGGCTCAATTGTTGAAACTTATTTTCAAGAAGAAATTACTTTATTCTTCTCTCATTATTTTGAATATGAATATCCCTCAAAATTTAACCGCATGGGCCAGAATGAGGGTAATGTTTATGATGATATGAACAATCAATTATCAGTTTTCAATCAGCACGAACTTGGCTTTGGTGGAGTTCATGATAGATGGCTTTCAGATGATGAACATCATAGAGCTCATACATATGTTCTACTCAACTGTGAAGAAATGTCACCAATTGTACAGTGAGTTCTCTTATCCCTTATTCTATTGATTCTGTTACAGTAAATTAATCATATTATATTTGTAGGTTATATGATGATCATATCAGGAAACAATTTCCACAAATTACAGCATCTGGCTTAGAAGAACGTCGGCAAAAAAATTTTGCCTACTGGTTTCAAAATCTAGAAACATATATATATTTTTGGTTTTATATATAAAATCAATTTAAAACTTGTAATAGTGATAAATGTTTTAAAAATTCTCAGGTATCTGTACATGCTGATAAGATTGATAGTCGATTGCGTATTTTGAGTAGCCCACCATCCAAAAAGGTTAAATCTTATAATGCATATGTGGTGAATGGTTATCACTTTCATACACGTGCAAATGGGGAATCAAAGAAAACAATGAATAGTGGTGTTTGTTTGAAGGGATCACATCATAGAGATATTGAAGTTGACTTTTATGGCATGCTTGAAGAAATTATTGAACTGTGTTATTTGGGACATAATTATGTAACAATGTTTAAATGTCGATGGCTGGATACTGAGAGAGGCTTGCGTATTTATCCAACTCATGGAATTGTTGATATTAAACATAAATGTCTTCTTGCAGTAAATGAACAATTTTTATTGTCTCATCAGGCACATCAAATTTATTATGCAAAATACTGTGCTACTGCAAAAGAGTTGGATGATTGGTGGAGTAAAATAAAAGTTAAATCTCGAGAAAATAAGTTTACTCAAACTGAATGTGGTTCCACTAAAGTGCAAGGAAATGAAATTTTTTAGGAAACGCCTCAAAACACATCTTTTTCACAAAGATACATGAATATTGAGGATGAAACCCCACACTTAAGGGTCGATGATGACGATGTTGCCAATGATGTTACTACTGAATTTGAAATGACAAGAGATGATGGCAGTGAAACTAATATGGAAATTGATGATGTTGATGAGGAAGATGAAGACATTGACATTGAAAACTATGAAGATGATGATGAAGATGAACATTGACACAATAAAATGCTGGTTTGAATCATAACAAATATATATCTATACATAATAGTTATTTTCAAGTGTTTGCTAATAACAATCATTTCATGTTTCAGATGGACTCGGAAACGTTTCGTCAGTTTCTGGAGGCTGATCTAACTATGGATGATGAGGTTCTTGAGTCATCTGACGGTCAGGTAGTTGGCACTACAGGGAGAACTCGGAGGGGGCATGGTCTTGCCAGACTGATGATTCCAGATCCTATCCCGGAGCGACGTCCACCTCTTGGATTCGATGTGTACACGCGGTAGTATGGTAACCAGTGTATGTTAGTTATCTTTCATTATAATTTATTAATATTCTAATTGTTTGATTATTTGTTCTTTTTCCACAGCTTTACGCATATAGCTATTGGACAGGGGAGCGCTATCTTGCGCAATTATTTTTCTCAGCCCTGGCTCACAGGGGATCAGATTCCCGTTGATGTGCAGGCCGCCATGTTCGATCATTGGCTGGTACGTAATTAAATATTATTTATTTTAAAATTTAATTCATTAATAAATTTATATTAGGGTTTATGATATCCCATTGACGAGAGCATGCGTACCACTATCCACACGACATGGGTGGTGTCTATGCATGACCATTTCTGTCAGTTTTTGCATAATTTGAGAAAGACGGCTGTGAAGAAAGCCAGAGTGACAGAATTTGATGAGTCCTGTAGAGCCCACTAACCATAGTACATTTCATCTCACGTTTGGGATGGATTATGTACACACTGGTTGGGTGGTGGGTTTCAGAGGAGATCTGCATTGGGTCGACAAAATCGAGGGAGACAAGAGGTGATGCATCGAGCCGGTAGTTGTACATTCAGTGCGCATAGAGAGCGTCTGGTAAGTACTTTTTTTTAATATTTTATACAACTGTAAATATAAATAGTTTATTTTATATTCATATAGGAATCCGAGCAGCCCAGTATTTTGGCGTACGGCGTTTATCGGAGGATGTACACTGACCCGGCTACTCGAGAGATTATAGGTGAACGCCAGCATCAGATTGTGGTCAGTATTATTTTCTTTTTAGTTTTCAAATTAAATGCATATAATATTTTCATTATTTTAATTTCTAATTGAAACTTAAGGAGTCATATGAGGTCGCGACCTCTCAGATACAGGCTGCGAGTCAAGACGAGACGGGTGATCAGACTAGTGCCCACCATTTTGATGAGACGGAATAGATGCAGGTGACCCAATATGGCTTCGAAAAGGGCCAAGTAGTTGGTATCAGCTCTCATTTGACTCCTGCAGCTTATTATGGTACTGCTGCGATGTCGGTGTCCAGCTCGAGAGGAGATCGTGGAGAGACATCATCTTCTGCCTCACAGTATCAGGAGCAACTGCGTGCTCAGAGTCAGCTTATAGAGGATTTGCGTCAGGGGCAGGAGCAGATGCGTCAGCAGCACGATGAGGAGATGCGTCGATGGCAGGAGCAGATGCGTCAGTAGTAGGATGAGGAGAGACATCGATATGAGGAGCAACATCCAGAGTATATGGAGTATATGCGTCGTCTGACTCATAGTTTAGGGATGAAGTTTCCTCCACCACCTCCTCCAGGTCCTCCAGGTCCTCCATATTATCCACCCCTAGTGATTTTTTATATGTAATAAACATTTGAGTTCGTAGTTTATTGTAATATTAACTATTTAAAATTCCTCTTTCATATTGGTACGAATAGTACGTGATTTATTTTTTTTTATTTTTTTAATATATTATTACTTATTAGTATTATTTTTAATGTCTGCTTATTTTAGTAATATTACTTTTAATATTTTATATTTATTGTTAATATTGAGAAGTTTATAATTTTATAATTTTATTAATATTAATATTATTAATATTATTTTTTCATAAATATGTATGTTTATTTTAATAATAATATTATTATATCAATTTTTAATATTAATAATATTAGCATTATTATTATTATTTTTTGATATTAATATTTCATAATTATATTATATATATTTTTTATTATTAATATTATAATAATATAATTTATTTATATTATTAATATTAATATTATTATTATATAGATAGTTTAATAATTATAATATTATATTAATTTTTTATATTATTAATATTAGTATTATTATATTATATTATATTATTTATATTCATATTATTATTGTTATTTTATATTAATATTTCATAATTATATTTTATATATATTTTTATTTATATTATAATAATATAATTTTTTTATATTATTAATATTATTATTATTTTTATATAATATTATACAATTTGTAATAATTATTTTATTTTATTTTATTTTTAAATATTTGCGACGGGAACATTTACGACGGGAATTCCCGTCGTAAATGTTTTTTTACTGTACCATTTGCGACGGGACGAATACCCGTCGGGAAAACCTTTCTGCGACGGTCCGTCGCACATACCTTCGTCGCAAGTAATTTTTAAAATTTCGCATTTGCGACGGGATTTTGACTCGTTGCAACTAATATATCTGCGACGGCCCGTCGCAAATACCATTTTTATATATAAACGAAAAGTCATTTGCGACGGGGGAAAAATACCGTCACAAATAAACTTTTTGCGACAGGACCGCCGCAAAAACACCTATTTGCGATGCCGTTTTCAGCAACGGGCGATTGGAGACGGGGCTCCGTCGCAAAAGACCTTTTGCGACGGGATCCCATCAGAAATCACCCATCACAAATATTCAGTTTTCCTGTAGTGATCGCACCATTACGATCTCTTTGGAAAGACACGTCAAATAGAATTTTCACTTTAGTGGAACAGATATCTGGAGAAAAAGATGCATCTCACCATTCCGCACATGAGCAGTGCTACATGGGACCCACTTCCTAGTCTTGAAGCACTACGAATGGATTTCCCCTTGCGATACTCTCGAAAAATTACACGAGATTAACTAATCACTTGTTCAAAACGGACACCCGGTGATAAAGATGGAAATCCCTTCCAACTCCCAAAAAAGCCCTTGTGGGGCCCCCACCATCATGCAGGATTAAAGAGGGTGGATTGCGCCATTGCAATATCCTTGAAAAACACCCAGAATTAACTGCTCGCACGCCCCAAATGGGCATCCGATGAAAAAGTTGCTAAACGTTGCTTGCAGCTTAAAAGACGGGTAGTGGGGCCCAAGCCTCAACTCCAGCTTCAATTCCTGAAACAACCCTAGAAATCTCTGCCTTGGAACCAGGGTCCCAATGCCACTGACGACGCTTAAATTGGATATCAGATATGTCCGCGCCATCCAAAACAAGAACTCCTGAAAAAATGCCAATCCACTTGACGTACGTGTCACGCCACTGATCCCCCCCATCTCAGGATTTAAAAATCCTCGAGACCATATGAAAATGTCCGTCTCAGTCCAAGGAACGCGTCTCCTCTGAAGACACATGAATCTGATTTACGGTTTTAATTTTAGGGGTGTTTAAATATAATTGGACGAAACGAGGTGGGTCGGGCCAGTTCAGCCGTCCCACCTTGCCTGAACCAGCCCGCGGTTCACCGCACGGGCCGGCCCATCTCGCCCAGACCGGCTTAGCCGGTCTGGCTATTCCCACAGGACCTGCGAGGTGCATGTCCTTGTCTGCGGAACGGGGTCACGAGGACCCCGGGTCTCCCGCGTCAAACCGGCCGGCAAAGCCGGCCGGTGCTCCTGCGTCGCACGCCCTCGCCCGGCACCTCCGCTCGACCGCGATGCCGCCCGCGGCTGCCTGCTGCGTTCCCTCGCCCGGCCTTCGTCTCCCTCTACCCGATGACCACACCTTGCCGCTCCGCCATCCCGGAGCCCCGCTCGCCCGGCCGAAGCCACCCGCCGCCTAAGCCGAGCCGCTCATCGCCGGACCGGCCAGAACTGTCGGAAAACCTCCAAAAACCCACAGATCTTCAGTGGACGACTGCGATCACGTCGAAACTTGGATTTTTAATCTGAAACATGTGTTGGATAGCTCGAAACATATACAATGGAATCAGGGGCTTCGCTCAACAGAATAATGGCAATTCTATGTTAAAAATCAAGCTCAAATGCGAAGCAGAAATTAAAAATGAAACCGCAACGATCCTACATGTTAGGCGTCGCCCTAGGCTTTAAAACTTCGCTGTGCCACCACCGTTGTTGCTTCTGCTTGGATTGGGGAAGGAGAAGAGAAGGTTGATAGGGATTGAGGGAGTTGGGAGAGCTCTTCCGCCAGGGGGAAACAAATGGAGGAGGAGGGGAGGGTTTGGTGTTTAAGTAGAAAACCAATTTAACATTTTAATTAATTTTTTTACCTCCCAACAGTAGGCTCGTGCCCATCAAAATTACACCCTTACTAGGGTAAACGGGACACTACGGACTCAATGGGGCCCTAGGTTTTCTCGTCCGAGCTACCGTTTATGATCTATTCTACTTATTTGGTATACCCAATGTGAACGCACTTAAAATTTAATTCCGGCCACACTGGGGCTCAGAATCGCATGCCGTCTGAGCGCCCTGCTCTGGAATAATGTAAAGAAATATTCCAAAGTATTATTTGGAAAACCCAGGGTTTCTAAATTATTCCCTCCTTCAATATTTTCGTCCTAAAAAAGAAAAACTAAGGAACAACTCGGGGTTCTAAGCCCACACCAGGCTCTCCTGTTCCCAGCAAAATTCATGCACAGTTCTGCATCACCGCACATAAACCAAAGGATTGATCTTCTCACGTGAGGTCTTCCCTTGACGATGACATGCATAGAAGCATGCACACCTCTTCTCAGGTGAGTCATGTGGGAGACGTCATGCACCCACTCTAGTATTTGGGGTTAGAGCAAGGCAGTAATAAAACTCGACATCCCTTCTCACGATCTCAAATGGCATGAAGGACCTCGAGGGTATCTCACATCCCTGGTCGAACCTCTACGTTGCACGTCGTGACTGGAATCATCATTTTTACCTGGGACACAACCCGATGATTCCCTCCTTCAGAATATCCATATGGTGAAACACCTAAGGATATCTGGTCATTCAAGGTTTCATAGTCAATGTCCCACAAAAAATAATCTCTTACATGATCAGAAAGCTAAGGAGTTTAAATAATCGACTAAAGAAAAAGGTTCCACGCCTTCTACTCTACCGACACAGGGTTACACCGACGCCCCGCGTCACGCTGGTAACACCTCAAGCAAAGAGTAGGGAGAAAAGTGTAATTCACACACAAAGTATAAAAATTATATTTCAAAAATTATAATATCTGTAAAGCATACCTATTATCATCTCATGCTTTGTAGGATCATAGACATCCAAAGCTTGCGGTTGTCCGTGGTCCCAACTGTCTGCTCCCAGAGCCTGACGTGGACCACCTAGTGGTGATGGGAAGACCTCATAAAGTCATCCCCCACTACCAGCTCTGTAGAGACCCAATCTTGACATACATGGACATTAAATTACTTTTGTGGAATACCTAATACATAACAAAAACCAACACTCAAGGACCGTAATAGTTTAGTGTCTTTGGAAATTCGGAACATAATCTTCTAATCATGGTGAAAGATCTTTAACGTCTCCCTTAAAGATCTTCCCATTTTTTTCTTACCTAAAACCTTTATTTATATCCCGGGGAAAATAAAACATATAAAGGGTGAGCTCAAATGCTTAGTAAGGATAAGCATGGAGAAAATAAAACAAACCATATACATTTTAACTTAAAAAAATAACAATAATGTTTAAACATCAAAATATTGAGTAATGACATAAAACATGGCAGTACATAAGGCATAGATCATAATGGAACACCAATCATGATAAAATGGCATGGGAATAAAACATGTAATTGTTGAAAACCAATAAGTACTTGGATATGATTTCTATAGTAGCCAAGGCATTATTTCCAAGACCATCTTAGTGGACAAAGTCCCTTACTGAATTGAGTTTACTCCTCGTTCCAGTACTGTATCAATAAACCAGATTAACTTGTCATTCCATCCATGTCTATCTCATGAGATGTAAATATTTACCTAATGCATTGGAGGGAGATACAGGTCCCACTAATTTCATAATGAAATCATTCTTACTTGTGCCACAAAATATAAATCATTCATCCTAACCCAAAGAATAAAATGGGTTTCATAAACATCATCCCATAATAACATAATCCATATAATGAAATGGATATAATTTAATAATTAGAAGAACCAAAACATGTAAATAATAAAGACATTATACTTGAAACATAATCATACTAAATAATGTCATCTTAGATGGAAAATAGTTTTGACAAAACTCTTGAAATGAATTCTTGAGGAAAATATCCTTTCTTCTTTATAATCATTTTCTTTTCACAAAATGCCATATATTTTAAATGAAAAGGATTATGTTTAAAATAATCATGAAATCTTGTAGAGTAATCTTCATGAAAATAAGCCTGTATGAAACCGTAAAAAACCATTCATGCCGTATAAGTTAAAAAAACATTCTTCTCGTACTTTTGCCGGAAAAGTCAAAAAGTAATTCGTATGGTAAACGAAAGAAAGATTCCTTACATACCATGTAGTAAAATTCAAAAATGGGTAAAAATGACATTAATCATACATGAAACAATTTTTAGAAAACAGAGACAAGAATGATAAATATAACCCTAGTGAATACTTACGAATAAACAATTTCAGATAAAAACGAGATTGGAAAAGTTATCCTTTACCTTAGGTTCGATATGCTTCGTACGTATCCGAACATCCTCTATAATGATTTAAATAATGTCATTTACTTATTACAGAATCATATTAATTGTTATGATATCATATATGGTCATATTCTTATCTTCTTACTAGTAATATTTCATTGCTAGTTGTTATTCGGGTGTTCATTGCTTTATGTTCTTATGCATGTTTTGTCGAATAAATTCTTATTCTTATTTTTAGGTTATAGATACCTCATTTACATAATGGTATTAGTGTAATGCATATCATATTTATTCATTCAATCCATTTATATAATAATTATTCAATGAATATCATGTAGAACGAGTCACATCACATCGTGGAGACGGTAGGCCGTACGTACGCACGAGCGATGATATCGTTCCCATGATCGTGGAATTGTATTGAAGTGTATGAATAATATTTCATAATCAATATCACTTTACAATAATCATATATAGTTATTCTTTACACCATTATACCCATCCAATTAAGGTGGTGGTGGAAAACAGATTACACCATGGTGTGGAGACGGTATTCCGTACGTACGCATGCACGGTGATTTCGTTTTCTGTAGGATGGAAAGAAGGTGAAATGTGGTTGTTTCATATTTATAATAACATATAATTATATTAGTGATACTTATGTTATTACTTTATAATGAAACAACTAAAGAACAAGAAGTTTAAGAAGAAAGAAAACTTGAAATAATCGGTAGAAGAGATTACCTATTCTTCGACGCACCTCTTTTAAGATTCCTCTTAAGGCACTAGAGTTGGTATTTTGAAGAGGCCAGAACCTATATAATGTTTCTAGGGAATTTGAGAAGGGAAATGGTCAGGTTTTGGCAGAGATTTAAAGCTCAAAATTGTGTAAAGAGAAGAGGGAGGAGGTTCCCTTTTATAAGGGAGGAGAGAGGCACCTTAGGAAAAACTTAAAATATTATTTTATAATAAAGTCATATTCGGTTTATAATAGATCCAAACTGATTTATTTCGAAGATAAAGTGGGTATGGGTCGAAATAATCTCAAAAAATAGGTTTTAGGAAAGTTTAGGTTACTATTTTAACCATATCATTTAGATTTAACTCTAAGTTAAATAATTTAACTTTTACCGTGTTTTCTTGTTTTCTTACACTATATGGTTAATAAACTTACTATAACAAGCCAAAAAAACCCCAAGTGGTTCATTATTAATATATATAACCTTTTATAAGTCATTTGGCCAAACCTTATATTTTTATGAATAGAATAACAATGAATATTTTTTTAAAAGCTATTTTATGTCAATTTTGACACTATTTGGTAATTGATTTTTGTGAAAATAATAACAGCATGATTAGTTCTAAAAAAATTAATTAAATCAATACTAACATGTCATATTAACCTATAAAATTACTTTAATTCATAAAAAGTCTCAAAATACATTTATTTGGGTATTTATAACATCAACTTTGTTAATATTTCATTAATAAGGTAATTACTGCATCGTCATTGTGTAATAAATAAATTAAATTATTTAATGTCTAGCAATTATAAATAAAATACCATTATGTAGGAAATATTTTTATATTTCTAACAAATATTTATAGTCGAATTTATCTTATGTATAACACTATTTTAAAAATGTTTTAGTTATTAAACTTTGATTTTAACTCTTTAAAATCTTATTTAAATAAAATAATAATAAGTGTCCTAATCTAATCCCAGTGGACCTAAAAGGCAAAATTTTATTCCTAAGTTTGTTTTTGGTCAAATAAAACTTATCCAATATAATTAGGACATGTGTTAGGGTAATAATAATATCATTTGTTTCCTTAATTACACTATTTACATTTAACCGTGGTAAATAAAAGTAAATAGTTACTATTCACCAAAAATTATTTTTATCTTATTGAACCACATATTACTCCTTGATATTAACCGTGTCTCTCGGATTTTTGAAATTCAACTCACATAATAGGTAAAATTAAGTTCTATGTACAATTGAAAATTCTCCTAGGAGGTGGGTAAAAGACGGTGAAACGTTTAATAATATTTTTATATATCTAAAATTATTATAAAATGACTCAAATGAATTAAATTGAACTTATATAAGTATTAAGTATCTATTTTAACCTAAAATAAATTTAAATAAAATAAATTATCATTTAAATAAATATTCGGTTTTAACCAATAACTCAGTGTTTTCACTATTCATCAAAAATAGAAAGTTTTTAGAAAAATACCAAAATTTCACCCTAGGCTAATTTCGATATTCTGAATCCAAAAATGAAGTTCATTTTGAAAGATAAAATTAATAAAATTTTAAAAAGTGGGTATTACTATTCACAATGGCTAGTTTATATAATATTTTAATAACATATCGTTGTTTAGTGAAACTCGGTATTGCGTACAACACACACTATCATGGAAGGTCGCAATTGTGTGTAAATCAAGCCAAGTCAGGGTTACGTGTAGTGCAAGATTCATTTGTTGTTGTGTATAATAGAATCCAACCATATTTCAATTATACATTGAATATATATATATATATACACTGAATTTTGCGTAGAATAAATTCTATCAAACGATCTTGAAATTTAGTGTAACACGATTCAAGAATAGTGTTGCGTATACTACAAGCTAATACGGTGTTGCATATAGTGCAAGATAATCTTGGTGTAGCATACAACACAAGATATAAAATTAATTAAAAATAATATTTGTCATAAAATCATGGGGTGATACAAGCTCCCCCCCCCCCCCCCCCGCGCTCCACCGCTATCACTACCACTCTTGGTGAAACTTAGATCACAGCGGTGCATCTGCTGTGGTGGTGCACCTGCTACCTGCCGGATATTCTCAGTGTGCCTGGTCAGGCAGTTCCATGCCAAGTGTCCGAGCTCATCGCAAGTATAACACTGACTGTCTCCGGGCTGCACTGGTGCCCTCCGGCGCCACTATGGTGTACGGCCACGCCCCTGAGTCGGGTTATCGGAAAGCCACATGTGTCGAGGTTCTGTATGCCGATGCCCACTAGCTGTGGCAGATGTCTCAGCTCCATCATGCTTGCTGCCACCACCAACTATAGATAATGACAGGAAACTCTCTGTCACCAATGCCTACTCTAGCTCCTCGTCATAAGTGGAAATGCCCAAGGGTACTATGAAAACACGAATCTGCCTGTGGAGACCCTGCCCAAACATCCACGCTCAGAAGTTGCCATCATGGACTAAGTCCCGGTAAAAACGTGCACGGTCTGCGAAACTAGTCGCATACTCAGTCACTGTCATCCCTCCCTGATGAAACTATAGGAGCTCCTGGATCCGAACAGAGCGTAAGCAGGTGGGGTAAATCTCCTCAAGAAACAACAGCTAAAATTCATCCTCCGAAAGTGACAACTCATCGAGTAACTGAGTCACCAGACTCCACCAACGCCCAGCTGCTCCATGGAAAATGCTGTTGGCCAAAGCCACCATCAGATTTTCCGGTGTCTGTGCATTCCTGAAGAGGCGAAACACTATCTCCAGCCAAACCTCTGCTTCCTGAGGGTCTGTCTCACCACTGAACCTCAATGGTCTCTGTTGCTGGAACTCATGGAGCTTTCTCAACTTGCGCTCAAGCTTCGTCTACTCTGCTGGAGCTATCTGTTGATAACTAGGTGGGGGTGCTGCTACTGGCCCACCCAGAGAAAGGGACTCGCATGATGGGTCCTGGACTGAGGCCTTGTCCCTCATAGGGTCGTCGTCACGAACCAAAGATGGTATCCTGGCTGGCTGTCTTCGTGGAGACATCATGAATGTTATCAAGGAGTTCCATGGTCAGATGATTATATATGTATATAACAGTCACAACAATGGGGAGATGAATCAAGAAGGATAGTCAAGAAATCGATCCTATGTGATGCACAAACAAAATTTCCCTAAAACGAGTGTCTCAGCATGACGAGTCGACAAACGGGTTATTAGGGTCATGGTGAATGGATACGTCGACTTCCACACCATCACATGACTCCCTGGCCTAAGAGCCGCTCTCGAGAAATGTTGAAACCGTTTCCCTAGATCCCAACCAATTCCTTTTTAGGGACATCCGAAAAACATCCCAAGGAACGAACCACCTTTGATAACACTTTATCACGACCCGACCCTACCCAGGATTGAGCCGCAACTACCCCATGCCCACCTTCATAGGCCAGGGGATGGTGACAAGTGCCGAAGGCTAAACAACTCGGGGAGGCCTTTGCCTGAGTACCTGTACACACACACACACGCAGCCCACTCAATACAGAAGTACAGAGTAAAAGGAAAAGTAAGTACTAACTACTATAAACCAACAAGAAGAGTGCATCATCATCTAAATAGTACGAAGTGAGTGTTGAAGGTAAACTGAAAAGAAAATGGCAAAACATGCACCTAACCAGAAAAGTTCCACAAACCTAGCAACATGTAAACAAATGTAAAACAGTTGGGAGAGTCCCACACCTAGAACCCGTCTACGAACACCGTACGTAGTCCAAGCTCCTGAACTCCTATGCTCCACAAAAGTCATGACCAACCTGTCTGTCATCTACAAGGGCACACCAAGTGTAGGCAAATCCCATGCCTGGGTGAGTATAAAAATACTCAGTAGGATGCCCCGAAGGCTCGAGGGAGAAACAAAAGAGGTACCTAAGAGTGAGCAGTAGATTGAATAGGGAATAGTAAATGAGTAAAACAGTGAGAGTGCAAGAAATAGTACAACTCAACCCAACAAGAGGAAGGAAGGAGAATCGTCCTATCACAAAGATCTAAAAATGTTGAGAATATGGACTTCCCTTAGAGTCTTCACTACCTAGAGCAGGAGAGTAGACTCATCCAACCACGAGAAGCTAGACACAGAAAGCACGTGGCATACCCTGTACGTCTTCACCTCTCCTAGAAGGAGAGTAGACAAAATCCAAGGAGTGGTCACTGGAACAAGGTATACATATATATATATGCTCCATCAAGAAACCCAAACAAGATCTTCAGGGTATCTCAATCCTGTAGCTCATCCCAAGAAAGTGATTAGCCAATAGTCCCAGAAGTAAACACCATTGATGCCCAAAATCCTACCAGTCAGCCCCGAACTGTAAGTCAAGGGGCTCAAATCACCCCACCTTGACACTATCCTCTTCGGGTGGCAATGACTTTCCCGCATAGTTTTAGGTCACATATCAAGGATGCATCTTGGTGGGGAAAGCTCCCCTCATACTTGATAGTTATAGGGAAAGTCAAACCACACCTCGTCACTATCACACAGTCGAGAGGTCTGCTCAATGTAAAAGCTATCACATTAGTGACCCACCCAACCAAGGGTCCCACTACGGTAGTCACGGAGAAAAGCCACAGACTAGCCTAATAAGAGGGGCTGAGTCTGAAATAAGTCGTCGAGTAAAACACTGCCCATCCATGCTAGAGGTTAAAACCTTAGTGGTCTTCAGGTAACCCACTACCCAGTCTCTGTTGGAGGGTAAACCCTGAGAGGTCGATGACCTACCCACTGCCCAGCCCTGTTGGAGGGTAAACCCAAAGAAGTCGATGAGAAACCCACTGCCCAGCCCCAATGGAGGGTAATCCCGAAGAAGTTGATGAGCAACCCACTGCTCAACCTTACTAGAGGGTAAACCCGAAGAAGTCAATGAGAAACCCACTGCCCAGCCCCGCTAGAGGGTAAACCCAAACAATTCGATGAGAAAACCACTGCCCAACCCCGCTTGATGGTAAACCTGAAGAATTCGATGAGCAACCCACTGCCCAGCCCCACTAGAGGGTTAACCTGGAACTGCTCTGGCCATTCATACTGGATGGTACTACACTGGCCAACAGAACACGAAGTGGGCATCACACAACCACCCAACTCTAGTACAACTCACCTAGGAGAGAGTCTGTGCCCATGTAGTGTGGGTCACACCGTTACCTGGAGCTCTGCCTAGGGAAATAAGTCATGGTAGATCGCGGAAGGAGGATATGATCTCAATACTCTGCTAGAGAATCTACGCCTAGGCTCACTAGGGCTCTATACCCTACTGGAAACAACCTCCTGGGTAGAGGATCGGTGCCCACATAATGTGTTGGTCATTCCGAATCCACAAAGACCCTACCAGGGAACATGAAGGGACGTGATACTGAAATCCCACTTGGATAAAGGAAAAAGGGGAACCCAAACAACTCCACCGATCAAACCATCGAGAACATCACCAGGGAAAACCACTCAACCCTGCTGGTCTAAACCACTGTGAATAGGACTAAGGGGAAACCCACTCAACCCTACTGGTCGAAACTATTGAGAACATGAGGACCGTCTAAGTCACGAGAGGTCAAAGGTACATAAAGTAAAAAATGACACATACATGGGGCCCACACGATGTGTGGCCCCAACTCATCTCCAAACCTAGTGCACAAAAATTTTCAGGTACAAACTACAACATGTACCTCCAAGCATTCTTGTATTCTCCCATAGTATACCACATTTCCATCCCAAGGGCTATCGTACACACGTCACCCAAAGTCAACGCAAAAAAGGCGTAAATGAAACTTCCCCAACCTGATTCTTCTATGGCCCTAGCATGGCCAACCATATCTCATCAAACATCAACTTCACTCACAAGGGAGTGAACACAATCACACGCCAAGGGTTCACTTCCAAATACAGTAAGAAGAACCACCACTGGATCACATTTCATGCTTCCCCATTTAATGAGATCTCGAATGAGACTCTACACATCCAAATGGATCGTACTATTGTAATTCTCATAGAAAAACATGCGAGATAGACTATTTACTCGCCTCAAACAGACATCCAATGGAAAATCCGTCCAACACCACTTTACGCCCGAACAACGACCCGTGGTCCCGAGCCTCGGTCCCGAAAATAGTCGGGTGCATTGCACCATTGAGATCTCGTCGGAACGACACGTCCAATTGACTGGTCACTCGAGTGGAATGGATATTCAGAGAAAAAGATGCATCTCACCATGCCGCACACGAGAAGTGCTATGTGGGACCCGCATACCAGTCCCGAAGCACTATGAACAGATTGCACAGTTGCGATCCTCTCGAAAAAGTACAAGAGATTGACTAATCACTTGCCCAAAATAGACACCCGATGATAAAGATGGAAATCACTACCAACTCCCAAAACTGCCCTCATGGGGCCCGCACCATCATGTGGGATTAAAGTGGGCGGATTGCGCCATTGCAATACCCTCGAAAAAACACCCAGAATCAACTGATCGCACGCCCCAAACAGACATCCATTGAAAAAGTTTCTAAATGCTGCTTGCAGATTAAAAGACGGGCCGTGGGGCCCATGCCTCAAATCCAGCTTCAACGCCTAAAACAACCCTAGAAATCTCCATCTCGGTGCCAGGGTCTCAACGCCGCTGACAACGCTCAAATCGGACATCGGATGTGTCCGCGCTATCCAAAATAAGAGCTTCTGGAAAAACGCAAATCCACTTAACGTACGTGTCGCGCCACCGAGCCCCCCGTCTCAGGATTTAAAAATCCCCGAGAACATCTCAAAATTTCCATCATTATCCAAGGAACACATCTTCTTTGACAGCATGCGAATCTAATTTACGGTTTGAATTTTAGGGGCGTTTAAATATAATTGGATGAAACGCGGTGGGACGGGCCAGTTCGGCCGACCCACCCTGCCTGAACCGGCCCATGGTTCACCGCATGGGCCAGCCCATCTCGCCCGGACCGGCTCATCTAGTTCGGCTGTTCCCACAGGACCCGCGAGGTGCGGGTCCTTGTCTGCGGACCGGGGTCACGAGGACCCCGGGTCTCCCACGTCAACCCGGTAGGCAAAGCCGACCGGTCTTCCCGCGTCGCGTGCCCTCGCCCGGCGCCTCCGCTCGACTGCGACGCCACCCGCGACCGCCTGTCGTGCTCCATCACCCAGCCGCTGTCGCCCTCGGTCCGCCGACCGCGCCTCGCCACTCCGCCATCCAGGAGCCCCATTCGCCCGACCGAAGCCACCCGCCGCCTAAGTCGAGCCGCCCGCCGCCTGAGCCGAGCCGCCCGCCGCCTGAGCCGAAGTCGCCCGCCGCCTAAGCTGAGCCGCCCGCTGCCAGACCGGCCAGAACTGCCGAAAAACCTCAAAAAACCCATGGATCTTCGGCGGACGACTGCGATCACCTCAAAACTCAGAAGTTCAATCCTAAACATGTGTTGGATAGCTCAGAACATATACTACACAACCAAGGGATTCACTCATCAAAATAATGGCAATTCCATGCTACAAATCAAGCTCAAAGGAAATTCAGAAATTAAAAATGAAACCGAAACGATCCTACCTGTTGGTCGTAGCCCAAAGCTTCAAACCTTCGCCGCGCCACCACCGTTTTTGCTTCCGATTGGCTCAGGGAAGGAGAAGATGAGGTTGAGAGGGCTTGAGGGAGGTGGGAGAGCACTTCCACCTGATAAAAACAAATGGAGGAGGAAGGGAGGGTTTGGTGTTTAGGTAGAAAACTAATTTAACATTTAAATTATTTTTTTTCCTCCCACAAGTAGGCCCGTGCCCATGAAAATTACACGCTTCCTAGGGTAAACGGCATGCTCTGGACTCAACGGTGCCCTTGGTTTTCCCATCTAAGCTACAGTTTAATAGATATTCCACTTATTTTTCATACCCAATGTGAATACACTTAAAATTTAATTTCATCTACACCGAGGCTTGGAATCGCACGTCGTCTGAATGTCCTTCTCTGGAATAATGTAAATAAATATTCCAAAGTCTTATATGGAAAAAATATGTTTCTAAAAAATTTAAGAGAAATTTGTTTATGGATGGGTTGAAACACAACTTATTGGGTGTTACGCAAATTTTTGATGAAGGAAATAAAGTTATTTTTAGAAAATATGGTTTTATTTTGAAAGAGTCGATGATTGAAAAATTGTTACAAAATAAAATGCATGAAAGAAAATTTTCATCAATTTAGTGAAGTTTAGAATTCATGTAATCCAAGCATGATGGAAGAAAATAAGTTGTGTCATAAATGGTTGGGACATATGTGTTAGAGAAACATAAGAAAATTATCAAAGTGAGATAATGTTAGTGATATACCTAATATTTTAAGATTAAGTGATTGGTGTTGTTCAATTTTTGAGAAAGGGAAGATTACCAACTCTATGCATAATAAAGTTGATATTCGTTCAACTCAACCCCTGGATCAACTTCATTCTAATATTTGTGGTGAAATGAGAAAATAATCAAATATTGGAAATATGTACTTCACTTATTTCATTGATTATCCAACTCAAATTGCATGTTTTATGCATTTGAAGCATAAATAAAAAGATCTAAAAACTATTAAGAGTTTTAGGAGAATATTTGAGAAGGAATGTAGGTATTCTATAAAAAAGATACGAAATGTTAATGGTTGTGAATACAAGAATGGATAATGAATAATTTATTTTTAAAAACAAGAAATTCATCATGAGTTTAGTGCACCATATACACCATAATATAATATAGTTTTTGAAAGAAATAAAAAAAGTTTGGTTTAAATGGGGAATACTATGTTACCTGAGCATGGGATTTCCCATTACTTATGGAGGAAATATATGAACCCAACTCTTTATATTCAGAATTAGTGTTTCTATAGGTAAAGTTATGATATTAATTTCTACGAAATATTTTATGATAAAACTCCATGTTTGATACACTTAAGTGTTTTTTTAAGTCCCTTAATCATAAATAAAAAAGGTGGAAACCTTGGAATGTTTTATTAGAGAGTTTAATATGGAATATTTCTTGGATATGCACTGTATGGAAGAAAATATTGATGTTTTAGTAAATAAAGTAGAATAATAGTTAATTATATTGATTTAAAATTTATTGAAAAAGATGAGGAATATGTTTCAGAAACACATCATATGAGGAAGATGAAGAAGATAAAAAAATTGTGGTTGCGAAAGATGAAAATAATTCTGACAGTGGTTATGGAATGAATTTGGAAGAACCAAACTCAACTACTTTCAGTGATGAGGAATTATTTTTTACATCTCATTCTAGGATGAGGAAATAGGTTCAAGCTTAAAAAATCATTTTTGGTTAGAAACAAAATGTTCAAACAAGAAGAGAATCAAAAGTTACAACTCATAATTCTATATATTCAAATGTTGAGTTGAATGATATTAATGAATATTTTGAGCATCCACAATGGATTTAGGCTATGAATGAAGTGTTGCATCTGATTGAGAATAATTATTCTTCGAAACATGTACCTAAACCAATTTTAGTGGGAACTAAGTTGACTAAAGATAAAGAAGGTACAAAAGTTGACACCAAAGTGTTTTAGAAGATGATTGGGAGTTTTTTGTATCTGAATGCATTAAGACCATATATTGTGTATTTTTTTAATTTATGTGAAAGATTCCAAAGTTATCCAAAAGAATCACATCTATTATTTGGAAAAATAATTCTCAGATATATCAATGAAACAACATATTTCAGAATTAGTTATGACAGATTAAAAGGAATTGATTTGTTTGAATATATAAATACAGATTGGGAAAGAAGTGTAGATGATAGAAGATCCACATATGGTGGAGTTTTTTTTCTAGGGAAATATTATGTAGGTGGAATACTAAGAAATATAATTCAGTAACTCTTAGCATGTTTGAATTTGTGTATGTTTCCTCCACTTAAGATGCAACACATCTTATATGGATGAAGACACAGTTGGAGGATTAATTGTTGAAGTGAAGTTACCTCTACTTTTGGGTTGTGATAATCATAGTTACGTTAACCTTTAAATAAATCTAGTAAAACATTCTCATTGAAAACATATTGATATAAAATATCACTTTATCTAATAAAATATCGAGAATAATGGAATCAATATGGAGTATATTCCTACATCAGAACAAGTTTATGAAATTTTCAAAAAACCCTTAACAAAGGATGAATTTTTTAAACTGAGGTTGAACATGGGTTTCCAACCTCTTTCAATAAAATTTTGAGGTATGTGTTATTATCCATTCTCTCTTCTAGTCTCTAGATAGTGTTTTAAATGGGATGTTTCTATCAATTAGTATTTGCAAAAAAAAAATTAACGAATCATGCATTTAGGGTGAGTTGTGGGTAATTTGTGAACCCAGAATGTAAGTGTGTGAACTATTCTAACAGTTTGTTGAAGTTGTTGTAGGAATTTTTTTATAGGAAGAATTAAATTTATGAAGAGAAATAAAGGTTTGTAAGAAATAAATTTTCATATTTCACTACTTATTGACAACATGGTTATGATATCAATGATTCTTGTTTTCTATAATGAGTTCAATCATATAGGATTAGAATTGTCCATTTGTGATCTATTTATTGAGTTAAAAAGTTTCAGTAATTTATGAACATCAGTTGACAACAAAATCTAAAGGGGTAATATTTTTGGGACCAAGTTGGCTAGAAGTTGGTTTTAAGATGTTGGAAGAGTTTTTTGCTATTTTTTGTATTTCATTTTCATTATGAAAAATAATTTCAATTTTTAAGGGTTGGTGATCAGAGGAAAAGAGAAACTGAATGAGCTTATTATATTTAATGAAATACCATCAGTTGAGGTTTGTTGTTCTAGATATGTTTATTGGTAAATTTGTCTTCAAACTCACATTATGTTCAAAAAGAAGTTTTTTTATCAGAGTGAGATGTTTTATTAGAGTTTGAATGTCATTCAAGATATTTGAACTAAATATAATGATTCTTTTCTATTTTTTAAGTTTCAAATATCATAAGTTGTCTGAAAAACTTATGATACAAGCCCTTTAAAAGAAAGGTGGAGAAAAGTTTTTATTAGTCAAATGATGTTTTTCCAATCTCAAGGTTATTAACATCATGAAGTGGTCAGGATACAAGTGAGATTTTATAAAAGAAAATAGGTTACAAAGTTAAAGTCTTCCCATCTTAGTTCATTAGTGTGAGAATAAACAGACATAGAATTTGTTTAATTGATGAGATTTTTGAAGCTGATATTTTCGAAAGAAATTCAAAATTACTTATCGACTAATCAATTAGACTAGAAGATGCATCAGATTGCTTGATCCACCAAAGAAACAATCCATAGGATCAATCATCAGTTGTAGAGAATATGAAAGGAAATTTTTTTAATGACATTGGTCCATCAGTAATGATGTTCCAATGACCCGTCATGGGAGTTCTATCATCAATCCATCATACAAATTTTTGGTATGAATATAACATTTGATGTAGTGTTCTATAGAGGTAGATCAATATTGTTTTTTGAGTAAAAACCAATAAGATGAAGACTATAATATTTAAGTTGGAGTTCTTGGGGATGATAAATGCATAGAGCTTCAGAGACTAATAAACCAGATGGTATCAGAGACAGATCCATAAAATGGGATTAGAGATAGATGAATATTAATAAGTTCAACAATGTAATAATTTTTTTCATAAACTTCTAATTTTTTTAAATTGGATCAAGATCCATCATGAAAAAATTCAATGAAAATACACCATAGGAAATCAATGACTAATCCATTAGATGAAAGTTCACACTGATAAGTCAACATATGTTGGTATTCATTAGACACAACTTTTTAGTTTGAGGAAATATTAAAAAAATGAAGAAAAGTTGAATAATTATAAATTTCATACTGAGGTTTTTTTAAGGGAGTTTCAAATTATTTAGAATTTTTGAAGAGAAAATGATTTTTTCCTATCAACTGTTCAATGTTCCGATGCACTTCTAATGTGTATAACAACACTTAGGTCAAATCCTTGACAACGATACTTTTTATAGTAGATTTTTTTAATTGATTATATTTTGATTATGGGTTTTTTTTTGCAGAGATTAAATGAAGTGATTGATAATTGATGTTATATTTAACCATTTGATAAATATTGGGGTGATTTCATTATTAGGGAGTTAGTCTTGTGATATCATGGAGCTTTGCTTTATGTTGTATTAAATTAACACCCACTTCAAAAGATGATTTTGATTGGAACTCCCAAATGTTAAGGCTTTAATACAAGACTTAACATAACATAGGGCTCTAATATCAATCATTACGTGTTTGTGGAAGTGTGTTTATGGTTTCAATAATCCATGGAATCTATACATTAAGAAAAATATTTCATTAATCAATGAAAGTTTAAGTTTAACATAAACAATGTTAATATAAAGAATATTTATCGACCAAAATCTATCAATCACTTAACATACAAAAATTATAACTCAACCCAATGGTATATTTAATCAGAAATTGGTTTGATTAAAAATTTGGTTTTAATTTTAATGATGATTAATTATAAAAAGAAGAAAAATAATGGGATAATAAAAGAGTGGTGCGCAGAACACACACACGAGCGACAGAGAGAATTAAGAATGAAAATTCAATTGAATGAGAAATAAGAAGAAGAGATAGATTTTTAACAATATTTAAGAAATTTAAATAACATTAATATTTCAAAATATAGTGTATATGATAATAATAATTAATGAGAAATATACTTTAATGAAATCAATATTACAAAACAAAAACTTTTAAGATTACAAAGAAGAAGAATACAAAAGTAAATAAAATGAAGTATGGATGAATGGTATCTCAAGTAGAAACTTGAGTATGGAATATACTACTAAGAATTTTATAGAGACTTTTTCATGACAACCTATCCTTTTGTTCTCTGAAATTCCAACATCTTTCAGAGAGAAGAGGGGGATGTCTTTATAGCCCAAGGAGGTGGACTGTTTTCATTCCAAAAATGCCCCTCCAATTTCATCGCCAATTTGATAAATTAGATAGAAAAATATAGAGAAATATTCATCTTCAAAGTTTTATATATTATTGTCAAAAAGTATAATCTTAAAATTTTATGGAATTTGGAATTATGGAGCCAATGTTATGGCGGTTTTAATAAAAAATGTTAAACTGTCCATTTCTATCCATGATTTTTTGATGGCCGAAATGTGAATGAGTTTTTTAATAGGATGATGCCCTCAAATATGAAAAATTTCTTCTAAAAAGTCATATTCCTAAATATCCTCTTTCACACTAAAATATCTCATCAATAATGGATGTCTAGATCAGGAGAAAAGTCATGTTTTGTGAATAGATTTCATTTCTAGGACCGAATGGTGGGATGGACTTCAAAAACTCATTTGGGAACTTTTTTGGTGGATTTGGGCCCTCAAATTGTTATCCAAGATTCCATGTAATTTCCTCATACCTTTGGATTAGAATAAAGGAATTTGGAATTCCTAATTTATCCCATGAAATCAATATTCATGGCTGGTCTAGTTTCTTTACAAATTCTGTAGGACTTATTTTGTGGACCATATAGCCCTTCAAATGGAAAAATTAGAAAAATATTCCTTATAATGATATGTTTTATATTAAATAAGGAACCCTAAAAAACAACAATAACACAATTTGGATCTTATTGTGAGAGTTATGATTAAAAAATTAAACTGACTTGGATATAGATTAATTAAAATAGTGCTCAAAAATCAAATTTAATTTTAAAACATGAATATTTCAATCAAATTATGAACTTTTCATAGAAAATCAAAAAAGGGAGTAAATAAAAATTTATTAATATATTAATAACATTAAATTATTTACACTTAGTCTTGTATATTTCCTCATATTCAAAAAATATAAAAACATAACAAAATCATTCTCACTCACCAACAAATATTAAAATTTTCTTTTTACTAATATGGGGAGGTTTAGACCACTTCACTCATCCATATTTAATTACAAAAAAATTGTTACAGAAACAATGTTTTAAAAAATATTCATTTTCCTTGATCAAATTTAGAAATCGAAAATGTGGACACTCAAAACTCACTCCTCTCAGGATGATAAAAATTTATTTCTGGAGGTTAACTAATTCACCAACCAAAAGTGAAAATATTAGGCTTTGAAAGAGGTCTCAACTTCTATTCCATATCCTAAAGTGCGCTAGAATCCAAAGGTATTTTGAAGGGTCCTTTTTGGGGGCTATGGGGCGATAGGAATTTAATGTTCAAAAGAGTGGAAAAGAGGGGTAAAACACCAACATGGGTAAAACACTTTAATTTTTTTCTGAAATGAAACAAATGTGGATATTGAAACACATATTTAAAAGGGAATGATTATGTGAAATGAGACACAAAATAGTAATAAAATTTTAAGGGGATGAGAAGTTGAAATATGTACAAGACAAAAAACTTATCTTAATAACACAAGTGTTCTTTTTCTTCTTCTTTTTTATCTTCTTTTTTGCAATTTTTTTGAAAATTTGAACTTGAAAAGATATCAAAATCATATAACAACCAAGGTTTTATCTCCTTATGATAGTAATTGTAATAGTTATAACAAGATCAAAGGTTGAGGAATAGTGATTTTGACCTTCCAAAGACACAACCCACTTTTTTTGTTTTTTTTCAATTGTTTTGAACACTTTTCAATACGTTTTTTACAATATGTCATAAACATATTAAAAATCCCAAAACTCACTGAATTAAAACCTCCCCAACACTAAAATGGATTCTTTCTCTCAAGCATATGATAACACGCTCAAATATTATGAAAAGGATACCCAAAATTAAATCAATTCCCCCCACACATAAATTTCAATAAATTATGAAATTTAAATCCATTTATATGTTTGGTGGGACAAGGTATTGGTCTTGTAATGTGGCTATAAATGAAAGGGTTTAAATAGTATCTAAGGGGATTTCAAAAGGAGGATTAATGTAAGGGAAATGGGATGCTATTTGACTATTGTTATTCTCATGTGGTTAAGAAAATGCCTCTATCATATTAATGAAAACCAAAGTAGGAAATTCAGATTGAATATCCAAAAAATCAAGACTCACAATTGGGAGTGAATTTTTTTTTTAAAATATGGTCATAGGTGACCTTTGAATCAAAGATAATGTTGTTCATCATGATTGGGGATTAATCATTCTCCAGATCTAAAACTAACCATTCAAAATTTATTATTCTTTAGAAAAAAATATTTATCCAAATTAATGATGAAAATATAAAATTTTTGAGGTGAAAACATGACTTATGACTCCCCAGAATGGTTGGAAAAAATTTCAAAAGTGTATGGTGAGTAAGTATGACTATTTTTGTTCCTTTTTTTTTGATTTTTTTAAGTTTTTTTAGTTTTTTAGTGTTTTTAAAATACAGTCCCACAAAAAAGAGATAGGAAAAAAAGAATGTATTTAATGAAGAAAGAGGTTAGGAAATGAAAGAGAGAGAATGAATAAGAAAAAGGGATATAGTTGATGATATATATATATATATATAGAGTTAAACAGAAAGAGGTTCCCCTATTTTAGATTCGGTGGGTCGTCGTCTCTCTCCAGTGGTGGGTCAACTGTAGATGTTATGGATCTGATTGAAGTTGATGTGGTTCTCAAGATGTGTTTCCTCTCATGGTGATTCTTTAACCAATTTCTGTTAACTATGAATGTCTTTTTGGAAGTGGGGTCTTAGACTTGCACTGCACCGAATGGGTAAACATTAGAAACAATAAAAGGACCTTCCCAATGAGAATTAAGCTTACCCGGGTGAAGTAAAAATTGATAATTTAAGAACATTTCAATATCAAAAGATCTATTTTGTATGGATTACCTTATCCTTTTATTTACACATATTGGAATTCACATAGTAATCAAGTCAAATCTCCTCTAATTTAGTTAAACTGCAAAAATCTTTTTTTCACCAGATTTCTCACAATCAAAATTACAAGGTTTCACAACCCAAAATGAATTATTTTGGATTTCAACTAAAAAATGACACACTTTACCAAAAACTAGGCTAAAATGAGACATCTCAATGGGTATTTTATATGTAGTTTGATAAGCCCAAAGTGCTTCAGCAAGTCTCTCAGACCAGTCTTTTCGGGGGCACTTAATAATTCTCTCAAGCACTATTTTCACTTCTCTATTAGAAAGTTCATCCATTCCATTTTTTGGGGGTGATATGCAGTTGAAGTTTTATATACAATCCCATTATTTTTAAAAATATATTCCTTGGTTCTATTACAAAAATGGGTTCCTATGTCACTGATCAAGGCATAGGGATTTCAAAATCAGTGGAAGATATGGGGTTTTAGGAACTCAAAATCAATATATGAATCATCCTTTCTATTGGGTTTGGCCTCAACCATCCTAGAAACATAATCAAAAACTAGAAGAATATATTAGAATCCATTGGAAGGGGGAAATGGTCATATTAAATTGATTCCCCCAACATCTAATATCTAATAGAAAATTAAAAGCTATTGGGGAATTTCATTTATTTTCAAAATTATGCGAAATTTTTTGCAAATGGAACATGATTTAAAGAACTCATGTGAGTCCTTAAAGAGTGAAGGCAAGAAGAATCCAGAGTCTAAGACCTTTCAGGAGATCCTTTGTTGCCCAAAGTGGCCACCACCAGGCATTGAACGACAAGATTCCATGATGGATAAATTTTCATCTTCATCGACACATCTCCTAATTACTATACCAGTCCTAGTTTTCCAAAGTTTAATATCTTCCCAAAAATAGAATTTTGAATCACTTTTCAGCTTCAGCTTTTGTTCTTTTGAAATTTTTTCAGGAAATCACCAAAAACCAAGTAATTTACAATTGGGGAATACCATGGTAACTTTGGAGTGATAGATGAGAATCGTTCAGTTGGAAATTCTGGATCAATTATTTTAGAATGATAAGAATTAGAAATTATACTCAGGTGATAATCCACAGGGTTTTCTTTTCCAAGTCTATCTTTAATAAAAATTTCAAACTCTTATAGAATTAAGATCGATCTTATTAGCCTCGGTTTGGAATCAATTTTCTTGAGTAAGAACTTCATAGAAGAATAGTTTGTAAATATGATGATTTTGGCACCTAAGAAATAGGGAAAAATTTATCTAAGGAAAAAAACAATGTTGAATGTTATTTTTAGTGACATTTTAGTGATATTGAGTTTCATCTAAGTTTTTTAAGGCATGATAGATGAAATGAGGAATATTTTCTATTCTTTGGCCAAGAACGGACCAGATGGCCCTATTAGAAGCATCCCACATCAATTTAAAGGGTAAAGACCAATCCAGGGGTCTGATTATCAGGGTAGATGTAAGAATAGTTTTGAGTTCAAAACAGGCTCTCTTTCAATATTCATTGGAAGGAAATGTGGCATCATTATGGAGTAGCCAAGTGAGTGGGAGGGAAATTATAATGAATTTATGGATGGATCACCTTTAGAAACCAGTATAACCAACGAATGATCATATGTCTTGAACTATTGTGGGTTCATGAAGATAATGGATCACTTCAATTTTTTAAGGATCGACTTGAATACATTATTGTGAAATTATGTGTCCTAGAACAATCCCATTAGTAACCATGAAGTGAAGTTTTTCAAAATTCAGAACAAGGTTTCATTTGACACACTTTTGTAAGACCTGAGAGAGTGATTTCAAGCATGATTCAAATGAATCCCCAAAAATGGTAAAGTCATCCATGAATACCTCCATATAATGCTCAATGAATTTTTAAAATATACTCATCAAACACCTCTATAATGTTTAAGGATCATTGTAAAGTTCAAAGGGCATTCTTCTATATGCATATGTTCCAAAGGGGTGCGTGAAAGTAGAATTTTCTTGGTCTTGAGGTGCTATTGGGATTTGGAAGTATCCGGTGTATCCATCAAGAAAGAAATAGTATATGTTTCCAGCTAATCATTCAAGCATTTGATCAAGGAATTGAATAAGGTAGTTCTCTTTTCTTGTTTTAGCATTCAATTTCTGATAATCGATGCACACACGCCATTTGTTCTTCACTTGAGTTTTTAATTCATCACCATGTACATTTGTGACAACATTTATCCCACCCTTCTTAGGTACAAATTGAATTGGAATAACCCATTCAATATAAAAAATTGGGTATATAATAACAGCTTGAATAAGCTTGCTGATCTCCTCCATGATTACCTCAAGTATGAGTGGATTGAGTCTTATTTGTGGTTGTCTAATTAGTTTGGATGATTATTCAAGATGAATGTGATGCATGAAAAGGGTATGGTTGATTCCTGATATGTCATATAGGGTCCAAACTAAGGCCTTTTTGATTTCCTCTAACACCTGAACATGTTTGGAATCCTCAGTTTCAGTAAGTGAAGGAGAGATAATGACAGGATAAGAGTCATCTTGGAAAAGTAATTCATATTTTCGTTGTTCAGGAAGAGGTTTTAGATCCATCTCATCTTTCATTTGTGGGCTAGACAACTTAGGAATGGAGGAAGGGATTTTATTTTCTTCTGATTCATTTTCCTTAATACTATCCAAAGTGGAGTAGTATATATCAGAGTTGATGTGAAATTCAAGAGAGTTTTCAAGTTCCTCTAGATTGATGGAGTCTATGAATGAAAGGTCCACATCAACTTTACCATTTACGAGTTAGTTAATCATGGTGTAGAAGTCAAAAGATTCTATCTCATTATAACATGATGAACATGATGGTATGTGGTTCAATTTACTCTCAAAAGTGTCCTCAGAATCATGGATTGGGAATAAAGACTCAAATGGGAATCACATGGTTTAAAAAATGTTGAACTTGAGAAGTTGGTAACTAAATTCCATGGATAAGATGCCTGAATGAACATAAATATTGGTTCTCACTATCAGTAGGAATGGTCTTCCTAGAATTAGGGGGTATCAAGAAGAGTTCATCTCACCTACCATGAATAGGACATAGAAATCAGCTATGAATATAATATCATTGACACAAACTAGGACATACCGAATTATTCCCTCAGGATTAGAAATGATTCGATTGGCCAATTAAATGAAAACACCTATTGGATGTAAGGTACCTAGACCAAGGATGGAGAAGATGGATTTGAGAATGACATTAATTGAGGGTCCTAGGTCTATGAGTGCATCATCGATGTTGGATCTCCCAATATAGCATGGAACCATAAAGGTCCCTAGATCTTTGCACAATATGGGAATAGACTATTGGGTGGAAAAAATTTAGAAGGTCATAAGTTGTCTCTTATGGGTGAACAATTCTTTATAAAACTTGACATACTTATGGATTTGTTTTATGGAATCTAAGAGGGGAATGTTGACTTCAGCACGTCTAAACATTTCGAGCATTTCATGATCAGGTTCAAAGGATTTCCTTGGCTTAGAAACAACTTGAGGAAAAGGAATTGGGTTCCTTAGATGGATGAAAAGAGGTGAGGGAATTTCTTCAGGTTCATTTTCTAGATTTTTCTTCATTTCATTTTCAAGATCAACAGCCAAAGGTTCATTTTAAGATCCATCATGAGGCTTGGAAATTTTTTTTCCTGATCTAAGTGAAATTTCACTTACATTACCCTTGGGGTTGGGAACAATTGAGCTGGGATTTGGGAAGAATTGGATGGTTCCTGTTGGATAAGGTGGGATGCAAGTTGACCAATTTGGGTTTCAATGTTTCTATGGTTTGAATGGGTGAAGGAGGAAAGATCTTGCACTGCACTTCCCCATAGTTTCTTAGAAGTAGAGGCTTGTCCTAAATTTGGATTTCATTGATTTTTGTTCTTGGGAAAGTGTTTGTATTGGGTCTGGAATTTGGAAGGCTAATTAGGATAGTGGAATCCAAGAGGAGAAAGAGGAGGATTGATCCTTTGAGGTTGAGGAACAAAAGGGTAAGGTTGTTGGAAGTTACCATCACCTTGACCATATTGGAATTGGTTTAGGTTTTGAGGAGGTAATTGAGGGGGATGAGAAATGGGATTACCATAACTCAAACCTTGGTTAAAGGTATAAGAGAAGGGATTCGAGTGGGGTTGGTTGAAGTTTATAATGAACTGAACTGATTATTGAGGGTTCATGTTCCTATGAGCATATACTGCATTGAGATCCATTTGTCTGGTTGAATCAGATGGATCATCTTGATGTCATGAAAATGTTTTAGTTGGATGAGTTGGTGAGATATAGATTCCACAATTCTTGTTTGTTCCACTTAACATAGATTATGGAGAAGATGATGTTAGGGCTTTGGAAGCCACTGCTAGTTGTCTCACAGGACTTGTAAGTTCACTCATCCACTCGATCATCTTGTTTGGATCTACATATTGATTATATTGGACTTTTTTGACTTGATAAAGTGCTCAAGTATGGAAATTCGGTGTGTTTTCATCCATATTGCTTATGAGATCTTGTGCAGTTGTAGGTGTTCTATCAATAAGATCACTGCCACATACTGAATTAATGATATTTCTCTCTATAGACAATAACCCCTCATAAATGTATTGAATCAAGAGTTGGACATGTATTTTATGGTGTGGACATGTTTCCATAAGTTTTTTTAACCTCTCCCAATACTCATGAAGTGATTAATTTGAGAATTGATAGATACCACTTATTTCCTTTTAGATAGAAGCAGTATGAGAAACTGAAAATAATTTTTCTTAAAAGAGATGTTTCTTGGAAATCCACAAGTTTATGGAACAAGGAGGAAGGTAGTAGATCCAAGACATGGCAGTGTCAACTAGGGATAAAGTTAATGCTCATATTTTTATTTTTTCCTCAGAAACACCTTGAGGCTTCATGGTAGAACACACCACTTATAACTCTTTAAGATGAAGATGTGGATCCTCCCCAGCTTGCCTGTGGAAATGAGGTAGAAGATTAATCAAACCCGATTTGAGTTTGAGCTCAGCATCTATATTGGGATATTGAATACGAAGGTATTGATAATTCAGATTAGGGGTAGAAAGTTCTTTAAGTGTCTTTTCCCTAGGATTATCCATGTCTAAATCAATTGGTTAGACAATGATTGGTTCTAGAGTCATTTGATTATCCCTAATATCCCTTCTGAGTCGGTGAAGAGTTCACTCAATTTTCATGTCAAAAAAATCTGATATATTATTTGGGAGCCTATGGGTAATTAAAATATACATTTAAAGAAATAGGAAGATGGTTTTTTTGTTTTTTCCATCTATGATTTTTATGAGAGGATGGGTTTTTCTTTGTGTTTTTTTTATTTTTTTCAAAAATTTTTATTTTTTTTGTTTTTTTACAATAACCCAAAACTAATGACTATTTAATGAACTGTAACCGAAAACAAAAACATTTGAAGTATGAATAATTTTCTGTTATTGACCGTTTAAGGTTCCGGTTCTCTATTAATGTATATGAAAACACTCGGGTCAAATCCTCGATGATGATACTTTTTATAGTCGATTGTTTTTAATTGATTGTATTTTGATTGGGGGGTGGGGTTGTTTGAAGATATTAAATGAATTGATTGATGGTTGATGTTTGATTTAAAAATTTTATAAATATTAGGTTGATGTTTGATTTAAAAATTTTATAAATATTAGGTTGATTCCATTATTAGGGAGTTATGTTTGTGATATCCTAGATCTTTTCTTTATATTTCATTAAATTAACACCCACTTCACAAGATGACATTGAATGGAATTCCAAAGTGTTAAGGATTTAATCCAAGCCATAACTTAACTTAGTGTTATAATATTTTCATGACCCATCCCAGTGGGGCCCGAGCCGCAACTCCCCAAGCCCGCCTACAATAGGCCAGGGGCTGGTGACTAGTACCGAGTAGGCATATCACTAACATGGGAGGCATTTCCTATACACCTGTACACACACACACAAACATCTCCAAACCCACAAAACTGAAAGGAATAAAAAAAACTACAAGAAGGGAAATGCATGCATACACTAAAACACAACCAATACAGTACGACAGGAATGTAAAACCTTTGGAAAAAAGTACAATCCCACCAAAAGAGAGTCTATAACAAAGTCCAACCTGTAAGGAAAAGTACTGGGACTGTGATCTGTAGCCGTAGGAACACACCTCAGCCCTCCTGGTCTCACTAAGCACCGTCTGGTCCTAATCTTCCTAGAATCCGGTCAAAAGCTCACTTGTATACACAAGACACGACACGTGCGGGCAAAGCCCGTGCAGGGGTGAGTATAACAATACCCAGCAAGACACCCCAAAACCACAAAGGAATAAAACAAGGAAAAAACACCACAAAGGAAAGATGTAGTTAGCTCTACACAATATATGTCTACAGAACATATAACAAGAATATCTAGATATACTCATACACGTTCGACTATTGCAAAACCACCACTAAGACCCAGCTCGAAGATTCCACTAAGCACGTAACAAGGAGAACACACACCTAGGTTTAAAGAGGGAGAGAGACACGAAGTACTCATTCCGGGAGAACACACTCCGCAAGTACTTGGGAACATAATGCTCAGATGAAGATCACAACCAATAGCCATGGGGTGATACCAACAACTCAGTCTGAACTAATCCGCTAAGCCGAGGATCAGCTCCCTGGTAAAGTTGGTAACGTCGATACCATGAACTCGACCTAGGGTTCTAGGAATGAATAGTGGATCTAGCTCCAAGTCTCACAGAGGGGATTCCAACAACTCTATTCATGAAGTCCTGCTGAAGGGATCATACTCTTGTATGTAAGAAATGATACCAAAAACCTTCATGAGAAATACCAAGAGGACGAACCCTAAGGAAACTAGTCCAAGTCACAGAAGGAAACTGGCTCAAGCCATGTAAAACAGGTTACATGGTGTGTAGTATGGTTACACGCCGTGTTCCTTGACCCCATGTACTGCCCGTGTAATGGCCCATGTCATCCGTCCAAGTTGTGTAAAACTCAACTACACAGCGTGTGGAAGGATCACACACCGTGTTCACTGACTCTGGGTACTGCCCGTGTAACGACCCATGTCAGATGTCGAAGTTGTAAAGGAAAGCTTATACACGGCGTGTAAGTCAAATTAAATGTCGTGCCCTACTAACTGGTTAACACCCATATACTCTGGCCGGATGCCCGTACACGGTGTCCGTGTCCGTGTTGCCTGCCTGTGTACCAGTACATGGGGTATCCCGTGTATCTAGCTAGGTCTAGCCAGGGAAGGGTATACACAGCGTGTCCTTCCCCATGTACCCACCCCGTGTCCATGTACTCCCGGAGTACATGCCAGGTAAATCTGCCGACGAACACACGCCATGTAGTCGGGATTTTTCTAGAATCGATGTCTTCTTGTCCAATTCTCCGGTTCTTGATCCAACTGTCAGATCATCATGAAACTCCATATTTGGGGTCGTCCCACCCCTATGAAACTGATTCCATCGGTTTCGAGCTTCCAATCAGCCTTGATAGCGCGTCCTGATCCACTCGCTTGAAAACGCTCGAAGAACGGGAATTCCTAAACCACATCGATTTGTCTACCACCGTCGCTGTTGCCTCCTCTAGCTTGTCTCAATGTTGGATCTTTGATTTTAGATTGTTGCACCAACAAACAATTGTCCAATGATCGATTTCCTCCAAGAACTCGTAGAAAGCACACGAAGAACTTGTAGGAACCGGGAGAGAAAAACACAACAATCTAGAGGTACGAACCTCGATCGATGTTCATGTTGATCTTGGTTATTCACCATTAGAAGGATGAATGAAAACAAAATTAATTTCAAGAATCAAATCCCCACGATTCCCACAAATAGACCATCCTGTAAAATGACCGATCCGTGGGATAATCTGTTCGTGGATTAGTCAGTGATCATTATAGGAATCAAGAATAGAGAAAATAAATCACCAAACAACCATCCTACCTAGATTCGATGCGTTTCCTGGTGAAGATCTGGTCACGACATCATCGTCGCCGGCGAAGCTCGTCAAGAACACCGTCGCCGCGTTGGGAGGTTTTCTACAGAGCTCTCCAGAGAGATTCAGGGATATGAGAAATGTAACCCTGATCCCCTGAGAAATCACTATTTTAAAAGAAAAAAGATATTTCGCTGCAAAAAATATTTAATAAAATATTTTAAATTAAATATTTTATTACAGTTACGTCCAAAAACCAGATTTCGCAACTGACCTGCGCCAAACAATATTAGGTCTCTTTTAGGGTAAACCCAATACTTTGGACGCAACGACACCCTTAGATTTCCTATCCGAGAAACCTTTCAAAAGTTATTCCACTCTTTTAGGAAAACCACATGTGCATAAAATTTAATTATTTAATTAAATTCAAACATTTGTTCCAGGCTCACCAGGTCTCGAAACTGCACGTCGTCTTGAAGACCGGTCTCGAAATAATTCCCACATATTATTAAAAATAAATCATGGAAAAAATCTGAGACATTAAAAATATCAACATATACATTTTTATGGTAGTTTATTTACGGTTCTAATAATCCATAGAATCCATATGTTAATCATAATATGTCATTAATCCATGAAAATTTAAGTTTAACATACAAAATGTTAATTCAAAAAATATTCATCGAGAAAAAGCTCACAATCACTTAACATACACAAATTATATATTACACAAATAGTATATTTACATAGCCACCAGTTTGGTAAATAAAATAGTGTAATATTTATGATAATTAATTATAAAAAGTAGAAAAATAAAGAGATAAGAAAAGAGCGGTGCATCGAACACACACACGAGCGACGAAGAGAGTTAAGAAAAAACTTTTGATTGAATGTGAAAGAAAAAGAAGAGATTTATTTTTAACATGATTTATAAAATTTAAATAACATTATTATTTCAAAACATAGGGTAGATGATAAAAATAGTAAATGAAAAATATATTTTCATTAAAATATAATTAAAAAACAAACACTTACGAGATTAAAAATAATGAAGAATACAAAAGTAAATCAAAAGAAGCATGAAGGAATGATATCTCAAGTAGAAACATGAGTATTCCATATCCTACCAAGACTTTGGAAGAGATTTGGTCATTAAAACCTATCCTAATTTTCTTTGAAATGCCAACATCTTTCAAAGAGAAGAGGGGGATGTATTTATATCCCAAGGAGGTGGATTGTTTGCATTCAAAACCATCCCTCCACTTTCATTAACAATTTTAAAAATTAGAAATATGAATATGGAGATATATTGTTCTTTAAATTTGTATATATTAGTGTTGGAAGTATACTCTAAAAATTTAGTGGCATTTGGACTTATGGAACCAATGTTATGGTGGTTTTATTAAACTATGTTAACTGTCCATTTCTATCCTTGATTTTTCGATGACCAAAATGTGAATGAGTTTTTGAATAGAAAGATGACCTCAAATAAAATAAATTTATTCTAAAAAGTAGGAAAACAAAATATCCTATTTTACACTACAAAATCTCAACATGAATGGATTTCTAGATTTGGTGAAAAGTCATGTTTTGTCTCCAGATTTTATTTATTGGACAGAATGGTGGGCTGGACTTCAAAATATCATTTGGGCCCTTTTTGGTGGAGTTTAGTCTTAAAATTTTTATCCTATATTTCCTTGTACTCTACTAAGATATTTTTAGGAGAATAAAAAAATTTAGACTTTCTTATTGAGCTCAGAAATTCAATCTTCATAGCTGGCCCAATTTCTTCATAGATTATGTGAGACTTCTTTTGTGGACCATATGACCCTTAAAATGGATGAATTGGAGACATATTCTTTATAATGATATTTTGGATTTTAAATAAGGTACCCTATAAAAAATAATCTCTAAATTTTAATTATTAGGATTATATTTATGATTAAAAAATTAAACTGCCATGAATCTAGATTAATTCAAACGGTGCTCAAAAATCATATTTAATATTAAGACATGAATATTTCCCAAAAATTATGTAATTTTAATATAAAATAAGTAAAGGTATTAAATAAAAAGTTATTAATATATTAATAACATCAATTTAAATTATTTTTATAAAAAAAAGGGACATTTAGAGATTTAGAATAATATGTCATTAGTTTTACATACTCTTAAGTGGTTCAAGAATATCAAAATGATAATTTTTATCGAATAGAACAATTATTTGTAAGTTTGAATAAATCTAAATTTGTGATAATATTATATAAGTTTTGAGAATAATTCATAATATTTAAGAAGAACTAAAATGTTCAAAGATGAATCTGAAAATTAAGTTAATATTAGGTTTCTGGAATTTGGTTTGGTGGAAAAATGAAATTTGTTTCTCGACCATTCCATTTATAGCACACCTATAAATAAGGCTCAAAGTACAATGTACACTGCCACTATTATTATTATGTGAGATACAATGAGAGCGATGATCTTTTGAGTTGGTAGAATAAATTTCCCAAATGAAATTTCTTAAATAATGTTTTTAGATAGAAGAAGTGTAAGGAAGTGGAAGTGTTCATAGTTTTACGAATCAAATAGATCAATCAGACTGACATTTTTTAGAAAAGAAAGAAGTGATACATGAGAGTTTATAGACTATCTATTAAAAATTATTTTCTAGAATAATGAATCAAACTGATAATTAGACTGAGTTTTTATAAAAAGTCAAGATACCTTTTTTACTTACTACTGGGTAGGAAATTAAATAATTTTTTTTTGCTGAAGATTTGAAAAATTGGATGTTGTTGAATCAATATAGTGACATGTTAGGAACTAAGCAGTGAAGGTTTCTAAACATGTTAAAAAACTTTTTTTTACACCTTTCATGATAGAATAATAACTTGTTCGGTTGTATTAATCATAGTGATACACAATTGTAAGGGTATTTCCTACTTGTTATATCAAGACAAAAGTATTTTTTTTCTAGTGTATTTTGTGGTATTGGATTATTTCAAAATCATAATAAAGACTAGCTACTGTTATTGAGTAGTAAACCTTGTAAATAATTGTGTTCCTATGAATTTTTGAATGTTTTATTTTCAGTAGAGTGATAATTATTTAATAGGAGGATGAGGTTGTTATACAAGAAATATAACATAAAAAAAGATATCATTGATTCAATACTATGTCTCTTAGTGATACATTAAACTTAGTTGGTAATTTTCAAGAATCAAGTTATCATTATCTTGGGGGGAATGTGGTACCAATCATAATGTAGGATGACGTGATAAGAGAGTTTCAAAAATATCTTTTGTCTATACATCCTAATGCGGGGAAGAAGTATACTACCTTTAGTATTAGTTTTGGTGTGATAACATGAGATGAAGCGAGGCTAAGTTCATCTCCCTGTGACTCACCTGTCAACAGGTGAAGAATGAGTACCAGGTTATATAAGGTTTGTTATAGTCCTTTGAGATACTAGAGTGTAAATTATATGTCATATCCATGTACATCGTGACAAGGCTTCCGCTGATAGTGAGAGACCATGAAACCATCAAGGTGATAATCGATTGACTCACAAAGTAAGTGAACTTCCATGATATCAAGGATAATATTTCAGTGGATATTTTGGGATAGTTTTATGTATAATAGATCTCTCACCTTCATGGTGTATCACCCCAATACTTTACCATATTTTTCCTTTATATTTTTTTGATATCTTTTCAATACACACAACACCTGATTTACACAAAACACTATTTAGTCATTTTTTTCACATTCAATTAAATTCTAAATTTTTTTATAGAGTTGATGTAGTAAATTTATATATTATATATCCAATAAAATATTTTGTAACTCGTATATTATATTTTATAGTAATATGATAATAACAAATCCAATATTAAAATTAAAATAATTTATTTTTATTAAGTGATTCTTATCACCTTTAAATAGAGAAACTATTTTAAATCCAATTTTTAGAAATTTTATAGGTTATATATGTCAAAATAAACACCATATTTTAATTAGAAACATACAAATTTGTTTAGGGTAATTTTTTTATCGTATTTTTCTTGTAAAGTTTTCTTTTTTTAAAGAATAGTGAAAAGCAATGAATTTTAGTTCAAAACTACTTTTTCATCTAATTTATTTATTATATTAAATTACATTTTAAATTGGCTTTGAAGTTTAATTAGATAATTTTTTTATAAATTATTCCAATTTAGGCAATTTTAATCAATTTTACTTAGAAATTGGATATAAAAACTTAGCTAAATTTTGGACGTTTTTACTATAAAAACCTATATTATTGTCCTATCTACATGATTAAATTTAAATTAATTACTGCTGATTATGTGATTTAAATTTGTAAAAATGGATTCCATATTTTAAATAATAATAATTTATAATTTATAATAAGGTCAACATAGTTTTTTACCAAAAATATGAGTGAATGTAATTAAAATTAATTACAATGATTAAGGTAAAATTAAGCTTAATAAGGGACTAAACCATACTCATAAGGGCTCAAATGACCTAGAAAGTTGTCCAAGATCCATTAGATGGTTATATTTCTACCTTATAATATATTTTATTGAATTTTATAAATTATTGTATAAAATTTAAATAGGAAAAACGTTGGTGGAATTCCCCTTCCCAAAATTGACAAGAGTGCCACTCCTCCACTATAAAAAGGCCTAATTTCCTCCCACTTCCTCACACCTCTCAAGACACTTTGAATCAACCAATATCCTCCAAAATAGATTTTAAATATCCCTTAAATAATCCTAGAAGTATTCCCTTGGGAATAAATTCATCCAAGGAATCCCTTTGGTGAAAACCAAAAGGAGTTACCAAAAGAAGAGGTAACATCTTTCCTTAATCACTTTAGTTTTATTTTTATTTTCTACCCCCTAAAATTTTCTTATTCCATGATTATATAAAAAATAGTATCATAAAAATAATAATATTTTTTATGATATTATTTATACCTAAACATACACACACTCCCATCTAATGGGTAATGAACATATAGTTTATGTGAATGAAAAACTATCGCCTCACGAAACAATGATTGTCCGTTCTTCCTTTACCACATCTCATGGTGGTAATTAGGATGTAAAATCTATTTATATATATTATATATATGATATTTATCATTTATTTCTTCTTATATAATTATTTTATAATACATACGTCATTATATTCCATTATGTTTATATAAGATAACATCATTTGTGGAAGTGTGGTCTACCGCCTCCTTAAGGCGATGCGATTTGTTGACACTATACATGGAACATATTAATGATTATTTTAATAAAAATATGTAAAATATATGAAATATATATGATACTAAAGTTATAATATAAATATTTATCATATACATTTAATTATTTTAATATGATAAATAAATGAGAGTAACATTCATGTGTACACACGACCAACCTTCTCCATGAATGGTGCATTTCATTTCTTATCACCATAAATTACAGATTATTAAAAATACATATGTACCGAATATATATTATAATTAAGTCATGTTTTAAATTATGGAGATTATGAAATCATTATCTAATTAATAGGAATATCAAATGACAAGTCAAAACATTCTTGAGAAAATTGGCAATTAACACCAGAAATAGTAAAAATAATGAAGAGTGTTAACAAATGGTTAATAAAATATTATATTAAGTTAATATATGATATTATAAACAATATTATGGTTCTGGTATAATTTATAAAAATATTTCAAACCACTATATAGGATGATAAAGACCGCACATCAAAAAGTAAGGTTAAGGTAAGGGATTTCATCTCAATTTACATTTCTCTAAGACTTATTTGTTGTTATATACCACATCACTTTTATATAGTGTATATACTTACCTTTTTATGTCATATAACTAATTTCATTATTTGAATTATATTATAAGTTTCATTTAATGTTATTCCTTCATGATTATTTTGATTTAAATGTTTCAAAGTGGTATGAGACACTTTAAAATGTTTAAATATTATTTTCCTCAAGCATGTGTTTAATGATCAACTTCACAATCTCACATTATTTTTACTATTCAATTTATCTTAAAAAAATAAATTTATTTAAATATACACATTATTGGGTGATTTATATTTTTTTCCTAAAACTTATACCATTTTTTCATACACTGTTCACTTTGACAATTATTTGATTAATTGGGGAATTAGTGATAAATCCATATCTTTTAATCAATATGTATATTTGATAAGGAATATTGTTTATTAATTAAATACATTATTATGTATGATTAATTATTTAGATAGGTATGACATATGTGGGGCCTGATTATAGATAGCCCCTTGATGCATAGGTAGTCTCATGAGACGAAACAGTTGGCCAAATTAGATGCGTTTTTACACGACATGATAAAATATATTATGAAAGGTCTTGATGGTAATGGTTCCATGTATCTATTAAAAATAGAATACAATAATTAAGAATTTACCCCATTTATATTTAGTTATTATTTATCCATGAGATTTGTGTCAACATATCTATGTATGATTTTCATTTTTAGTTCATTGATTAAATAGAATGTGTTTTCTATTTCTTAAGTTTCCATGTTGATATTTTATTATCTATTTATTTTAATAGCATGTGTTATCCATTATTTACCTTTAAATGTTTATTTATTATCAATTATTAATTATCGACTCCTATTTACATTACCTTACTAAGTATTTGTGCTCACCCTTATTATGTTTCATTTTTATAGTTTATGAAGAGGAATCCATTGAATAAGCTTTTAAGGATTGTGTTTTTTTTATATATCATGTTTGTATTTACTATTCCCAAATGTATTATGGGTATCAAGTATGTAATATGTCTTTCCAAGACTGATAAATTGACTAATCCTTCAGGATTTGATTCCTTGTAATCATGGAAATGTAATAAAATAATGCAATGGCTTCAAGCTTCTGGGTTAGGGGTATTATAGTTGGTATCAGTGGAAGTTTAGAAGAAACATTGGAAACTTGATTTAGAAAACATAGATTAGGGAATATAACCCTAAGATAGACTTTGAGTATTAGTATAGAATAAAACCTTAGAATTTTGGTAAGGTAGAGATTATGTGGGTATTCCTAGAAATACATCCCTTCCTAGATACTATAAGAGAATTTGGTTCTAGAACATATGAACCTAGAAGTAACAACTCTAAAAAGGTGTGTCGGGCCTAACTCATTGTAACTTGGCACATGAAAACAAAACTTACTTCACACCTCTTTTTTCACTCATATGGGATACAATTAGGATAGTTCACATTTTATTTACCTACCATTATGATGGATTTGAAAGTAAAAATTTTCACAAAGAAACCTATGATTGTGATTCCATGATTTATGATGAATAAATTAATGTTATTTTCTATTCCATATTTTGAATTATGCATTTTGATTTTATGAGCTAACACAATATATTCCATTGTTTAGTAATGTGACCTATAAGGATGAATGATTTAAATACTCATGGAAAATGTAGAGATTTCCCTATTGACAAAACCAATATAGTTGGTATTGGAATAGAAAAAATCATTAAAATATTTGGAAAAATTCACCAGGTTATGAAAAATAACCTTGCCTAAATAGAGAAAAATATTCCATGGAGTGAATATGATATGGTGGATCACTTTATGCGATAGAATCCCCCATATTTTAGTGAGAATACTAATCCAATTGTAGTTGAGAAATGGATTAATTCACTGAAGAAGATATTTACATCCTTGGAATTTTTTAAAAAGTAAAAGGTTATATTTTTTATCTATTTTCTCCATGGTGATGTTGATCACTGTTGGTCTCTAATCCATAATATAAGGGAGGAAGAAGAAATCGTACTCATGGAATGTAGAACTTTTAAGGAGAAATTATTCAATAAATACTTCCCTCATGATCAAAAAATTGATATGAAGATAAGGTTCCTTAGATTAAATAAGAATGAAGAATAATGTAACACCCGAGATTTTTATGAGTAATATTTTGTTTTTATATATCATAAAATGAATCTTTCACTACACACTTTCTTGTCTTACTTTACACGCAATCACGACCTTCCTCGATAGCTTGCGTCGTACGCAATACCGAGTTTCACTAAACAACGATATGCTATTAAAATATTATTAAAACTAGTCGTTATGAATAGTAATAACCACTTTTTGAAATTTTATAAATTTTATTTTTCAAAATGGACTTCATTTTTGGATTCGGAATACCGAAATTAGCCTAGGGTGAAATTTTGGTATTTTTCTGAAAACTTTCAATTTTTGAGGAATAGTGAAACCACTAAGTGGTAGGTTAAAAACTGAAATTTTGCATAAAACTTAATTTTACCACTTCTGTGAATGGAATTTCGAAAATCCGACAGACACGGTTGATATCAGTAAGTAAAATGTGGTTCAATGAGATAAAAATAATTTTTTGGTATATAGTAACTTTTTACTTTTTTTTACCGCGGTTAATAGTAAATAGGGTAACTAAGGGTAAAAATGTTATTACTATTACCCTAACACATGTCCTAGTTCTATTGGATAAGTTTAATTCGACCAAAAACAAACTTAGGAATAAAATATGACCATTTAGGCCCACTTGGGTTAGATTAGGACATTTATTATTAATTTATTTAAAGAAGGGTTAAAATAGTTAAAATCAAAGTTTAATAAGTAAATAATTTTTAATATGGGGTTATACATAAGATAAATTCGACTATAAATATTCATTAGAAAGCTAAAAACATTTCCTACATAATGGTATTTTATTTGTAATTTTTAGACATTAAATAATGTAATTTATTTATGACACAATGAGGATGCAGTAATTATCTTATTAATGAAATATTGACATACTTGATGTTATAAACACCAACATAAATGTAATTTGAGACTTTTTATGAATTCAAATAATTTTATAGGTTACTATGATATATTAATGTTGATTTAATCAACTTGGTTCGAACATATAATTCTGTTATGACTTTCACAAAAATCATATATCAAATAGTGTCAAAATTGACACAAAATAGTTTTTAAATCAAATATTATATTACTAATTGTTATTTTATTCCTAAAAATCTAAGGTTCGGCCAAATGACTTAGATAAGGATATATATATTAATAATAAACAATTTTGGGTTCTTTTGGCATGTTATAGTAAGTGTATTTACCATATAGTGAAAGAAAAAAAAGACACGGTAAAAGTTAAATTATTTAAATTAGAGTTAAATCTAATTGATAAGGTTAAAATAATACCCTAAACTTGTCTAATACTATTGTTTGATAGGATTTAGACCCATACCCACTTTAGCTTCGAAATAAGACCCTTTAAAACCATTATAAACCGATTTTGACTTTAATATAAAATAATATTTTGAGATATTCCTAAGGTGGCCCTCTCCTCCCTTATAAAAGGGCACCTCCTCCCCCTCCTCCTCACACCAATTTGAGCACTCAAGCTCGTCCAACCCCTGCCATTTTATCCTCTCCACTTCCCTAGAATAATCCTAGAGGTCCTGGTATTCTTCAAAGACCAATATTAGTTCCCTAAGTGGAGGATTCAAAGAGGCGTTCCAAAGAAGAGGTAATATCCATTACCGATCTTTTCAATTTATTTCTTCTTCAACTTCTTCTTCTTTAGTTGTTTCATGATAAAGTAATAACATCAGTATTACTTACATACTCATATGTTATTATAAATATGAAACAACCCTAATTCACCTTCTATCCATCCTACGGAAAAATGAAATCACCGCGCGTACGTACGTACGGAATACCGTCTCCACGCCGTGGTGTAACCTATTTTCCACCATCACCTTACAAGGATGGGTATAATGGTGTAATGAGTAACTATTTATGATTATTATAAAGTAATATTGATACTGAAATAATATATATATACTCCAATATAGTTCCACGATCATAGGAACGATATCATCACTCGTGCGTACGTACGGAATACCGTCTCCACGATGTGATGCGACTCGTTCTACATGATCATCATTAAATAGTAATTATATAAATGAATTTAATTAATAAATATGATATATGTTACACTAATAACATTATGGATATAAGGTATCTATAACCTTAAAAGAAGAATAAGAATTTATTCGGCAAAACACGCATAAGAACAAAAGGCAATAAGGACCCGAGTAACAAGTAACAATGAAATATTACTAACAAGAAGCTAAGAATATGACCATATATGATATAATATCAATATGTATGATTCTGGAATAAGTCAATAACATTATTTAAACCATTATACAGGAGCTTCGGACACATACAAAGCAAATCAGACCTAAGGTAAGGGAAATATCACAATCTCATTTTTATCCGAGATTGTTTATTCGTAAGTATTTACTGGGGTGTATTTTATCATCCACATCCATGTTCCCTCAATATTTAATATTGTTTCCATCCAATTAAAATAGTTTAAATCCAATTTTACCCTTCGGTGAGTTTTTAGTAAAGAATATGAAAGGAATCTTTTGTCGTTTTTTTCGTACGAGGTACTTTTTGACTTTTCCGACAAAGGTATGAAGAATGTTTTTTTAACTTATATGGCATGAATGGATTTTTAAAAACATTATTTCCAAGAAGCTTCCTTTACAAGTTTTCAATTTTATTTTTAATCAACTTCTTTTAGTTTATAATTGTATGACATGTTAAGAAAAGAAAAGTGTTTTTGAATAAGAAAGGATATTTTCCTCAAGAATGGAGTTCAAGTGTTTTATCAAAATTATTTTCCATCTAAGATAATATAGGGTTATGTTTTTATCCCTATTATTACATTGATTTGATTATGTTTTGAGGGAATTATTTTTATGAAGTCATTTACCTTATATGATTTGTTTTATGATGTCATGATGTTTCAAGAATCCCATTTTTGTTACATGTGTTTTGCGATGATGTATGATTTATGATTATGTGGAACACATAAGAAAGGATTCATTATAAGATGGGTGGGACCTATATCTCCCTCCAATGCATTGGGTAAAGATTTTATATCTCATGAGATAGACATGGCTGGAACGGTAGGTTATACCGGTTCAGTGAAACAGGACTGGAACGAGGGTGACTCGGTTCAGAAAGGGACTCTGTACACTAAGATAGTCTTGGCAATGAGTCATGACTAACAAGAAATGATGTTCCATGATTATGTGTGCATGACACAAAGTTTCAAGTTTCATGTTATGATTATGGGGATCTCATTTTCACTTCTATGATTTATTCCATGTTAAGATATTATGATCTCTTTTGCAGGTTATGATTTTCAAAAAGATATGATATGATTTTTATTTCCTTTATTTGCCCTTGCTGAGCATTTGAGATCACCCTTTTATGTTTTCTTTTCCCCAGGTCAGGAAGATGGATATTAAGTAGAATATGCTAAAAGGGACCCTAGATATGATGAAATAAATGGGAGACACTGTAGAAGATTTATGAACCAGTTGTTTATGTTTCCCAGTTTCTAAAGACACTATACCTATACGGTCCTTTGTGGTTTTGTCATATGTTGTAATAAGAGTGCTTCAATTTTGAATTATTAACAATGTATGTAAAGTATGGGTCATTATAAATAAAGTGTTGAATATTATGATTCTACATTTACAAGGTTAATCAGGTATAATATGGATTATATATGCAATACCGAGTATATGATTGAGAACTTCTTTGAAGGTCTTAAGACAAATCTTTGAAGGGAAATGGTTTCATAGACCTTTTCATCATAAGATGAAATATTTTTATGTGGAATCAAGGAAAATAAGGAATTATAAAGATCCTATGTATTCAAAGGAAACTAAGAGAAGAATAGATTTCCTAAGAACCATGTAAAAGGGAATTCATTAAATAAAAAGAATAAGTTTGACCGATTTATATCTTGTGAAAACTATTGAAAGAGTCACCCTAGGAAATCTATAAAGCGAATGGAAGCTTTCATAAAGTGTGTAGAAAGGGGAAACCATGATAAATAATTAAATTAGAAGAATAAAAACACTAATATTTAGTGTTACAATTGCAAGGATATTTGGAATTATGAAAACAAATTCCCTAAGAATCATGGGAATTTTCCACAAAAGAGGCCAAGGGGAGATTTAAAAGCTTATACAATCACTACAGTAGAGGTATTAGTACCAAATGAAATTATGGATGGTATATTAATCCTATATTCAAATTTATCCAATGCATTATTCTATTCTGTATCATCAAAATATTTTATATCTACTCAGTTTTCTAAGAAATATAAACATTTCCCTCTTGATTTAGTAAGCGATTTGTGGGTTAAAAATCCTAATGGAAGTATCATTTCAACAAAGATGTGTCATGAAGTCCCCATTTTGATAAATAAAAATGATTTATGTGTTGAAATTTTAATATTACCTATGGTTTAATTTGATATAATCCTCAGTATATAATGGATCTCAAAATTTGATGCAAAGATTTATTGTAAGAGGAAGAAAATTAAAATTTGTGAGGAATATGTATAATCCCCCATATTTAGAGCATAATATTCCTCACATTATTCTTATCTAGATCTACCCCAAAATATCTACTGATTGAAATTTTTTGTGAATAATATAAAGCAACACCTGTTGAAGAAAAAGGAAATCTTAAAATTGAGTTTGTACCTATTATGCATGAATACATTAAATTATTTTCTGAGGAACTACCTGGACACCCCTCTGAACATGAATTTGAAATTTATATTGATTTAATTATTTATGTAAGGCCATTATAAAATACTCCCTATAGAATGAACACTGTGGAATTAAAGGAATTGAAGAAAGAACTAGAGAATTTGGGTAATAAGGGATTTATTCTCCGTGGTGTTTCACAAAGGGGAGCCCCTATCTTGATTATTAAAATGAAATATGGATCCATGAGGTTGTGCATTTATTAAAGGGAAATAAGTTCCATCATAATAGAGAACATGTATCCTCTCCCTCACATTCATAAATTTTTTGATCAACTTCGTGGGGCCAAATATTTTTGAAAGACTGATCTTCATTTTGGGTATCATCAATTATGAGTTAATAATAGAGATATTCTGAAGACATATTTTTAGTTATGGTATGGATATTAAAAGTTTACAGTAATTCCATTTGGATTGACTAATGAACCCTATGTTTTTATAGACTTAATGAACAGAGTATTCAAGGAATATCTTGATGATTTTGTTACGGTATTCATTTATAATATTCTAGTTTATTCTAAAATCTATGAGGAACATGAGACTCACTTTCATATCATTTACAAGGCTCTTAGAAGGTAATATCTATATGGGAATTTTTTTAAGTGGATTTTATGTCTTTAAGAAGATTCTTCTCTTGTCCATATTGTCTCCAAGGATTGAATATTGATTTCCTATGCCATCAAACTTAACCGGGGTATGTATTTTCATTGATTTGGTGGGTTATTATTGGTGATTCATTCATAATTTTTCCTGATTGGAAAACATGTTAACCATGATCACACGCAAAGGGATTAAGGTTTCTGGGAAAATTAATGTGAAGAATGATTTGATGAAATAAAGAGAATATTATTCAATGCTCCAATTTTGAATCTACCATCCATGAGTGATGGGTTTTTCATATATAGTGATGCATCAATGAAAGGACTTTGTTGTCTCCTAATGAAATTTTTTATAGTTATTTCATATTCATGATAAAGTTATTGAGTTAAAGGTTCTAATACTTTCTTTGAAAATATGGAGACATTATCTATTTGGAGAAAGATTTGAGATATACACAAATCATAAGAGCCTGAAATACATCTTCTCACAGAAAGGGTTCGACATGATACGAAGGCAGTGGCTAGAGCTACTGAAGGATCACAATTTCTCAATAAACTATCACCTAGGGAAATAAAATAAGTTTGTGGATTCTTTGAGAAGGAAGGATCATATAGTTCTATCCAAAATAATGATTGAGGAGGATCCAATGTTCATTGATCTAGTAAATGTGGATATGGAAATTTATAAGTAAGGAGATACATTAATCATTTATAAAATTATTGAAAACCCATATTTTTAAAGATGGTAAAGAATTATCAATCTAGTGATGAGGAATTTTAGAAGAAAATTAAAGTCGTAAATGATGGAAAATTACCAGACATTGTTTGTGAAGATTGTGTTCTAAAATTTGGAAAGAGGTTATGCGTTCCATTTTTCGATGATATAAAAATGGAATTTTTGGATGATTCCAATAGAAAATTTTTCTTTATACACTCTAGGAGTAAAATGATGTATAGTTATTTGATGGAACATTTTTGGTGGGATAATATTAATTGGGAAATTGATGATTATGTGTCGAAATACTTTGTTTGTCAACAAGTAAATATTTTGAGGTAGCATCTTAAAGGAGTCCTACAACCTCTTCGTATTTCTATGTGGAAATGGTATGAAATTACTATGGAATTTATCATAGGACTAACAAAGAATCCTAGAAGGAATGATTAAATATGGGTTATCATTGATCGAATAACCAAATCTGCATATTTACTTGCTATAAGAGTAGAACTACCTCTGGAGTTCCTCAAAAGGCTCTACATTAATGACATTGTAAGACTTCATGGAGGACCTCTATCAATTGTTTCTAATGAAGATATTTACTTTATATCAAAATTATGGAGAAGTCATCAAAAGGATATTGATGCTGAGATTCATTTGTGTATTGCATACCATCCTCAAACTGATAGAAAATATGAAAGAATAATTCAAACAATGGAAGACATGTTTATGTTTATCTCACTTGACTTTAAAGGTATGCGGGATCCGTACTTAGCATTGGTAGAGTTTTCCTATAATAATAGTTTCCATTTAAGTATTAAAATGGTGCTATATGAAGCATTATATGGAAAAATATTCCATTCTCCAAATTGTTGGGATGAAGTTCGTGAAAGGAAACTCCTAGTCCCATAACTTTTTGAAGAAATGAAAATATAGGTAAAGGTTATTCAAGCTCATATTAAAGCAGCTCAAAGTAGGAAAAAGAGTTATGTTGATAAATAGAGGAAATATTTAGAATTCCATGTGGGAGATTACATTTTCCTAAATATATCTCTAGGGAAGGGTCTTATAAGGTTTGGAAAGAAAGGGAAACTGAGTCCTAGGTACATTGGACCCTTAAAAATTATTGAATGATTTGGAGTCATTTCTTATCATTTGGAAATGCCGCCAAATCTCTCAAAGGTACATGATGTGTTCCATATATATCTGTTAAGGAAGTACATTCCTTACCCAACACATGTGATCACCTCTGATGAAATTGAGTTGGAACCAGAACTTTTATACTGCGAGGAACCCATCCAGATTCTTGATACTAGAGAGAAAGTATTGAGAAATCGGACAATTTGTCTAGTAAATGTACTACGGAGAAATCAAAAAATGGAGGAAGCAACATGGGAAATAGACGATTCTATATATGGGAACTACCCACATCTTTTTGAAGTTAATAACCCTTAAATTTATAGAAAGAAATGTTTTTAAGAGGGAATAATTTATTACCCAAATACTTTATCATATTATCCTTTAAATTTTGTTGATATCTTTGTAATACACACAACACCCGATTTATACAAAGCACTATTTAGTCATGTTTTTCACAGTCAATTAAATTATAACACTTTTAGAGAGTTTATTTAGTAAATTTATATATTATATATTCAATCATATATTTTTACACTCATCTAATATATTCGATAAGCATATGATAAGAACAAACCCAATATTACACATAAAATACTATATTTTTATTAAGGCATTCTTATCACCTTTTAATGGAGAACCTATTTTAAATCCATTATTTAGAACTCTTATAGATGATATATTTAAAAATAAATTTAATATATTAAATAGAAACATAAAAATTAGGTTAGGTAAACTTTTTGGTATTTTTATGTGAAGTTTCATTTTTTAATGAAGAGTGAAAAATAATGAATTTTAGTTCAAAAATGATTTTCATCTAATTTATTTACAAGGTAAAATAACATTTTAAATTGTTTTTAAATTTTAATTAGATCATATTTTTATCAATTAATCCAATTTATTTCATTGGAATAAATTTCACTTTTATATTGGATAAAATAACATAGCAATCTTTTGGACAATTTTACTTTTAAAACCAGCAGTGTCATCTCATCTATGGGATCAAATTTAAATTAATTTATGCCACTTATATGATTAGAATTTGAAAAAATGGATTCAATATTTTAAATCATAATAATTAATAATTTCTTATAACTTCAACATATTTTTTGGCCAAAAATATTATTGAATGTAATTAAAATCAATCCCAATAATTAAGGTAAAATAAAGCTTAATAAGGAACTCAACCTTAATATTAAATGTCCAAATGACATAGAAAATTTTACAAGAGTCATTAATTGGAAATATTTAGACCCTATAATATATTGTATTTAAAGTTTTATATTATTTTATCAACTTTTAATCGGAAAATGATGGTTTGATTTCCTTTTCCCAAAATTTATAAGAGTGCCACTCCGCCTCCATTATAAAAAGTACTCTTTTACTCCCACTAACTCACACCAATCAAGACACTTTTTTTACCAATATATTCCAAATTATCTCATAAAAATACCTACCCTAATAATATAAGTCTACACTTGGGAATAAATCCACCCAAGGAATCCCTTTGATGCAAAAAAAAAATAGAGTTACCTAAAGAAGAGGCAACATCTTTTCTTAAGCTCTTTTGTTTAATTTCCTTTATCCACCCCTAAACAATTCTTATTACATGATTATCCAAAAAAACGTATCCTAAATATAATATTATGTTTTTATGATAAGGGTTCTACCTATAATTACATACAATATTATCAAATGGATAACATATATACTGTTTACGTGAACGATGAACTACCGCCTCACGAAACAATGATGGTTCGTTATTATTTTACCGCCTATCATGGTGGTCAATATGATGGAATGTAAATTTATATATGATATACATTATATAAATTAAATATTTATTCTTATTTAATTATTTTATAACAAATACCTCTATAAATTCCATTTTTTGTAAATATGACAACATCATTTGTGGAAGTGTGGACTACCACCTCCTTAATGTGATGCGATTAATTCACTCTATACATGGAACACATTAAGAATTATTTTAATAAAAATATGTAAAATATATGAAATATATATTATAATTTAATAATATCATACATATGTATCATTTACTTTTCATTTATTTAATATGATAAATAAATGAGAGTGGCGTTCATATGTACGTATGGCCTATCGTCTCCATGAATGGTGCATTTCATTTCTTATCTCCAAACATTATAGATAACTATAAATACATATTTAATGAATATATATTATAATTAAGTCATGTTTTAAATTCATGATATTATGGAATAATGATCTAATTAATAGGAACAATAAATGATAAGTCAAAACATACTTGAGAAAACTAGGCAATTAATACATGAAATAGTGAAAATAATGAAGAGTGATAACAAATGGGAAACAAAATATTATATGAAGTTAATATATGTTATTATAAACATTATTATGGTTATGTTATAATTTATTAACCTATTTTAAACAAATATATTGGAGGTTAAGGAAAAAAACAAAAAGGAAGGTTAAAGTAAGGGTTTTCATATCAATTTACATTCCATTGAGACTTATTAGTTGTTATGCACAACAACAATTTTATATGGTGTATATACTCCCATTTTAATGTTATATCATGAATTAATTTTTTTCATGATATTATAAGTTTCCTTTAATGTTATTCCTTCAATGAGATTATGATTTAATTGTTTCAAAGTGGTATGGGACACTTTAGAATGTTTAAATATTATTTTCGTCAAAAATTTGTTTTATGATCACATTTGAATTATCACCTTCTTTTTATTGTTAAATTTATCCTAAAAAATAAATTTATTTAAATATCCACATTCTTGGCCGATAGATATTATTATTTCTTAAACCGTATACCATTTTTTACATACGGTGTTCACCTTTACAGTTATTTGATTAACTTGGTAATTACTGATAAATCTATATCTTTTATTCAATATGGATATTTGATAAGTTATAATGTTTATTGATTTAATCCATTACTAAATATGATGAATTATTTGAAAAGGTATGAAATGGGTGGGGCCCGATTATAGATATCCCCATGATGCATCAGTAGTCTCCGGAGATGAAATAGTTGGCCAAAAAACCCAATATGCTAAATTGTATTATGAATGGTCTTGATGGTAATAATTACATGTACCTAGGAAACATGGCATCCAATAATTAAGAATTTACCTCATTTATCTAATGTTATTATTTATCCAAGATATTTTTCATTGATATATCTATGGATTAATTTTATTTTTAGTTTATTGATTTAATGGAATGTGTTTTTAGTTTCTAAACTTTCCATATTGATATTTCCTTATCTAGTTATTTTAATGGCATGTTTTATCAGTTATTTACCTTGAAATGTTGACTAATTATTATTAATTCATCATTTCTTCTACATTACATACCCTTACTAAAAATTTGAGCTCACCCTTATTATGTTTCCTTTCCCCTATTTATAAAGAGGAATACATTGAATAAGATTTCAAGGATGTTGTTTATTTATTGTTGATATGTATAATATTTTTATTTCCTATTTCACAATTTATTATGGGTATCATGTATGTAATCTGGATTTCTAAGACTGCTAAACTAATTGGTCTTTCAGGATTTGATTCCTTGTAATCATGCCAATGTAATAAAATAATACACCAACTCTGACTTTCTCAGATCGGGGCATTACATATGGGGTTACTTTGGCGATTGTATCCAACCATGATGTACGGTTTATGTAATTATTGTGGAGAGGTCTATAGGAGGAACTAAGGACCTAGATGAAGATGAATATATCTTTTCACCCCTATAAATTTTTGAATACTGAGCGATCTATCCAGGTGCTAGAGGACATGATGAGGGATTATGTGTTAGACTTTGGCTGGATTTGGGTAGATAACTTTCCATTGGTATAGTTTGCATAAAATAATATATACCAATCTACTATCACTATGAAACCTTTTTTGGTCCTATATGGGAGACCCTGAGATCTGAGAGCCATCTATTTTTGGGCCAAAGATGGTGTAGGATATGATAGAGATGGTCCAGGTCATCTTCTCATGAATGAGGAAAGATTAGAGTAGACATAAATCTTTTACAGATCGATGTTGTAGGCCCATAGAGTTTGATAATGGTGACCACGTTTTTCTGAGAGTCTCCCCATGATGAGTATTGTGGAGATTTGATAATCATCATGCCATTTGAGATCTTAAAAATAGTTGGTGAGGTTCCTTACCCAATCACCTTACTACTATATTTGTATCAGGTAAACAAAATCTTCAATGTGTCACAACTAAGGAGATACATGCATGATGCTGTACACATTATTAACTAGGAAAAACTAGACAATGAGGATGGAGCCACTTTCATGGAGCACCCGGTGGTGACTTAGGATTGGAAAGAGAGGATCGTATATGGATGTATCACCCCCTTTTATTGTGTGTTTTGGTAATATGAGAGTGTGTAGAAGTGCTCTTGGGAGTGGGATATCTAGATGCAGGAATAGTATCCCAAAAGTTTTTTTCTTTTCAAGGATGAAAAGCTTGAAGGAGGGAATTATGTAGATACCCTATTTTTTCCTTGTAATACTTTTAAATATATCTAGAAATATTTTTGGATCTAGGAATTGAGACAATGCATGATTCTAAGGCCTAGTTCTCCCATAATTAATTTTAATAAATATTAAATATATTATATATTACACATGCACAATTTTCAACAAAAATGGTATAAATCTTAAAAGGAGTATTAGATAAAAAATATGAGACCATGGTTGAATCCAAAATGCAAGGTTTACCCTAGGAATATCCTCAAATTAGTCATAATGGGATGTTCGGATAAAAAACCATTGGAGGGTGTGTTAAGTGGATTAATTAATTAATTAATTTAATTAATTTATTAAACAAACCTAAACCTAATTCTCCTTATAAGTACCCCATTTATGAAAATAACTAGGGTTATTCTCATAACTTATGGACTGTTGAGGGGATAATTCCATGTTCTTCATTGGTTTATTGAGATCAGATGACAACGAGCCTTTGGATCCCTGAAAATTGAAGTGTGACGAACAAGATGACTTCTATCCTTATTTAGAAAGTTCATTCTTCACCAACAATAAATCGAAATCGATGTAAGACTCTTCATATGTTGATTTTTTTCGTTATGATTAAATTATGGAGAATGATAATTCTTATTTCATTAATATTCATTAAATTGGATCCATTTCATATGCCTAAGAAGATGATTTACTTTATTTATTTATTTAATCCCAATTTTTCTATGTTTCTTATCCGAAATATCCCGAATTTGTATTCATTAGCCCAAAATGTATGGCTGATGATTGTTTCACCCTTTTTACTTGTGATTTCTCAAACCATTCTCTTTGTTCTTCAGCATTGGACCATGGGTCATGATTTGACTATTTCCAAGTGGGACTGTGCTCGATCTGAAGTCCAGATTCACAGCAGATTCCCATGCAAAGAACAGATTGAGGATTTAGGGATGGATTGGGTTATGTTGTGGGATTTGGGTGATGATTCCTATGGATCTAGGATCTGAGACCAACTAACTGATGATGGGAGGAAAACGGGAATATGACTAACAATCATGGATCAATGGAATCAGATTCTTGACTAATGGAGGGATGGGATTGATGATCAAAGCCTTTTTCCTTAGATTTTGGGTTGGCTAGAGGAATGATTCGAGGTGCTAGTGGAATATTTGGATTATGGGGAGTGGATATGAGTTTCTATAAAAAACTACAAATAATGAATTCTAAGGAAAACATGATGTGTAGGCCCCTAACTGTGAGGTGAGTTAAATATCACAGAGTATGTGGGACCCCACACGCCTTGGGAACTAGTGTGAGTGACCCTAGTTGTATTCTTGGGAGTACAAGGACACGAGCATGGTCAGGAACATTACTAGTGTATATAGAAACAACAAAGGTACATAGATTGAGTACTCGAGCAAGGTGTACAGACATGACTAAGGTATATATACACAACCATGCACACCATGCACATGGGCTAGACTGTAAGAACCTGGTTCTTCCTTGAGGCACAAATCTCTTTTACTTCTATCAATTTTCAGTTTAAATTTTTAAATATGGCCTCAAATAAATTACCATATAAGCCATAAAGGTATAGGGGGCTTCTGGGTTTGTTTTGGATCCCTAAACCCATCCTCTAGTTTGAAAAATTCCAGATGCTTGATTAGTAGAAATTGTATATGGTAGGCTGCATGGTAACTTCTTACCATGAAAAGTTGGAAATTTTAGTACTACATGCCACCTGGTTAAAAAAGTGTGATTTGGGGAGAAAAATAATGTGGGAATGTCTACAATTTTGATAGTGTATTGAGACAGGGTTTTCACACTATTAGTCAAACTGTGTGAGAAATCGTGCGATGTTCCCATTTCCTATAGTAAAGGGCACATTGTTGGCGCATAATTAGTCCAACCATGCATATCCAAACCATTCGATGATTGAATTCTTGGGTAATTACCAAAATTACGTTAATTAAACATTAGTTCAGATATAATTCCTCATTTCTTCACCCATTGGACAATAAACTCTTGGAGATCCCTCTTCGAAGCATTTTCTAGAATTTAATAGATCTTTTCTGTACGAGATCAGAATCAAGTATCGTTTGTATATTTTGATCCATGCTCGTAATATCTCAATTCCTTCTATGTAGTTCACCATTCTTCTTGGTACCAGGTACACTATTTATGTGAAATATAAATTTCCTTATTTTAAATTCTTTCTATATTATTCATTTTCCTCCTAATCTAAGTTGAATCAAAAGATGATACTGGATGATCTGTCTACTACGAACCTACAATAGCTTCTCTTGTGCTTTTACTTCAAATTCATGGTTTTTATATATATTCCATTATGTCATGTGCCCAATTCTCAATGAGTAACTATTGAAATTAACTTTTATCCACATTTAAAATGGATATACGAGACAATATTAATTGAAGACAAATGATAATTGTTGAAGGTTTTGAACCTTGGATAAAAAACACCCCTTTGGGTTTGTTGTTAATTAATTGGACCACCATGAGTGGTTTGAACTCAAATTACATTTGAGGTGTGTCATTACCCCTTGAAAATGGATTTTAAATGATGAATTGAAATGTAAATTTAATTTTGAACTAAATTTTAATTTAATTTATAAAGAAATGGAATAAAAGACATGTCCCTAGAATCTTTCCTTCTAATTTAATGATTAAAATGAAGTTCCCATGCAAGTAAATAAAGAGGAAATATTTATAAGCTTTTCCATTCCTTGAACCACCTTTTGAAGTTATTTTTAAATGAATTGATCACAGTGATGACTCTTGATATAATTAAATGACATTGAATTAATGTTTGATATATTCCTTGGGTGACACATGGTGTTTATATACAGATGACATGGATATAATCATTTTTCTTCTTCCTTTCTTAGGCCTGATTGACACTTGGACTCCTTATATAGATTTTTAAGGATAACCTCATGGATGTTTTACTATTATATGCCTATGTGACAGTTAAACCCCTTATGGATATCCATGGATGGTATCATAGGGTAGTTGATCATATATGACATGGTTGACACCTGGTCTCCCTTACCAGACCACCAAGGATGGACTCAAATTAAAATTAGGTTATACCAAACCTAGATAAATACTAGGGTTGCTATGAGTATTTCTATGGATGGGATTATAAGGTGTTTGGTTCATGATATGCCTGGAGGGATACCTATATTAAAATTTAGGAATTCCAAGGATGGGATCATGTTCTAAATTGAATAATGATTGAAATGATTGATATGACATGTCATCCAAACCAAAACATAATCTTGGATCAGGTCAGGGACTTATAGCTTATAGATGGTCAGTTGAAGAATCTTATGATCACATATATATACGGGGGATGGGGCTACATGTCAAGTATCTAGTTTTTCTTTTTAAATGAGATTGACTAATTAAACGAACATGGTAACAAAATAAAACAATATTGACTATTAATTAAAGGAAATTTAGTCTAGGCTAATGTAGGTAGTAGAGGATGGGTGTCTTTGGGAACCTGAACCTTTATGGGTTATACTTTCAGTACTTCCTTTACATGTTATCTTACTGCATGAAAATTGTTATTCTTATATATTCACTGACTGGATGGTAGTTGAACTTGGGTGTTTACCAACTAAGATTTGTATCTAAAACCCTATTCGGGTCACCTTGGGTACTTGAATAGATTATATGGTTGTAGGTATGGACAAGGGAAAGTGACTTGATACAGGTTACTGATTACTACTTAGTAGTAGGGAAGAACCGGGAAAATATGAGGCTTGTGATTATATTTGGGTTGTTTTTGGCTATTATTATACTTTTTCAACATGTATAGAATTGATTCCATGTATATCTATTTGAATATTTTCTTGAGATATATGGCATGCATCGTCATTATCTTTATATGTCATTCCTTCTACTAATGTATATTTATATTTATCTTGGATGTTGTCTATTGTATAATTGATTTACTACATCTTCTATTTATATGATATTGTCATTCCACTATGCTATGATCTAGTGATTAGGGAATAATATCACCACTGTCACACATTGGACCTCACTACTAGTCGACAACCTATGGTGTTTGGGCAGATGCTCTTCAGGGCATGTGGAAATCTAGGATCAGGGAACCATTCTATGGAATCTGGGCCTAAGACATTACAATGTGGTATCAGAGAATTATTTTATAGTTTGATTTATTATTTGGTGAAAATATAAAGAAATTGGAAAGAATTAGTGTTTTTAAATGAGCTGTTCCTGGGAGTTGCTACCCCATGTAGAGGTAAAATCCAAATTACCTCGAAGGAAATTGTTGTTTACTAGATTTTGACTATTACAATTGATTTGATTCCATCGTTGGGTGATGGAATTGAATTGTGATGTTATTATTGATATTATTGTGGGTTATATTATGTTTCATTCCCATGATACGAGGTTATTACATCTCATTCTTCATATCATTCACCTATTATACTTTCCCTTCCATGCATTATGTCATTCCATATATGATGAATTACTTGATTGCATACTATTTTCATAGGTTATGTGATTGATATACCTACTATGTGATATATATTTGGGTAGGGAATGAGAAAATATGGTTGGTATTTAGAGTGACATTATACCTAAGCAGTTTCTTCTTAATTAGGCTACAAAATACTCCTTAAGCAGCAAATTGTGCCATGTTGAGTCACGGACCATGAGACACATGGACTAGAACAAGTTATTTTATGGATTAGGTGGATTCCACATTTCTGTTTATAAGGATTATGGGACCTTATGGATCTGAATTTGGTGAACCATTTGGTTCAACCATTTTAAATTAATTGTGATATGATTGAAATGAAATAAGAAATAATGTGGAAAGTGAAACTATTTATTTTATATAAATTGACCTAGTCCCAAACTTAGTAGTGGGAATTAGGTAGTATCTCTTATTTTCTATGATCTTTACATCACCTAAAACTGACTGAAGGAGTAGGAAGAGGGGTCTTATCTTATATTGGAAGGCTTGTACAAATCCTGTTTCAATATTTGAGATTTTAGCTCAAAACCATGTTATAATTCTTGAATTGAGGTGTGCACTAATAATTTTTAGAGTTATGCTACCATGAAGTTCTCCAGTAATATGCTAGGATGGCAATGATGACCACACTCTGGAGGTGGTAGTCTATGGGTTACCAGTGAATCCTACATTAGTTCTCGATGCAGCACTATTAGTTGTGCCAGAAATAGGTGACGATGAATAGTTCCATGAATGATTTATGCAATTCATAACAACTATTCAGGGAGCACTACGACCTACCCTGACTATAGAAGAGTTGATGTCTGAGTTCTAATAGTAGAATCCACTCATATTTTTAGGGAATGGTGGATAAAGGGATGCAGATTCATGGATAGAGGCCATATTATCTATCTTTGAGCATCTTGAGACACCTCCCGAGAGGAAGGAAATTATCACTACATATATGTTATGTGGATCCTCTAATAGATAATGGGATGTCATTACTCAGATGGATTTTCATTGAGATATGTCCTGGAGTTATTTTTATACAGACTCCCATGATTACATCTATCCAGAGATGTTTAGGGATAATAAAGCTTAATATTTCATTCAATTAGAGCAAGAAATTTTATCAACTAAGGATTATTCGGCCCATTTCACTGAGCTCCAATGCTTCATGCCTGTTATAATGGGAGTTGATTAATCTAAATCCTAAAATTTGAGGATGGCCTTAGTTAATAATTATGAATGTAGGTGAATGTATTTAGGATGAATACGTTTTATGGAATATTGAATCAGGTGCTTATCACAGAGTTTAAGCCGAGAGAGTCTAATGGTGGGAGTTAGGTTGGTTCGACATATAGGTCTGGTGATACTTCGACCGGGGGTAGGAAGCATCGACTGGAGCTTCCACATGGTGATATTAGTAGCCCGAGCATATAAAAATGTAGCTAGGTGTGGTTCCACCAGTGTGGTAGACAAAGTCATAAAAGACCAAAATTCACAAGAGACCCATTCGAGTAATGATATTGCGAAAATATGGGCATTATATATTTATTTTTCATAGCCTTTCCTCCGAAAGCTAGTGAGAGAGATTATGAACTGAATCCATGTTTAGGAGTGGGTTCAAAAACATATCATCTGTTAGGGAGATGGATTATACCCAAAAGATCCAGCGGAAGTGGTGGTCATGGTCATGGTATTCATACCTCAGTTTTACAATGTTAAAAGAGTAGATTTTCTTAGTGTAGCTGGTCTATATCACAGGGTCAGGGATCATGCCATATATATGTATTGCAACCAATACTTGGGGAGAAGAATCTCGAGCCTTATACTATGAGACGTACTATTCTAGTAGCCTATACATTAACAAATTCTCTTTTTTATATAGGGCATTCTCACAAATTTATATCTATGCCCATCTTTTAGAGTGTTGGGCTTAACATATAATGTTTTCATGGCCTTATGATTCTTTGTAACACCCTGAGATTCTGTGACTTTTTTTTTAATTTAATTTTTTCGATATTTTTCATTTCATGAAATAGTGACTAATGTATTTATTATACATTCAAGAACTATTTTTTCTTTCAAAATATACAAAAAATACTTATATTATATTTTACTACAAACAAAAATGACTTGTCATGCATTATGCGTAACACTGAGTTTCTATAAAACATCATTTTATTATTATAATTTTTTAAATAGGGATAGTTATAACAAAAACACTAAACATAGTAATTTTAATAGTAATAAATAATTTTAAAATATTATTTATAATAGTTTTATATAGATAAATCATATTGATAATCATACATATGTTTTTTTGAAAAGTCTTTATATGTTTGAAAATATTATTTTCTTAAAAGAACTCTTATTTATGTACTTCTATGAAAAATAATAAAATTAGTTTTAGATGTTTTATAAATTTAATTTGATACAATAAAAATCATTTTTTAATTTATAATTCCATAATTATCTTAGGGTGGATTTTTGGGTTCTTTTGGAGACTTCCTTTTTGGGTGAATAGTGAAAAATATTGAATTTTAATTCTAAACAGTTTTTTCATCTAATTTATTTATTTAGTTAAATTATATTTTAATTTAATATGATAGTAAAAATTGATAAATTTTACATATATTAATCTATTTTAGGTAATTTGAATCATTTTTATGTTGAATTTAGATATAAAATCTTAATCAACTTTTGAACATTCTCACTTTGAAAACCTGTTTTCTCGCCGTATTTGTGAGATTAGCATTAAACTTAACTTTTAAAATTATGTGAATTTAATTTTAAAAAATGTAAATACATGGTATTAATAAGTATAAAATTTATATTCTAATAATTTCAAATTAAATTTTGAACAAAAAATGTAGTGAAAGTGATTAGTATTAATTACAACAATTAAGGTAAAATTAAGATTAACAAGGGAGTAATCCTTCATCTTAAGATACAAAATTACCTAGAAACTTGTATAAAACACAATATATGGAAATATTTCATCCCTAAAACTTCCATTATTTATTTTGGTTAGTTTTTTATGACTTTTGTTAGGTAAAAACGTGTGAACATCTAACTGTTTTCAAAAATTCCAAGTGTGTCCCATCCATCCCCTATAAAATGCCACCACCTCTCCCCCTTATTCACACCTCTAAAACAAAATAATTTCATAAAATATATGTTCAATTCACTTCCCAAAACCATAACTTCA